>VBSM01002608.1:28089934-28155575 GCA_008086735.1 Cheirogaleus medius
AAAAAAAAAAAAGAAAATGAAAAGGCAAACCACAGGACATGAGAAAATATTTGAAATGACAAATCTGACAAAAGGCTTGCTTTCAGAATATGTAAAGATTTCTTACAGCTCAACAGTATGAAGAAAGGAAACAAATTTAAAGAAATGGGAAAATTATTTAATAGATACTTCACAAAAGAATATAAATGTCCAAATAGCACATGAAAAAAAATTTAACATAGGAGAAATGCAGAGTAAAAACATGAGAATAGAGAATAGAGGAAAGCAAAGAGGCTGAAATACAAAGTGTTTATGAGGAATTAGAGCAACTGGAAGTCCCGCACCCTGTTGGTGGCAAATAAAATGGTATAAGAATTTTGGCAAGCTATTAGCAGTAACCTAAAATATTAAACATTTACCTTATGGCACAGCCATTCGACTCTTGGAGTTTTACCAAAGATAATAAAAACATATATCAGTGTAACAACATGTTCATAAATGTGCATAGCTGTTGTAATCACAATAGCTCAAAACTAGAAACAAAATCAAATTTATATTCTTGAATAAATTAAATAGCTGAAATTGATTATATCTCAATAAAGTTGATAAAACAATCCTGGAGAATATTCTTGCTTTTTTTGTATTAAAGTGAAGTGAGAGGCAAACTCAACTCATATTGAGTTGAAAAAGTAAGAAATAAGATGAATATTATTCTTTACCTGAGTTTTTCCTTTTAAAATATTTCATATTATAATACAAGAGAGACATGTCTAGTAGTTTTCCTGCTAAATATATTTGGCTCACTGTTTGTATGATTTAGCCCATGGATTCACTTAAATCATATATCCCAACATATAATTATGCAAGAAGCTGTATGAACTCAATTCATAAGTACTGTTATATCCATGTCCAAGCTCCAAAGAGCTGAAATGACTGAAATGTCAATTTACCTATGTCTAAATAACTTGTTTTTGTGCGCAGTCGGATTCCTATTAAGTCTTTTTCCTAAAGGAAGTTATATTTTGGCACAACAATTTCCTGCTGCTTTTTCATATGGCTTACTCTCCTGTACCATTATATTTGAAACTGCATCATTACTGTTGCAGAACATGAACTTATGATATGTGATGATGCTTTGATGTAGAAGTACCGTAAATGAGAAAGTCATAATACTTCCTTATCCTTGTCTTCCGTTTGGGGAATGAACATATTTTTTCTCTTTTCCCCTCCATTTGTATGTAGCTATAAAAGACCTTTGTGTTTTGGGCTTGGATTTTTATTTTTTCCTCAAGAAATAGTAATTGTAAATACTATATTTTTATTTCTATTCCACCACCATGGCTTCTCTCTTCTATAAAAATTCAGATTTAAGTTTTAGGCTGTATACAGATTTTTTTCATAGACAATAGAATGAAATAACGTAAGTATTTTACATGACAAAGAGCAATTTCTTCATGGCTTTCCTGAGAGGAAGGAGAATTTCCACAAAGAAAGAAATACTAGGGAAAAATTCTATAAAGGCCATATCAGAAAATAAAATAGATATCTATAATAAATCATCTCCAGTACTTCAATACCAAACAATGTCTTGACTAAAACTAGAAGGAATATTACCAGAGTGCTCTGTGTATAATTTTGGTATTTTGCCCCATATATAGCACTAAAATTTCACTAGTGTTTGAAGTTGCATGCTATCTTTTTCCATTTGTATATGATAATATAGTATGAGCTTTTTAAAAGACAAATTTTATTTTCTTTGTACCTACCAGAAAGAACAAATTGAGTAATAAAATTATTAGCTATTTGATTAGTTCAAAACAACTTTCATAACAGCATTATTTTCTTCATAAGCTTTCATGGACCAAATTAGTAGAAATATAATGTTCTCTTATTGTAGCTTTTGGAATAGCTATTAATAATATATATTGAGTATTTATTATAGAACAATCATAATTTTAATTAACAATACTACCTGAAGTTTTTATAATCTAATATAGAGTGAATCAGTTTTTATAAACTAAAGGAATTAAATCTGGACTCATGTGAAGGACATTAAGACTTAAGTACAATTATAATATTATCATCCCAATTAATTCTGAATCAGAGAATTCTACATCGATATTACTAAAATCATGTATACATGTAGAAATTGAAGCTTAAAGAGATTAACTTATCCAAGAACACAGAGCTTATAAGTGGCAGGTTAGAATTGAAATCCTGGTCTATATGATGCCAGGGCTCGGGATCTTTTGGTTGCTGATTTTATATCCAAGGCTTTACTTGTCTCTTGAGACTAATAACCTTCTTTCCAGATTTACCTACATTCCCAAGAAGTCTTCTGGCTGCCTAGATCACCGAATGATGTGCTTCTCAAAGACTTTTGTTCAAAATTCAAGGTAGCCAGAAGACAAGGGCATGGCTATGGACACGCACCTCCTTCAGGGGGAGAATGTCAGTGATGGCTTCTACGTTCTTCCCATCTTCTGATTCTCTTACTCCATGGATTTATCTCCAAATTCTTTATACAATTATATAGAATCATCACTAGAAAATGAGGAAATAGTGCTGTTTACCTTCTTTTCACCTATCAATGGTTCTGACATACAATTAAATGCAAGTTGCATTTATTGAGATAGTATTATTATGTATAAAATAATTGGGACATGAGAGGCCTCTCATTGTGTACATAATTTCTTCAATTGTTGTCCTTAAACACTTCAAGGTGACTCTAACTCATCACTGAGCAAAGCTGTGACATCAGAACATTAAGGATAAAGGTGCGTAGTGCTGAATTTTTCACTTCACCAGGCAGAAGACAGTGACATCATTTCTGCCAAATATCTGAATGTTGTAAACTTATTAATGCAGTGAAAATTTTCTTAGTTATTTATTTTTAATAAGTTGTTATTTTCAATACGTGTTTATGTAAGTTAATCTCACTAGCTTTATGACATCTGACATGCATGGCTAAATTGCATCTGATAGTGTTTAAATCTTATCATGCATGTTTCTATTACATCTGTGCTCACAGAGGAAGGGATTGCTTTTGTTCATCTTTACCAATGTGTGCTTTATCTTTCAGGTCATAGTCTACCCTTGATATTTAAACAATGTAAAAATGACAACAACAGCAACAAAATAATCACATTTCCATTTTTAAAATAAACTAACCAAGATTTAGAAAGATGAAAGTCCCAGAACAATGTTACATCAAGAGCAATTGGTAGAGCTAGGAATGCAAATTAAGTTCTTGTTATGCAAAGTCCCAACCAGCTTTCAACTACCAAGGCTTAATTGCCTCAGATGGTGATCCTTGGAAGCTGCTTTTCCCACTTTCTCCCCTTCAGTTACTTAGATGAGACTCTCTTCTTAGACTAATGATCCATATACTTATTTCTGCAAGTACAGTGTCCAAATATGTCTGTTTTACAAGAGGCTCTATAATTTAGTTGTAAAGAGTGTGGGTTGAGATAGGAGCAGACAAACCTAGGTTCAAGTTCCATCTACCCTTCTAACTGATTATCACTATAGGTAGTATGATTGGCTTCTCTACATTTCAGTTTCTGATTTGTAAAATGGAGTCATGATGGTTTAATCTAACCTTGGGGCTGAACATTAACTAGAATAACTCATACAGAATTTGAAGGAACTGCGTGAGGTCTATTAGGATTTGCATTATTATTCTCTATCCCCTTCCACTTCAACTTACCCATCTTCTGTATGTGTCTCTCACTTTCTGTCAAAGGCAACCACTTCCGGACCTCAGACACTTGACCCTGCAGCTAATTAAATTATAATATCCTAAATATGTTTTTTGGGTTATTTAGAGTATCTGCATGAGTACTGGACACACATATTCCTTTTGGCAGTCAAACTAATTTGTGTATTTATTTTGTTTGTAAATATATTGGCTGAATATATTCACTTATAATAATAGGTATCATTTGTGGAGTACTTGCAATTTGCCAGGCTTTGTGCTGAGAGCTTTTTCTTCATTATTTTCTATTATCCTACCAAAAACTGTGGCTGGCAGGTGCAGTTATAATTACCACTTTTCAGATGAGGAAACATAAGCTTAGAAAAGTCAAGTAACTTTTCCAAGATGTCATAGCTCCTAGATTCAAACTGACACCCTCTGAGCCTTCATTTTCAACCACTACAAAATACACCTGCTAAACTTTCATTTATATGTCATGTTCTACAAAAGTTTGAATTTATAGTCTGGAGGTGGTGCTATTAATATGTGATTCTATTCTTGAACTTTTAGTATTGAAATATTCTGGCTGTGTCACTAGTGAGAGAACAGAGCTGGAGTTGAACACCTATGATACAGAGAGGTCATTTCACTGATAAGAAGGGTAGTAAGGCTGAGGACTCCAGGTACTCATCATCTTTCCCTGATCTCTAAAAAAAGTGTGGCTAATTAAATCAATCACTTTTTTTTTTTTTTTTAACGAAAGACGGGTCTCCTTATGTTGCACAGACTGGTCTCAAACTCTTGGTCTCAACTTATCCTCCTGATGCAGCCTCTTGAGTAGCTGGGACCGAATCAAATGCATTTTAAACCTTGTTTAATTTGCTTGGTATTATTTAAAACTAACTCATTTTGATTGCAAGATGGGCCACAGCTAAATAAATTTTTAAATCTTATTCTCCTATTTGGCTAATTGTAACTATTTGTTAAATGAAAAATTTAAGTATATAATGTTTACATTTTTAAATATTAAAAATATAATTAATACAGATATAGCTAAATACAAATCATCAAAAAGGCATTAATGTATTCTGTTCATATGTCACTTGACATTTATATGGGTAAATAAGATAAGTGCACTGATATTGCTATTCCAATGCTTTTCTCCATTATGACACACAGATTTCAGAAATTGAATTCATAATATTAATTAGGTAACTTTCATAGACATTAAAAAAAATTCTTCCAGATGTCTTCTTCTTTTCAGGAGGGTTATTATTTTATTATTTTAAATGAAAGTTATATGTCTGAAAGCATCACCTATATGAAAGAGAGTTAACTCTACTAATAAAATAGGTGTCCTACAGGCATTCAATATTGTGTGTGAAAGTTAACGATGAGATAATTCATTCAAAGGTGTATTTTTGTAAAAGGGCCCAAGTGAGATGCCTACAAATTAAACATTTGGCAAAATTCCTTAGGTAAATGGAAAAGGTCATTTGGAAAATTTGGTTTGGTGGATTTTAACAGCTGCACTATAAACTGTAATTGCAATTTAAACAACCTCCAATACCACTCTGAAAAGTTCTTAACCTGCTTAACCTGCCACCCCTCAGTGCTTGCAAGTAAGACACAGATATAATTTTATGAGCTGCTGGAGAAATTTTCCCAATTATTGCTTGACTCCACGATCATTGCTACATGTAACTGACTCAAACATTAAATATGATCCATGGTCTGTGAGGAAAAAAACAAAACAAACAAACAAAAAACCCCCACCAACCCTCAATACTTGCATTCATTCTTTATGTATTGACAGAGAAAATTGCAAGTAAAAACATATTTGAATATTAAAAAGTTAATCTTTTCACATCAATATTCTGTGGTTGTTTTCAGAAGACTCTGAAGGTAGCATATATTTTCAGAACCAATTTTGTCCACATAAAATTGTATGTGTTTTAATAATTTTATATCAGTTATAACTTTTGGAAAATTAAGTTTGTAATTTTATTTCTTTTTTATTGATAAAGTAAAAAAAATTTTTTTTGGAAAGTATATGAGGCCCTGACCATAGTAAATCACATTTAAAAGTATGAAAGCTTAAATAGGTACAAAAATGTATGCTGATTTTTAAAATATAGCGTTTTAGTAACATTTCAAATGTGTCAAAAGAAAATTATAGAATTACAGAAAAATTTAAATGAAAATTGAATTTTTTAGTGAGATAAAAAAATAGAAGTAGTGGCACTTATGCCCTTATTTTACAATTTGGCTAATTTCAAAGTTTTAAACTATCTTAATAAATTATACTATTATGGTCTCTTTCCTACCTTTTCATTTTGTTGAGTTCATATTTCTCTTTTTAAAAAAATTTGACATATATTATTTGCAAGCTCTGAGGAGTGGCAGATTTTAGACTGCATACTTGTTGAAAAATATTCTATTCTTTTAAACAAAAATACTGTGACCATTTTGTACATTGAGTTTTCTTACAATTTGAGCTATGCTCTATCTGTATTACAGTAATCAGTAATAAGTGTGGAACACTATGCTAAAACTGAGAAAATATGAACACAATAATGCCAAAGAAATTCATAACAAACTTTTCTGTATTAAAAATAAATAATAAAAAGTAAATTTATTATAAAATAGGTGTTTTTTGAGCCAGATATTAATACTCAATATGAAATTATCTTGGTCAATGATGAAATCATATTTTAAGTGGATGCTAAATATAATGAATCTAATATCCAAGGAATAGTTTTACCTTCCAATTTGAAATTTATAATATTTAAAATTAAATATAAT
Source organism: Cheirogaleus medius (assembly GCA_008086735.1). Classification (NCBI taxonomy): domain Eukaryota; kingdom Metazoa; phylum Chordata; class Mammalia; order Primates; family Cheirogaleidae; genus Cheirogaleus; species Cheirogaleus medius. The sequence continues at coordinate 28,096,416 of VBSM01002608.1, forward strand.
TTCATCTATCCTTATAATGTTTTCTTTAGTTTAGACAAATAAAGAAAACTTTAGAAAAGACACTGAAAATCTCACTGCAGTGTTATATACATTCAATAGGTATTTAGTGAGAGCATTTTAAAACATTAATGTGTTTTTCTATAAAAATGCCAAACTGAGACTTGTTTTATAATAGTAATGGCTATCACTTACCATAAGTCTGTACTTTTTAATATATTTTATATATAATAAATTTTTAAAAACTGACCTTTGTGCTAAATGTTAGTGTTTAAATACTTTCACATACAACATCACTTCATTTACACTATAGTACCTTTACTAGAAATTCTTATGTTGGTTCAACACATGAGGAAACTGAGGCTCAAAAAATTTTAAGTATTTGCACAATTGGATCTAAATATTAGGAAAAATTCTGAAAATCAAATCCTGACCCATTCAACTTCATTCTTTAGTCTCTTTTATTATGCCATCAAAGATATATTTTTAAGAGATGCTTACTCAACTGATTATTCTCTCTGATTAGATCTCCTTGGATAACCAATAAAATAATAGATGGGATTTAAATTAAATTAGAGGTTCTGTATATAGAAAAAGGATTTGGATAATTAAAGTTAATAAATTATGACAGGCAAAAACAAACACAAGTACATACAATTTCATTGTTGTCACTCATGACCACATTAGCAATCTAACAAAAATCACATATACATGCCACTTATATTGCATATTAATGCCACTTATATAGATGGATAAAATGACAGCCCTCCATATAATCAATTCACAGTAATCCCAAATCCCATGGATGCAGTTATTCCTTAAAAAATAAATAGTATTAGGTTTGGAAAGTAGGAAAATATGACTGATAGAGAAAGGAAAAAAATAAAACAAATATTCTTCACAACCCAAGCCCTCGGTTTGTATGGGGATTTAAGTTTAAGCTTGGTGGTGACCCACTGGTGCACTCTGAAGGGATGAGCCAAACCCTTGGAGATATTTTTGACATTTCATTAGCCACAGATTTTTCCTTTCTTTTCAGTAGAGCCCAGTAAAAGTTACGGATCCCATGACTTCTAAATAAGCTACCAGAGTGCCAGGTGCTCTAGCCTATCTCTCCTTTGTCAATAATACAACTTCTAATCAGACGTGGCCTAACAATTTCTTATGGGATATAGAAAACATTGATCAATGTAATTTTTTTCCAGAATTAGGTGCACAGAAAAGACTTTTGAAGTTCATTTCAGGACAAGGAAATTAGCATATTCAGCTTCTCTTTTCCCCCATCTCTGGCTACTGCAGCTTCATCAGAGGCTTACCTAATGGCACCACAGAATGTTCCTTAAGGTTTACAAGCTTTTAGATACTCAGTGAAATATTCTGTTGAATTAATTTCAAGCTTCTTAGAATGTAAAATTATTTTTCTTAGTCATTCATCAGTGAATGTGCAAAACAAGGCCCTTCAGACAATAAGAGCCTGCTGGGGCCACTTTCAGTGATTAATTCTGCCTAGTAATTTGAAAGAATATGAAGAAATGGCAAAATAGAGTTATAGAAATTTTAATATTTCACATTCAACTAATTAAATCATAAAATACAAATCAAAACCACAATGAGATATCACCTAACTCCAGTAAGATTGGCCTTTATCAAAAAATTCCAAAGCAACAAATGCTGGCGAGGATGTGGAGAGACAGGAACACTCTTACACTGCTGGTGGGACTGCAAATTAGTGCAACCTCTGTGGAAAAGAATTTGGAGATACCTCAAAGAGCTACAAGTAGAACTACCATTTGATCCAGCAATAGCACTATTAGACATATACCCAAATGAACAAAAGTCATTCTATAATAAAGACATTTGCACTCAAATGTTTATGGCACCACAGTTCACTATAGCAAGCATGTGGAAACAACCCAAGTTCCCAACAATCCAGGAGTGGATTAATAAAATATGGTATATGTATATAATGGAATACTACTCAATTATGAAAAACGACGATGATCTAGCACCATTTATATTTTCCTGGATAGAGCTTGAGCCCATCCTCCAAAGCAAGGTATCACAAGAATGGAAGAATAGGCACCACATGTACTCACCATCAAACTGGCACTGACTGATCAATACTAAGGTGCTCACACAGTAGTAATATCTTTGGGGGTAGGGAGGTTGGGAGTGGGCACACTCACAACCAATGGATGCCGTGAGCATTGTAGGGGAGGAAAGGGCACATCTCAAATCATGGTTGGGATGTGGCAAAGTCATAATATGTAACCAAAATGTTTGTACCCCCATAATTTCCTGAAATAAAAACAGCAAAATAAAAAGATAAAAAATAAAAATAAAACACACAAAATACAGTAAGCACAAATAAAACTACCTCACATTTGAGGCTATTCTTAAATGTGAAACTCATGCCAAATGGCCCTTCTAGTCTCTCCATAATTAGCCTTGATACAAAACTCCTAAAATATTCAGAGCTGTGGAAAGACACAACAGTGACAGGGATATAGAAAATATGGTATATATACACAATGAAATACTATCAGGTATAAAAAAAGAATGAAATCCTGTTGTTTGTAGCCAATATGGATGAGCCAGAAGGGCATTATGCTAAATGGAATGGGTCAGGCAGAGAAAGATAAATGCTGCATGTTCTCACTTATATGTGAGAGATAAAAAATATTGAGCTAATAGAAGTAAGAGTAGAATTGTGGTTATTAGAAGCTAGGAAGAGTTGGGTAGAGGGGAGAATAGGGAAAGGGTAGTTAATGAATACAAAGTTATAGATAAATGGGAAGAATAAGTTCTAGTATTCTGTAGCACTGCATTGTGAATTTGGTTAAAATAATTTAGTGTACATTTTCAAAAAACTATAAGAGAGAATTTTGAATGTTCACAACAGAAAGAAATGATAAATGTTTGAGGTGATGTATTTGCTAATCACCATAATTCGATCATTACATATTGTAAACACATGTTGAAATATCACTCTGACCTGCAGAATGGGAGAAAATATTTGCAAATTTGTATTTTACAGAAAATGAATATCCAGAATTTATAAAGAACTCAAACAACTCAATAACAATAACAAAACAAATAAGCCCATTAAAAAGTAGGCAAAAGACTTAAAGAGGCATTTTTCAAAGAAGACATTCAAATGGCCAACATATGAAAAAATGCTTAAAATCATTTAATATCAGAGAAATACAAATTAAAATCACAAAGAGGAATCATCTTACATTGGTCAGAATGGCTATTATTAAAAAGTCAAAACATAATAGATGCTGGAGAGGATGCAAAGAAAATGGAATGTTTATACACTGTTGGTGGGAATATAAATTAATATAACCTTTATGGAAAATAGTATGGAGATTTCTCAAAAAACTAAAAATAGAACTACCATTCAATCCAGCATTCCCACTATAGCTATCTACTTGAAGAAAAAGAAATCAAAAGGTACCTATGTTTGTATGTTTATTGCCCCACTATTCACAAGCAAAGATATGGAAGCAATATAAATATATATATGTTATATAATGCAATACTATCTATCTATCTATCTATTTATCTATCTATCTATATATATATATCATACAATACGACTGAGCCATAAAAAAGAATGAAAAAGTATGCTTTACAGAAACTTGGATGAAACTAGAGGCCATTATCCTCACTGAAGTATCTCAGGAATGGAAAAACAAGTACTGCACATTCTCTCTTATAAGTGGGAGCTAAGCGATGGATATGCATGGTCATATAGAGTGGTATAATGGGCTTAGATGTGGAGAGGGTGGGAGGGGGGTAAGGGATGACAAATTACCTATTGGGTACCTTATTCAAGTGACGAGTGCACTAAAAGCCCTGACTTCACTACTATGCAATTATTCAATGTAAGAACAACAACAACAAAAACATTTGTACCTCCTAAATCTATTAAAATACATTTTTTAAAAGAAGAATAAAATAGGTGTGGGAAAAAAGAAAATGTGGTATATAGTCACAATGGAATACTATTTAGCCATGATAAAGAAAGAAATCATGGTTTTTGCAGGACATGGACGGAACTGGAGGATATTATCCTCAGTAAAATAACTCCAAAACAGAAAGAGTCAAATGCTACATGTTCTTACCCATAAGTGGGAGCTAAATAACGGAAACATGGACAAAGAGTGGGGAATAATAAGTATTGGAGATTCAGAAATCTGGGAGGGTAGGAAGAGGTGGATGGTGAGAAATTACATAGCAGTTATAATGTACATTTATTCATTTATTATACACTAAAAGCATAGAACTTATCACTATGCCATATACCCATGTAATGAAATTTTACTTATACCCCTTACATTTATACAAATTAAAAAAGGCAAAAAAGAGAAATATAACTCAGTATTCCATCAATGTATACAATTACTACATGTCAACTAAAAAGAAAAGTATTTCCAAAGCTTCTAATTTCTCATACATAAAATGATGATTAAAAACATTGTTAATCTCAAAACTTCTTAGTGAATTTTAAGTCATAATGTAATAACTGAGGCTGTATTATACAGCTGTGCTAGGCAATATTCCATAGAAGAATTAAATACACTTTAAGATAGAGTACATAACTCTTCTTTAGGCCTATCTATGTCTGAGAAGAATACTGTCCCTCCAACTAAAACCAGAAACCTTATACACATCTCTCTCCTTCACTGCCCTCCCCTGCCTCATCTAATCCATCATTTGTCCCTGGTAACTTTGACTCCAAATCACTTTCAAATTTTCCCATTTTCCTCCATTTCTGCTTTTACTACCCTGGCTAATGCCATTGCTCAACTTTGTCTGAAGTGCTGTAATAGCCTCTTTATTGGTCTCAATTTACTGTATATTCCTTCCAATCTATTCTCAACCCAGTAGTTGGAATTGCCTTTCAAAGCACAGAGTATGTGCATCAAGAATAACTCCCTTCTCTGATTTTTGGATGAAGATCAAAATTCTTAACATGACCAAAAAGTTGTAGTGTCAAACTCTCTCTCAAGTTTGGCTAGTACTACTCGTCACTTAATTTTCTGCAATTCAGTCCACAGCTCTGTACAGGGGAAATTTTTCCTACTCACACCTCTCGTGAGCACAGGATCACCCTAGTCATGCCTATGGGACTAGGGCAGGCAAACGCCCAAGGCACCATGAGTCCAGCTAAAACTTTTTGATGTGAATAGAATAGAGTTACCTCACACTCTGATTTTTAAAAACATCTTGAACTAAATTTGTGGGACGAGCTAAGGAAACAGAGAAACAGTCACAGATGGAAGCAGGAGTGCTAGGAAGGAAGTGTAGAGATGAACTGCTAACCCTGAGGGATGAGGGGACGAGCCCATTCTGACTGTGCACTTCCAGAACATCAAGCTCTACAACTCTTGGCTCTTCTATTCCATGAGATTTTGCTGACCTCAAAATAAACTTTCTCTCTAGTCTCACCTTCTTTTTTCATTTATTCTGAAATTGAATGGGTTTTGTTTATTGAAGCCAAAAGAGCAGTGGAGGTAGGCCAAGAAATTAAAGTTGGAAAAGACAAGAAATCTATGGTAAAGTACTTGGATTTATTGAGAACAACATCTTCTTTTTATAAGGTAAATAGAGCCTAATTTCCTATTACACATCTCCACATAATGCTAAAACAAGAAACATTAAGATAAAGCAGTTAGAGGTCATCTTATAGGTAAAGTAATTGTATGAGTGATTTGTAAATGTGTAAACTTATTTTTTTTCTTTTGGTGGATGTGTATTATCTCAGAGAACATTGGAAACATCCAGCACATAGTAACTGTTTTTGTTAACACGATGATGCTGATAATTACATCTTTTTTGAATCTAGTTAATTTAATTGATCAAGGCAGGGTACTAATGAGTTCATAGTTATAGATTTTATATTTAGCTCTGTTCCATTTAAGTGACCACAGATTGACTTCTCACCTCAGTAAGTCACCACTGCTGTGTATCATTAACTGCAATAGCGACTAAATTAAAATGTGAGATCGCATCTCTAAAATGATGACTACTTTGGAAAAATAATTCAAACCTTGTACTTTACTCATTACGGGTCACTAGTTTCATCTTTGTGTGTGAAAACTAGGATACTTTATATCTGTGTTAATGAGACAGAGAAAAACAACCCTTTCTTTGTTTCTTTCTTTTTTTTTTTTTCTTTTTTCCTGTGTACATTCATATAAGAGACTCTTTTTAAAAAGTGTCTTGGAACATAAATGAAGCCTTGCTTGAAATTCTGAAGACTAATTTCTATCCTTCAACAATTACATCAACCATTTTAATTGTTTTGATTATCTGATATCACTTTTCCATATAATTGCACCAAGAAGAGACACCAACGAACAATTAAAGTTGCTCATGCAATTAGAATAATTACCTTAATGTTATAAACTTGTAGCAGACCTACTGGAAATTATTAATGACAGCAGTCAAATATTATATAAATTAAATTAGATTTTTACCTCCACTGATTTGATTTATGTTAAATTTACACATTAAAGTGAAGGAAATTAACAGAAAAGAGCAGAAATTACAAGTTATAGACACAGCCAGAATCTAGTAAACAAAGAGTTGCTAATTACATGGAGGAAATTGAAAGTCCTCATGCTCTTCAAATATAAAAAAGTAATGAATGACTGATCTCAGGACAATTTCTGAATTTCTCATAAAATAGCTGTAGTTGATTCGTCAGGAAGGGTTTTGCCTGATGGTCTCAGAGGATTTAAGATCATAATTTTGAATATATGATGCATACGTAAATTCTTGGGTGTTCACCTGGAGCTAATTAAGGGAATTAGTTCCCCTTTGCAACTTTGTGAGTTCAAAAAGAAACCCAAATTTTGACACTGTATTAGCTTGTGCTACTTTAAATGTAAAGAGATTTAGATCAATGCAGCATCACACAAAGTCAACTATGCTTAGATAATCAAATTCCCATGTTGAGTTATAAAAAAATTGATTGCATGTTTCAGTACCAGCATTCATGAAATATCTTATTGCTAGATTTAAGTGATGGGCTTTAGGTAATATCTAAATTAGCACATATCTTCCCAGTCGCACCTTGTGTAAACTAATACGAATTCAATTCTGACATTCATTTTATAAATAAGTTGGCACCTCCCAGAATATTTTTTGCTTTAAGCTTATTTTCTTTTAAAAAACATGTACAAGTATGTGTATATATATAACATATTTTTATGTTTGCTTGATTTTATTGTAATAGAATCATACTATATGCCATTTTTTTCTTTATATAGTTATAATGGAACTATCTACAGATTAAAATGTAAAGACTAAAGAATTTAATTTATATGCATATACAGAATACCCATATATAGATAGATGCATTAATTTACATAAATTAGATTATCTTACACATGTTGTATGATTTTTCCTTAGGGCTGGCACAGAGTTGCTACATTTAGCAAAAAACAATTAAAAAAATAAATACAGGATGCCTAGTTAAATATAAATTTCAGAGAAAGAAAAATACATTTTTAATATGTGTATGTCCCAAATACTGCTTGGTGCATACTTATACTAAAACATTGTTCCTTGTTTATTTGAAACTCCAATTTAACTGGGTGTTATATTTTATATGCAACCTAGATGGGCAGGGCTATTTTTATCTTTTATCTGTTTTATTCTTTTTGGCCTGCCCCCAACTTCCTTGCACCACCCCCTTATTTAGCACCTCATTCTTTTATACAACACAATCAGTGTTAAATACTAGTGGAAAAAAATCCCTCAAGACTCTTCTCTATGTTCATATAAAATAACAGAATCATGTTAATGTGTATTAATAATAATAATAAAACTACTTGATGGTGATTACATGCGGTGCTTGTTTTTCCATTCTTATGATACTGCAGTTAGTACAGTGGGTTCCAGCTCTATCCAGGATAATACAATTGTTTTTTGTGGCTGAGTAGAACTCCGTGGTATACATATACCACATTTTATGAATCCACTCATGTGTTGATGGGCACTTGGGTTGTTTCCACATCTTTGCAATTGTGAATTGTGCTACAATAAACAATCTAGTGCAGATGTCTTTTTTAAATGTCTTTTGTTCCTTTAGGTAAATGCCTAGTAATGGAACGTAAACATTTTTACTCCTGTAATATGCTGAAATTAAAAAAAAGATTAAAATGAGTGAGATGTGCACCGTCTGGGGTATGGTCATGCTTGAAGCGCAGACTTGTCGGGGAGGGGGAGCAAGGGCATTATATGCAACCTTAAAATTTGTAGCCCCATAATATGCTGGAATTAAAAATAAATAAATAAATAACAACAATAATAAAACTATTATTGAGGGATCACTATAAGGCATTCTTAAGTATTAATATATTACATTTGTTACTTAAATTAATTCTCAGAATAACCAATATTACTATTACCCCATTTTACCAATTTGAAAAATGAGTTTATAGATGTTAAGCAACATGTTGAAGTGTTACGTATTAGAAGTGTTATGTATTAGAACTGGAATTTAGATCCTGGGATACTGACTCCTGAACCTACCCTTTATCTACTCACTATGTTATATGTATATTTATATACCTGCATTTTATAAATATTAGACCTAGCTATCATCTAAGAAATGCTATGAAATTGAAATGGAATATTATGACTATCTACATCCAAAAAGTTCAGATAATTCAATTTTTAGTAAACCAACTCTAGCATTATTGTGCAAATAGTATTGTAAAACATAGTAAATTAGTTTGAAATTTTAATAAAGTTATTTCAAAGCTTTATGTAGCATAAATTATGACTCGCAAAAACTGTTTGATTCATTCCAACCTTAATTATTTTTCTTATGATTTTTTTATCTCTGTACCTTTTCTTTCACATATATATGTAGGCATAGATATTATATGTGTGTCCATGTACTTATTATCAACATATAAACATACTTATAGATAACATCTGTTAAGATTCTCACCTAGCACTTTGAAGATATTTTTAGCTTCGTCGCCAAAGTAAGTTTTCTAAAATAAACATTTTGTGCTTAATACCACCAGTCAGTTTGAAACACATTTTAACTGTGATTCTCTGAATCTTCACAGTTACCACCTTTCAAACTCGGGGAGCCAGTCTTGAAATCAGGGAGCATCTTATAGTTCTTCTTTGATATCTGAACTGAAATAGTTTTATTTTCAAAACACTTAGGGAGTTAGGTAATAAGTTAGTAATATTTAGACATGAAAACACATTACTAAAATAATTACCCTCTACAAAAATCTGAAGTAAGAAATCTAACAACTTCCTTCACCCTGTATCTAATGTTTTGAAATGCCAGTTTTCCATATTACTATATTTCATGATGTAATTCTACATTATTAAGGGAACAAATGTGAATACCACGCACTCTTGCTACAAAAACAGGTAATGCCAATGTTTAATATTGAAAGATAGGCCTTGCCCCTTAGTGTTATTGTATATATACACCAGCAGCACAATTACAGTCTGGTACAAAGCAGTACAGTGACAGTGCATAGTCATCATCAAGCAGACAGGCTCTAGGGTCACTGTTTGGTTTTCCCTCATGTTGCCACCAGCAAGTAACAAAATCTTTCTGAATTTCAGCTTTCTCACACGGCAAAGGCAGACTAGAGTAGTGCCTACCGCATAAGATGAAAGATATCAATGCATGGACGTTGCTCAGCATGGGGCCTGGCTCTTAGAAAGCACTAGCACTTGATAAATGGCATCATATCTGGCTCAAGCAGGTATGGGGGTGCCACAGGGATAAACTTGGTTTTTCCACCAGGGAAACCAATACCTTATTTTGCCATCATGTCTGATTTTAACACCAAATGGAGCCATCATGAACAGGAGTATATAAAGTCCTTTCTTCTTTTCCTTTTTTTTTTTTTTTTTTAAAGTAAGTAGTAATGGAATACCTTCAAATGCCCTTCTCTTCACCAAAAAGTGTGTGTTGCATTCAGGGTGAACTTGGAGTTCCAAGCTGGTTGAGAGAATCTGCTCACTTTGTATCTTCAACTGCAGTGGCATTTCCACTACCGCCCCTTCCAGCATGAAATACTTTGTGTACTCAGTAATTAAGAAATCACTAATTACAAAATTTACAAAAAAACCCAAAAACCATCAGATCAAAGTTGTACAAAGCCGTTTGACAAAAAGAAATTGTTTATTAGAAAGAATATATATTTTAGTAAATATTTTAATTCTTTAGTAACTTTAGTGACAAAGATCCCCAAATCCTTGTGGATAGTGTGGGTAATAAAGAGTGATCCTTACTACAACACCCTTTCAATGGCATTATGGAGGTACTACTACTACTTATTATAGAAAACGAAAGTAATTATAATAATAACTATATTAACAACTTTCATAGAATTATTCCTATGGATCAAGGCTGTTTTAAAGATAATGGATATATCACATAATTTAATCATCACTAATCATATTGGTATGAGTACTATTTTTACCTATTTCCAGGTGTATAAACTGAGGCATAATGAGATTACAGATGTGCATGTTATATAGCTAGTATGTGCTCTTCAAAGAGCATGGGGTTGGTGACAGAGCCTGGCCTCTTAAAAGATATTAGTGAAAATTCCCCACGATACTGCTGTTGTAAAAGGATACAGATTGAAGGAAAATTGTTGATTTTTAAGAAAAAATTTGCATGAAGTATATTTTATTTAAAAGTATTATTGAGTAATATATATTTAGTATTAATTAATTTAATCCATTTAGAGAATTAAAAGTCCTTATATCCATTCCCTGATTCTAATAGTCCAATTCTATACCTCAGATCGAATTATTTTAAAAATGAGGGAAAAAACACTTACTTTGCCTTATGTTTAACATAATTTTTTTAAAGTTTTTTTTTTTTTTTTTTGCATTTTTTTGATTGTGGCTTCTCTTAGTTACCCTCCAGTTTTAATTTTTGGTAGCCTTGCTCTCTGACTGGTTTCCATACAGCTGAATGACTGTATTGGTCTCAGACTTTACATTTACACACCACAGCATACAGAGCGGACTTCAGTTTTTATTATTCCCAGTCGCTCCACAGAACTCTTGAACTTTTCTCTGATTCACCAATGACATTCACAATCTCACCTTGAAAACAATCACTGTGCCCAATAAGATATCAACTATTGGATGGACTAATCAGCCAATGTCCTGAAGTGCCCCAGTCACAATAGCAAAGGGGTTGCTTTCAATAATACCTGCAACTGAGGATGAGGGCAATCCCATTCAAACTTTCTGGCTTCTTCAAAATGGAGAACATTTCATATGAAATGATGTTTGTCATACTCTTTAGGTACATCTACTTTCTTCTCAAACTGTGAGAGATGATGAAGCGAGCCTTGTTTTCTTTTTTCTTTGTAGGAGAACTACACAGACAATTGTAGCATATTTTATTTATCCACAAAATTGTCTTTGTACTCACTGTATTTGACTAAACCTCCATTTATAAAAATTGATATTCAAGGAGGCAATCTTACAATAATAAAATTAATTCTTGGTACATTTCAGGAAAGTTTAATATAAATGTAATACTTTTTTGTTCCAATTGGTATGATCTCTTGTTACGGAACACATTTATATGTAGAAACTTCATTTCTCTCTCTCTCTCTCTCTCTCTCTATCTGTCTCTCTCTCTCTCTTTCTCTCTCTCTTTCTGTGTGTGTGTATATACATACATATATATATAATCTTCCAATGATTGTTTTCTCTTTGTCCTTCTTTATTTCATTGATATGACCTTTTAAAGTTTTCTGGTAATTGTGTACTTTTCCAAAATAATGTTAACCCACCAGGTCTCCATTTATCATAGTTTTATATCATACTCCGACAAGACAAACTCCACAATTCCACAATCACCCATATATAGTCATTATAAAAAATTACTGAGCATTTTAATTAAATAGATATATGTTTTACATCTTCATGTAGATGTCTATATTTTCACAAATAGTCATATTTCACTTAATGATGGAGATATCCTCTGAGAAGTCCATTGTTAGGTAATTTTGTCATTTTGCAAATACAGAGTTTCCTTATACAAACCTAGATGGCATAGCCTACTTAACACCTAGGCTAGATGGTATAGCCTATTGTTCCTAGGCTATAAACCTGTACAGCATGCATGCACAGAATAGTGTAGGCCATTGTAACACAATGGTAAGTATATATGTATCTAAACATATCTAAACATAGAAAAGGTACAGTAATAATAAGGTGTTATAATCTTACAGGACCACCATCATATATGTGGTCTGTCTTTGGCCAAAATGTTGTTTTGCAGTCCATGACTGCTCATAGACATTCATATGCATGCCCATTCATTTAACTTTACATATATATATATATATATCACATACAACCATTAAGAGTCTGGTCCTTTAAATATTTTATTATTATAATGAGTGTTTTCTTATACAAGTAGTTTTAAGTTTAAAAAGGAAAGAAAGATCTCAGATAAAAGTTTGAGAGGCTTATAAATGAGAATTTCAACAATCGCCCTACCAAACTGTCTAGTTAAACACTGATTTATGATAAAAGTTATTCCTCAGATGAACAAAGGGGAGAGAAGAACTCAACTAATAAGATCCATAAAACTCTGTGTGGAGTCTATTAGGGCTTGAAACCTCTTTAGTAGTTTGGCAAATGAAGCAGATGTTTCACTGAACAGCACACAATAAAGAGAATACAAAAATATGCAACAGCACAGCTGCATCTGTATCACTTTCTGTGACCTGGTATTTTTGAGAAAATTAAGTCAATTTTTATTTTATATTTGCTTTAATTATGGTCTCTGTAACTGTGTCACTGGATTCATATTTACAAATGATAAATGTGAGACTTTGTTGTCAATCAGAAATAGATGTAATAACTTAGACTTTATGCTTTCATTGACTAACCAAACATACAAAGCAGGCAAAAATGAGTGTGAAGATGACAATTTTCTTGCTACTAAAGATAATATATTCCATCAACTAGATATTTATAGAAATCAATAAAATCTTCTTCCTCAAAGAAGGATATCTAAACTTAAATTATTTAAATTTCCCCATTTTAGTTTTCTAGATGTAGTCCATGACATAAAAATGTCCCTTGACACAAGAGTCCTCTTAGTTGTCATAGAAGTGTGCCTGATTAATCATTCTTTTTAATTTTTTTGTGAGATGCTATGTTGAATTTAAAACAGAGAAATGCAAGTTGGTTGCTTTTATATAAACTCACAACTGTTATGAAAAATAGTCACCATAATTGTATTATATGACACTCCATTGGGGTCTGGAACAGCACCTCATAATGTTAATACTTCTAACACATATGAATAATATGAATATTTAAACAAGGAAAGTAATATAAATATTTAAACAAGAAAAAAATCAATAAATAATCACACATCAGAATAGGTCTGGTTTTGTCATTAGCTGAAAAAATCCTTTTGGATATCAGAGCTTTTTGGATACTGGAATTGCAAATGAGGAATTTGAGTTCTGGCATCACAACACATACTAATTCTCTATGCTTACATTTTCTTTGCCTTGGTGTGCTGATCTGCATAAATTTTCCTGGGTCCCAGCCACTTGACTACAGCTACAAGTACTCAATATGTGATGATCCAGGTAGAATTTGGACAATTTCAAACTCTTATATATTACCAAAATATAAAAAAAATCATTAAGCCAGTGTGAGAATGTAAAAAACATTATGAGATGGAAAAAAATTATTCCTAATTAAGCTAGAGAGGGCCAAACCCAGGCAGAACCTGGTCAGATACACTTACATTTATTCATATTCCTATTATCTAATAACTATTTAGTATCTCAGCTGAAGTTTATTTCCTATATTTTCAATTATTTTATCAAAGTTGATGACATTATATCTCTTACCTTTATGATTACATATTTCTGTGTACATATCTCTATAGCCTGCTGCCAAGTGTTCCTGAATCTGTAGGTTGAATAAAATGCATTAAATCTTTTTGTCCATTACATAGACAGTCTTATATTATTTCAGATATGATCAGGCTTGGTTAGAAAATTATTATTTTTTTTTTCTATTATCTGTCTGGTTTGTTCTTAGAGGAGTGAAACATCCAAGCACTATCATTTAGATGAACAAAATATAATAGAAAAAGAAAATGTGTTCTATCAGTTAATCATAGTATTTTCAACATTGGGCAGTAAAGGGTAGAACCAAAATACATGATAGTCACTTATCCCAGGATATGATATACCTGAAGCAATAGTTTTGATTAAGGAATTCAGGAGGAGAAGTGTAAGGATGAGAGGAACCACCCAGATTGTTGGCTTCTGTCCAGCTAGATTAGAGGTTGAGCAGGACAATTCCACAAAGAGAAGAGATTATAGAACTGTAGAGAATTAAAGTCTGAGCCAAACTCCTTGAAGAGTAATACTCAGAAGTATTAGACCGTTTTTCTTCCTGGCAGACACCCAGAACTCTATGACCATTTAGGCCAGAGAGCTGCCCTTGTATTTGTTTTCAAGACAGTGTATCTTCCAAGCTTATGTATGACAAAATCTGTATCTTCCAGGCACAGGCATGACTGCATCTTTCCTCAGTCATGCCTGTGCCTGGATGACGTTTTTCAGAGTCAAATATCCTGAAGCAAATTACTTCTATATTTGGGACATCTTTGTGATATAGTGATGATAATAGCTATCACTCTTTTCTTTCAAGGCTCACTACAACCTGTATGAGTATTCTCATTCCATAGGTGAGAAAACATAAGCTTAGAGAAAGTAAGTAACTTGCTGAAGATCACACAAACTTGTAAATAGAGGAGTAAGAACTTAAAGCCAAGTTCTCTAATGCCAAATATTCACTTCTTTCTCTGTTAATTCCATGTATATCTCAAAGGGTACGTTTTGGTGAATGGAGTCTTTTATGACCTCAAAATAGTTATCCTTCTATAACTGTGGATTTTTATTTGTTTAAATCTGACAAGTGTCTTAAATATTATTTTACGTTGCCTCTGCTGAGAAAGAAAGAAAGACAAGGAAAGAAGAAAGAAAGAAAGAAAAGGAAAGGAAAGGAAAGGAAAGGAAAGGAAAGGAAGAAAGAAAGAAAGAAAGAAAGAAAGAAAGAAAGAAAGAAAGAGAAAGGAAGGTGGGAAGGAAGGAAGGAAAGAAGGAAGAAAAGAGGGAGGAAGGAAGGAGGAAAAAAAAAAGAAAGTTAATCTGCTTGACTGCAATTATGGACCTAAACCAAAGCAAATGAGAAATATCCTCTGTGCCCAGTTCCAGGAACTATATAGGGAGCTTTACTTTCTCACCCTTACATGCATTCATAAACTGTTCTTAAACTTTGACCTTAAAGGGATATCTTTCAAACTGATAAATTTTAGAATCCTGCTACTGACTGGTATGAAATGAATGGACTGTCAGTCTTGATATCTCTATTTCACTTGTAGGAGCCAGGCTGGCTCTGTACTGCAGAAAGGGAGAGCAAACAAAGAGATGTAATTTACCTGTATCAACAAGGGAAAGTGATTTGTATGAACCTCAAAAGAAGAGTAAACCATGTTTGAAAATTGTTTAAGTTATTTAAACTTTTAATTTTTATCAACATTAAATCAAATCTTCCATTAGAAAAACAGTAGGTGTAACTGAATTGCATTTAAATGACTTTCAATGATTCTTTTTCTGAGATGAGGCATTAGAATAATTTTATTATAATTTCTTAAAATTTTTATTTTCTTTGTTTTTATCTACCTGCCACTTGGGATAATTGATGAAAATATTGTCTAAAATAGAATAATGTTTGCTCTTGAAATTTAGAGATGTTCAGAAATTAGCTAGGCATCTTAGATGTATAACTTTGATATCTATTTTTAAAGTTTAAAATTATTTCTTAAAATAAGAAGACTTGAAGTCCATCATACTTCTATTAGACAAGAAGATGGGGAATTTATCAAAAGGTCAAAGATTTTTAACTAGATAATAAGAAATACTGTTAGAAATTTTTATAAGAATAGATTTCCTAAATTATGTTAAATCTATTAAGAGGGAGGAAATTTGAAATAGAGGAAATTTTAAAAAAAGAATTCTTGTTTTAAAATTTAAAACTAATTCCACAATGTTGAGGGGCTCTATGGAACTATTAAATACCTGGATTTTATTGTATTTATTGTTTCACTTAGACTCATAATTGTATGTCATTTTGTTGGTGTTGGGTTGTGTTCAGAGAACTCAGAATCCCTTTTATTGAAAATGCAATTGCCTCAAGGAAAAAAAAGACCAAATCACCTAAAATCTAGTACATTTTATGCTTGATATGGAATGTACTATTTCTTTTAAAGTCCTATTTGTTAATATTGCTACTATTTCAGGTAAGACAAAAACTTGTCTTCCTCATACTTTGAGATCTGCATACTTCCCCTTATCTCCAGGGTCTTGAGCCTGAAGCAAGAGATAGATTTCCTTCCTTTTTGTCAACTCTGCTTCTTTTGATTAATTAGGTTCATGGGTCATCTTAACATTCCAAACAGGCTGCTCCTGTTTAAACCAAATTGTCCTCTATGTGGAACATGGCCCATTTTATTTGATTTACATACCATCATCAAAATAACAAGCAAGCACATACCTCTTGTATTATCCTGGGTGGAGGTGGAGCCCATTCTTCTAAATGAAGTATCACAAGAATAGAAAAACAAACACCACATGTCCTCACATTCAATTGGTACTAATCGATCAAAAAATAAAATAATAATAAGCAAATGAACAAAAACTAAAACAAAAACAACTTGTACATGTTGGATATCCCTTATCTGAAATGCACGGGACTAGAAATGTTTCAGATTTTGGAATTTTTTGGACCTTGGAATATTTGCATATACATAATGGGATCATGGAGATGAGGCTCATGTCTAAACACAAAATTTATTTATGTTTTCTTTCATATACAACTTATACACATAGTCTGAAGGTACTTTTGTACATTATTTTAAATGATTTTGTGAATGAAACTGTTTGTGTATGTCAGAAAGCAAAGGTGTCACTATCTTGGCCACCCATGTGGACAATCTGTGGTTGTTTAGCATCACTATCATTACTGACTGAATTTATTATGCTACTTGTAAGCAATCATTTTCTTACACTTATTCACATGAGTGCTTAACAGTAAAAAATATGACATATCATTAACACAGTGAAAAAATAATGTGTTCAGAGTAACTAAGTAGCACAATAGCCTCTTACCCCTATCGAGTTTTGAGTGACATCACATGGGGTGAACAGCATCTAGTTCTCTTATTTTCCTTCTTTTGCCAGGAGGTGTCCTGGTACCTACTGGAAATTTATTGCTGCTAACAAAGTCATGTCAGGTAGTGCTCAAAAAGTCTCAGATTTGGGAACATTTTGGATTTCAAATTTCAGATTAAAGATGCTCAACCTGTATAGTTGATTTTATTATAGGTCTGGATAAATCAATATGTTTGTTTCCACAAGAATACTAAAAAATACAATTTATTAAATATTAAAATCATCATTTTAGAAAGCTCATTGGTCACCATTCTCTGCAATGGTAGAGATGTTTTTTGGATGCCAGCATGTTTGTTGGATTTATCTACAATGTCCCTGTCCCCTCTTTCTTTTCTGATTTTCTTTACCACCAGTTTTTTTTTAATTTTTGTCATTTAAAACTGCTACTTGTCTTTCTGCCTGCTTCCAACGTCATTTTAGAACCTCAGTTCTACTTTAAAGAATTTTCTCAATATATTCTAAAATATATATATATATATATATATCTCAATGGAACTATAATGCTAGCAATGTAAAATAATAATAATTTTTCAACTAGCTACTTGTTTCCTCTAGTAAAATTTTGCAGACCCCACAAAAGTTGTCTCTAAATTCGCTCCCCATATATGATGTGCTGATGACTAACTACATTCATTATGTAGTTGAAACTTCCAGATGTTATCCCCAATTAGTCTCCTGGGGCAGTTGATCCTGTATATGAAATAGTTGTGAACAATGAAAGTGGCATCTTTCCTTTGTGGCCCAGAGACAATGTAAGCAAATAAAACGTAAATGTTTTCTATACTTCAGAAAGAATATAAGTGCTGTTCTGCTCTGTTCTTTTTCCTGTTTACTTCTTGATTCTAGGAAGTCCCCTCCAGGTGTATTGCCTAGCTGAAGAGATCCCAAGTTTGAGATAAGTTCTGAGGTAAATAGAAGACAAGGAACCGCTCCATTCTAGGACATTCATTTCTGCATTTTCACCTCTTGTTCATAGTTCTATACGCCCTCTATCGTCCAGTTGGTGGTGAATTATATTCAGGTGCATAGATCCATGGAATGTTAGGCATCCTTCCCCACGGGATGTTACTCATACTAAATCTGAGCCCTATGGCAGTCTTCTCTAGGTCTGCGTTCATTGTGCCAGACAAAATTTCTATGCATCAAAGAAAATCACAAGTAGGCACAGGGTAATTGGGAAATAAACAGCTCTCATTGCCAGAGTATCTTCAAGGCATCAGGAAACTAGGCTGAATCTTTAGGCTGTGTATGTGTGCCTGATTCCATACACAAATATTAGGAAATTAGATTACCCTGATTTCTTTAGGTCCTCAGACAAGAGTTTCTGCTTTCTTTGAAGTAGGTAACCTTAATCTTTTCAATTCTGTTCCTCAGCACCTCTACATATGCCTTAACTTTTGCTTGACCAGGGCCAAATTTTCAAATTTTATCAGATCTAAGATGCCACCTATAATATGTGCACAATTATTATATGTATCACCAAAAGAAAAGGAGAAAAAAAATTTAAAAAATTCTGTCAATTTGTGACCAAATATTTTATATTACTTGCAGCTTTTATTTTATTCTTATTGAAATATCTCTTTTCTATAGATCACTTTTGTGCAAACATAAAAAGTCAAAAATGTGAGTGAAAAAATTGGTTAAAAGATTCTAAAACTAAAACCTCTTTATATTCAGACTCCAAATTTTTGACAAGAATCATTAGTGTCTTTGTTTTTTGCACACATAATCATCCCAGGCTATATGAGCATTGCTGATCTGGCATTTCTTAAGAGAATGCTGCACTATTATTTCCAGGATTATTGTCAAAGCAGCTGACACCCATTCTATAATTTCTGATACGCAGGGGCAGGTGATGACAACTATATCACATCTGCTTCTCAATAATAACAATTATAAATTGTCCAAATTCAGACATGTTAAAGTTTGAAAAAAAATTTTATCCATGAAATATGTAGTTGCATTATATCTAGAAATTTCAGATTTTGCAAAAGTAAGGATAGGCATTTCTGCTTCTCTATGTCCAGGCTTCAGCCCATAAGCACATCCAGCATTGACACATTTCCAGTGGTCAGTGAAAAAATTCCACCTGTCACTGAGTCTTTGGTGGCACAAGGGTTGTGTTTTGTCCAGAGAATATTGCTTTCTCATTACCATAACAAAAAAGATGTCTGTTTCTCTTTCTTCCAGTCCTGGGTTCTGCCCACACAAGCACTCCTCACCCAGGGCTGAGAAAATTTCCAGGGCTGTATGTTGTTACATCATGGTGAATCTGGTACCATAGCACACCTTGTTCTATGGGTTTCTTGGACACTCTTCACATATGCACACTCACAATTGTTCTGACATTTTCTATGTCCCCTGCAGAGATTTCTCAGCGGGTTATTGAGGGTTATCTCTTATTAGTGGGCCAACTCCCTATACTGGTAGGTAACTAAGGGCTTAATTGTTGACATGGATTCTATAACAAAAGAAGTACAACTATTATGTTCATAATAACTCTACTTCCTCAAGTGTATAGCCTCAAAGGAAAATATAACCCCTCCTTTTCTTGATTTCCTCAAAGGAGACTCACAGAGCACTTGTTTGTGTGTGTAAAATTCTGCAGAAGATTTGAGAGGATGGAGGGAAAACATCAAAATGTAACAAATAACTTAAACCAAATATTCTTCATTTTTATCCTTAGCAACATTTCTCTGGAGACAGGCGCTGATCTACTTCTAAGCTACTTGACCCTCTCTCACTCTGCTCTCCACAAACTGCTCTCTTCCTTCTCTACTCTCTTTCACATCCTCTTTCCTATTTCTTTCTTACCTAGAGAAATGTAACAACCTTCTCCACTGTTTCTTCAAATCACATATTTATCCTTAAACCACAAAATGGCTTCTTGGGTACTTTTCCTCTAAAAACACCCAAAGTCATAGCTTAGGTTCCATTGCTTCACAGGGCTTTTACTCAAGAAGGCAGAAAACATTCAAATACAAGTCATGAGAGCCACATGTGCCACTGGACTCCTGTGGCCTCTGCAGTTCTAAAAGGCTTCATGGACTAAGCTTGAGCTAAAAGTTTAAATACAGAGAAAAATGAAAGGAGTCAGAAAGAAATTATAGGCAGGAAGTCAGAGGTTAACAGAATTGTGAAGGAGAACAGTGCCTCAGTTATTTGAGGAAATTAGTGCTCTATAATTCTAACCACTCAGAGACTTTAGCACAAGCTCTTTTACTTCACTCTGACACTCTTGTTTCTGCTATCAGTCCTCAAAGGAAAAAGAGATGTTCACTAAAATCAATTCATGGGCCAGTCTGCCTTACAGAGCTGCTTTTTCAGCTCTGGTCTCCGAAGTTCCATGTATATATTCATAGCTTCTGGGGTTGATGCTATGAATATATAATAATTTTATTCATTTTAAAATTTTTAGCTGACTTAGTGATGATTGCATAAATGATTATAGTGAATTATTACAGTAAAATGACTTAATTAAATAATATAAAATTTAGCTAGTCATTCTGAGGAAGGGAATGTCTGGGGGGGTATTTTGTTTATTTTTGATTTTTAAGGGAGAAATAAGTAACAGCACTAGAGTTAAAATTTGGGAGAGAAGGAGGGGAGGCACCTCAGTGAGGGTGTTGGACAGAAGACACTTCAGTGCAAGTACTTGGAGAGATTGCAGGTAGCATGAAGTTAAAGGACACTTAAAAGATAAAGGTAAATAAGATTTGGGATATAGAAATTATTCCAAAGGAAAAGAATTGAGAGAGTAATGAAATAAAATTTCTCATATTTGCTATTTTGTTTAGGTCCTTCGTGGGAAATATAAATATTCATGTGCATCTGAATATCATCTTGTAGCCACTGTTTATTATCAAGGGGAATGGTGTAATAGGTGTGTGTGGTTAGATTTTGTCTCTTGTCTGCTGTCTGTCTGGTAGGAAACTATGAATTTCCTCCAGGAAGTAAAGCATCTTCTCTGGTGGAATTAAGCATGTTTCTGCAAAAAACTTCTGGCTCACCTGGACTTTCTGTCCAAGCACTTCTGTTTGGGGAAATTTCATTCTAATGTGTTTCAAAATTCCTAATGTGTCTCTCTTTAAGAAATGTTTTTGTTTTATTGGCATAAGACATGTTCTTGACATACAGTTGGTGTATAATAAATACTTTTGAATGCATAGATGATTGAATAGATGCTGGTATGTATAGAAAGCTCATCCTAAAGAAGGAATGAAGGAAGCATTTTGCTCTCCCAGTAAGCTCTCTAGAATTCTTGCATTAGTCAAAACCAGATTTCATACATCATTTGAAAGCATACTAGTTGACTCATAAGTTAAATATCTAACTTTCCTCATATGTCCCTTGCATATATGATGATCACTTCCATTCTCATAGTACAACAAACAACTAAAATAATGATGGATTAGTTATAGCTAATATTTATGTTTTACTATATTCCGGAAATTTTACAAGAGCCGAAAACCTGCTTCTTACTCTGCCCGTGCAAACTTCCAGGGAAAATTCCTTGTAATTGGAGTTGCTTATAGAAGGTTCTCTGCTTTCCTCTTGACATACTTCACTGGGAAACTGAAGGTCACCATTGGTAAGTTAGTAGTTTTGCAGGGTACTGGCCATTTCTAAGGAATTTAAACAGGTACTTTCTCCATGATAGAACATTCCAACTAAGTTTTCCTTCTGTTTAACCACCACTTGGCTAGTTAGGCTATTAAGAACTGTTTTCTCTGGAAACCACTCAGTTTTCAGAGAACACCATGCCTATTATCTTGCAGAAGGAGCTCCTCCCTGATAATATGCAACACTTGCTTGCATTTGATTCCATTCGCTCTCATGATAAATCATTTTCTCTTTTTAGTAAGCTACCCACACTATTTCTAGTTACAATCAGGAAATATTGCTGGAAAACTTAGCACACAAAATACTCCAGCTATCTCTTAAGAAAGATTCTAAGATATGTACATGAATGTTAAATAACTATTATAAATTCAAGTCTTTTTAACAATATATATTATGTGCACAGACAACAAAGGAAAATATTTGGGAAAACTGAACACTTTATAAATAAATCAATGCATGTGTCTAAAATAGATTTTATTTCTTCTTTAAGTTTGTTCTGTTTATTTTTATGTTGTCTATATTTCTTATTTTACACAGAAGTATAATTTCAAGATTGAAGTATAAGGACTTGAGCTGGAGTAATGGCCACCTAAATTCCAAAACCTTATACAGACCAAAGATGCAATTTTATTCTTAAACTGGTTCTACTAACTTCATAGCCCAAAGAACAAATCCTATGCAGGCAGATTTAAGCCAACATGGTTAATTCACAATTTCTATTTAAATGATGAACTCATGTACCTTATTAGGTCATGACTGAAAATATAGTAATATTAAATTTACTAGACAAATCTCTACTGCTCTGACCAGCTCAGTAATTAATTGTACAAAGTCTAGTATTTTATATCTCTCTTTTTAAAGAAAAATCCAATAATTTCCTGGAGGTTCTTCCTCTTATCTATTAATAGAATCAGGCTTGATTGTTCTGTGATATTGTTGGGACTCACAAATAACAAATATTTTTTACATATCAGAAAATATTTTATGTATCTGTGATTGTACAATAATTTATCTTGCTAATTACCCACTATGAAATATTTCTAGTAATTTTACATTTTTGATATTATAAATTTAGCCAAATGACCATTGCACAGAATAGCAATCATCTGGGATAAAGGTCTTTGGACAGGTCAGTTTATCAATTTGTTCCTTCCCACCTGCCAAGTGGCAGGATCCCAGTCTTCATTCTTCGTATGTCTCTGTTGAGCCAAATAGTCCTGCTTTGTCCATGATTTCTCTCTCTCTTTTTTAGCTTGTCATCTCCTATGTATTGACATGACTCATGATCCACCTGTGTGACCTCAGTGGTGATACTGTCAGCCTTGAGGCTCTGTATTCCCTTCATGGCTATCTTTTGACATTCTTCATCAAGTTAACTGCTAATATTATGGTCATCTCTCCTCTGGATTCCAGACATATAGGTCACACAGTTTCATCTACATCTCCACTTGGGTTTATAAAAGGTATCTCGATATTAATTTAAAATCCTGATTCTTCTCTCCCACAATCTTCTTCTCCCACACCTAAAGCAGTGAATGGCAACTCTATCTTTGCAGTTGTCTAAGTCACAGCCTTCTGGGGCTATCAATGGTTCACTTTATCGTATACCTCATATCCAATCGCTCAATATATTCTATATCAAATTTTTTATTGATAAATGATAATTGTATATATTCATGAGGTGCATGTGATATTTGTATAAATACATACAATGCGTAATGATAAAATCAGGGTATTTAGGGTATCTATCACCTTAAATATTTATCATTTCTTTGTGTTGGACACATTTTAAATCTTCTCTTTCTAGCTATTTTGAAATATACAATAAATTATTGTTAACTGTAGGAACCCTGCTCTGCTATATAATACCAGAACTTATTCTTTTTATGTAACTGTATGTTTGTACCCATTAAGCAACTTCTCTTTATTGCCTTCTTACCCGTCCCAGCCTCTGGTAACCAACATTCTATTCTCTACCTCCATGAGATTAACTGTTTTAGCTCCCACATGTGAATGAGAACATGTGAAGTTTGTCTTTCTGTGCTTGATTTATTTCACTTAACATAATGACCCCAAGTTCCATCCATGTTCCTGTAAATGACAGGATTTTATTATTTTCTTTGTCTGAATAGTGTTCCATTTTGTATATATCACATTTTCTTCATTCATTCATGTGTTGTTGGACACTTACGTTGATTCCATATCTTGGCTATTGTGAATACTGCTGCAATAAACATGGGAGTTCATATCTCTTTGATATACTGATTTCCTTTCTTTTGGATACCAAGTAGTGGGATTGCTGAATAATATGGTAGTCCTATTTTTAGTTTTTTGGGGAGGAAATTTCATATTGTTTTCCATAATGGCTGTACTAATTTATTTTCTTCCCAATAGTGTATAAGAGTTCCCCTTTCTCTGTATCTTCACCATCATTTGTTAGTTTTTGTCCTTTTGATAATGGCTATTCTAACTGGAGTGAGATGATCTCTCATGGTGGTTTGGATTTTCATTTCCCTGATGAGCATTTTTTCATAAACCTATTTGCCATTTGTATGTTCTTTTGAGAAATGTCTATTCAGACCACTTTCCCATTTTTTAAAGAGATTATATTTTTTTGCTGTTCAGTTGTTTGAGTTCCTTGTATATTCTAAATATTAACCCTTGGTTGAATGGATAGTTTGCCAATATTTTCTCCCATTCTACAGGTTGTGTCTTCACTCTGTTTATTATTTCCTTTGCCATGCATAAGCGGCTTTTAAAACATTACACAAAATTTGTCTATTTCTCTTCTGCTCATAGCCTCCTTCCTGGTCCTACCTACCATCATTCTTCGCCTGGATTATTGCAGTGTCCCCATAACTGATCACTTGCCTCAGTTCTTGCTTATTCCACCCTCTATTCTCAATATATCATTTAGAATGATCCTGTAAGACTATCAAATCATATCTCTTTATGGTCATTCTCAAACCTTTCACTTCTCACATCAAGAGAAGTAAATGTCAAAGCCCCAGCACAAGCTTATTTGGCCTTACATGAACCCTTTAAAACTGTTTACCTCATCCCACACCTTCCTCTCCTGAGCTGCATCAGTATCAACTGTCTTGTCATTCTTCACACATGCCAAGCAATGCCCACTTGAGGTCTTTGCATTTGCTGGTTAATCTGACTAACATATTCAGCTTGGTACAATGTAAAAGTAAAATAAACACTTGCTAAATACATGAAGAACAAATAGTGGGCATTATAGATTCTTATATAGGGACTGGGACTGGGAGAATTTAGAATGTAATGGGAATATTTGTCTTTGATGTATTTTTTCATGGCATAAAAATAAGCATGTCTCTTTTCTCTTTGGTTAAGACATGCCTGTGATCATGGGAAGGTTTACATGGTCTCCTAAATTCACTAAGTTAGTCCATAAACCACTACAAAATGGTTGTATATCAGATAGAATTATTACCACAGAAGCTTGTATAGAGGTCCTATATAGGAATGAGCCTCATAAAAATAATTCTACATCCTTTGTAACTTGGCAAGAAACTGTAGTAGTGATTGACATCCATTATATAAGAATGAAATGATAAATTATCCCAGATTACCAGGAAATATACATCTCCTTATATTTTCCCTAACAAAAATTGTATAATTTATTTAAATCAGAGAATGAGACTTTCCCTGGGAGCTATATTTAGTTATTAAATTCAGGAACCATTTTTAGCCTAAATTTCTAGTTTATTATTTTCTATTAACCAACATGATTTTTGATATTCTATCCCTATTTGAACATTTTTATTTTGGGGTGTTTCTTTTTTTTTTTTTCAAACTTGAAATCTGTTATATGGCATGGACTTTAACTTAACCCTTTTTTTAAAGGCATAGACCATTATATTTCTAGTCATAATAAAAAGTGTTGAATTAAATAACATTGACCTCTTTTCACTAGTAAATCATCCATAATGATGAAAGGATGGTTTATTTCAATAGAAAAAAATGTAGCATTTCTTAGGCCACATTTTATGTATTTGGAGTTGATCTTTTCATAAGTTGCCTAACTGTAAGTGACAGCACATATTGTGTATTTCCAATAAAGAAGTGAAGAATAGATATTCTTTCTCTGTTCTGGTTTCCTTTAAGTTTAGGGACTGAGTAGTTTATATCAGTCTTTTGGTACAGGTGTGGTTGACTTCAATCATCAAAGAATCTGGCTTCAGATCCAAGTCTCATTCTCTAATGCAGCTTTCTGAGCAAGCCTTAATTTTGGCTTACTGAAACAAAGATAAAATACAGAAAAAAATTAAACAAATATTTAAACGAGCACAACAAAAGGCCAGCACTGTGAATGAAAATAGATTCACACCAAGGAAACAGTATTAAAAAAGCTTTATATTTCTGGGGGAAAAGATTCTGCAAGTTCCAAGGGAGAGTAATAGATAGTCCACATGCAAAATATAAGGAATACTAATGGCTTTAAAATTAATGGCTTCCAACACTTAAAGCTAATGCAATGAAAAAATATTTTGAAAATCTTTTACTGAAAATGATAGCTAACTAAATTAAGAGTAAAGACAGAATGAAGATATTTTCAAACATGCAAAATATCGAAAATTTTTTTCCCATTATCTTTCTCTAGGAAGCTATTTGATGTGCTTCAACCAAAACAAGACAAAACCTAGACAGAACAAACTTACATAAAATAAGGATCCAATTCAGGAAAGAAAGAAACCAAGGGAATACACAAGATCCTGGTGAAGGGAGAATGATTGATGACAAATTTATCTCAGATTTAGAGAACATGCAGTTTTGTCGAGAGAAAGTCAGGAGCCTCTGGGAGTTCTTCAAGAAAATAAAATTGACAAATTTATGATGCACAGTAATAAATAGAGTATTTAGACAACTGCAAGCAAGTTTAAAGTTGAATTAATGACACGTTCATAGAAAAGTGGGCAAAAGATTAAAAATGAAAATTAATTTCAGGGGAAAATTATGCAGGAAATGAAAATTAATAATATATATATACACACACAAGGCAGGAAAATATTTATAGAATCAAAATAATATTAACAGGCACTGTTGATAGAACCAAAATTAAGATAAGACTTTATTAGGAAGAAATGAGGGGGAGAGTGGGAACAATTGAGAGTAATATTTAAATTTTTTTATAATGTGCCTTGTAGAATTTTAACTCAAACTACGTTATGTAGCTAAGGCGTACAGTCTTCCCGGTTGCCCGGCACTGTCCCTGTTTATGTCTATTGTCATGGTGTAATTATGAACAGCACACCATTAATTCTCAAAGGAGTCCTAGTCTGGATGATTAATTATAGTGTCAACATGGCTTAGAGCAAAAGGCTTCATTTTTTGCTCCTGTTAAATGCAGAGGTCAGTGGTGGTTGCATGACTGCTCATTGTTTTTCCTTTATTTCAAGATCTGGGTTGAAGGAGAAGCTCCCAATGGGAGATATGCTGTTCCTATGACACAGGCGAAAGAGCAAGAAGGCAGCAAAAGGACATATTGGCTCTTAAAGCAACTGCTGGAAAAGGGCACACTGTCACTTCTGCTCACATTTTATTGGTCAAGGCAGGTCACATGCACAAGCCTGTTGTCAGTGGGGTGGCAGTGAAAAGGAAGGCACTGCTTGCCACATGGCAGTAAGTGGAGATATATAATTCTTCAAGGAAAGGGGTGCAAAAAGTAGGAACCCAAAATACAATCTGTCATAGTGTACAATGAAAGTAACATCTGGAAAACATAAAAAATCAGTGGATAATATATGAATAACAGCTAAATAAGTGAGAGAATCTGGATATAAAGTGATAGACAATATTTGGATTGTACTTTTAGCTTACACTCGGCTTTTACATACATAATCACATTTGATTCTCACACCAATCTTCAGATGGAAAGTTTACTTTGTCCATTACACAGGTGATGAACTTACATTAAAGATTACATAGCTTGACCAAATAATACAAACAATAGTCACCTGTAGAGACTCTTATCCTCAAACTGAATTTCCATCCATATTAATTCACTTTAGAATTCATTTATTTATTCATTCATTTAACACGGTGTTTTAATAAATACTTGTGCAAGTGAGAAAATTTTTCTGTGCTGTAAGAGCTGAAAAATCATGTGGTGGAAGCAGAAATATACTCAAGTAATTGCTAAAGAGTGAGATAAGTGGTAATAGAGGTATGTGCAAAAGGCTAAAAAAACACTTATGAAATACCTGCAGGTTTGTGGCATTTCAATCAAGCAGAGAGTTAGAGTGTGAATCTACCAGGTTGTTCTAGAGAAAAACAGGCAGAGATGCATGTGGATGGAGAGGGGAGGGGAGGAACCATTCTCAGCTCCTTTAGAAGGCTGTGGCCAGTAAGGGAAATCATCACATTATCATAATCTTCTGAAAATATATCCACGGTGGCAATTTGATTACTTGCTTCTAGGAACTGAACATCTTTTTATAAAAGTTACTTGCGCAAATATTATCTGGGTACTTTAACACATTAAGCTATTCTCAGTCACGCAGGCCAAAGTTATTTTTACCCTAAAAGCTTGTTGTTCAGAAAGAAGAAGCCTAAATGAATATGGCATACATTAGTTGAGTTCTCAAAGGTGGAGAGGTTTCAAAGAAGACTGAGGTGGAACACCTTTCCTGAGAAGGCTGCATGAGGTCTTGGATTTTGAAGTCAAAGATAAGGCAAAATGAAGACGCATAATGGAAGAAGGAAAGAATACAACCCAGATGTACATATTCTCTGCATTTTTCTTTAAGCTGAAACATACCAACTTGAAATTGTGCACTAGTGAATCTTTCATCTCATTATCGACTCTGCTTTATTCCGTACTTTCAAGTACTAGATATAAAAAGTCTACGCTCAAGGAATCTCTAACTAGAAGTTTCAGGTAAGGTAGGCGTTATAGCTTCAACGCACAATGAAAAGAGAACATGGAAGACTCTGAATGCCTTATGGAAGAAATAAAAAATGTAAAGTAGTAGTAGAAGCAGCATAAGTGGGGAGGGCCAGAAACTCTGGTGACAGTAAAGGCACGGGAACATAGGCAGGCTCAATCACAATAGAGCCTAGGATACGAAAGGGTAAGTTTTCATTTAAGTCAGGGAATCTTTTGATAGTGGAGCCCTGAATAACTAAGAGCCACATTTGCTGCATAAGATCAATGCCATTTTTAAAGCAACAGGATACATTGGACTGAGTTGAATCTCTTGCTGTGATTTTAACACTCCCTCTACACAGCTCTTCCCAAATGAAGCTTCAGCAGCTTTATGGGAGCTTTTATTTGCATGGTAGTATCTAAAGAAGGCTATCTGGTTTTTGGCTGCAATACAAAACAGCCAAAATAATTAGGTTATAGCCTTGTCTCAGATTTACATTCATTGATTTACCAGGGATGTTTCCTCTTCCAGAAATATTAATTGTGAAATACTTAACTTTTGTTAGCAATTTATTAAGGACACAAGCAATGTCATTCAAAATTAAATGGTATTTGTTATCAGATGAAACGGTGGTCTTCCTAATTATGAACAAACAATGAGCATGCTTGAGTATTAATATACAGATGCATAAATATATATGTGATATATGGATATATTAAATATATATAACAAACAATGAACACATTTTTTATGTCTGAGATTGAGAGATAATGCATTAAAAGCTATTTTGTTGTAATTAGTTTTAAAACTTCAATTTTCCATGTATTTGACTAGATTTTTGTTTTCTTTTGATTGGTAATTATAAAATAATCCCTTTAAAGTGTTTTAATTTTAAAATTCCAGCTTTCTTAATAAATTAGGGCTTTGACATTATATATAATAAGAAAAAGCTAGAAACTACTACTTATGGAATGATTCAGTGGGATAGAAGATGGTAGAAGTTGGTGGGAAAATTTGAATAAGAAATTTGTAGTAAAAAATACATTAGTTTTATGAAGATGTAGAGAAAGTCTCAGATGTAGCATTAAATATCTATTCAGATGGACAACATTTGAAATTCCTAAATCAATCTCTATCATACTGGTAGTAGAGTCCAAATCTATATAAAGCTAATACAGACTACTTTTTTCTTCAGATGGACTTGGGAATTATCTTCTAAAGCTTAAATTATTTTAATTTACAGTATTTGCTCTTTCATCTTAAAAGTATGCCTTCAATGTGCTGTTCTGCTTTTAGGCCAAATATATTGTACTAGTTAAAAGTACTATGAAAATATTTTATGAAATCACTATTACCTGTATTTAAAAAGATGAATCCTTCACTAGTATACTGAAATTCAAATATGCAATGACAAGAATACTCATTGATAAGAGCAAAATAAGTACAATATAAAATTTCTGGTTAAACACAGTGAAAAAATATTTTGAAAGTCCCAAAGATGCTGACCCTTGATCAATCTCTCTCCCTTTCTTTCTTTTTCCCTCTTTCTCTGTGTCTATCTTTTTTCCTCCCATCTTCCCTCTCTCTCTTCCTTTCTGCCTTCCTTTTTTCTTCCCTTCTTGCTTTATTTGAGCCTTGGATCTTCATCTACATAAATTCATTTATATATATATATATAGTATAATTACATGCTCTAAAATATATATTCATATACTTATACATGTAAGTGTATATATATTGTGTGTGTATATATATATATACACACATATATATATATGTGTATATATATATATACACACACACTAAATTTAGTAATCCAATCTACATGATTTACCTGCTTTATAGCTTTGAAATTCAACATTCTTTGTGTCACTTTTGTCACCATTTTGCAATTCCTATTTTGCTTTTGAGCTTTGTGTTAACAGGTTTGGAAACTTTCGTATTCCTCACCTGATATGAAGGGTGAGAAACTTTTATTTTGGAGACAATTACTAGTTTAACTCATGGAATCTTAGAATGTTTCTGTCACAATAAATTCACATTTGAAAGTCACACTTAGCAATGCAGTTTTTGATCTTTCTTAAAGTAAAAGAGGTTTTTGAAATGTAAACCTCACATTTTGTTATTGGTCTTAGGAGAATTTCCTCCATTTATTAGTGTATTCAAGTTGCTCACTTTCTACCATTACTCCTTATTTTTCAACCTTATTAAGGAATATTTTGACATTCTTAGATCACATTAGACCAGTTTATGTCATTTGCATTAAATTTGTGAAATAATTATCTTGTAGCCAAAAACAAAAGAAAACAAAAAGCACAAACCCCCAAAAGACAAAACATAAGAAAATATGAGAGATCCCAGATGAATAGATATTATATTGGTTAAGAAATATTTTAGTTTGTATTTTTGCACTGAATGGTTTATATTAAATAAGGAACCTGCTTGAATCTTTACTTTGACCACATATGCATTGAATTCTTTTCTTTCCTAAACAAATGGTCTCTATTTTGATTATTGTTATGCACTTAAACACATTGATTTCCACAATTCTGTAAATAAATTTAATACAAAAGCAATCAAATCATAGTTTCATGATGACTAAATAATTATGTAGTAAACATCAAGTCAGCTAATTATTATAGATTTGGTTCAAGGTTTCCATTTATTTTAATCAATATTATTATTAGATCTAAATAACAATACTGATGTACTTAGAAAGCAAACAAATCTTTACTTTCTACATCTTTTTGTAAACTAAACCAAAAAACATCTATCATTCCAAAATGCTATGCTTCATGCTTCCTGCATAATTAATTGGCAACTAAAATACCTTGATCAAACTTTAAAGTAAACTTTTAGTTTTATTTAATAAATAAATATGGGGATAAAATTTAAATTTTATAAATGGCAGTCTGATAACATATGTAATTTACAAAATTTCAATACATGAACCTAAATCACAGAAAAAAGATATGCATCATCTTTAATTTACCATCAACTATAATAGTTACTATAGCAATATAACCATAGGCCAGAACTCAATGTCAATTGAATTCTTTATCAAGCAAGATTTTGTTATTATAATACATAGATGATTACTTTATTTCCATCAAAATAATTTGGTGACTCCAAATAGAACTAAGGCATACCACTTATATGAGTTACAGTCTCTAGGATTAGCTTGGTTAAATACCAAAATACAGTATGGATAATATGTGAAAATGACATATTTTAATATATGGAATCAAAAACTTCTTTTTACAGGCCAATAAGTTTAAACATTTAATTAAATTAATTTAATCTATGTATGTGTATATCTTTTCTGGAGCATTTAAAATATAGAATAATTGCATAATTAAAATGTTATCATAGTAGTATTGATTACTTAATATAATTTTTCAAAGAAATATTAATCAGATAGTTCAACAAATATTTCAGCTAAATTATCTATATAATGACTTCCATTACATTGATTTTATCTTAATAATTTGTTCCTTTTTCATAAGTGCCTCAGATTTTAAAAAATTCTACACTTTAAAATGCAGAATTTAGAGAATTATGTGAATAAGTCATGATTTAAATCAAGGTGTCTCTTAAACTCAATCCCCAGTAAGGTAAAATAATTTATATTTTTCACATAAATTACACAGGTAATAAAATTGTTCATTTTATATCACACATTCAAATGGTGTTTAAATTCTCTTTTTAGCATTGACAGGTTTATTTGTAGATATGAAAAATGAAAAAGTATAAATATGAATTCAAAAAGTGAATATTTTAATATTTTATTTTATTTAAAGTATGCACAAAAATATTCACAAATATTTCACGGTCTAACAATTACCAGAACAAAATGCTTTTAGCATCTGTGCGAGATGGAAATCTAGAATAGTTGGAAAAGACTCAGTCATCTCATAGCACTGTGATCCTGTTACCGTGTTCCTCCCCTGAAGGCAGCTTATGTTGCTGAAAGTGGAGAATACAGAAGGAAGAAAGATAGTGAAGGGGAGGAGGAGGAAAAATCCAAGGCAACAAAACGAGAAGCACTTGAGAGTCAGAAAGCTTCGGTTCAACTGCAACTTTACATAATATCATGTATGACCTTTACCAAGTTATCTAGCCTCTCAGAATGTTGATTTTCTCATCTGTAAAATGCAGAAACTAATACAATCTTCATAGGTTTATTACGTGGATTGAACAAAATAATTTCTATAAACAGCCTGCTATAATGCCAGGCATATTTCATTAAATGGTTGCTCTTTTTCTTTCTCTTTTTTCCTCCTTTTTCTTCTCCTTCACCTCCCTTTTTTCTACCCCTCGTCTCCTTTTTTTCTTCTACCTTCTCCTCCCCCTGCTTTCTTGTCCTCTCTTTCTCTGTCATCATCATTATTGCAAGGATGGGAAAAGGAAAAACAATAGCTGCTGCTGAGGTTTGGGAGTCTGATGAAAAGTGAGATGTTAGAGATCTATTTGGTTCTTGCTAGTGTGATTTATTATTTTGAAATTTGAGGGAAGAAGATTAAAATTGATAACATATTGTTTAAATCTGTGCTCATAATTTTATCTAATCAAAACAGATAGGATAATTGGTAAGAGGGAAAATGATCAGCATTTCCTAGATGTTAAAAGATTAACAAGTTACTTATAAAGATTATACAATTCAGGATGTATCAAAAACACTGAAAAATGTTACCTAAAGAGAATTGATCTTTTTTTAATTAATTTTTTTATTTCACCATATTACGGGGGTACACATGTTTAGATTACATATATTGCCTTTGCCCAGACGAGTCGGAGCTTCAAGCCTGTCCATCCCCCAGACGGGGCACACCACACCCATTAGATGTGAATATACCCATCCCCTCCTCCCCCCTCCCATCTGCCTGACACCCAATGAATGTTACTACAATATGTGCACATAAGTGCTGATCAGTTAATACCAATTTGATGGTGAGTACTTGTGGTGCTTGTGTTTTCATTTTTGTCATAATTCACTGAGTAGAATGGGTTCAGGCTATATCCAGAATAATACAAGAGGTGCTATATCACTATTGTTTTTTATAGCTGAGTAGAAGTCCATGGTATACATATACCACATTTTATTAATCCACTCATGTATTTATGGGCACTTGGGTTGTTTCCACTTCTTTGCAATTGTGAATTGTGTTGTTATAAACATTCTATTGCAGATGTCTTTTTTTATAGCATGTCTTTTTCTCCTTTGGGTAGATGCCCTGTAATGGGATTGCTGGATTAAATGGTACTTCTACTTTTAGTTCTTTAATGTATCTCCA
This sequence comes from Cheirogaleus medius, assembly GCA_008086735.1. Taxonomy (NCBI): domain Eukaryota; kingdom Metazoa; phylum Chordata; class Mammalia; order Primates; family Cheirogaleidae; genus Cheirogaleus; species Cheirogaleus medius. Next base: position 28,130,529 of record VBSM01002608.1, read on the forward strand.
TACTGTTTTCCACAGAGGTTGTACTAGTTTGCATTCCCACCAGCAGTGTATGAGTGGTCCTATCTCTCCTCATCCATGCTAACATTTGATGTTTTGGGACTTTTTGATAAAAGCCATTCTCAATGGAGTTAAGCGATATTTCATTGTGGTTTTGATTTGCATTTCCCTGATGATTAGGGATATTGAGCATTTTTTCATATGTTTCTTAGCAATTAGTTTGTCTTCTTTTGAAAAGTTTCTGTTCATGTCCTTTGCCCACTTTTTAATGGGGTTGATTTTTTTTCTTGCTGATTTTCTTGAGTTCTATATAGAGTCTAGTTATCAGTCCTTTATCAGATGTGTAACGTGTAAATATTTTCTCCCATTCTGTAGGCTGTCTGTTCACTTTGGTGATAATTTCCTTGGCTGTACAGAAGCTTTTTAATTTCATCAGGTCTCAATTATTTATTTTTGTTGTTGCTGTGACTGCCTTTGCAGTCTTCTTCATAAATTCTTTGCCTAGGCCAAAGTCTATTAGAGTTTTTCCAACATTTTCTTCTAGAATTCTTATAGCTTCATGCCTTAGGTTTAAGTCTGTTATCTACCGTTAGTAGATTTTTGTGGGAGGTAAGAGGTACGGATTCTGTTTCAGTCTTCTACATGTGGCTATCCAGTTTTCCAAGCACCATTTATTGAATAAGGATTCTTTTCCTCAGTGTATGTTTTTTCTGTTTTGTCAGATTAGATTGCTATATGAGGATGGTTTTATATCTGGGTTCTCAATTCTGTTCCATTGGTCTATGTCTCTGTTCTTGTATCATTATCATGCTCTTTTAGTTACTATAGCCTTGTAGTATAGCTTGAAGTAGGTAAATTTATGCCTTCCAATTTGTTCTTTTTGATTAAGATTGCTTTTGCTATATGAGGTCTTCTCTGGTTTCATACAAAGTGTAGAATTATTTCACTGATCTTGCTTTTGATTGGACATTTCATGGGTTAGGTGTGGTAAATGGAGGTAATGATACTGTGTTAACCCCATAATTATATTTTGCTATTTTGGAAATATTTACAACTAAACACTTTTCTCTCCAGTTTTCTTAGTTTCATGCCTGAGTTAAATCCAATTATTTTTCTTTCACTCCACTATTGAAATGTTATTAATTACTTGATTAGTACTTAAGTTTAAGTTAGAATATTAGGACATGAAAACTTATTCATGACTTCTGCCAAATCCAGAAATATCCACTTTACTAAAACACATGATTTTTTTTTATACTATCAGGAACTTATGGTCAAAATAAAACTTATGAACTATTCATTTGATTATCATGATGGCTTAATTAGAATAGGTTTTTTTTTCTCTTTCTGAAAACTATCTAGTTCTATTCCTCTGGAAAAATGTTTTGGTTCTTAAAATATTGGAGTCATATATATTTATTATAGAAAATTTAAAATGTAATAAAAATCATAAAACATAAAATAAAAATTTATATATTGCAGACTTGGTACAAAGAGCAAACGCTTGGTGCACACCCATCCACACATAAATCTACACACACGGACAAAATGGGATCAAAATGTCTGTACTATTTTGTCCCTGAATTTAATATCACATTGTGTCATATGATTCTTCAAGATTAGTTATTTGACTTAAATGTAGTAATAACATTTGCATAGCATTCCATTATAAAGACATGTCAATCATTTAATTTTCCCACAATGATCAACATTTATCCTATGTTTAATTTGAAAAAATAACTATATGAGAAGGATACTAAATATAAAAAATCAGGGAAAGTTTCTTTCCAAAGACATGTATATTTGGGGGTTAAGTAAAATTGTTCTCATATATCTAAAAGCATATTTTCAAATAATGACCATCTATCACTCAGCAGCAGCTAAAGTACAATATTTCTATAAGTTTTATAAATGTTTTCTTCATACAATTATTAAATGTTTCATATTCCACTCTCTTAGGAGAATTCTTATTTTATAAAAAAATATACTTATTTTTTATTTTATTTTTCTTAATTTTAAAAGAGAAATATTTCTTAAAAATTTTAGTGTGCTTTTTAAATTATTAATATCAAAGTATACTTTAGGAAAGCAACCTCAACAGCAGATCTAGAAAGCAAGTCTCTGGGTACTAACTTAGTGCTTTCCTTTCAGGTAAAGAAAATAAAAAATATTGATTCTTTAAAGTCATGTTAGTGGAGAAAAGATAAGATATTGACCCATTATAGTTTGAAGCTTTTTTGATTTTTTGGACTTCAGGTGGCCTATTCCTGTAAATATCTATTTATAGGAAATAATTAATTTACAAATTTTCCACTTCAGTTATGAACTCTTACTTAAAATAAGCCCAAGTTTCCATAAGCTTTACATGGTGTTATTAAAAATTATCTGCTTGACCTTAACCATACCTATATCAGTTTAAAAAGTTAAGATATCAAAAAGTAAACACAATAAAATCAGAAGCAACTAAAATTCCAGGACTTAACCTTAAATCTTTGCCAAATAATCCCAACATATTTTACAATAATAAGTTTGTACTCAATGAAAAATGTGGCACTTTTTGATTTTGTTGTTGTTGTTGTTGTTGTTATATTGACATTTCAAGGAATTGCTTTGGTTATTCCAAGATAAAAATTTTCTAAGTCAAAAAATTCATTTCAGTGATTACAGAGTCCTTTTCTTTGGCAAGAAATGTCTCTTTTATACTGGCTCACTTTTTTTTGGTACCTTCTGAATACTATTGTGTATCTCTAACTCCTTATGCTGTGGTTGATTAACTTGAGAAGAAATTCATCTTGTATTGTAGCTCTTTTCAAAATGATGTGCTATGACTTCCTCTTGAGATCCACAGGTGGCCCAGGGGAAGATGTACATATCTTTGTTCTGATCCCACTATTCTGCTCCCACAGTCCACTTCAGTCAATCTCTTTTCTGTAGATTTTTCAGGTGTGAATCAATCACTACTCAGCTATGATCCTCAAACCAAAAGCGACATATGTTAAGCTTTCTAAGTGTCCTCTCACTTGGCTTGGTTGAAGAAAGGGAGAGATGTTGTCATAGCCTTCCAGTAACATTGTCCAAACAAATCCTACCTTTCTCAGGCCATTTTAACACACCAAATATTATTTATGTTTCAGGTGCATATTAGGCTAAGGTTTGCAAAATGCCAGATGCAAAATATTTATATTCCAAATACCACCCAAATTTCTATGTATGCTATAACATTTACTCTTCATGTATTTCAGTTAATGCATTATTAATACTAATTTATTACTGCATCACAAATTACCTGAAGATATAGTTGTTTGAAACAATAAACATTTATTATCTTATGGTTTCTGTGGATGAGAGATTTAGACATGGCTGATGTGGGGCCACTGGCTCAGGGTCTTTCATAAAGTTTCAACTAAAAAGTTGGCTGGGACAAGAGTCACCTCAATAATTCACTGGGGGAGGATCCACTTCCAAGATCATTCACATGCTCTTTGGTAGTCCTCAGATTCTCACTGGCTATTACCAGACCCATCAGTCTTTTGCCACTTGGATCTCTACAAAGAGTAACTGATAACATTGTAATTGCTTGCCCTATGAGCAAGAAAGGTAGATAGCAAGAGAAGTAATATCCTATTACTTTTGTCACATTCTGTTCACTGGAAGTGAGTCACTAGGTCTAGCTCTAATACAAGTTGAGAGGATTACACAAACTCATGAACACCAGGAGATGTGGATGATTGGGGCCATTTCAGGTGTTCTCTACCATGATTAGTCATTTCTTATTAATCAGCCATTAAAGAGTAGAAGTATACATTTGTACATCAATGATCAATTTTTGGAGCACCATGGATTGTGATTAGTCCCTGGGGATAGAAAGTTGCATGGTATCTGCTTTAAAATTCTATCTGGAATTTAGATATAGAATGACTCGTGAGGGTGTGTGAGATGACTGAAGGCCAAAGGGAAAGTCTCCCCATTCAAAAATTTAGCTTAGATAAATAGCTTTCCATGTGTGATGGAGAAATTTTATTAAAGAATTTGATGCTCTCAAATAACATGTTAAAGTAATTTACTAATTTACCATATTCCCATTGTCCATTTGAAGAACTAAAATAACCCAAATATTAGTTTCTTATTGCTGCTGTAACAAATTATCACTAATGTAGTGGTTTGAAATACCACTAAATGGGTCTCACTGGGCTCACATCAAGGAGTCAGTAAAGATGCATTCTTTTCTGGAGACTAGACTAGCATCAGTTTTTTGGGGGGTTTGTTTTTGTTGTTGTTTTTGCTTTTCTTTCAGCTTTTAGGAGTTGCCTGCATTTGTTGGTTAGTGGATTCTGTCTATCTTAACAGCTAGCAAAAGGGTGGTTAAATCTTTCTCATTCTGACACTGCACCCCCCAACTCTCCCCTTTAGTGAATAAGGTTCCCATGATTACATTGGGCCTACCTGGATAATCCACAATAATCTCATGTCAAGATCAACTGGTTAGCAAAAGGAAATCTATCTGCAACCTTAATGCCTTCTTGTCATATGACATACCATATTCATAGGTACTGGGAATGAAGATGTGAATAACTTTGGAGGGCCACTCTTCTGTCTATCACATTTTGAAATGTAAGATTTAATTGAAGCAAGCTTGATATACGTTTTCAATATACTTCATACATTGTTCAATTCTTTTAGCAACTTCAGAGCCAATCCATGTTTGTTTATTAATTAATAAGATAATATATTTTCATGAGCTCAAGTCGTTATATCTGTCACACAAAGCCAAAGCAGTATTAGTCTCTGTGGCTGACCAAGAGAAGAGAAACACAGCTACCTGACACATATTTGAAAGTCCTCTTGACTTGCACTTCCTTTTGATTTTATCTTCTTAGTTGATTACCATATTCCAAAGTATATTTTCTTTGTTCTTTATTTTTAAAGTACAATAGATATCATGTAAAAAGATATGAAGAAAAATAATGAGAACCAAGAGATTATTAAACTGGTAGCAACAGGAGGAACCAAAGGAGCGACACAGATAAATCAAATCTCCAACGCGGAGAAGCATTAGTGAATGTAGGACACTGTTTATCTTGTGTATGACAAGATCAACAATCTCCATTTCTCTACTGATCCTAATAATATAGTTTTTGTTTTTTTCTTTTTTTTAATTTCTTTAAAGTCCCCTATTATCTGAGGTTATCTGAGAGTGTTGCAATGCAACTTGACATAGTTTACTAAATAAACTCCCTATTACCCTCTCCTAATTTCTCAGTAGGTTATCTATTTCAGGGAATGGCTTCACACACAGTTTCTAAAAACTTGAACTCCTCTCTCACTCTTTATCCTTCCCCATCTTCCTATTCAATCTTTTCAAATCCTGTCAATTTCACCCCTTCACCACCATCTTCACTTCCAGAGCATACTCAGGCCTTCTCAGCTCTTAACATCTGAGTGTTTGCCTCTTTTGTTTTCCACTCATTTTTTAATATTTTTTTCAGAAATAAATTTTCAAAATTTGTATATGTGTATAGCCTTCTCCCTAAATTTCATCAATGACACTCTATTTATGAGAGAACAAATTATAAACCCCTGAGCCTTGTATTTAGGACCTTTAACAATTCGAGTTAAGACAATTTTTCCAGACTCATTTGCAATTACTCCTCCTTATATGTTTAGTATTTTAATCCACCTGGCTTATTTGCAGTGTATACAACATGCACACATACTTATGGGTCTTTATTCAAGGAGCGATTAGGTATGCCCTCCTCTCTCCTACTTCTTATGTTTTTATAATTTCCCAGGCAAACTGAGTTCTTCCTAGCTTTCCTCACCACATCCCAACCCAACATAAGTGAAATTAATTTCTATATGACCACTTCTCCCCCAAATTTTGCTTTTAAATATCTCTTGTAACAGTGACCTTCCTTCCTTGCTCCTTTTCTCCCTTCCCTCCTTCCTTCTTTCCTTCCTCCCTGCCTCCCTTCCTTCCCCCCTTCTCTGTTTTTCTCGGGGAAACACCAGAAAGTGTTTAGGTTGGTACTAAACCCTCATTGTCTAGAGACTCCTGATTTGAAATCAGGTGGTATCTTATGTCTGTTTGTAGTGTTTATGTAGATACTTAAAATTACACTCAGCTTGGGAGAAAAGGGCATTGAGTAGTTGGAAAAAACTTTTCACCCAGGGCTGTTATGTAAATGTGAAGATCAAGGTCTGGATAGCATCTTTTCAAACTTTTTAAAAAATCTCTTTGTCACTCTCCCCAAAATGAAAACTTGAGGGCTCCACCTGTTTCTGGAATGAACACTATCCTGAAGGCTTGGAGACTCTTATTCTCAGTGTGAGATAGCCACCCACTGTCCAAATAAATGATATTGAATGAAAAATAAAACACCCCAGTCTGACTGTTCTTTTATGCTTTTTTCCCAGATGTGCACTGACCCATTACTTACATCAAACTTAGACTATAAATTCTTGCATTTACATATCCTTGGAGTTCTGTGAGTCAGACTTCATCTGAATAATTTTAAGAGGCTCCTGAGAGTGAAAGAGATGGAAAATTACATGTTCATCTGGAGACTAGTATTACATCAATTATTATTACTGGGCTACATTCTCCTACCGGTCTCCCCTCTGTGACCATTTTTATTATACAAACTTTATTATTATTATTTTAATTGGCTGAGTTCTAATTGTGCTTTATGGTATAGTACATGAAACAAATAAGTCATCATTCCTTTTCAGGATGTTACAATGTAAGAAATCAAACTCAATGTTTAGTCATTAGTACTATTTTTTATATATATATATATATATATATACACACACACACACAAAGGCACACACTACACAAACACACATATTAATATATATGCCAATAAATAAAGTAATTACCAACTAGTGTGCTAATGCAAAGTGCTACTTAGATGCCTAAAAAGGATAATTTTAAAGAAAGCATATATGACAATTAGCAATTTTAAATCATAGAAAGTTGTTTTTCTATTTGTAATTTACATATAGAATTTAAACTAATTAAAGAATTTCATGATTTTTTTCTCTATAGATGGCCTTTGGCACTACTAGCACATATTCCCCAAGTGCCTTACATGTTAAGTAGTTTTTACTGATAGTTTAAAACTTAAAAAAACACCTCAGGTGGACAAATAGAAGACTTTACATAATTGAAGTGGAGCAGTAAGCTAATATACATGAATTTCTTGAAAACTAGTTTAGGTGAAGAATGTCTATCAGAGCTGTTAGAGGAAAAGCATTTATTTATATAATTAGTTAATAGGCCAAGAAAATATGACATTTGGTGAAACTTTTACACATTAATTGTCTAGTTTGGGAACTCACAGTTTTTATGTCCAATGGCATGCTTTATTTTCATGAGGATTAATAGATTCAAATGGACTTTATTACTGCTACTCTATAGGTGAGACAAATCAAGAGAAGTAGTAAATCATATGATGCAGAAGCAGATGGAGACGGGAAAAAGCTGACTTACCAGACTGGCCATCACCAGAGCCAGACTCCTGGTATTATCTGACATGATTTCCTGAGCTAAAAACCAGTCCTACCTGAGGCCTGGCTTCCTGACTGTGGAGACACTGTGCTCTGCTGCCCGACTTCTGCTATAAATTTGTGTCATATGCCCTCAATACCTTAGGTAATCTAAAAATGTCTCTATCGTTTACAACATAAAGCAGCCTAAGAAAGGGAAGGTGAGAGGTGGAGAATGAAGAAGAAAAAATGAAAGGAAGAGGGAGTAGGAGGGAGGCACGGGAAGAGGAAGAGAGTTTCTGTGAACAGGTTCAGGATGGAATTTTAGAGAGTCCACTGGGTCCATCAAAGGGAATGTGGATGTAAGATTAGAACTTGCAGATATTGATTTACTTTAATTACACCAATAATTTTAAAGATATTCTTTAGAAAGTTTGAAATTAATAAAAATCATCTTCAAGATATTTTTAACAAACTATTTTTAGAGCAGTTTTAGATTCACAACAAAATTGAACAGAAAGACCAGAGAGTTATCATATACCCCTATCCACATAATGCATATCCTCAGGAACCATCAACATCTCACATCAGAATGGTAGGTTTGTTCTAATCAACGAATCTATAATGACCCATCATTATCATCCAAAGTGCATGGTTTATATTAGGGTTCAAAATTAGAGTTGCATATTCTATGCTTTTTGACAAATGTTGACCCAGTCTTGCATGCCTGGAATAAATCCTACGTGTTAATGGTGTATAACTATCTTCATACATTTCTGAATTTGATTTGCTATTATTTTATTGATAATTTTTACATACATGCTTATGAGAAATATTGTTCTATAGGTTTTTTTTTTGTAATGTCATTGTCTTGTTTTGATATTAAGATAATGTTGTCCACATCAAGGAGTTAGGGTGTATACCCTCTGCTTCTGTCTTCTGAAAGAGATTGTAAAAATTTATTTTATATATATATAAATATATACAAATATAATATATATACATATACATGTTTAATGATTGGCTGATTTCATCTGTGAACGTACTTGGGACTGGTACTTTCTGTTTTGGAATGTTATTCATTATTGATTATATTTCTTTAATAGGATGAAGTTTTGCAAATTGCATTTTTCATGGAATTGCTCCATTTTACCTATGTTATCAAATTTGGGTATAGAGAGTTGTTTATATTATTTATTATCCTTCTCATGTAATGTTGTCTATATTGATATCCCCTCTTCTTTTCTGATATCCAAGGTATGCTTTAATTTTAAAAGTAATTTACAGGACAGTGTGTGTAACCAGAAAAGAGTTAAAATATCCATCTTTAAATCTCTGTATCTCTGTATCCTCTATCATCTATCTATTTCTCTACCTATCATCTATGTAGGTTTTTAAGCTTATTCACTGTCATCATTTAGACAGTCTAAATTTTTATCATGCTATTTGAATTGCTACTATTTGAAGTTATTATCTATCCTACAAATTCAGTTTTTATAGGGATTGAGAATCTAGTAACTGAAAGCAGAGTTTTACTTAATGTGAAATTAATAATCAGTTTAGGTTATATTAATTAAATGCAACATCTATCAATCCTATGAAAATATTGTATCTTTTAAAATAGTACTAACATCTCCCTTAAAAATGGTAATAAAATCTATTTAAAATCTGTTAAAAATGTTAAAGTCAGATAGACTTATAAAGATATACTGTAATTTGCATATCTTTTAGTCAACAGTTTCCAACATGTATTGACATACATATCTGAGCCTTTTTCCCTAAAAATATTATATGGATATCTAATATGCAAACAATTAAAAGTAGAGATTTTTAAAAATAATGTCAAGGGAAGGAGCTTGTAGGACACTTCCCCTGTAGCCTTCTGATATAATTTGGCTGACCCTGTAACACCTCTACAGAATGTCAGAATTTCATAGAACAGTCCAAAAATTACTATCCTATTGTCCTCTTTAAAATGTCTCTGAACTTTACTCACTTATTTATATGCCTCTTTCTGAATCATCCTCTTGTCAAATCTAATTGTTAGGTTCTTTGTTATTGAGTAAAAATAACATACAAAGAGAATTGCATGCAATCACTATTTGAATTTTCTTATTTTAATGCAATTGGAGTGCAACAGGAAACCAGCAATCTGACTTTCATTTTCTCTTTGCTATACTAAGCCATGCAAGCTATATAGAATTGCCTTAACGTGAGGGGTCAAGTCAGAGTAAGCATTTTCTTCCTCTTGCTTAAATTTTCCTTCATTGTTTTATTTCCAGTGCCCCCTGGTCTTTTCATCCACTTGTGTAAAACTCTAAGCAGATGCTTTAGCACTCTTGACAACTTCCTATGTTCTTGACATTTTGATCCTAGGAATGAAGGGTTGCTTTTAAGCAATCCCAAGGATGCTACCCTTAAACTTCAGCGTCCATATAATCTTGCATAACCATCACTGAGAAGGCTTAAGGAAATGGTTCTTGGGTGTTCTATCTTTACCTACTACCAATATCTCTTTCAGCAAAGTCAGTATTCATGAAATAGCCAGATGTTATGATTTATTCTAATTTACAGTAGAAGAAATATCTCTATTTTAAAAAAACATTTTCTATATTTTAGAAATAGTTTTGAAAATAAAAATATAATTTAAGAGAAACAACTGTGGTTACCATTTAGACCTAAAAGATTCTAAATTTCTCTCCCCAGATTTGCTTCAACTTTTTTTTTAACAAAATGATTCAGATGCTGATAAGGCTCACACCCCATTCTTTCCTCTTCCTCAGACAAAGCTTCTTTCTTAACTTGGTGTGATACCTTCCCATTCATGTTTTTATACATTCATGCATATAAATATATTCTTCAAATATATATTATTGTTTTATATGAGAAAAATGTAGGTAAATTGAATGTATCCTGAAACATTTTGCATCTCAACACAATGCTTATAAAATTTTATCCATCTTATTACATGTATTCCTGTTTCATTCGGTTTAACTCCTAAAGAAATTTTGAGTATTTACTAGATTGATCCAGTCACTTTGAGAGATGGAGCACAAATGTCAGTATCAACAAATCCTTTTTCTTTCTCTACTCATAGAGCAATCTTCCAATTTCATTTTGAGGGCATAAAAATGTTGCCGTCTTTGCAGGAACCCAGTGGTAAGAGGTGACTGGTAATTTCTCTCCAGTCAGTATGTAGAATTTCTCCCCTTAATTTTCCTGAATTCTGTATGTTACTCAACTGTACCTGCTATCTTAGAAAACTTTGTTAGGACAGAAAATGTTTCCTGGGGTAACAACTTCCAGTTGTCTGATTTCAGAAGAGTAGTTGACTGGCAATATAAAACTAAGAATGTGTATAGAAGATTCTAGTTTCATTGACCTTTTTTTTTTTCTAATTTCATCACCTCCCCATGGAACCATCTTAAACAGAAATTTTTACTAAAAGAATTGTTTAAAATGTCTGTGTTATAGGCAATTAGCATTCAGCTTTCCTACTTTTTCAGTTATGAATGTTAGTTCCAAAATGCTGTAGCCATCTCTCATCTACTACTATTTTTTCTCCTGTTTTCTCTGTCTGTATGGGTTTGTATTTTTTACTGTTGTTACTATTATGATCATTGTTGGTATTATTATGATGATTATTCATGTTTGTAGCTAATTGAAATTTTTTGGGGAGAGTGAATTAAATAATATGTCAAAGTTACCATATGTTTGGTATTATTTTTAGTGGAGGATAATAAAAATATTTTAATTCTTCTACCATGATTTTTCATCTCTTCATTTTTTTCTTCTATTTATATCAAATACTAAAATATAGCATTTCAAAAATATCTATTTCAAGAAGATTTGACAATTCGTTAGAATAAAACCACTAATAGCTTTTCATTCAAGTACTATTTTAGCCAATATTTATTGAGTATCTATTGTATAGCATTCTCTGTTCTAGATATGTGGGGAATGACAGTGAACAATGCATATGAAGGTCTTTGCCTTCATGGAATTCACATTCTAGTGAAGGAGGAGTAGACAATGGACAATAAAAAAATGAGTCCATTAAATATATAGTACTTCAAAATACAATAATTATTATGGCAGAAAGTAGAATGATGCATGGCAAAAAGATTATGTTTTTATTTTAATAGATATGTAGATAAAAAGATTATTAACAAAAAAGGTGCTAAGCATTTATGTTTGTGGTTATTATTTATAGCACATCCATTATTGCATACATATAATGAATTTATGACCAAAACTGATTAGAACACATTTCATTAAAATCCGATTTTATATATACATGTTTCTATTATACAGTGAACACACTAAAAATAACTACAGAATGACTCTACTTTCTAAGCACACTCATTAATAAGTAACTTAAAGTCTTAGCTGAAGTGTAAAAAACAAAACAAAACAAAACAAAACAAAGCAAAACCAATAAAAATCTGTGAGTGAATCACTATGGATCTTGTACTTTTGACTTGCATTAACTTCAATTAACAAGTTGCCAGTTTATAATGAAGGCATTTTATAACTAACTGCTTAGAATGAATTAAATATTATTTAATTAATTCATGGTTGATATAACTAAACGAGCTTCAATACTTCTTTCTAATAACAAGAATTCCAAACAATATTTTTAGGGAATGAAAACATTCAAAAGGGAATATAATTTCATTTATTTAAAAATTAATGGAACGCTACCTTTATTAACATTCTTTGAAACACTGAGTGAAACCACACATTACTACAACATAGTAGTACCCCTACTGAAAGACATGTCACTGAATGTTTGTATATTTAAATTCAAAATATTCAAACAAATTCACACTAATACTAATAGTTTAAAGCATTTGTTACCAAGTAGATTACTTTGCCATCCTATCCCTCACATTACCAAATATCACAGGGTAGCTTAAGAAAAAGAGATTGCTGAGTGTAGCTTTATATAATATGACCTCCATTTGATATAACTGGCAATTTCTTTAATGGAAAGTGGTTAGAATTGCAGAGCAATTGATTTTGTTCCTTTTATATAGTGGGCAATAAGTGTTCCTATTTTGATTACTATTGCAATCTTAAAGACATATTCAAAACTCCTGAGAAAGAAAACAATGCCAATAACCAAATACAATTTGTTTTTTACAATAGCAAGTTGTATACTATACCTGAGCACAATTAACGTAATTAAAATAAGATTTAAATCCTACCTTGAAAATTGGCCCAACATCACTATTTTATGCAAGAATCCCCAAGCAAATTTTCCATAAAACTTATTTTAACCTTTTAATTCAATCCTTTATAAAATGACAGTAGAATCTAGAGAACATATATTACATTCAAAATAAATATTTAAAGAGTTGTAAATGTATATTTCATATGCTTTAATGACTACATGAAGACATTTCAGTTGTAGTATTTGGCATTCACATCATATAGCTATACTACATATATTATTTAAACATTTTAAAATTCTGTTCTAAGCTATTTTGTTCTATATAAATGCTGAGGGTATTTTAAAAGCTAAGAAGACTTGATGAAAAATTTAGTTTTATGAGGAAGAATTAGTTAAGTCACAGATATAATAATAATAATATAAAGATAGATAGATAGATAGATAGATAGATAGATTATGTTATGGTTTGGATATTTGTGGCCTTTAAAGCTCATGTTGAAATTTGATCCCCAGTGTTGAAGTTGGGGCCTGATGGAAGGTATTTGGGTCATGGGGGCAGAGCCCTCATGAATAAATTAATGTCCTCTCTTGGTGGTGAGTGAGTTCTCCTCTTCTTAGTTCCTACCAGAGCTGGTTGTTAAGAGCCCAGGGCCTCTCTCACTTTTGATTCGTCTCTCGACAGGTGATCTCTGCACAGCCAACTCTCCATAGCCATCTGCCATGAGCAGAAGCAGCTAGAAGCAGCCTAAGGCCCTCACCAGACCCAGATACCCAATCTTGAACTTGTCCAGGCATTAGAATTATGAGCCAAATAAACCTTTTTCCTTTGTAAGTCATCCAGTCTCAGGTATTTCTTTAGCAACACAAAACAGCCTTAAGACAGATAGATAGATATACATGCATATATATCTGAATGCAGATATATCTGCATAACTATTGATAAGATCCAAAATTTTACATAATGTTTAGACAATAGCTTTGTGATTTTTTATATAGGGTGTTCCCAGAAGTATGATGGGCATAAAAGAAGTATTTCAGATAAACAAAAATATACTACTTTGCAGGTAATTTGGGTTAAAACTCCACTCTTGGAAGACAAATATCCAAACTCTTGTTGTTACTTCATCTATTTATGACGTAGTAGCTAAAGTAAATTTAGAGGCTCTTAATCAAATTGGCCTGAATACATTAATCAAGAAAGTACTTTATTAAATCAGTGATTATGACAGTAGAATGAAATAGCACAAACTCAGGGGCTTGATGAGAAAGAAATTTTTCCACATGATAACTTTAATGAATTTGTTAGAGGTGATGCTATTGTCATATCAATCTACTTAATTTTTAATATTTAAAATCTTTTTTCCTTTAAAATTTTTTTCTACTTTTCAGAATTTTGAATATATAAAATGTTAAAAGGTAGGTAGTACCAGTCCTCCTCTTTATAATTTTTGTTACTAAACTCAGATATTTGTGTATGTTTATTTGTTTTTGAGACAGGGTCTCATTCTGTTGTCCAAGCTAGAGTACAGTGGCATCATCATAGCCCAGTGCAATCTCAAGCTCTTGGGATCAAGCGCTCCTCCTGCCTCTGCCTTCTGATTAGCTGAGACTACAGGAACACCTCACCAAGCACAGCTAATTTTTCTATTTTTGGTTCAAGTAGTGTCCTGCTATGTTGCTCAGGCTGGTCTCTAACTCCTGGCCTCAAAGGATCCTCCGTCCTTAGCCTCCCAAAATGCTAGGATTACACGAGTGAGCCACCACACCTGGCCTAAACTCAGATATTGACCCGACATTGAACACAAACAAAAAAGCATTCATTTGCCATTAGATATTAGTGCTGGAAGAGTTTTATTGCAGCTTCACGTGATTTACTTCTGAAAGATGATAATATAGCAATCATACAAACATGTGAAAAGCCCTCTGCAACTAAGCTAAGTAAGTATTTATATGTAACATTGTATTTAATCCTCATGACAGTCTTGTTAAGCAGATATTATTATATCCATTTACACAAGTGGAAACTAAGCTACAATTATTTAAATACCTTTCCAAGGTTTTATACATAGCAAATTATGTAAGGGGACTTATTTGAACACAAATCTCTTGAATTACAGCAACTATTTTCTTAAAAATTATTCCCCTTCCTTTATAAAAGCATATGTAACAATGCCTAACAAATTACTGAATACCTACAATGTGCAAAGTTAAGTGAACACATTAGTATTTAAGATAAATAATACAGTAAGAACTTCCAAAGAATGTAGGTGGCAATGAGTATAGATAAAAGAACATAAAACAAAGCAAAATGGCAAGAATTTCAACCAAACTAAACTTGAACTATGGCAGGCAGATGGCATAATTTATGGTATTACTTAGGTACTATCATTGGAAATGTCCCTGTATTGCAGTTGGCTATCTTCTCTCACCTAATCTCCATAATGGCAAGGTCAGAAATTTATTCACAGCTTATATTTTCCTCTAAACATAGTAGGTGTTAAAAAATCTTGTTGCATAAATAAAGGAGAATTTCTGAGTCCCACCTGGGTTTCACCTTCCTACACTGTGATCTGGATACACTTTATAGACAGTAAACCAGAGTATGGTAGGCCTCAAATAATCTTTTTCCAAATTCGCAGAAATCACTATTCTTTGTTACCAGATGTCCGGTATCTTGAAAACTATTGGCCCATATATTTTATCTGGTTTTGGTGGTTGTTTTAGAATATTTTGTTCTTGTTATTCCATCTTGGCCAGAAGCAAATTTCTGCAAGAGACCTTTCTAAATATAGTCATGTGTCACTTAACTATAGGGATATGTTCTGAGAAATGTGCTGTTAGGTGATTTTGTCATTGGGAAAACATCATAAAATGTATTACACAAACCTAAATGATGTAGCCAACCACACACCTAGTCTCTGTGGTATCGCTTATTGTTCATAGGCTACAAACCTATACAGCATGTTACTATAATGAATACTGTAGTCAACTGTAGCACAATGGTAATTATTGTGTAAATAAACAGAAAATCTACAGTAAAAGTATGGTACACCTATTAAAAATATATAGGATACTTACAATCAATAGAGCCTGTGGGACTGGAAGTTGTTCTGGGTAAGTCAGTGAGGGAGTGGTGAATGAACATCAGGGCCTAGGAGGTTTCTGCACAGTAGTGTAGACTTTGTAAACATTATACATTTAGTCCACACTAAGTTTATAAAAAAAATTTCTTTCTCCAATAGAAAATTAACATTGCCTTATTGTAACTTTTTTACCTAATAAACCTTTTATTTTATTTTTTAAAATTTTGACTTGTTTGTAGTAGCACAGCTTAAAACTGAAACACATTGTACAGCTGTACAAAAGTTATTTTCTTTCTTTATATCTCTATTCTATAAGCTTTTTTCTATTTTTAAAATCTTTGTTTACAATATTTAAACTGTTTTTTATAAAAAAAAAAAACTGAGACACACAACACTCGCATTATCCTAGACCTACATAAGGTCAGGATCATCAATATCACTGTCTTACTCCTCCACATCTTTTCCCACTGGAAAGTTTTTAGGGGCAATAACATGCAGGGAGCTGTAATCTTCTCTGATAATGCCTTCTGCAATACCTACTGAAGGACCTTCCTGGGACTCTCCTTGAGAAGGTGTCAGTCTTTTTCTACATTCCTGAAAAGAAAGATGTCCATGGTGTTTTACGTGGTTTTTGATGTTTTTTTTTTAATGTTGTTATTATTTTTTGTTTCTCGCTTTTTTTTAAATCATCGATTTGCTCAGATGCAGATAATGCACCATGAACATTCCTCTCTATTAAGGAAAATCTTTCAGTGTTAGAGTCCATGCTTTCAAACTTTCTAAGGAACTTGTGGATGTCTGAAAAAGATTGTGCTAAAACCTTCATTGTGAATTTTATGGGGAGTTCTTCTTTTTCTTCTTCTGTGGTTCCTTTTCTCTTGCCTCTTCTTCAGCAATGCATCCCTCTTTAATGCATCCCTCCATTCCTCATTAGTCAATTGCTCAGGAGCCACCTCTAAGAGTTCCTCAATGTCATATTCATCCACATCCTGCTTAAGGGTGTTTAACATCTCAGCCACAGTGTTGTTGCCTTTTGCAATTTCCTCATCCTTGGCATATTTGAACTCATGGACAAACTTCTTGAGTATCTTCTTCCAGATGCCATTCAAGGTTCTTAATGCAGATATAGATATTGTAATCCTTTTTTTCATTTATATGCACATAAGCAAATTGTTGTTCACTAGTAATATATCATTTCTTTTGTGGTACACTTTATTCATTTGCTTAGAAGGAATCTTTGAAATAGAATTACTTTATAAAGTTTAAGTGTGCAGAAAACACTAAGCTTTGACTCAAGGCCAGGAGGGAGCAAGGGCAATATACGTAACTTTAATATCTGTACCCCCATAATATGCTGAAATTAAAAAAGTTAAATAAAAGATAATGACTCACAGAAGGTTCTGATGATCATTAGTAATAAAGTATTTTTAATTAAAAAATAACTAAATAAACTTTTAAATAGTAGCATTGTGGTAGGTTGGAATAAACTTAGGAATTACTAAGTAAATTATTCAAGAGATTATTTAAATGAAACATTTTTAAGCAGGAGAAAATGATAAAAAAGGTATGAGTAAAGCTATTGAGAATATCTAATGAAAAGTATGTTATTTTAAGCAATTATATTTTTCAAAAAATTAAAGGCAATTTCATTTAAAAATATGCTATTCAAACATATCCTAAAATATATTAGGCTTTTTACCATATTAAACAATTAATTATCAATGGTTTATGATTACCAAATAATAAAGATCTAGCTTAAGAAATAATCTATTGGTGTTTAGAAGGGTAATTATTATCTTGTTTTAGAAATTGGTTTGCTTGTTACTTGTGTTATTTATCTTACTCTATGCAACTGAAATGGAATAATTTTATGCAAATCTAAAGTTATATATTTAAATATGCAAAACTCAGTAGATAAGAAAATAATATATTCAAAACAGCATTTTCTCATCACCATATTAGAAACATTAACCTTTACATTTTTCTTATCTTCATTATATGCATTTATAACTGCATGGAATCTGAGTTTCCCTGTAATAATATGAAAACATGACTGAGAGAATGGATTATACACCCATGATGTATGATTGTGTTTATGCAATTCTTTTTAACTTCTTTTACAAGATTTCTTTCTTTCTTTATTGGATTTGTTTATAACCAGTTCATTTTCACAAAACATAGTATCTGAAAAAAGTTTTCAAAATTTCTTCCTCCTTTACAACATATTAAGAAAATTAGTCTTGATAATACTATGATAAAAGATTCAGGACTTGGCTAAGAGACCTAGGATTGTCTTCTCCGCCTCTCCTCCTGTTTCCCTGCAAATAAAATCCAGTTGCTCTGCCTGCAAAGTAGTTTTCCAGATGTCTCCCATGTCTAAATTTAAAAAAAGGCAGATGAAGCATAATAATGGAAAATGCTTAAAAAATTAAAAACTAGAAAAAGAAACCAGGTTGAGCTCAATGTAGTGTGTATAATCTTGCTTTAATTTTCTTACTGACACCTGTTTGGATCAATATAAATGATAAAACTCAGATCATTAGTCCTAAAATAAAATTTTATTAAAAATATCACACACTGTAGCTTTTACTAAAGCTTAGCCATTCAATTCCTGTAGTGTCAAGTAATTAAAAAATAATTTTATGGGTCTGTGCAATCTGAGACATGGTTATATGTTTTTTCCTAGGAGCTTAAGTGGGAAGGAAGAACAATAACAATTTCCTGCAGATGTGAAAATGAACAAGTATAATTATTAAACATCAAATATCATCAAGGTTTTCTCAAAAAGGGCCAAAGAAAATAGAGAAGTCCTAGAGAATCTTTGGTTTTCTTTAGCTATAGAAAAGCCTTTCAGAAAAAGAAAACGTGGAAACTGCCACTTAGTTATCAAACGTATCAAAATACGTTATCAACATTGAAATAAA
The DNA here is from genome assembly GCA_008086735.1 of Cheirogaleus medius. Lineage (NCBI taxonomy): Eukaryota > Metazoa > Chordata > Mammalia > Primates > Cheirogaleidae > Cheirogaleus > Cheirogaleus medius. The sequence goes on from VBSM01002608.1 coordinate 28,149,197, forward strand.
TCCTTCTTCACTTCCTTACAGGATTGCTGATTTTATAATTTGAAATAAAGAAACTGCCAGTTCCATTGAAATGATCAGACTGGATGTTTAAAACAATTATCATAAAGATATTAGAATGCTAATGAATAAATAGAAAATATGCAAAAATAAATGGGCAGTGTAAGCATAGAGATGGATATTCAAGGAAAGAAGCAAAAAGAAATGCTAGAGATCAAACCATTGTAACAAAATGAAGAATGCCTTTGATAGGCTCATTAGTGGACTAGACATGACTGAGGAAAGAATCTCTGAGCTTGAGGATATATCAATATAAACTTTGAAAACTACAAAATAAAAATAACAAAGATAAAAAGTATAGAACAGAATATTCAGGAACTGTGGACAACTGTCAAATACTAAATATTTACCATACATATAAAGGGACTACCAGAATGAGAAGAAAGACAGAAACGAACCGAAAAAAATATTTGAAACAACAATAAGTGGAAATTTCCCCAAATGAATGTCAGACACCAAATCACAGATCTAGGAATTTCAGAGAACACTAAGCAGAATAAATGATGTAACAAAAACTACAGGTAGGAATATCTTTTGTCAACTTCAGAAGAGCAAAGATAAAAAAAAAAAAAAATCCTGAAATAAGCTATAGGAAAAACACCTTATCTATAGAGAAACGACAACAGGAATTATATTTGAGTTCTTCTCAGAAACTGAGCAAAGAGAGAGAAGAAAAAATATTTAAAGTAGTTAAAGAAAAATCCACCAATTTATTACAGATAAAATTATCTTCCAAAAGTGAAGGAGAAATAAAAATTTTCTCAGACCAACAACAAAAATTAAAAGAATTTGTTGCTAGCAGACTTACCATGCAAGAGATGTTAAAACAAATTCTTTAGAGAAGAGAAACATAAATCAGAAATATGAATATATCTAAAGAAAAGATCCTTGAAGAAGGAATAAGTGAAGGTAAAATAAAAATTTGTATTTTTATTTTTCATATTGATTTAACAAGTTGAATTTTGTTCAAAAATATAATAGCAACAATGTATTGATGTTTGCTTACATATTATATATGATTATATATAGTCAATATAAGTAAAATGAATGACAGCAATAATATAAGGCATGGGGGAATAGAAATAAGATTATTTTGTTATCATAAGGTACTCATACTACCTGTGAAGTGGTAGGGTATTATTTCAAAGCGGACTTGGATTAGTTGTAAATGTATATTGCAAACTCAAAACAGGCACTAAAAAAGTAATATATGTGCGTGCGTGTGTGTGCATGCACACACACATATAAAACATGCTATGAAAGAACAAAAATTAAATATTAAATCACATAAAATGCTCAAATAGAAGCATAAAAGGCAGAAAAACAGTGGAAGGCAAAATAGGAATATGAAGACGAAGAGCAGCTAATAGGAAACAGTAACAATTATGATAATATTATTCCAACCACATCAATAATCACTTTGAATATCAATGGCATAAATGAACCAAGTAGAAGGCAGAGATTTTCAGAGTGAATCAAAAAGATCCAACTGTATGTTTTCTGCAAGAAACCCACATTAAACATAAACATAAAAGTTTATTTGTAAATTTTAAAAATAAAAGTAAATGGATGAAGAAAAATATACTGTGCTATCACTAATCAAAGGAAATCAGGAGTAGCTATATTAATTTCAGACAGAGAAGACTTCAAAGCAAGGAAAATTATCAGGGATAAAGAAAGACATTATATAATGATAAAGAAGTCACTTCTCCATGACATGATAATACTTCATGGGGCTAACAAGATAGTGTCAAACTACATGAGGCAAAAAATAGTAGAACTGCAAGGAAAAATAGATGAATCCACTATCAATGTTGTAGATTTCAACACTCCTGTTCAGTTGACTTCTTATACACCAGAAAGAAACAAGTGGAATTTAGAAGTAAAAACACAGTATCATTTACATTGCACCCCCAAAATAAAATATTTAGGTATGAATTTCACAAAACATGTACAAGATATATATGAGGAACACTACAATATAAAGATAATTAAATTTTAAAAAGAACTAAATAAATGAAGAGATATTCCATGTTCATGAATGGAAAGACTGAATGTTGTCAAGATGTCAGTTCTCTCCAACATGATCTTATACATTCAATACAATCTCAATAAAAATTCTAGGAAATTATTTTGTGGATACTGACAAACTGATTCTTAAGTTTATCTAGAGAGGCAAAAGACACAAAATAGCCAACACAATATTGAAGGAAAAGAACAAAGTTGGAAAACTGAAACTTAACTATAAAACTACATTAATCAAGAAAGTATGGTATTGTCAAATGAATAAAACATTATATCAGTGAAACAGAATGGAGAGCCCAGAAATAGAATCCACATAAATACAGTCAACTGATATTTAACAGAGTAGCAAAGACAATACAATGGAGCAAAAACAATCTTTTCAACAAATGGTTCTGTATCAGGTAGACATCCACATTAAAATAAAAAAATGAATCTAGACACAGACACTCTTCACAAAATTAACTTGGAGCAGCTCAGACGGTGGGAGGAGCAGCAGCGGCCAGGCAGTCCAGCTTTGCAAAGGCTCTAGGTATGTGGTATCCGGCAGGCATCAGTGCAGGGCCTCCTTGGGCCAGGATGCTCCAGAGGAAGATCAGCAGGTCCCAAGGCACAAGAGGAAATGAGCGCTGTTGTCAGCTAAACCTGCTCCTGCAAAAGTGGAAACAAAGCTAACAAAGGCAACAGGAAAGGATAAATCTTCAGACAAAAAATGTTGGCATGGATGCAGAGAGATAGGAACACCCATACCCTGCTGGTGGGACTGCAGACTAGTACAATCTCTGTGGAAAGTAGTATGTAGATATCTCAAAGAGCCACAAGTAGAACTACCATTTGATCCAGCAGTCCCATTACTGGGCATCTACCCAAAGGAACAAAAGACATTCTATGAAAAAGACATCTGCACTCAAATGGTTATAGCAGCACAATTCACAATTGCAAAAATGTGGAAACAACCCAAGTGCCCATCAATACATGAGTGGATTAGTAAAATGTGGTATATGTATACCACGGAGGTCTACTCAGCCACAAAAAGCAATGGTGATCTAGCACCTCTTGTATTATCCTGGATAGAGCTGGAGCCCATTCTACTAAGTGAAGTATCCCAAGAATGGAAAAACAAGCACCACAGGTACTCACCATCAAATTTGTTTTAACTGATCAACACTTAAGTACACATAAAGTAGTAACTTTCATTGGGTGTCAGGCAGGTGGGAGGTGGGGAGGAAGGGATGGGTATATATACACCTAATGTGTGCTCTGTGCACCGTCTGAGGGATGGACATGCTTGAAGCTCTGACTCGGGTGGGGCAAAGGCAATATACATAACCTAAACATTTGGTACCCCCATAATATGCTAAAATAAAAAAAATTAAAAATTGCCAAAAGTACAAAATAAAAGTACAGTGGATTTTTAAAAAAAGTAAAGCTAACAATAATTAAAAAATTAAAAAATATGTGACTAGAGATTGCTGTGCATGAACACTTCAGTGCCATTCAATACACAAGAAAGCAAATGACCCTTTCTGGAGGTATGCAGTACTTAATCAGCAAAATTACACAAAGCAACCATGGGCATTCCACATTCCAGGTAGAGTATGGAGTATAGTTAGACTACACCTGTAACTCTAATTTGAAAGCATTAAAGACAGATATCCTGCTGTGGGAATTGCTCAGCTACAAGGGTAAAACAATATCAAGTTATTGCATACCATTCAAAAATTCACAGATGTATTGTATTGGAATGTGGTCAAGAAACACAAAGCTACTCAAATTTAAATAACACTCAAAAAATTCAAAGGAAATCCTAACCAATTCATGTGGTTCAGTGCTAATAAGATAATTGCTTTTAAAAATGAGCTATTTTATCAATAAATAACTCTTTTGCAGTGCTTACACTTTTAAATGTTATTAAAGGGATTAGTACTGGGAGGGTAGATATGAATGAACTGCGGCAACTATAGTCAGGCCATAGAAAACACAAGGTACGCAACATAGCACATTCTATTGATTAAATAAATTAAGCAATTAAAAATGTTTTCCTAAGGTTGTCACTTTCATGTAGGTATTTATTTAGAGAAAAATAAAATGTAATAAGAAAAATAATATTTAATTAGTGGGCCAGTTTATTGTAGAAAATGAAGGAAACAGGAAAAGTAACATGATCTTTATCTATGGATTAGAGAACAAATTATATGAAGTGAACAAAATGAGCACAGATTCCTGATGTTTTATTATCAGTTTCTGATGTCAGCGTTATACAGCGAGATGGTAATAAAACCTAGGAGCCACTAAAATAAAGCTCTTCTTGGTTAACTATGTCTTTATCCACTTATTTTGTCACACACACATATACACACACACATACACACAGGTGAATAAAGGATATTATGATTTGACCTTTTAAAACAGGTTTTAAGTGATCAGTAACATTGTGGTAAAACACTATTCTGTAATGAATAGTGTTCCCCTGTGTTTCCCACTGATAATTATCCTATGATTGCTTGCAAAATATACCTGTGGCTAATTTCATTACAGTTGTAAGACACCAGTCTTCTTGAAGATCAATATTCTGTTTATATGTTTGATTTTCTGCTGGTAGTTGGGTGTGATTAATTAAGTTGAGTGTCACAAAATTTTAATTAATGTATTTAAAATGGGAAAACTTCAGGTCACAGAGCCCAGACAGTGTTTTCACAGTTCAAAGGCTAGCATTAATGGATTTTAATTAAAATATTAAAATTAGTCAGTAATAGCAAGACATCACCTCTTGTTAGGCAACTTATCTACTCCCAACCATGTGAAAAAGAAAATGATCTTAGTAGATACCTATTTCAATGTCTAGGCTGGTCATTTCACAATGGAAATGACTTTATATTTGTGCCTGTCCTTACCCAAAGTATTGAAAGAACTTAAACTTTTCAATTATATATTTTGTTCTCATTAGTTGAAAACAATACTGACTTGTATACATAACTATGTATCTCTTATGCAATGAAGACACATAGTTTGAAATAATTAGGGCTTTATTGAATTAATGCAAAATAAGCTATAAAATATTTTTAAAGGGATGTAGCTTCATTATTGTTCTATATTTGTAAAATAATGTTAATCACTAGATCTACCAACACAAGGGTAAATGAAAATAGTATTATTTTGTATATAATGTTACTAAGGCATTACGAGTGTTTACAATATTTTGTTCTCCAAAAAACGAGCTAAATAATTTTCATGTAATTTTATGAAAGCCATTATTTTTTGTGATATAATTCTTTCCTCAAATAGTAACAACAACAATATTAACTACAACATGTAAATAGTGCTTATATTATGTCAGGCACTTTCAAGACCTTTCCATAGATTCACTTATTTAATCCTCACAGCAACCCTGTGACGTAGACACTATAATTATACCTATTAGCAGATGAAGAAGTTAAGGCATAGAAAGATTAAACGACTTTCCCAAGGCTACAGAGCTAGTTAGTGGTGAGTTCAATTTCCAAAACCATATTGTCCAGCTGTAGATCTCATGCTTCTTGCCAATACTGCTGCTCTCAAAAATTTAGTAATATTGCTAATAAATTTTAGATCTTGGGCAAGAATTGTACTCCTGGTTTTATAATTTTGTGCCCTAATTCACTTTCACACTTTATGTTCATATAAATAATGGCATGAAGATTAGTAATGCTTAATCGTTTCAGAAGGACAGTCTCTCCTGTGTATGCGATGGGACGCACAAAACATTTTGCAAAAACAATATGTGAATATATATACAAATGTACACAGTTACACCACATTTGTTTTATAATTCCAGGTGGTCCCACAAGCTGCCTGAAGTTCACCTTGTAGATACCATCCTCCATGATCCTCCATCCTCCAAATTGGCCTAATAAGTGAGGCCCATTTCACTAATCCAGTTTCTATTTAAAATATTGATATTTTGTTAATCATGGTTGCTTTGCACTAAATTTGATTTTTAAAAATAATGCGTTAATATGTTTATACTGATAAAGCAGGGATTTTTTTGTGTTTTTATGCTCAATACTGTCATGAGGTGAGTGAGGCACTGGGCATGTCTTAAATTTTACACCTGAAGCCAGTCCTTACTTGCCTCATCTTTGTCCCAACCCCAAACTTTGAAACAGTGCCAACTTTATTATGTCCACTGAAGAAATGAGTTCTTACTTTGTAGGTCTTCTGGCTCTGTGTGTATTAGTAAATGTGTAAATACAAATAGAGTAAGTCAATTTATCCTTAACACAATAGCCTAACAGCTCAATGAATAGTTATTATTCTGTAA
>VBSM01002608.1:28166346-28186830 GCA_008086735.1 Cheirogaleus medius
CAAAGATTATACCTCATTTTTTAACTCTGTATGCAATGTTGCCAATCAGAAAGACAAATTTCTAGTTTAACAAGTAGTATTGAATTCCTCTTTGTTTACTATCCCTTAAAGTAAAAAAGAAAGAGAGAAAATAAACTTCCTAAGTCAAGAAAAAATCAATTTGAAGCCAACTTCACTTACCACAGTTCTAGAAGAAACAGTGAAACAAAGAAATTTATTTCCTTTAGGTAGAATTTTCATTTTATGTGGTGCCCTTCAATTCTCTCTCAGGCCATTAAGTGTTTTTGTTTTTGTTGTTGTTGTTGTTTGTTTGTTTTCAGTTTCTTCACAGTGTCTGAGCATCTGCTTGGGAAGTGATACAGATTATGCACTCAAGCTGAGATATCAATCATGGATAAGTTGTTTGTTAATGCCTTTGCATGTCTTAGCACAAGGAAAGCAATTTTGTAAAATGTCAGACAGCATTTTTGGTAGGTATGTTGTTCTATAAATCATATCACATAAGTTGACATGGACAATGTCCTCTCATGGGACAAACTACATTCATTTTTGCAATGATTTTACTCTTTATCTGAAATCTTAGGAGGGAAGATCCCATTCCAATAAAAGAGCTAACATAAATCTTGTCACAATTTTGTTCTTACCTGATTTTTTCCTTTCTTATTAAACTTTGATGCTACGAAGAATGCTAGAATACCTTAAAATATAAATACTGAATTCTGAATACCCTATAATCCACATAGAAGTTGATTATAAATTTCATGAGGGCCAGAGAGGCACCATTCAAAAGTAGAATAAAGGATCTCACAATTTCTGAACAAGGTCAAGCTTTAGAAATCAATTTAGCCAGTGGTACTACTGACAGTCAAAGGCCTAAGTTCCTAATAAAATTACCCACAATTTATATGACTATTTGATTCTTGTGAAGTTATTATTTTGGATTTTCAATTTGCTTATTCTGTTTCACCTCACCAAACACACCTTTTTGTAGCCAATCTAATTCCTTCCACTGCAATTGACTTGACATTTAAAAAAAAGAAAGATATTAAGAAGTTTTAGGTGTATTTTTATACATGTTCATAGGGCTTATCTATTACAAAATCCAGAGATGCCAAATGTCTTTAAAAAATCCAAGGTTACCAAAGCAGTAGCATTTACTATTTAAATTCATACCTTTAAACATACCCTCTCTCCAATTCTCTGTCTCAGAAATATAACTCCCCAGAAAAGACTTATCACTCACACCTCTTACAAAGGGCTGTATCAATGTGTTCCACATTGTATTTTTCTGATAATTCTTAAGGAGCAGTTTCAGTCAATCAAATAGTAAGTTTAAAAAATTATTTCATAATTTTCTACAGAATCTTGACATTTCAAGTTTTTGAGACTCTTGCTTTTATTAAAATCTGACCTTTTCTACCTAAATATCATATTTTTGCATTGCATTTTGATAACTCAATAATGTTTTTAAATGAATATTTTTTTTGCTTTTGACTCGAAAGTATACAGATCAACATGGCAAGTGCAAGTTCCATTTTTTAATTTAAATTATGTTCATAGCTTTAGGCATACTTTAACCTTTACAATAGCCTGGATGTAATTCTTATTAACACCTCCACTACCTACTCTAGTGATTCAGTGGAGATAAACTCTTTCCCTCATAGCACTGGCATGCAAACTTTTTCTTATCTGAGCTAATTGAGAAAAAATAAAAATATTTCCAGCCCATATTCTTTGGTTCAACATAAAAATGTTATTACTGACATACATTGGTCTATCAATGTGTGTGTGTGTGTATCTGTATGTGTGTGTGTGTATGTATATACACACACATTGTACATAATAAAATTCAGGGGTAGAGAAACTGTCAAATTGAATGCATAGAATATCAAAAAGAAAGATTGATCTTTTTGTTAGGCAATAAATTATTAATATATAGGAATTTTTGTGATTTTTAGCATGAATGCTTTTCCCTTGTATTTGCACAGTGCCTTAGAGTTTCCAGAGAAGATTCATATACCTTATATTACCAGACAACAAAGTATAAAATAACCATTATTACATTCTTTTGGGTAAATAAATTCCAAGCCATAGATTGTGTTGCCTATTTTCACACAAAAGCATTAACTTCAAGTATAGTGCTGAAATAATTTTCTTACATCCCATGGTGTATTAATTCTGATGCCTCTTAGATATCCCACCATCAAAGAGTAAGCCCCTTTTCATAAGTGAGGAAAATATTTTTTTAAATGTCTATGTTTTGTGACTGCAGGAGGCTTAGGGTTTATGTTGGATTCTGATGCCTCAGTATTTCTGAACCACAATCTTCCAGTCACTAGCTAAGGATGCAGGTTCATGCTCCAGCCTCTGCAGGTTACCTAGCGACTTGCTTTCCCAGTCTGCCATCAGGCTGCCCATAATTCTTCACTCTAAACATGGGAACAGATTTTTCCCTTAATTCTACAAAATTCTGCTTAGTCCCAGCTGTAACTCTAAACCAAACTTCAGTGAAAGCTTGGAGATAGCAGAAAGAAATTACAACCAAGAAAACAAAATGTTAGAACTAGACAGGGGCCATAAATTCTCCTGGATACCACAAATGATGACTCTTTACAGGGTGAATCTTTCTGTCTCTCTCATCTTTTTGTCCATTCTCCTGCTGTCAGCTGGCAAAGACCAGTTTATCTCCCTCAGTGGTGATATTTTGAACCTGACTTCCACTGTCATGGTCTCTAGATTACTGCAGTGATGGAGGTAAATATTATTTTCTACTCCAGGACTTTTCATCACCTGAATCAAAACCTTATTAAACCTTAGAAATGCAAATAATCCACAATCAAGGCAAAGTTTTATATTATTGTAAAAGAGTAGGTTAGGTTGAATTACTCCATAACAGCTTGCAATTTGGCTTTCTTTTTGCAAAAGCAAAATGTCCATTAATGTTTTCCATTAATTCAAAAAATAATATTTGCAAGAAAAATATTAAAAACTACTGCTGAGAGCTTTACAGTATTTTTTCCCTTTGTGGCAAAGACTGGTAGCTGGTCAACAAATTCATTCTCTTTGTTCTGAGCACACATTTACCAGCCTCCTTTGCACTTATGAGTAGCCATGTTGGCCAATGGAATGTGAGTAAAAGTAATAAACACCACTTTTAGACCACACCCATAAAAATCTTTTATGTACTATCACCCATGCTTTCTCCTTCTGGGACTAAAATTGTTTCTTAATGTCTCTAAACTGCCAATCCTCACAGAATGGATATGATAGTATTAACTTATATGGTTGTTGTGATAATTAAATGAGATGAATGATGTAAATCACTTCCTACAATTATTGGTACAGGATAAATAAAAGATGGCACTATTATTTCTTGAATCCCATCTCTTTCCTCAGTCTTTTCCTCTTGACTTTTCAGAAATATTCAACAATAATGAATTCCTTGGGGTTGTCTCCTTCTTTGGTTTCCTGATGGTCTACTTGCTCTCTTCCTGCCTTCTGGACCAGTCTTTCCTGTATTCATTTGCTTGCTTTAGTTTTCTTCTTCAGGACTTAAATATGGGCATTCCTTGAAGATCAGATCCTGGATATTTTTATTCATTTACTTGAAAATGCTATCTTGTTCTAATAGTCTCTTCTTTCACCTCCATTTAAATAATTTCCAATCTTCATGTTTATCCTTGACACCTTTCTTAAGTCCCAATTCTTCATTTTTGCCAAATATCCAGAATTCTAAATGTGCTTATTATTCTCACCACTTTGCATCTTTCTTGATCTTTTCACCTTTTATATTCAATCACATATTTTGAAGTAAAAAATAATGGTAACTTCTGAATTTTGGCTTTTAACTTCCACTCTGCCTTGCTACTTTTATCATTCTAGTTCATGTCCTTCTTATTTTAAGTGTAACATGGTCTCATTTCCTTCAGCCCTGTTTCAATTTGGACCAATATATCTGAAGTTCATATATTAGGAACATAAGTGAATCTCCATAGCCTGATGTAGGGAGTTTTAATGTCTATAAAACCAAGCACATAGAGGAAACTGGCAAACTCTAATATTGTGTATGCCTTACTCAAAGGGGCTGGAAGCACCTCAAGTCAGTTTCATTGAGTACTGCCATAGATGAATATTGGCCAAGTGTTATAATACCTCCTAATTATCTTTTACTTGACAAGACAGAAATTCACATTTTATAATTTCCCAATTTTAATATTACATACATTGCTATCTTATAGAAAAATGTTTTTGAAGCATACTTTGGGCAAACAAAACATCTTAGAACAGAAAGGAATGCACTGGTAACCAATTTGCGATCTCATCTAATGACTTAAAAGAAAACAAACCTTCAAATGCTTGATAGCTTCTTATGAACAAACAAAGCTCACTGACACCTGTTGTACTTGCTGAATTCGCAGCATCCTTAGCTGTAAGACAATCTCTTACCTGATAGGTATCCAATATACACCTCATCCTGACTAGGACATACTAGTTAATACACTTTTTATTGTGACACTCAACATCTTCCATAAGCTTTATATGGCTATATTTTTCAATATTACTTCCTAAAGCTACTCTTCATGAACTTTCACTCCTGTCAACTAATATTCTTTGATCCTCCAATGCACATTTCTAATTTTCCCATTTACTTATTCAAGGTTTTTTCCCATTTACTTATTCAAATTCTTCAGTGTAGAATTCACACATTTCTAATTTTCCTAGGTGTTTTTCCACTTACTTATTCAAGTTCCTCAGTGTAGAATTACCTTTCATACCTTCACTGTTGTATTTTCCATTAATTCTAAGAGGAATTTTTATACATTTTTAAGCCCCGAATTTAATTATATTATATTATTGCACTTTCTTTACTGTAATCATTTGTGATTGGATTATTACACAAATTACTTCTTTCCCCCCACCCCACTTCATAGGGATAGTCATACCTTCTTGACCATTATCTAATGTTTTTATTTTGGAATTATAAATATACTTGGAGCTAGAGCTGTTTGATTTACATTTTCTCCAAGCAGCAGATAGAATCCTGATATGGACTGTTGTTTCTCAACAGAGGTGAAACAAATTAATCCAGCAGGTGACATTTTCTATGGCATGTTTTATGCCCAGCTTGTCACTGGTAATTGAAACAGAAGGTAGAGTGGTTTAAAACCTTCCTGATAGGATATCACTTTACTGTGGTTTATCAATTTCTGCTTCTCTTCCTCGTTCTGAACAGTTTGTGGTTCAGATAAGAAACCAAAGTTTAGTTGGAAAAATAGTGTGGATTAGTTAAGGTAGCAGGAGTGACAGAATAAAGATAGAACCTGTGATAATGAAACCTGCAATTTTTAGGGGCACTTTTAATCTTCTCCCAATGTGAGGTACTTTATGTACATTTCACAAAGGCAAGAATAAGTAGTTTTATATCTTGTTGTGTGGCTTCAGTTTCTACAAAGAGTGTTGTAAAATTATCCACTATGTGTTAACAAACCCTTTATAAACTGCAATTTGCCTGTACATGCATGAGCACTAAAACTTAATAAATGCAAATGTTTACTAGGATATTTAATATAAATTTATAACCAGAATCTCTGATTTATTTTCTAGAATATTTCAAGTTAAATATTATTTATGTCCACTAGACTAATCTATTAATTTTTTTTTTTTTTACTCCTTCAATATTTGTTTTGTCTACATTAACATTCTTTTTTTCTCAGAGATGGAATGAAACATTTTCATGAGGGCTTGTGCAACTTCAGGTCCTTTAAGAAGCAGATTCCCAAAAGGGAAAACACACTCAAAAGATTTATTGGGGAAAATACCTGTGAAGGGAAATTAAAAGGGTAGGGTGAGGGTAGTGTTTGGAAAGCTGTCAGAAGACACAGTAGGTCTGGCTTGTGAAAAAGAGGGGCAAAGAAGGAAGTTTGGTGGGAAGAGTCTTAGATTGCAGTGCAGTTTGAGGGTGTTCAGCAAGGCTGTTAAGGACTCTCCAAGCCAAAGTTGCCTGTTAGAGGAGTCCTGCATCTCTCAGGAATGAACCTGCCTTAGTTTCCCTGCTGTGCTCAATCATAAGCATGGGCAGAGTAGCCACAGCTCAAAAGTGTGTGGATGGATCTTGAAATCCAGTAGCTGGGGCTTCAGTCAATAATGCTCTTTAATGTCAGATATCTGAGAACACATTTTTATGACAGCTACATAACTCAAATTCAAAAACTTTTATTAAAAAATAAAATAGAAAATTGTACATAAAGTTGCTCTTGAGATAGAAGGTTATGTGGAAGTTTCTCACATAATTTGGATATTGTAATGTATTATGTTTGTACTTATTCTATTGTTTCTGTTAGGATATCCTGTTTGCTTTCCCTCAGAAAATATAATGAAGTGGTAAAAATGAACTGACCCTTTATACCCATCTTTGAAGACAACCAAGAACAAGATTGGGCAGGCATTGTCATAAACCACAGCAAGTGCTAGGAGAAGAACCTCAAAGAGTAGATTGGAAGGTATCTTCTTTAAAGAAATAATAGTACCAACTTGTGCCCTTAATTTCTGCTACAAAGAAGAAAAGAGGGACAAGAACATAGCTTGGCTTAAAAAGCAGCACAATAATTCCAATAAATGTGTGATTGGCTATGTGATAATTTCTGCAAAAGAAGTCATGTGTTTTAAGAACTGTCTATTATTTATTATGTGCCATGTTAGAACCTTATAAACCATCATCACCTAAGAAGACCAGTTGTTCTCTCAGAAATCATAGTGTTTTACTAGACAGAGTTTAGAGTCTGCTCTCTTTTAAAAACTGGAAGTTTTGGGGGTTTTTGGCTCTAATTTGTAATCTTAAATTAAAACTGGTGAGTTAATGTCAAGTGAATACACTTAAAGGATTTTGTACACATTTTCTATGGTAGTTTACACAAAGACTTTCCAGGGGGAACTAAGAGAAATACAATTAATGACATGTGGCCAAAGAGGAAATGGGAGCAATGATATTCAAGAGGTGTAATATATTCATATGCTTTCCAAATGTAGTCATAGGTGGTGTCAGTGACCAAGACAAGCTGATGTTTTTACCAGAAGAGATGAAAGTCAGTTAAGAATGCCTCACCTTCCCCTGGGCTCTTCATATCACCAAAGACGACACACATATATAATTCCAATTATGGCATAATTGGCAGTAGAGTTATTTTTCTTGTCCATATTTTCTATATATAGTTGACTAGAATCTCTTTTACCATACATTTGATACAGTGATGTTGGTTAGTTGTCTCTGAGGCTGTATCTACTTTGAAACATTGTTTCTGTTACCAAATTATATGTAGTATTCTGAGCCACTGGTGACATTTTAAATGCTGATTGATGGATTGATATGAACTATCATTGTAGACCATGAGTTTTTATGAGACAGCAAAAATCAACAAAATAAGATTATGCTAAGAAAAACATTAACATCTTATTCTTCATGCTTTTTTCTTAGTAATAGTTCTTGAATTTTTTGAGTAGAAGTTGTTATAATGATGGTTAAACAATGAACTGGAATGCGGCTTGACTTTAGGCACTATGTCTGTCACACTGATCTCTGAATTCACTACATTTCACCAATGGACCCTAAAATATTCCAACATTGGGAACATGTTAGAGATGCCTCCTATGTTAATAATAGATGTATATTAATCAGGGGTATAGCAAATTGGTAATAACTCTTGAAATCAAAAACTTTACAATTTAAATTGAGACAGTATTAAAAGAGAAAGGTAGAGTTGTAAATATGAGCTACTACATAGATCTCCTTTCCATCCTTTGCCAATAAACCTTAACAATCTTTCAAAGGAATTTGATTTTCAAGTGGAAATATTTTAGTTCAATAAATTCCATTTTCCCATATTGTTAATAATAATAGCTGAGATTTTCCAAGGTTTAGGTGGTCAAGTATGTCCTAATCACTTGACATGAATTTCCTTATTCGATACCTAAAATTCTCTTGTTGTTTTATCCATTTGGGGGATGGAAGTGGAGGGGGAGGGGATTGAAATACAAAGACATTCACTACCTCCTCTAAGGTCCTATTGACAATGAAACCAAGAGTTGAAACAAAACAATCTGTCTCCAGAGCCCATGTGCTCAACCACTTATTAATACTTTACCGCTTTACTTATTGCTACTGAGGGAATGACTCCCTGAGCAGGTGTCTTATAAATGAAATTGTACAAGCAATGTCTGCACAACTGACTCTTAAGAAAATTTTAGAGAGAATTCCTGAATTTAGTAAGAGATTGTACAAGATGGACTTAAAACTACTTTTAAAGCTCTAAGTTGTAAGACTTTGGAAACACTTGCCTTCATGTACTGCAGAGGAAGAGCTCTTTCTGTTCCCTCCTCTCTGCTTTGCAGAAACTCTGTTTCTCCCTCAGCTTTCTCTTAATTACTTCAGATCCTCTCCCTGTCAGACGCAGTTTCTCACCCTACACATATCATATATTCACTACCCTGGTTCTTGTTTCTTACCTTGCTATAATGCCAGTGAATTTGAATTTGGATCTGATGTGCTAGGACGGGAGCAGACAGACAGAAGATGGAAAAATGAGGAGGAAAAGAGAAAGAAAAGAAACATATTACTATTTTTGGATACTACAGCAACCTGATGCCCATTTAGAACTTTGACATAAAATGAATATATAAAGAAATTGATTTGCATTTCTCCATTTCTTCTCACTGTTAATAAACTACCCATTTTCTCTAATTGCAGCCCTTGGTAACCTCAGCAACACTGAGGAGAATGGTAACAGAAGGGTTAAGAGGGAAAACCTCTTCTAATCACTGCTCCTTAATTTCTCAGGGTCCACATTCTGTTCTTTACCATTCTGGTAATCTTTTTCTTTTAGATACTTTATCAGTTAAATAGAATCTTAGGAACTCACTTGGGAACATTATCACCATTTTTTAAAAAGTAAATACATTCTTAGTTCCAAAATGCATTTTCAAACATAGCCAGTTTGCAACTTAAGAACAGATTACAGCTAAATATATATATATGTATACACACACACACACACACACTGGTTTATCTTATTTATGTGGTATAATCATCATCTTACGTCTTAGATTTTATGATCTTGATATCCTGGAAGAAAAATGGAGTATGAATTTGTAGATAAAGAAAAGATTACAGGTCTTATATTTATATTACCTAAAACAGCTCACCTACCACTGGTAAGAAATCACACCTTAGAAGTTGCTTATGTTTGCACCTCTTCTTGTTTTTTTTTAATGAAAAAAAGTCTAGGAAAGTTATGAGGGAAAATTTAAAGAATACACTACAGAGAAACTGTTTGGTGAGATTTAACCAGGAAATAGAAATTCTTGTTTGACGTGAGAAAATATCCATGAGGAAGACCTTTCTTCCCAATTGGAAGACTCCCCTCTATTGGAACCACAATGACATGAGGACAGATTTCACATTAAAAAAGAATGTCATCTTTTGGTTGGGAAATTTTCACATACTAATATATTTGGCAGGGAATAGGAACAGGATACAACCAAAGGTTTGTTCTCAAGTGTATTGCTAGTGAATGGGGAATTATTTCACTGAGTGAACTTTTTCTCTCTAAGTCATGATTCTCAGAGAAATAACCCAGCTAAAAGGGAGCAAAGTAGAAATATTTGAAAAAAATCATATACTATTTGAGCTGGGAAAAAATATCTTCTAGTTATCAGCTCCTACTTAACAGGGAAGAAAACTGACACCCAAAGATATTAATTAACTTATTTATGTTTCCATTGCAAATTATCACAAATATAGACACCTAAGTGAAAAGATTAATACCTTTGATTTTCTAAAAATTAAAAATTTGCAACACAGGAATAGAAAATCATAATAAAAATTTAAAAATAAATAAAAAGTGGGACAGATTATAACAACATACTAAAAAGAAGACTTTCCCTACTACAGAAAGAGTGGTTCAAATAAATAATAGAGACAAGACTAATCCTGTAGAAATGAATCATAGAACATGAATAGACAGCTAACAGTTAAATAAATTAAATAAACAACCTGTGGAAAATGTCATTTGTCATTAAATCAATATAAATTAAAATAAAAAAGAAATATTTCTGTCAATTTATCAAATGGAAAAGGTTTAAACGTTTAGTAACAATCATATTTAAGAAAGTTATTGTCAGGAAGAGTAATCAGTGGTGTGCTGGGGCAGCCTAACCAGCTCACAGGAGCTGAATGTGTTCATTTTCATCCAACTATGACCTCAGTAACATCATATTGATAGCTTGAAATTGGCAATGGCTGGTATATTTATACCTTCAAAATTGTCAATAACTACCAATAAGGGCTTTTTTTTTAAGCCAGGGAATTAGTTGTTATGCATTTACTATCACATCGCTATTTATATTCGCACTTTAAAATGAGAATTTAATTGATGCAAGTTCCTCATAAGAGGGATATTTGCAAATTTATAACTAAATTTTAATGTGTTCATATTAACTTAGCCATTTCATTTTTATGAATTTATTTTTCAAATATATTTAGACAAGTGTGCAAAACTTTACAAAGACAATATGGTGCCATTTTAGTAAAAGCCAAAAACAAATAGAAACAATTTAAATGCCCAACTAACAGAAAGTGATAGAAAAAAAATATAGACATCTAAATAAAAGAATTTTGCATTATTTTAAAAATACAAGCAGTGCCGCATGTAATGATGCACAAATATATACCAAATATTCCTTGAATGAAAAAATAAGTTACCAAACAGTAGGTATAATATCATTTTTAGTGTTAATAATACTGGAAAAAAATTAAAAAGTTATCTGGAAAGTACAAAAATGTGTTCACATTATTTGCCTCTAGAGAGTGGAACTATATATCAGGAGAAAAAAATATAGACACACACACATATCTTTTCCTAATATATAGACATATATATGTATACTTATGTTTGTGTGTATATATGTGTGTATGTGAGAAAGGATATATATATATACTATTGCATATAGTATATATCTCTATAAAATTTACATTATTTGCATCTTGATTTAAACTTTTATTTTAACATTATTTTTAATGGGAAAATATTGTTTTAAATTTACCTTTGGCCATAAGGTGAAATGTGGCCTTCTAAGTCCTTATGTACGGCCATTTGACTGAATCCAAATTTTGTAGAACAAATTTTTTTTATTAAGGGGGGTGCACCAGAGAAAGATGAAGCTTTTCTTGCCTCCTTTGGTACTTAAAAAAGAAGACTCTTGAAATCAGAATGCTGCAGGTTTCCCACCCCTTGAGTAAATTATTACTGTAGTACCCGATAGCTCAGTAGGGGCTAGAGTGTGAGGCCCTATTGTCAGAAAAGCTTATTCTGAAAACAGAGACATTATTACTTGCAATCAATCTGGAGAAGGAAATATTAAGCCCTGAGAAATCTCAGAAGGCTTGCTTCAGACAGGATATGGAAAGATTTATTATCTCCCTTAATAGAGGCTGTATGATGGGGTGGAAAGTGTGGTTTATTGGGCTTGTCCTGAGCTTAGAATGTGATTAAACTTGCACATCTATGTTTTGCTAGTGATAGTGTATAATTACAGTGTTTTGGAAAACCACTGGGCAATATTAAGTGCAAGAAAAATTTAATACTGATTGGTTCAGGATTCCTATTTTTAGTATACTATCCCCAATAAATAAGCTGAAACAAGGAGTAAGCTAAGGTCACAAAGATGTTCAATCATAGCAGTATTTATTTTAATGGAAAACTGAACACATTTTCATTCTTCAGCAATTGTGGAATTGTAAAGAAAACGTAGTGTATACAATCAATGAAACAAAACACAGTAATTAGAAATCATCAGTATAAAGACCATAATAACATACAACTTGACTGTTCTTATATGTCTCAATGCAGCTTCTAACTCGACCTGATGTAAGTGAACAAATCTGACGCTTGGTAAGTGTTGCTTACTTCACAAAATGGCACGGTCATCCACAAATTTGCACAAACCTGGTGCTATTCTTTAATTAATACCTTGTCCTACCCCATAGCCTCCTGAATATTTAATCTATCATTGCATTGGTTAGTGTTATTTACTAAACATTTCTCAGACCCATACCCTTTCTCTCTGTTTACCACCTGCTCTAATATACTAATATCATCTTCTTTAGACTATTGTAACAGCTTCCCAACTGATCCCTTAGCATGTTAGTTCCTACAGATCTATACTCCAAAAGTAGTGGAAAGATCTTATAAAAAATAAAAATCAAATAAAATCCTTATTATATTTGTATTGTTCTTGGGATTAAGACAAATAAACAAATAACTGTACATAACCATATTCTGCCAATGGGATTTTGCTGAGGTGATTTGTTTTGTCATTTTAACCTATATAATTTTAACCTAGATAAATCCTATTAATCTTTCAACTTTCACCTTAGCAAGACTTTGTAGGGTAACTCCATATTACTTTTCTGACTAGGACAGATAACACCACCTTTGCCTCTTTTTTGGGGTATTTGTCACAGCTGCAGTATAACAGTTGCAGAAATTTTATATCTGTGTTTGCCTTCCATACTAGATTGTCAATTCTATGAGGGCAAGGACCTTACTAGGAAGGAAGATTTTAATAGTAGCCGTTCATATCTATTTTGTCTTAGTATATTCCACGTGATGCACAAAAGTACATTATATGCAATAGTTAATTTGTTCCTCACAGGAAGCCTACACATTAAATATTATACTATTGTGCCATTGAAGCTACTGAAGTATATAATTGTCAAATGACTGACCTTAAATTATACAGATCATAGATTCAAAATTAGGTTGTTCTGACTTCAGGTATCCTGTTTTTAGTTTGCTACACTGATTTTTATAATTAAGGTACTGATATTATGGGTGGTCTTGATATCCATGGTTTCTCAAGTATTTCAGGTGTAGTCTTAATGACAATGATAACGAATTGTCATTGAGGTTTCTCCCACCCTCAATCAATGTCTTGCTGATGTGGAGATGAGGGAAAACTTCCCCTTCAACCAAGAAGTTTCACTGAAAGATCAACTCACAATAGGGCAGATTAACAAGAGAGAGAGATGTATTTCCTATGTGCATGGGGAGAATCACAGAGTGATTACCCAATTTCCCAATGGGGTGCAGAACTTTATATACCTTCATTTTGGAGGGGAGAGAGAGATGAAGAATGTAGATAATTCTGTTGAGTGGCAATAAGCAGTTGCTAGGGAAGACGAAAAAGTACTTGGGAGAATGAATGGGTGCGAGGAAACAGGTTGACTTGTAAATGATTCTCTTTGGAAACTAAATTAACCTGAGAGATAGGTATTATCTTAAAATGGTTTGAGTCAGTTGTGGTTGCATTCTTAGTCTTCTTTCCTGCAATATATTGAGATAACAGATAGGGGAAAGGAAGTCAGTCTATCAATCTTTTTGCTGGGTGTGGTATTATGAAGAAAGAAAGCCCCTTCCAATGCCTAGTGATCTCTGAAGGACTTGAATTCAAAATACTCTTTATACCAAGTAGTCATATTTTGGGGTGAAATATCCTGAGGTTCTTCATCATTAAGGTTTCTCCCACTCTCAATTAATGTCTACTGTTGTCTTGTCACTCCCAATAAAGTCAAATAATTAAATAGGTATTTGCTTCTTGGGGCTTTTGTAATAATAATCCTATCACAAAATAAAATTATGTGTGACCAAACTTTTAGTTTGATATATGGTCAATTTGTATGAAAATGAAAAATGGAGATTTACTATTTTCATTTTTGGAAACTTCGTAAATTTTAGCAGTGAAGCATAGGTGTAGGCATTTTCTCTTGGTTTGCTTAAAGATATGGACATCTTCTAAGTTACTTAAAGAATATTTTGGTACTTAGTTTGGCAGTTAAATATTTGCAAATTAAAAAATGAATGCTTTTTATATTTTTGATTTATAATTTTTTTAAAAGATATCTCATTTTCATGTATTGTAATCGTCTTGTCTGTAGCATTGTTTGCATATGCTTTCTCATTTAGAAAAGTACATTTTAAGTCCATAAGGGGCAAGTGCATGTGTGTGGTATGTGTGTGTTGGGGTATAGTTGGAAACAGAAGAGAGAGTCTGTTCATTTGTGTTGTCAAATTGTTTACTGAAACTTTCTACAGTTATATTAAATTTGTGACATAGTAGGAATTCATTTTATTCCTGAGAGTTTAAAACTGAGAGTTTAAAAAGCATACAATGTACACATTGCTGATATTAGCAAACATGAATTTGTTATAGCCCAACCATGTTCACTGCCTCCTGTTCAAGAGGAAGCTAATACACTGAGACAGCAGGGGTTTACAGCAGAGAAAGAGTTTAATATCGCGGGCACCATGCGAAGACATGGGAGGAAGTTTTCAATCAGTCTCCCTGAGAATTTGGGAGAAAAGGTTTTTAAAGATAGTTTGGCAGGCAAAGGACTAAGCAATTGGCTCTGCTAATTGACTGGGTTTGGGGTGGAACCATAGGGGTGTAGAAATTGTCTTCTTTGCTGAGTCAGTTCTTGGGTGGGGGTCATAATACCAGTTGAGTCAGCTCTTTGGTATAGGCCACTGGTGTGGGTGGGCCCGCTGTTCCACCAGAATTCAGGGCCCACATGATACCTCAAAAACTAGCCTTAAGTTTCACAAGGGTGATGTTATCTATGGGAACAATGAGGAAAGCTAAGAATCTTTATGAGCATTAGTTAGCTATATGACTCCTGAGTAGTAAGTAATTATAGGAAAACAAGCTAGGCAACAATGGCCGGTCTGTATATATATAATTTCACCTACCACAGTTCCCACATAGTGGCCTTTTATTAATTTTATAGAGGGTAGTTTCAAATTGATAAATCCTACAGCTCTTTAGTAGCTCAGTACCCAGCACACTCAATAAGTAGAATGATGACTGTCAGGTCTGTGTTGAAAAGAGTTGATCACAGTTATTGAATCTGCTCCTGAGTACACATTTTACTTACATTTCTCTGGGTGCAACTTAACTATCCACACTTTGATTAAGCAAAATTTGTCCCTCTTTTGGACCAGTGTGTATTATAGATTTTAGAAGACCAGAAACATTTATTTTTCTGTACTATAAATTAAGAACATAGCTTGTAATTGAGAAAACTTCTTTTTTTTGGTAATCCTAGTCTGACATGGTTTTGAAATAATGTGTTATTAGGCAACAAATTTTGGTAACCTATTAGAAACATCAATCTATCGTACATTATCAAAAATATTCAGTTTAGATATTGTAAAAAAGTAAAAATGGAATCAAGTTTGCTTGTGTGTGTCTTTGTGTGTGTGTATTGAAAATACCTATGTGTGTTCACATTTTAGAACTATTTCATCATGTGCATTATAGAAACATAAACTTAAATTGTTCTAAAAATTACAGAGTTTATATCATATGAAATTTAAAAATAATTTATAATACATAAGAATATGACAAGTATTAAAGCATCTTTATGGAAAAAATGCCCTATTTGAAAGAGTTGTCTGGTCTCTGGGGTTTTATTCTTCTGTTAATGCTTGCTTCTTGTTACTGCTGGGTTTTATCTTGCAATTTTATTACTTATTTCACTTTTAATTAATGATATTTTACTGTTGCTTCTGGAGGCTTTTAGGCAAGGAGACGATGTAATAATAAAAAATGAGTAAATTTTACTAGAAAGAAATGTGCCATTAAAAGAAGCCATTTCTTTCAGCTTTCAGTATGCAGAGCTAGAGCTGTGTGAATCACACTGTGTTCGGTGAGATCTGCTGAGAAAGGGCTTACCAAGCAATGTTAATATTTTACTCTGCCTTTGGGTCATTTTTCAGCTAATAAAGATGACCACCAAAGGTGAATTCTGGGTTGTGTATGGTAAGAACAATGAAATATATTAGGATGTATCAAAGTAAAAGTTCGATGAGACAATGTTAAACAGATAATGAAGACTTTATTCAAGGCTCTTTTAATAAAGGAGAGAGAACCAGAACACCATCTAAACTCAAGTTCACTAAAAGAAAGGTGGGAGAGCTCTAAGAGCTATGGTGGGTGTTGGGGAGACTGTAGACTGTTTTTGCTAATTGGCCCTACCCTAAGAAAAGCAAGCTTTCTCATAGCTTCATGAAAGGAGGTAATTTTACAATTTAGAGAAAGGCAACCACATATGTTAGGCTTTTACCCTCCTACAAAGGAGCCTGTCTTTCTTGAAAATTATATTTCAAAGGGATGGCCCCAGGTCCTTGAGAAGGACAGGCTTGGGTTGTGAAACTGGCTTAAAAATATTTTATCTGTAATGGGGACAAGAAGAATTTATAATTACTATTTTTCAAAATTAAATTCTGTAAGAAAAGAGAGGTCAGGGCCTAGAATCTGAAAAAAAAAAGCCTGTTTAAAGTTTAGTCAATTTGAAGGAAACATTGGTCACATAATAATGATGGTGACATTTTATTTTTCTACATTGTTTTATAATATACATATGTATCATTTATCTTTTTAAGGCAAATGTTGATAGATGAAGCAAAGGCTCAGAGACCTTGGCATTTGCTCATAACCATATACCTTTGATATAATCATTCAACCTCAAATTCACAATGCTCAAATTCACTATCTTTCATGCTTGTTTCTACTCCTATTTTTTGGTAAATATCTGAGTGAGATATAACTGTCTCCCTTTGGAAGAAGATGCTTTTTGTTCTTAATTTTACCTGTTCCATCATTGTGCTCACCTTTCTGGGAAAAGGAGCATGGAACTGAACACTTTATTTATTTTTATCTCTACTACACTAGCTATCTAGAACTAGATTATCTAATGGCACATCACTTACACTTCAACATTCTGGGTTGGGAAGGGATTATAGCATAACTGATCTTTCTTTTTTTTAGTTGACACATAATATTTGTACATATTTATGGGATACATAGTGATGTTGCAATACATATAATATATAGTGATCAGATCTGGGTAATTAGTATATCCGTCATCTGAAACATTTATCATTTCTTTGTGTTGGGAGCATTCAATATCTTCCCTCTACTATTTGGAACTATATAATATATTATTGTTAACTATAGTGTTTTTTGCTGGGAAAATCAGGCATGGTCTAGCTATTTTTGAGAAGTACTTCCATTAGCGCCTGAGTCAGAAGAAAGCTTGCCACCCACTGAATCAGCATGAGAGTCTCAGAAGTGCTTGAAGGCTCTCTGCCAAGTACTCACTCAGACCAACTTTGCATACCTCTGTGGATCTGATAAGAGGATAGGATAGTACAGCTGCTTGCTATTTTTAAGCAAGCATAAAAATAATGAGCAAAGAAAGTTCATGGTTACCATTATGATAGTTGGGGCTAAATAATATATGACATTAGTGGCTTGATCACAGCCTCTTATTAAAAATTTCTGCTTTGAGGGATGAAGAAAACTATAGGAACCCAGTACATTATGATGCCTTCAGTATATGAAGCATTATAGCCAGATGAATTACTCTTAACTTGTGCATAGATAGAATTCTATCAAAAATATGATGAGCTTTACCCATCCAAATCATTGGAAATTGAACACTTTTTAACTTGGATTTTATAACTTTATAATTTCAGAGCATACTGTTTTTGAATATGTGAGATTTTGTAAAATAGAACTGTAAATAATTGTCTTTCCTCATAATTGCATCAAGTGATTTTACAGATCAGCAACAACTGGAATGTGAAACAGGCCATTACAGTCAAATAAATCTTTTGAGCTTTTTAGGTCCATGAAAGCATCCTCATTGCAGTGTACCTAGTGAATAGAATGAAATATCTGGACAAATATATATATTATGGCACAATTTATATTTTCACATCCCTCTTGTATTCAGTGATTAACAAAATATCTGTTTAATAAATAGACACTCAAAATGCATGTTAAATAAATGAATTATTAAATAATAAATAAATTAATAAACAAAATAAGTGAAAAGAAAATTTGTTTACTCAACAAATATTTATTAAGCTCCTATTCTATGTCAGAATCTCTTCTAAGCACTTTGCATTAGGGAACAAAACTGGCAAGATACAATACTATGTTGCATAATTTGACATGCATATTATCAAAATTTCAACAAAGTGATGTTTCAATTTTTAAAATTAACTATATGGCCCCATAGAAAATTTTTTGTTACCTATAAGAATAGGAGGCATTAGTTTAGTGAGCAACCATATAGTATGGTACAAATATGACTTTTATACAATAATGAGGAGGAATGTTAAATTCAAACCCAGACTAGATTTTTTTTCAAACCCAAAACAACATAATTATGAAACTGAATGGAAAATTACAACTTAGAATTCTAAGTAAATCCTACAGAATAATCTCTGAGTACAATTTTATAGTAAATAAAGTGGATTTAAAACAGGTTTTGGATATATGCTAGTGCCTTTATACTCTTTTGTTTCCTTTTTTATACATGGAACCTCTAAGATGATCACTTCACCATAGTTGCATTACTCCTCAAACTTATTCTTAAAACAAGGACTTACCTAGTTAGACAAACCTGGGCAATTTTTGTCATTTATAAAGTACAAAAAATTTAATGTAGATGTTTCCATTGGCATTATGCATATGACATTTTTAATATAGTTTCTGGAAGTTAAAAATAGGTCAAATAGGTAATTATTATTATAATTATTTCTATGATTTTTATTGTTAGTATTATTATGATCAAATTAATGTTTCCAATGAAAAAAACTTAAGGTAGAAGAATATCAAATTGTTATGTTTACAAATTGTTTAAAAGCTGTAGAAATTATTTAAAAACCAGTTCATGTATTATGAAATGTTAATCTAGTTACTTTTTGAAATATAATTTCTCCCAATGACTTTGGAATTTCTATCACCAAAATTAAATAACAAAAATGCAAGAGAGTAAATTCTTTTCTCTTCCAACATACTTGCAAAGAGTACTAGAAATCAATTTACATGTATTTTTCTTTTTCATTTCTATCCCTCATAAGATGGCAAATTTTAATGTAACACTTCAAGTAAATATTCATAAATTATTGTCCTACCAATTTTCTCTGCTCTCAAAATATCTCCTGAATGATCGTGGTTTTGTAATTTTTTTCTATGAAATGAATATGCCCTGATCATAATTTTTATTTTATTTCTAATCTCATTAATAACAAAAATTTGATAGATTTGAGATTTACCTGCATATGTACTGGAATATTTATAAATACAAGATGGTTAGTAATAGAATCCCCAGAATTATAATCCAAATTGTTAACTCAGGAATCCTTTTTAGTTTTTCAACCATTGGCTCAGTTAATATTTTTTAAATAATTGCTATGTGCCTTGCCTTTTTCCATGTTCATGACTTTCTTAAACATTAACTTAGAAATAAGATGATAGGAGAAACTTAACTTTGGTTTTGATGAATAAAATGATGCTTCTTAATCAAAATCCATATTTAGTCATAGGAGTCTAGGGGTAAATATCTAGACGTTTTCCAAAGATTTCTTTCTTGTTATCAGATATTCAAATTTTGCTAAATAAATAAATTAGTAAATAAAAACTGACTCAGAAACCAGTAATAGTATTATATAATCATTGACAAACATGACATGCAAAACATTTATCAAATTTCTGTAATTTCAGATCACAGAGTAAATGATTAAACTAGAAATGGATACTTACAATAGAAAAGTAAGGAGATTACTCACATTAATTTAAAAAAAATTCTACCATAAGGCCAATTTTATAGTTCAGTGGAAAATTATCTTTATTGTCAGCAGATCCGTTCGTTAGCTTACTCCTTTCTGCCCGTGGACGCTGCCGAGGAAGCATCGTTGAAGTCTCTCTTCCCACTGCCGTCATGTCTAAGTCATGTTCTCCTAAAGAACCCGAACAGCTGCGGAAGCTCTTCATTCATCTGAGGGTTGAGCTTTGAAACGACCCGTGAGAGTCTGAGGAGCCATTTTGAGCAATGGGGAACGCTCACGGACTGTGAGGTAATGAGAGACTCAAAACACCAAGCGCTCCAGGGGCTTTGGCTTTGTCACATACGCCACTGTGGAGGAGGTGGATGCAGCAATGAACGCACGGCCACACAAGGTGGATGGAAGAGTTGTGGAACCAAAGAGAGCTGTCTCCAGAGAAGTTTCTCAAAGACCATGTGCCCACTTAACTGTGAAAAAGATCTTTGTTGGTGGCATTAAAGAAGACACTGAAGAACACCACCTAAGAGACTATTTTGAACAGTATGGGAAAATTGAAGTGATTGAAATCATGACTGACAGAGGCGGTGGCAAGAAGAGGGACTTTGCTTTTGTAACCTTTGATGACCATGATTCTGTGGATAAGATTGTCATTCAGAAATACTGTACCGTGAATGGCCACAACTGTGAAGTAAGGAAAGCCCTGTCGAAGAAGAGATGGCTAGTGCTTCATCCAGCCAAAGAAGTCAAAGTGGTTCTGGAAACTTTGGTGGTGGTCGTGGAGGTGGTTTTGGTGGGA
>VBSM01002608.1:28192522-28204754 GCA_008086735.1 Cheirogaleus medius
CATAACCGTAATATTTGTACCCCCATAATATTCTGAAATAAAAAAAAATTAAAAAAAATTAAATTTGGAGAACATTTATTGTGTTTCACCTCAATTTCTGACAATTTACAATCACAGATGTGACATCATTGTGAATTTCAGGTAGTTTGACCATCTAGAGTTGAAGATACAACTATCAATAGGCAAACTATGATACTTAGAATTATAATAAAAACATGTATTTTTTATAGTTCAAAGGTTGAAAAAATTAATTCTGCTGGTGGGACAAGTCCTCAAAGTCTCCAAATTATAAGAGGAAATTCAAGATTTCAGTCTTAAAGGTTGAATACCACATTGTTGCATAGTTTCTGTCTTGAGTACCTTTTGACTTAATTATTGTAATATCCTATATTTTAATGAATAGAGATATATTTATAGAATTTAGGCATGTCTAGTTGAATCTGCTATTTTATTTTATAGATTAAAAAATTAGTGTATTGAACGGTTATAGAGATGGTTCAAAATTATTAGTGAGTTGAAAAGTCAATCCCAAAATTTAGGTACATTTTTTTAACTTTTATATCCGGATTTTCTCTCCACAACCTCACCTTCAATATCATAGTAACACTCTCAATTTAAAAATATTATTTTGAACATAAGCTACAGAGTTATAAATATCTTTCTAGAATGCTCAGTTTACAGATTTGCTCTGTTTCTATTAGCAGCCTTCTTTTTGCGATCCATCCCCCATATCCTTATCACAATGAATCAGGATATGAATATTAAAGTGCAGTTGACATAGCTGACAGTTTTTTTCCATGCTATTTAACAAACCATCTGTCAGGAAAAAATATTAAGCACTGAAGTCTCCCAGTAGATTAGTATTAAAAGGGAAAAAACCTTAAATATTTTAATTCTCCTATGAAAGCAGCTTTTATTAGTGAGTGTTGCGAAATATTTAGAAACAAAAGTAAACAAAAGACTTAAAAGGAAAATAATCAGAAGAGCGTAAAGAAAGAGACAGGCTACAGGAGCAGAGCCCTTAAAATTGCTGAGGGTAACCAAAGACTATCAAATGCTTTGGTATGCTGTCTTTTTAAATGAATATCTCCCTGATCATCTTTTACTTGTGACAACATTGGGCCAGCCTAGTCATCATTCCTCTCAAACTACATTTTTACTTGGCTTTGTACATACTATGTTACATAAAACAGAGACCCACACTTAGAAATGATAACCAAATATCAGTAAATAAATTGTGAGATCCTAAGGAAATTGAGTCTTAAGTAAACGTTTTCGGCTTAAAAACATAGACTATGTATGGTCTATTTACCCTTCTGATGAACTATTTTACTTAATCTCTTATTCTTTCTTTTTAGAGTGCATTTTATATAATTCAATATGTTGTTTAATTGATTTTCTGAAAAATGAGGCTTTTTTTTTTAATTTTGTAGAAGTTATCACCCAGAATCATATTATGTACTCAAAATAATATCAGTTACTACTTACAGCAAACAATCATAGCATTGTCTTAAGGGAGTTACAGAAAACACATAATTTCATTCCCACAGGAACTCAATGAAGTAGATATTTTTTACTTTCCAATTGATATGCAAGGCATGTAAGTCTTCGATAGGTTAAATTCCTGTCCAAGATACAAGTATTAATGCTAGACTTTAATTGTAGAATTTAATTAGAATAGCACCTGCTTTGTATGTATGTACATATTTACAACTTCTGTTTAATGAATGATAGAATAAAAGATTGAGTGCCAATTATACATATCAATTTCAATTTGATATTTGATCCTTTGATACACTTTGGTTATTGATTCTGCTAAAAATAAGGTGTGGGAAAATGCCTCATGCCAAAGCCAATACTTTCACTCTGATATTACACTTTGCATATATATGAATTGGTTCTGTGTGCTTTTTTTTATCCAGAGGAGGTCCTGAAGTTCAATGTAATAAGCTTAGAATTCCGTGTGTAATTTTTAAAAGGTTTAGGGATATGATGTCTTGATAAAATTCTATAATAACTATAATACAGTGAAGTTAAAATGGCCATAGGTTTTAAAAAGTCACTGCTAATTACAGGAGCATAAATCTATAAGGTCTATAAGTAATGACCAACAGGTGTTTCCAATTTTGTATTACTTGTTAAACCTCAGAACCTAAGAAATATATGGGATCATAGAGGACAGATATTTCAGGCTCTCCTATAATGTAATAACCTTCTAAAACACTCTTGACAGGTGTCCAGTTAAACATTGATTGAATATTTCCAAAGATAAGGAACTCACCACTTTGTAAGGCATCTTGTTCCATTTACAAAGACCTTAGCTGCTGTCCTTAATCTTTCATAAGGCTTAGCCCATTATAGTTTTTATAGCTATAATTATAAGTACTATAAATTACTTCTGCACATTCAAACATAATAGCCTACTATACTCATTTAACTCAATCCTTGCTGGTTTAATTTCTTGATTAAAATAGACAAAATTTAATCTAGAACTCTAATTTTTTGACCTAATATATCTGCCATAAGTCTATTTTAGATATGCAAATGTGACCTAACTGTTTACACTACTTTAATAAGAATTGTGCACTTAACATCCCCCATTTGGCCATTTGGAGGAATCTACACCACAGGAAAAAAAAAAGTTGCTACACTTTTGCAGCAGTTGCAAATTTTGAAAGCGTCTGGATGGCCATCAACAAATAATTGTTGGTCAAATTATATTGTATTCATAATATGGAATAATGGAATGAGGAATATGTGTTTTATCCATCCATCTATCCATTCATCTATCCATCCATCCATCCATAAAAAATATAATATATAGATCTGAAGGGTTGGTCAAGTTGTGGAATGCTGTGTGTATTCTAATAACTTTTCAAATATTTTTCATTGTGGTAAATTATACATAAGTAAAATTTACCATTTTAACCACTTAGTGTACAATTTATAGGCATTAAGTACATTCACAGTGTTATATAACCATTGCCACATTAATAATTTTAAGAAAACTTGAGGGAAAAAGCTTTGGACATGCTTTCTGGTACTTGAACAGTTAAATAGTAAGCAGAAAGATATAGCTGAGAATAAATATAGCATAAAAATAAAATATGTGAAAGAGTTGAAAATAAATGAAGGTATGTGAAAAATCTGAAACATGAACATAGATCTAGAAATTCTTACTTCCAAAAAGTATATAGAGAAATCTCCCCTTGTTTTAAAAGAACAAGTTTCCAAATGAAAAGACCTATGGAATGACAAAGAAGATGAATGAAAAAAGATATCTAGGACAATTATGATGAAATTTCAGAACCCCAAGAGGGCATCCCCAGAACATAAGCTTCATAATGGTTGATATTTTATTTTTATTGTTCAATTTCTTTCTTCATCACAAAGATGAATACTTTCTTTATATATAAGTATTTATTAATAACATTTGTATAATTAATAAAAAAATAAAAATAGGGCCAAATCTCACATGTTAGTTATTTTATTTTTGATATTGATTCTTTGTTCATTGATTCTTTTTGTTGAAGATGTGGGTTGGAGTGTGCACAGGGTGGCATAACATAAGCTTCTAACAAGAACAGAGAAAAGTCTATAAATTGAGCATTCTGAGAACTTATATGTATTGACTTAGAAAATAATCAAAATACATTTTTAAATTGAGTGTCACTACAGTGGAGCAGGGTGATGAGACTGGGTGAGGCAGGGAAAGCATCTTTTACAGCCAGACCATTTCACTACTTAGATGCACTTGATTCCACATCAAGGACACTCTAAGTAATAAAGAGATAATTTTGAAATATGAGTGAAAATATCTTTATCTGAGTTCTGGTACTGATTTTGAACCTGCCTAATAATTTCAAGCAAACTTTATAACAATGTTGTCCTTCTGCATGAAGATGTTCTTCAGATGTTGAAGTTTTACCAGTAGATGGAATAGGTCAAAAGATAGAGATGTGAAGGTAGACCCTAGAAGCAACCCACAGCCAATGAGAAACCCAAATTGGTAGATAAATAGTCCAACTTTTTTTTGCTTCTTAGTGGGAAAATTTAGAGGTTATTCTATAGTTACTCATAGGATTCCAAGTTGGATTGAGCCTCAGCTGACCTCTGTTATTATCTCCCTTGTGAGTGCATGTTTTCTTGGTTTTTCTCCTTGCTTTACCTTATTTTCCTACTCCATTACCAGAGTTTCTGGAGTCATCTCCAAAATAAACTATTTGTGAACAAATTATGTCTCAGACTTGGACTTTAGTGGAATCCAAACTAAAGCAAAATTTAATGTTAAATTAAGAGAAAAAACTTTAAATTCAAATAAAAAGGTAGAATTCTCTGAAAGAAAAACCTAGCAAGAGAGCACAAAACACAAAACAAAGTAAAATACCAAAAAGGTAATTACTAGTAGGCAGGTTTCAGCTTTAATATGTAAAAAGCTTGGAAATCACAACTCCTGTCCTCACAAATAAAAAAGCCAAACGAACAGATAATAACACTTCTCTTGAAAAATCAAAGAAATGAAGTCAAATAGAAAAACCCCTTAATCAAATCTTGAGAAACAGGTGAACACAGAGAATTAACAATGAAATCAGCTTAAATAAAGCATAAACCACTATAGCCATAAACTAGTAGTTTAAATGGTAATTTAAACAATTGTTTAAATGGTAATTTTGACAAATTGTTGGTAGCTGAATATGGACTAGTGTGACTGTGAAAAGCACTTGGGGGCCCACATTTAGGGGAGTCTCACACTTGGGGGTTTTGCCTTGGGAACAGCTTCATGTTCTCATGTTAAAGACTAGAGAAAAGAACCTGCATGGCCCTGGCATGAAGAAGAAAATGCAACTATTTTAAAACACACCCAAGGCATCCTCCATAGCAGAGACCTACTCTCCATGGAAAAAGAATTGAGACTCATTATACCTATGAAGAAAAGCATTTGTATAGCATCGGCCACCTCTGGCCTACCTGTGTCACCTAAGTGCAGAATAAATCTAAGAAAAGCCTTGTAAGTCACAGCCCATGGAGTCACACTAAGAGACTAACAGTTTATTTTAAGATTACGGAATGCTCACCCTCCTCCACACCTTATCTCCAAATCAACATGTCCACAGTATAATACTAGAAGATTACAACTGAAAAAGTCACAAAGCACAACGTCTCTTTAAGGGAGAGTTCTTAAGGAAATCCAAAGCCATAGGAAGGGAAAAAATAAAAACATTAGTGGTATTTGAAGTTTCTGGTACCCACAGCTATAGCATTTTTTTTTAAATTTCAGAATATTATAGTGGTACAAAGGTTTTGGTTACATGGATTGATTTTGTACTGCTTGAGTCAAAGTTATAAGTGTACCCATCACCCAGATAGTGTAAATTGTACCCATTGGGTATGATTTCACCCATCCTCCCCTCTCTCCTTCCACTTGCTTGATTTCCACTGAGTTTTATTAATACTTTCATCTGTGCACATGAACACTGGTCAGTTAATTCCAATTTAATAGTGAGTACATGTGGTGTTTGTTTTTTCATTCTTGAGATAATTTACTTAGGATAATAGGATAACAGTTTTCAGTTCCATTCAAATTGCTGCAACACACACACACACACACACACACACAAACACCACATTTTGTTAATCCACTCGTGAATTGACGGGCACTTAAGTTGATTCCACATCTTTTCAGTTGTGAATTTTGCTGCAATAAACATTCAAGTACAAGTGTCTTTTTGATAAATGGCACTTTCCCTTTGGGTAGATACCCAGTAGTTGGATTGCTGGATTGAATGGTAGGTCTACTTTTAGATTTTTGAGAAATCTCAATACTGTTTTCCATACAGGTTGTACTAATTTCCAGTTCCACCAACAGTGTTTAAGTGTTCCTTTCTCTCTGCATCCATATCAACATCTATTGTTTTTGGACTTTTGAATAAAAACCATTCAGACAGGGTAAGGTGATATCTCATAGTGTTTCTAATTTGCATTTCTCTGATGATTAGTGACATTGAGCATTTTTTCATATGTTTATTGGCCATTAGCTCTGGTTTCTCTTCAGAATGAACAAGTCTTTCACCTCTTACAGCAAATATTAAACACAATCCAACTCCTAGTCAGATAAAATATAATATAAAATATTATATTAAAGATCTTTCTCATTGTTATTACCTGAAATATCATGTCTGACATTTGACAAGAAAATTAAAAGTATGCCGTAAAGCATGAAAAATTACTCTGAAGAGACAAAGTGGTACCAGAAACATACACGTATGAAATTATCATGCAGAAAATTTTAAACAGTTATAATCAGTATAAGGGCTTTAGTATAAAAAAGACAAGATGCAAGAATAATTAAGTGATGTAAGCAGAAAGATGGAAATTTTAAGAAATAATCAAAAGGAAAGGTTATAAATAAAATGTTACTATCATAAAAAATAAAGAATGCCTTTGATGGGCTCATTAGTAGACCTGACATAGCTGTCGAAAGAATAAGTAATCTTGGAAATACGTCAATAGCAATGTCATAAATTGAAATGCAAACCAAATAAAGAAGGAAAGGAAAACCTGAATTCATTATCTAAGAAATGAATGTGGGAAAATTACAAAAAATGTAACATACATGCAATTAGAATACCAGAAGGAGAAAGAAAGAATAAATCGGAAGAAATATTTGAAGTAATAATTGTTGAGAATTTTCCAAAATTAATGGCAGCCTCTAAACCATTGATCCATGAAGCTCAATTGATACCAAAAAGAATAAATGCCAAAAAATCTACATCTAGTCATAAAATATTCAAACTGCAACAAACCAAACACCCAGTAAAAATCTTGAAAGAACCCAAGGGGAAAAATCTTTCCTGTAGAGGAACAAGATAAGAATTGCATTAGACTTCTTGTCAGAAATTATACATGGAAAAGAGCATGGAGTGAAATATTTAAAATGTTAAAAGAGGAAACCCCCACTGACCTAAATATAATATCCTGCAAAATTATTCCTCAAAATCTAAGAAGAAATAAAGACTTTGTTAAACAAAAACTGAAGGAATTCACCACCAAGAGACCTATCTTGTAAGAAATGTTAAAAGAAATTCTTCAGTGAGAAAAAAATGATATAGGTCAGAAACTGGAATCTACATATTGAAAAGAAGAGAGTCAAAGAAGAAACAAGTGAAGCTAAAATATTTTATTTTTGTGTCCTTAATTGATTAAAAATAAATGTTTTCAGAGTAATTATAGTAACCATGTATTGAATAAGTGACATGAATGACAGCAATATTAGATAAGATGGAATATGGGGAATACTCTGAGATTCAGATGTATAGTGTTATTTAAAGATGAACTTGAAAAAGTCATAAGTGTATATTGCAAAGCCTAGGCACTATCATTTTAAAATAAGTACAATTGGTATGCTAAGAGAGGAGAGAAAATGGAATTTTATAAAACCCTCAATTAAAATCAGAAAAGGCATAAAAGAGAGAAAGAAAAAAGAAATGAAAGAACAAACACAATAAATAGAAAAATCATTACTAACATGGTAGATATAATCCCACTATACCAATAATCAATTGTTTAAATATACCAATTAAAAGGCAGATTTTATGAGTGGATGAAAAAATTAAAACCAAAACACCCAAGGATATTATCTATAAGAAACCCACTTTCAACACAAAAAGTTATATTAAAAGCTAAGTTATGGGGAAAGATATAACATGCTAAAACTAAGCAAAATAAAACTATAGTAGATATATTAATTTCAGGCAAACAGAAATCAGAACAATGGGAATTATCAGGATAGAGAGGGACATTATGTATCAATAAAAGGATCAATTCTCCTGGAATAGAAAACAAACCTTAATATCTATGTACCGACTAACAATATGTTGAAATACATGAAGCAAAAACTGATATAAATGCAATGAGAAATAGACAAATGCAGTAGTATAGTGGAAGAGTTCAACATTTTTCTCTCAGTAATTGGTAGATTCAACTGGCAGAAAATTAGTAATGCTGCAGTTGACCTGAACAATACTACCAGATAAGTTGTTTTAAATGACATTTTTAGAATAGCTCATCTGACAACAACAAAATATACATTTTTCTCATGCTCACGTGGAACATTCACCAAGATACACCACATCCTTGGACATAAAGCATGTGTTAAATTATTTTAAGGAATTAACAATGATATTCTCATTAAATATTTAATGAGGCTGTAATCAAGACAGCATGATATTGATAAATGAATAGGTACATAGGTCAATGGAAATAGACCCATACAAATATAATTTTCCTTTAATAAACAAATTGAGAGACAAAATATAGCCTTTTCAACCAATGGTGCTAGAAAGATTGGCCATACATATGAAACGAACAAACAAAAAAAGAATTTAGATACAAACCTTACATTTGTCACAAAAATCAACTAAAAATGGGTCGTAGATCTAAATGGAAAACACAATACAATACTATAACACTTCAAAATAATAGAATGAACAGATTTAGGTGACCTGGGTTTGGCAATGAGTTTTTAAATACAATGCCATAAGCATGATCTATGAAAGAAATAATTGATAAGTTGGGATTTATTAAAATTAATATCTCCTGCCCTTGCCTTCAATAGACATTGTCAGAAGAATGAAAAGATAAACCACAAACTGGGAGAAAATATACTCCTAAGGGTCTTATATCCAAAATGCCAAAAAATATTAGAGTTCAACAATAAGAGAACACCCCACCAAAAAGTGCAAAAGATATGAACAGACACCTTGCAAATAGGATATACAGATGATAAATATGCATACGAAAAATGTTCAATATCATTCGTTTTCAGGGAATTGCAAATTAAAACAACAATGAAGTCTCACTTTATATCAATTAAAATGGCTAACATCCAAATATCTGACAATACAGATTGCTGGGGAAGATGTGGAGCAACAGGAACCTTCATCCCTTGCTGGTGGGAATTCAAAATGTGTAGCTGGTTTGAAAGACAGTTTGGTGGTTTCTTACAAAGCTGTCTTGCTCCATATGATTGCTGTCTTGCTATTGCTCCATATGATGCAGCAATAGCACTTCTAGGAATTTATTCAAATGATTTGAAAATGTATGCCTACACAAAAATAGTACACAAATGTTTATAGTAGTTTTATGCATATTTTTCAAAACTGAAAGAAATCAACCAAGCAAATTTTACCTTTAACAGGTGAAAGAATAATATTTAGTGCTAAAATCAAATGAGTTATCAATCCACAGAAAGACACAGATGGATCTTAACTGCATATTGCTAAGAGAAACAAACTACTATGAAGAGCCTGCACATCATATGATTTTAGTTATAAGACATTCTTCAATATGCAAAATTGTAGAGATGATAAAAAGGTCAATGATAGCTAGTGGTTTGAGGGAGGACTAATGGTTTGAATGTGTGACACACAGGTAATTTTTAGTATGATGAAATCATTCTGTTTGGGACTTTAATGGTGGATACATTATACTATACATTTTTCATAACAAAGATATCACAGTTAACCATATTGTTCCAAGTGCCTCCTTCCAAAAAGTTCAGGATGGAAAGGGGAACAAAAAATGTACTGTGTACTATGATCTTCCTTCCAAAAACTCATAGCCCCTATCTAGTCACACACACACACGGACACACACACAAAATCAAACAAATCCCAACTGAGGGACATTCCACAAAGTACCCTGACCAGTACTCCTCAAAACTGGCAAGATCATCAAAAACAGAGAAACTCTGAGAAACTGTCACAGCCAAGATGAGGCTAAAGAGATACAACAAACTACAATGTAGGTAATCTTAGACAAAATCCTGCAACAAAAAATTACATTAGGGCAAAACTAAGGAAACCTGAATGAAGTATGAACTTTAATAATAATTCATCAATAGCGGCTCATTAATTTAAACAAATGTACTATGATAAAATTTTAATTATAGAATAAATGAATTAAAGGTATATCAGAACTCTCTACTACCATCTTAACTTTTTTAAATCTAAAAGTTCTAAACAGTCATGTCTATTATTTTAAAAAGTAATTATTAGATATAGTTATGGAAATCATATATAAAATGTATCAAATCAAATTTTTCATTACAGTATAAAATATTGTATCATCTTTAAAAGTTTACCCTAGGAATATAAGAATAGTGGGCCAATAAAGACATATTTATATACTAGACATAATAAACATATTTAATGTAAAAAGGAAAAATTTATAATTTCAACAGATGCAAAGAAAGCATTCATCAAATTCATCAAATTCAAAAACTCCTTATAAGAATTTGGATGGCTTAGTAATATAATTATTCTCTCAAAAAGCTTTTAAAAAGTGAAAAAACAGCCCGTGCAACACTATAGGAGACTCATTATAGTCAAGACCAAGAGAAGTACATATAATGGCATCACAGTGATCAAAGTTTGTGGTTGAAATATGAGCTAATGCACTCAGACACAAATATTAAAAATTAAAGAATAAATTTCAATTGTTTCAAAGATAATAGAGTTGTCCAAAAACACTAAAATCAATTGGAAATTATTAGAACTGATATGAGAATTATGTGATTGTATTGATTTCCCAGAGCTGCTTTAAAAAGGTACTGCAAACCAGGTGGCTTAAAACAACAAAAATTTATTGTCTCATGGTTCTGTAGGGCAGAAGTTTAAAACAAAAGTTTTGGCGAGGCTATGCTACATCTGAAGCTTCTAGAGGAGGATCTTTCCTTGCCTCTTGCAGCTTCTGGTAGGTATTAATAGCTTCAGGATTCCTTGGATTCTGGAAACAGTTATAATCTCTTCCTCCATCTTTGTATGGTTGTCTTCCCTCTGCATCTTTGTATCTCAGTGGCTTCACCTGTCTTTCTACTCCCTATGTCTCTGCTCTGTCTTCATATAAGAGCACCAGTCATATTGGGTTGGAGTTCAGTCTAACTTAAACTCATCTTAACTTGATTACATCTACAAAGACTCTATTTCCAAATAAGGTAATATGCACAGATGCTGAGGATTAGGACTTCAACATATCTTTTATGGGGACACAATTCAACCTGTAACAGTGATAGAAGATATAAAAAATAAATAACAGTTTTCTTATCCACCAACAATAACCAGTTGAAAGCACATTTGTATATGAGTGTGTGTTCATGTGTATAAATATACATATATGTTCATATTTCCTTCCAAATAACTAAAACATTAGAGCATATATAAGTGTATAATCATAGATTAAAGCATATATATTTATATAATGTGTATTTTATTTAAAAATGTATTAGCTCCATCACTTCATAGGTTTGACCTTAGGTGATTTAAACAACCTCTTAATATCTTTGTTTTCACAACTATAAAGTGGAATAATAAAATAGACTGCAAGAGGTTATAGTAATGATTTAATGTGTTACTTTTAAGAACAGAGCCTTGCACAGGATAAATTCATAATAATATCATACAGTAATTAGTTGTAAGAAGTAGAAGCCCTGTATCATAGAAAACTTTACTATTACGCATTAAGGAATAATTTGTTGAATAAATATTTCTGTGTCAGGATTATAAAATTGTAAAGATAAAAATTTTCCTCAATTAAAGTATAGATTTCTAATGCAAACTCAACTAAAGCCCAACTTCTATTTATGGAAGAACCTGATAATGATAATCATATGCTATTATGATACAGAACTACATAAGAACTGCAAAGAAATTTCTTTTTTGAGACAGTCTTACTGTGTTGCCCAGGCCGGAAGGCAGTGGCACAATCATAGCTCACTGTAGCCTCAAACTCCTGGGTTCAAGTGTTCCTTTTGCCTCAGCCTCCCCAGTAACTGGGACTATAGGTGTGTGCCACCATGCACATCCTATAAAGAAACTTTTAAAGTATAAAAGTAATAATGAAAGAGTGGCATTAAATGAAATAAAAATCTGATTTTAAAATCTATTAAACAGCAGGATAATGGGGTATAAATTTATCAATCATTTTATCTTCTGTCTCACTTGGATCAGCTGATGAAAATACTATTCAGTATTGCTTTTAGAGAAAGTCAATTATATATTTGAAAAATACCTAGTTATAATTTGAACTTACTTTCAATATGAAAATAATTTCCAGATATACAAAACAGTAATTGTAAGAAAATAAAAACCTAAACCTAATAAATTAATGGCAAATACTTATTAAAACTGCAATGAGATATCACTTATCTCCAGTAAGAATGTCCTTTATCAAAAAG
>VBSM01002608.1:28204854-28265969 GCA_008086735.1 Cheirogaleus medius
GTATATACAAACATAATGAGTGAGATGTGCAATGTCTGGGGGATGGTCACACTTAAAGCTCTGACTCAAGGGGGATGGGGGGGCATGGGCAATATACATAACCTTAACATTTGTACCCCCATAATATGCTGAAATAAAAATAAAATAAAATAATGGTGGGAAACTATGATAAATTAGAAAGTTTAAAGATATTTGCCCAGTAATTCCAATCTCCATAAACAAAAAAATACTTTTGCATAAAAATATTTATAAAATTTTAGGAGAAAATGTCTGGAAGCTATGTAAATACCTAATAATGAAGAAAAGTTTAAAGGTACAATATATAAGTATAATAAAATTGCATCCAATTTTATGTAAACATTAAAATATATTTTGAAAAGTATTGAGTAAGCAAAATCATCTTCATAAAATAATAATGATGTAATCAGTATGAAACTAACATATGCAGCATGTTCTCCATTTTTTGTAATCTAAATATGTGTTTGAGGAAATATTGATTAGATACATAAATAACTTATAATTTGTCTTTATTTTATTCTATAATACCCATCCATTATATACAGGATTGTAATAAGAAGTAAGGGTTATATTTAAAAATTTAAATAAGCAATAAAACTTTGACTTCTCAGTTTTAAGTCCCCTTTGAAGCATATGCAGTCAATCCTTCATATCCATGGGTTCAGCATCATGGAATCAACCAACCACAGATCAAAAATATCTTGAAATAAAATGTGTCTATACTGAATATGTATAGGCTTTTTTTGGTCATTATTCCCTAAACTATACAGTATAACAACTATTTATATAACATTTTCATTTTACTAGAGAGTATAGGTAACAGGAGGATGTGCATAGGTTATATACAAATACTATGTCATTTTTACATCAAGGACTTGAGTATCTGCAGATTTTGGTATCTATGGGAGATCTTGGAACCAATCCCCAGTGGATACTGAGGGACTGCAGACCTGCGATCTATATTCATTTCTATCTAATGCATTAGCATGATTCTTTCTAACAGCAGCCTGAGTTTAATCTGCCTCATTTCCTTCTAAGGTTAATATTTTACCTCGATTAAATTACAGTCTCATTATAGGACTAGATATACCATCTGAAGTTAGGTCAATTTAAACATTTCTTAATAATGCCCCAACATTTTTTAGGAAGTACAGGCAACTTTGGTCGGAGCTATTTTATTATATACCCAATATTTTACTCTGTATTAGAGTGGAGAACATTTTGTGCCCTCCCCAGAGTCTTGGAATCTGAGGAAATCTCTGGACAAAATTCAGTTATGGGCTAAATCCCATGAGCTCAATATCAATCTCCAAATATTGATGTTTATTCAGCACTTTTCTACTGACATTTAATCTCAATAATGAGCAGTCACTGATGAAAAATAAATATACAAGTGTCTTCAGAATTCAACAAACTTGAAGTAAATATAAGATTTGACAGACAGTTCATATCCTTAAAATACTATTAATATTTGTTTATTGTAGAAGAAAAAATAATCCTAGAACCCAAATTACGTATGATATAAAATGTGATGTATGCTGGGATACTGAAAACAAAAGAGCAATATTGGTAAAGATATATCACAATAAAAATTTTAAAAAATGGCATATAGGTGAGACAAATAATATGCTTAATTTAGATTATTTTAAGCATATTTTAAAGATCGTGTCATCTCAGATCAGAAAGAGTGAAGTATGGCAATACTGTCTTATGAAACATGAAAATGCATACTATGCTTAAGCAGTGCTTGAATCAAGCATGTGTTTGCTAATATAAAAATGAGAAGGCTTTTATAGACTCTAATTTGGAAGAGATGTGAGAAAATTAATTATTTAGGTATAAATAAAAACAATATATAACAGAACCAAAATATCTGAGGGCAGGCAAAGGAGGTCAGAAAAAAAAAAGAATAAATATTACTTTAGATATTTGAGACATTTTTTCACAATTTGGTTAAAAATTAGTTATATGTATTAATGTGATTTTCTTTCTCTGAAAGTTTC
This sequence comes from Cheirogaleus medius, assembly GCA_008086735.1. NCBI lineage: Eukaryota > Metazoa > Chordata > Mammalia > Primates > Cheirogaleidae > Cheirogaleus > Cheirogaleus medius. Next base: position 28,206,876 of record VBSM01002608.1, read on the forward strand.
CCCTACAAAGTATTAGATTGGCATTATTTGTTTAATGGCCTAAAGCAAAAATAAATTTTCAAAGTCTCAGTTTCTCGTCTTTGATAACATTTCTCAGCCTTAGCAGTACTGACATTCTGGGCTGGACATTTCTTTGTTTTGGGTGGCTGTCTTGTGCATTGTTTACCAGCACCCCATCATTGTGACAATCAAAAATGTCTCCAGATACTGCCAAGTTTACCTAAGGTGCAAAATCACCTCCATTGAGTACCATTGATCTATAAGATGATAGATATTAATTGTACCTATAACGTAGATTTACTGTGAAAAATAAATGAGATTACACTATTACCTGTGTCATAGGGTTGCTGGGGGAATTAATTGTAGAGAATATTGCAAAGTCCCTAACATATAATAAATAAGAAATGTTAGTTATTATGGTTTGACTTCAGCCTGATTTTATCCCATAAAAATGATCAAGATCTTGTTTAATAATAATACTTAAGTTCCCTTCCAGTTCTTAAATACTATGATTATTTCAGGTTAACTAATTCCTTATAAAATCAATAGAAACTTTCAACAAACATCACTAAAATAAAATAAATATATATAATAATTTTAAATTGTCCTACAGAAACAAACAATACAATTAATATAGATATATTTCATATATAAAATATTTTATGGAAAGGGAAGGAGATATATGTTATTTATAATTTTATAATAATATTTATTATAATTGATGTATGCACAAAAACTGTTAATAGCATTTATTTTTAGATAGAGTAAGAAACTAGAAGACAGTGGTATTAGGAGACACTTTTACACTTTCCTATTCCATTTTGTGTTTCATTACTTTTATATATTAATTTTCCCTACTCTTTTATGGGAGTTTGCCAGAGACTCTATTTAACCTGTTTATTTATGACGAGTTCTCTTAATTCTGCTAATTTACAAGAATGAAAGCCCATACTTGTGCTAAAAACCACTACAAATTGACAGCTTTGAGAATCATAAATGAATTGATGTAGTATTCCCAAGTGTGGTGTATATATAGTGTCCAAAATCCAAAGGTCCATGCCAACCACTGTGACTCTTTCACAGTGTCTGCAGGTAGAAGATGCAATAATTTACCATTTTGTCCTTTACCATGGAAGATATCCTGAATTATATAAGATAATTGCACCCCTAAAAACTTCAGCAGTGTGAAAGGCCCCTGAAACTTTGTAGATTTTATGTTATAAATTCTGGCATTCATGTACAAGAGTATCAAGAAAACTTGACATTTCTTGCTTACTAGGTCTGATAAATCTGATATCATCAATATAGTGATCAATATTATATTTTTTGCAATTTTAAGACTCTTAAGCCTACTTCAGACCATACTTTTAATATAACAGATCACAATCATAGTCCTGGGCAAGACAGCAAATGTGATCTGGAGTCTATTCCTGGTGAATGAAAATTCCTTTATTCTGCTTTCATGAAGGGAATTAAAAAAGATATTTGCCAGATCATAGATACAAAACCAAGAGTCAAAGGCTGTGTTGAGCTGTCTATAATAAAGGTACTGTATGATACACAGGAGACACAACTGGGATTATCAGTTGCTTAGATTTACACGATCCCCCATTATCCTCCATATTCAATCAGGTTTTTGCACAGGTTATTCTATTAAAAGTAAATTAAATTGGGATGTAATAAAGACTTCAGACTTCAACTCCTACATTCCTTTTATCTTTGAGAATGCCACAATCTCTGCCACCTTATCTACTGTTGGTTTACTATTTTCATTGTTGAGTAGACAGTTTTTATTAGGAATGTGATGGTTAATTTTCTATGTTAACTGGACTGGGTTAAGTGATACCTAAAAATGAGAGCATTTTTAGAAGAAATGAACATTTGAATCAGTAGTCTGAGTAAAGATGATCTGTGCTCATCAATGTGGGCAGGAATCATGTAATCCTTTTATGACAGGGTAGAACAAAAAGGCAGAGGGAAGGCAAGTTTGCTCTGTCTTCTGGAGCTGGGAAATCCATGTTCTTGAAGTACCAGAAGCACCAGGTACTTGAGACTCTGGACTCCAGAACTGACACCATAGGCTCCCCTGGTTTTCAGGCTTTCAGACTCAAACTGATCTACACCACTGGATTTCATGGTTCTCCAGCTTTGAGGCAGCATATCATGGGGACTTCTGGTCTTCCATAATCATGTAAGGAGAAGAAATTCTCATAATAAATTTGCTTTATCTCTCTCTCTCTCTCTGTCTCTCTCTCTCTCTCTCTCTATCTATATATCTATATCTATATCTATATATATATAGCAGCTAACAGAAATGGCATTGGTTTGCTGAAACGTAGAATAAGAGCAATACAGTAGAAAAGGCCAAGTGAAAGTCTCTGTATTAGGCATGGTACTACAGAGTAACAGAACCAACAGGAACCTCTCTCTCTCTCTCTCTCTCTCTCTCTCTCTCTCTCGGCCTTTTCTACTGTATTGCTCTTATTCTATGTTTCAGCAAACCAATGCCATTTCTGTTAGCTGCTATGTGTATCCATTTGAATTATGCCCTCAATGACCAGGGCAATAAACACAGGTAGTTTAACAAATCCATTAGACTAATATGAGAGAAAGGTGGAGCAGAAAGCCATTTATCAACTGGCCCCTGAAAACCCTAACTATAATGGGTGTTAATATCTTAATGGCATTTTTTTTGTGCCCTGATATAAGTGTCAGCTCAGCCATGATATTTAAAAGTCCTCAAAAGATCTGGTGTAACTATTCCTAATTATCATAGCCTTAAAACCCCTTTGGAGGTATTTATTTTGGGAAGGTAATTATTACATAGATCTACTAAGGTTATTCAAGATTTTTCCTTAAAGGGACTAAATCATGGAGGGCTTTGGTTTTAAGAAATGACTCAGTGGTGGAAACTAGATAAAGGATAATGACATTCCAGTTTGTAACTGACATTAGCCTTTTCCTTGGCAATTTTTCATCATCTCTTTCTCTATCTATCTACCTATCTACATAATATTTTTTCTTACCATTGAGGTAGATCTATACAACTACAGTCCTCCTGGTTGCCATGCCAGACTTGGTGACCTGATGATAATTTCACCTGCCTGTTCTCTGATAGTGAAGTACTAATTCTCTACAGTTCTGGAATACTATTATTCCTATTTTTGCTAAGAAGCCCAGTTTTATGGTAGTGCCTCTAACCATTAAGCCTGACCTACAGAGGACAGACACTATTGAAATTCTCAATAATATCAGTTTCCTAATCACTAAGGAATTCCTTATCACTATTAGAAAGGAGGTGTCTTTTCTCCTTCCTAGGGAAAATAGTTAGCTGGTAGGTTCTCTGATCTTACATAATTAATCTATTCTAGCCTGGCCCACTTTTCTGAGCATTTTGACCTTTTCCTCAACATGCTGCCAAGACAGTTAGCATCTCTATCTCATTTATTACAGGCTAGCATCATTTCACAAATTTAATGAGCCATTCTAGCAGAGTATAAAGCTGACTTTGGGCATCTTTGCCAAGATATCAAATCAAAATAGAATACTCCCACATTAATTAACTCTTTTCTATCCAGCTAGATATTTGACCCACTCCCTTGTCCTGCAAGGTCAAGCTCCACTGTTTTATATGTCCTCCAAGTTAGGTCCTGTAGCATTTTAAGTAAATAATCCCTTTCATACAGTTGCAAAAAGAGTATTTATTCACTTGAATCTTGGTAGTAGTTATTGAAGGAAAGTCAAGTGTGATCCTGAGGATGGTAAACAACATTAAAAAAATACTTCTATCTCAGTTTAGGCCTTTATATGTTAATCAGGCAATGGGAAGCTACTCTTCTCTAACAAGAGCAACGGAATCTACTTCTGCCAACCCAGGTGCTTCAAGGTAATCTAGTTGTTTAAGAATCTCAGATACATCCACTTAAATGTCTACACCATGATTAAGAGTCTCACTATTCTATTTCTAGGATACTCTAAAGTCAGGTGCCTACAGCAGTAACTTGTCCATTAAAGCATCTTTCATTGGCTTCCCTTAGTTTCCTGCTTTACATTCTTACACTTACATGATAAGATAGTAGATTTAATTTTCTGCACATCTTTCCTTCCAACTGCAAGGGACAGGGTGTCATTAAATGCCATCATGTAGATCTTATTTTGGTCGCAGTGTGTTTGTTCTGAGTTGACTATTGGCTAATATGAGCCTATTTTTTTCAAATCCCCCTTGGCAGTTAATAAGAGACAAACAGTAATAAAAATGTTATGTTTACCATTGCCCCTATGTCTTTCAATTATTAGACCTATTGCCCTTCTACCCACATTATATCCTAAAGCACCATAGGTGAGCATGAACATAATAATAATTGGAATGCTGAAGAAGGCCAGGATAACGGTATTAATCACAGTTCTCTGGAGAAGTCGACCAATAAGGTGCATACATATTTATACACACACACGTGTGTGTGTGTACATATACATATATATACATCTGACTCTTGAACAACATGGATCTGAACTGTCTGGGTCAACTTATACTTGTATTTTTTCAAGCAAATCTGGATCAAAAGTGTAGCATTTGTGGAATGCAAAGCCCATGTATAAGGAGGGTCAACTTTTCATATATGCAGGTTCTGCATGGCTGACTGTAGGACTTGAGTATGCATGGACTTTTATATCTACGGTGGGTGCTGAAACCTATTCTTGGTATATACTGAGGAATAACTGTATGTGTGTATATACATATATATATATACAGTTAATATATATGTTATATATATATATAATCCCCTTCTTATTTTTATATATATGTAAATATATATAAAATAAATTGGCTCATGTGATTATGGAGGCTGATAAGTCCCAAGGTCTATAGTTAGCAAGCTGGAGACCTAGAAGAGCTGGTGATATCATTCCAGTTTGAGTCTAAAGGCATGAGAACCAGGAGTGTCAATGGTATAATTTCAGTTTGAGTTCAAGTCCAAAAACAAGAAGAGCAATATCCCAGCTCAAAGGCAGTCAGGCTGATAGAGACAATTCTTCCTTACTCGGTATTTTTGTTCTATTCAGGCCTTCAATAGACCAAATGAGGCCCATTAACATTGGGGAAGGGCAAGCTGTGTTACTCAGTCTACTGATTCAAATGTTAATCTTGTCCAAAAAGACTCTCACAAACAGGCCCAGAATAATGATTAACCATATATCTGGGTAGACCATGTCCAAGTCAAGTTGATGCACAAAATTAAGCATCATAGAAACCCCTCCCCATATGCCATTAGTAGATGTAATTTTTGTTACCCTGTGATCAGTGAATGATCGAAAATCTCATTTTGAGCATGTGCTTTCTAAGGTTATGTTTGGTATCAACTAAGTAAATTCTGGTGTCATTAAAAGAAAACCTGAAACAAGACTTAGGTGCAAGTAATATATCTGTGTAGTGACCCTAGGAAATAGGATGCAAATATAAACATTGAAACAGAGAAGTAGAGAAAGCCAATGAAAGATTCACTAATGGACAAGTTACTGCTGTACGCAACTGAAACTTGCTACTGTTGTGGATGCACTGAATGAGTGTGTAAAACATAATTCAGTCTTCACACAGAGATGATAATGTTGGGTATTCATACACAAGCCTCCATGGCTCATGAAGTTAACTGGCATTTTCAACTTGACCTGAATGAAGGCTGAATACTCCCCACTCTAAAGCCAATGAATGCCTGTAGAAAGAAAGATGAAAAAAGTAGCTAGCTGTAAGACAATTATCTGCATGTGACCTGTGAAGGAGGTGGTCAGGTTAATGCAATTTTAGTAGGATTCAGACAGACTCTGCCACAGAGTCTTCTTTTTCCTTGATATTTTAGTGAATTCATAAGTAAGGACTTAGGGTCTGGAACTTTTATTAGAAATAGTACAAAAGTCAAAATATCTTCCCTTGTTATACATTACTTATAAAAATAAATTAAAATATACTCAATTATCTACTTCTTGAGTAAATTTGCCAAATTTATTTGATCAATTTGAAGTTTCTTCTAATGAGTATATAAAGTACAATAGATTATATATTATGATTCTGGTCAAAAAGTATATGTATATGTATGTAAATTTAGAAATTTCTAGAAGGAAATTAAACATTTTAATAATGGTAATAGCTTGCTAGTTTAATTTCAGATGTATTTTTCCATATACATTTCCATACACTTTCTCTAGCAACTCTAGAAGGGTTGATTACTACATCATAGGCAGTTTATAGCAGGTAGACTCGCTTTTGGGCAAAAACTCTTATTTTTCTTTTTCCTTGTTATAGATAATGGCCAAAAGTGAGTCAAATATTTTCTCCCAAAAAAGATTCTTAGAGATTTATAACATTATGCTTCTGCTCTTTGCTTAGGTCAGCTTACCTGAAAAATGTAAGGTGAGAGGAAGCTCAGTCATTAATTGAATCCAAGAAGGTTCATTATCTTCTTCTCTAGACCTTGCCTTTAAGAGAGAAGAGTTAAATTGCATATTGCAAGTATCCCATCTATTAAGCTCTATATATTTAGAAAAATATCATGTGTTTGCTCTACTTTCATTGTGGTCTTATAAGCATTTTGTTTTTTGGTTTTTGGTTTTAATTTTTATGGATATATAATAGTTGTACATATTTATGGAATAGATGTGATATTTTGATACAAGCATACAATATGTAATGATTAAATCAGGGTAATTGGGATATCTAACACTTTAAAAATTTATCATTTCTTTATGTTTGGAACAGTCTAATTCTAATCTTCTAGTTTTTTTGAAATATACAATAAATTATTAACTATAGTTATTCTATTGTGCTACTAAAAACTAGATCTTATTCCTTTAATCTAAATATATTTTTGAGCCCATTCACCAACCTATTTTTATCACTCTACCCACTATTCTTCCCCCACTAGCCGTCACACCACTCTCTATCACCATAAAATCAATTTGTTTAGCTCTCACCTATGAGTTAGAACATGTGCTATTTGTCTCTCTGTGCCTAGCTTCTTTCACTTAACATAAAGTTCTCCAGTTCCATCCATGTTATTGTAAATTACAAGATTTTGTTCTTTTTATGGCCGAATAATATTCCATTGTGTATATGAGAACTGTCCTGAAAGTATCCAGCCATGCATACAGTGGATACATGGATACGATGCCTGGATACTTTCAGGACAAGCCTCGGATATAACACATTTTCTTTATCCATTCATCAGTTGATGGACATTTAGGTTGATTCTGTATCTTGGCTATTGTGAATAGTGCCATAATAATCATAGGAATGTAGATATTGCTTCAATATACTTATTTCATTTCTTTTGGATTATATACCCAGTAGTAGAATTGCTGGATCATATCAACTATTTTTAGTTTTTTGAGGAACTTCTATATTGTTTTCCATACTGGCTGCACTAATTTATATACTCACCAACAGTGCATGAGAATTCCCCTTTCTCCACATTCTTGCCAGCATCCATTATTTTTTGCTTTTTGATAAAAGCCATTTTAACTGGAGTGAGATGAATATCTCATTGTGGTTTTGATTTGCATTTCTCTAATGATTGGTGATGTTGAGCACTTTTTCATATAATTGTTGGCCATTTATATGTCTTCTTTTGAGAAATATCTATATAGATCTTTTGCCCATTTTTAAATTGGATTATTTGAGTTTTTGCTATTGATATGTTTGAGCTCCTTGTATATTCTTGTTATTAATCCCTTGCCAGTTGAATAGTTTGTCAATATTTTTGGCCCATTTTGTAGGTTGTCTCTTCACTTTGTTAATTATTTCCTTTGCTGTGCAGAAAGCTTATGGAAATATATATGGAAAAATGTATCTGAAATTACCACTGCACTGCCTGGAGTTGGAGGAAAAGTAACAGATACTCCCATGGCTGCCGCAGCTGCTGTTACACTGAGTCACATCCTAAGCCCACAGCAGCACTAGGGATTGCCGAAGGACTGTAGTCTCTGTGGCCTGCTAGCCATTCAAATTTATTTGGGACCTGAGGCCACATTATTAAGGCTTCGGTGAAGCCAGCCAGAACTTAGGTGTCTCCTGGTGGGGTAGAAAATTCTCTTTTGATCCAGGGCTAATCTATATGCTGCTCCCTTAGTGAGCATTAGCAGAATTCTGCCTGGTGGTGTGTTCCATTCTGATGTGGCAGCACTGAGTTCCAATGCAAAGTCCTACACTTACTTCACTTTCTGTCCCCCAAGCACACAGATCCTCTCCCTGAGCTTAGCAGCCTAGGCTTGGGGAAAGGGTGACATAAGCAATGCAAAACTGTCCTTCCTACCTCTTCAATGCCTCTTTCTTTGTTAATATGTTAAAATCAGATTTTGTGGTTTATATGAAGGTGATTTGTCGGGTGGATGCTTATTCAATTTGGTGTTCCAGCAGAGGAACGATAACTGAAGGGTTCTATTCAGCCATCTTGCTCTACTCCAAGTTCTTATAGGCATTGCATAGAAAGGTTGCATAGAGTTTCTGGTATGCATCTATTTCTAGTGTAAATGTGTTCTCTTTGTTTATACATAATGTGTTGGAAGAGGGAGCTGATGGGAATAGTTTTCACCAGAGTTTCTGTTCCTTAGGTGGTCTTGAGTTGGTTCCTGAAACTTCCACTTGCCTAGAAGGATGGGAGTTTTCACTTCCAACCCATACTACCATTCAGTGGGTCCAGAAACCCACTGTATGTGCAAGGATCTATACATATCTCATGCCACTGATGAGAAAATTTTTGAGAACAAGTAGGCAGGTGGAAATTCATGGAGAACAAAAACAATGACTCGTATGGAAGATCAGTAGGCAATATGCAAAATAGTGTCAGTAGTAGTCTTTATTCATGATAATTCGGGTAACTTCTAGATGCAAGCATACCATTCAGTTATCACTCACATAGTGACAGAATGATCTCCAGTATTGACTGTTTTCTTTCATGCAGATCCCTGATACCAGCAACTAGCGTCACCTAATTTGGCAAAGATATGCAGTCTCTCCTTGTAGACAATTCGTCATTTCATATCCACTCTGTTACTCCAACTATACCACCAATATTAGGTGGAGAGAAAATAAATTGGATGATTAATACTTTTAAATATTTTTAGTCTTATACCTTGGGTCTAATAACAGGAAAAAAAACAGGAACCAATAATGTAAAGTCTTTTATCTTTTATTCCTCAAAGACAAAATTGTCTATCTTTCAAGACAAATAAAAACATTTCTGGATAAAAATGGAGAAATTCAAATGGATTGGAAAGGGATCAGTTGGAGCACCATGAAGACTGAGGGAGAGATATTATTTAATATCTTAGTATAATGTCCTTTTAAAACTAGTTTTAAATTCTTTAGTGTGACATGTTAATGGAGACCAGTGAAGTAACACATATTTGCTCAATTTGTTACCACATTTCACAGTCCCTATATATTCTTCTTTTATATAAATGCAGATTCTCTACAACATTTGTCCTATAATAATTTTCATAGGCCACGAACGTTACATACCAATCCATTTTTAAAGGACTAGCAATATTAATATGGAAAACAGATATAATGGGAGGTACAATATTTATGCTTAGAACTACAACATTGTCTCCATTATATTACATTCTATATAAAATTGTAGCCAGGACAGGAACAAGCTTCTTCTTTATGTGATGTATATTATATCACATGCATTTTCTGTTCAGTGCTAAATAATAGAAATGATCCAACATCATTTCCTGTTTATAAAATTATCTATTAAATTTAAATTGGCAGATTTCTTTCATTTACTTTCCAAAGACTGAAAAATAATTACAGAGGAGTTTCAGTTATTTCTGATCCAAGTGTTTTTAATTTCTTTCTAGTATTTTGTGCTGTTCTTACTAAATACATGAGAATAATATGTGATACATTTATTTTACATTTGCTAACATTTGCCAGTTCTGTTTAATAGTTTCCCATTATCAGTTTTCTAAGTGTCATTTGCTAATATACTATACTCTTCCCCATATCCCCATGCAGGTATATTTATCTTTTTTTATTGTAATTATATTGAATATTCTTTGTTCTTAGAAATCCCTTTTTGTAGGTGAAGAACAGTCTTCTCACTTTTAATTGTGTTGTCTCTTAGGAGATAATTTCCCCCTCCCCACAACAGTTGCAATGCTTGTTCTTTATGTACCATATGGTCTTCACTAGATTTTTTGATTTCTTTGCTTTTGATTAATATTCCTGTAGTGTTGTAATTGGTAAACACATTACATTCTGTCATGTAAGTTTAAATCATTGACCTCTCAGCAAACATTTATAAAAGGCCCCTTTATCTGTTTTTTTCTGTAACAGCTCTCCAGAAGAAATGTATACCTTCCCTGTAAGTGTCTCAGAACAAATAAGCTATTTTGTAGGTATTTTAATTTCAACTACCAGCACTAACAATAAAAGTCCAATTCCAAGAACAGAATGAGAGACTTAGCTTATTTTTATTCATTGGTCCTTGGGTATTCCTGACTTTAATTGTGGTTACATTTATTGGTGTTACATATATGATGTTATGCATATATGTTAATATGTTATATATCTTTAGATATCAGATATATTAATGACTTATTGTAACTGTGTTTTTTATGTAAAATTAAAACTATTTTAAATGAGCCCTTTACTAAACTGTTTTCTCTTTCTCACACTCTTTCTTCCTCTTTCCCTTTATTTTTCTCTTACATGAACACATACAAACACACACATCATTAGTCATTTTGAAGAGTACTAAATTTTTCGTTATACAAGACTTCATTGCCTATTTTTTACAAAGATTGTCTTATTTTTTAATCACAAAAATAGTACCTTAGAAAAATATGTAAAATATTTTTGTTACAAATAATAGAAGTTTAAACTTAACTGTTAGACCAGAAAACTAATTTATTGCCTTCCACAATAAAAAGAAAAGGAAAAGTTTGTGGAAGAGATGAAAATAGGAGATGTCTTTTCCAAATAAATGTGTGGTAAGTTTGGTACAAATTAGCTAAACTGCTACCCTCTTGAAGACAGTGTCCATATAATGAATTATTGACTGTATATTGTAACAAAATAAATCTGTATTAATAAAATAAATACATCCAGGTGTGTCTTGTTATGGTAATATTTCTTTTACATTCTCTTTACAACAGCAATTCCAACATAGGAAATGTTGGCAGCCAACTTCTTTAGAGACTATAAGGGTGCTCAAAACCCATGAGAACTTTCTATCTGCAACAGAATTGGACCTACTACCATCCTCATTCTGTGAGATATACTCAGTACCTCAAACCTATGTGTTCTCAGTGGAATTGATGATGAATAGAAGTTTATCATGTTAGTGGAATCTCAACACTCTTCAGAATCTTTGAAACTCAATGTGCTCATTGCTGATTTGTGCTAAATGTGTAAACTAAATCCTTTGCATGCAAAACCATGGATGTTTCTTGAAAAGTGCTATGAAAGACATCAAGGCAAATGTATCAAAAGATGTAATGCTTAAGACTGTTTACATGTTTATTGAATGAATGAATAGCTGAATGGATATAAAGCAAGATTTCAACGAGTTGTAATTGACTTATACTGAAACTCCTAATTTCTTTAAAATTAAGCAGAAATACTTTTGGTTTTGATGCTTTTTGAAACTTTCTCTAAAATATCTTATATTAATCACTTTCTGTTTAGTAATCAGAGCTTAAATAATGAGATAGAATCTCTTAGATGTTTGCAGAACCTTCCTGTTCTCGTTAACATGAATCTTAGAATCTGATTATCATCCGCATTTTTTATGTAAATATAGAATGGTTGGAGGTTGTACAGCTCATGCAGTAAACACATATCCCAGAGATCACACTATCTTAAATAAACAATTGATTTTGTATTTCTTAAAAATTATTTCAATTTAAAATAATTTTAAGCCATTTGTTTATTTTACCTAATAATGGACAGCATTTAAAATATTGACTCAAATTGACTATGTGTAAGAGTTTAAATGTAAAATGCAATTTGAATTCAGGGAAATACTTGAGTTTCTAAAAGAACCGGTTCAATAGAATATAAGAACTTTGTGTAACCTAGGACAAAAATAAGCTATCATATAACATTAGTAATTATGTAATAAACTGGATAGAACTCAATAAAGTACTATAATAATTAATTTAATCCTATACTTAGGTATACAAATAGAATTAGCATGTTACACCAGTAGAATAATTTGTGTCATTTGCTTGAAAATTATTAAGTCTCTATTGAAACTGACAAGAGTTCAGAATAGACCAAAGTGCTCAAATCATTTAAAATATAAATCATACAATACAATTTTTAAATTAATGAAAATACATATTACAGAAGAACTTCAATTAACTGTGCACCAAAGAGATGCCAATGTTAAAATTATAATTTAAACAAAAAGATCAGAAAGAAATGTACTTCAGAAATGTTGCAATTAAATTTTTAAATGAGGATGAAGTATTACACTACTAATGAATGAAAGGAAAATTACCATATTAGAAAAGCCACTGAGTCAAATGGAAGGAATGAAGATGACTTGTTGTCATAGTCCATTCAAGCTACTATAACAAAATACCACTGATTTGGGTTATTTTCAAACAATGAACATTTATTTCTCACAGTTACGGAAGCTGGGTAGTCCAAGATCAAGGTGTAGGCATATCTGTCCAGTAGGGCACATCCCTCGTTGATCGTGTCTTCTCACTGCATCCTCCCATGGTGAAAGGGGCAAGGCAACTCCTTAGGATTTCATTTATAAGGGCAATAATTCCATTCATGAGTCATAAGGGCTGTGCCCTCATGACCTGATACCATCATGCTGAGACTAGATTTCAATATATGAATTTTAGGGGGACACAAGTAATCAGACCATATCACTTTCCTTCATTAGGTAATATTCATTTTAGAGTACAAACATGAAATTTGGGTAAAAATATTGTAACTAAGTTTTGCATAACAGCAAAGGATCAAAAGGTCTGCGAAGTCTGGACCATCCTAAGTGATTCTAGTTCAGAAGCAGAGCTTTGACCAAGATCATGGTGAGTCTAGAGTTTCTGAAAAGCTAAATTTTAATAATATGCATCAACATTCACATATAGATGCTATCTGATACATGTAATTAATTTTGGATGATCTCCAAATTAGTTCTGCAAGATTAATGAAAAAATTCCCACAAATCTTTGATGTCTTAAAATCTAATTTAAAATTTCTTTGGTTGAAGATTTTCCTAACTTTTCCATGCAAAGTAATATTTCCTTGTTTTCTTTTATTATTAACATTTATTACTCTTACATTAATGAATAAACAGCTTTAACTATATTCCAAAAGTCAGATATCTCTCTAATTTTGATTCTTGTCCTATTTCTTGCTATTAAAGTCCAGAATTATATTTGCCTCAATCAGTAATCATTGCCTTCTTTTTCTAAGGAGCTCTTTAAAATCTAGGTCATGAACCTGGTTTCTTACTAATATTTAATAGAACAATAACCATGGAGGGTTGTTTGATTGTGTATCATCAAAGTCTTTAGATTTAAAGACATAGAAAATCTCTAAGAATTTAATAAAATGCATGTATTAAGAAAGGGGCATGAGAAAAAATATATTTTACATTTTAACATAGTTGCTCATTTAATCTTCAAAAATTTGAATAAAATATCTCCACAATTTAACATTTCTTTCATCAACATTATGATTATTAATGTATTATTCTTTTTTACTTAAATATATTTTAATAGGGGTAAAAGTGAGCAAGCATTAGAGAATAAGGTTTCACAAAGTTGATTATAGATAAATAAAATGAACTTCCACATAGAAAAATGACAAAAATAATTCAGTTAATATTGTTAAAATAAATGCAAGAATTTTGTTGTTCTTTGCAAGTTTAAATATAGTAATTAAAATTTTGTTTCTTAAGAACTTTTTAAGAAGTCCTTAGTGTATGGCACATGTTATGTAATAGCTGTCTTTATAAAAATATATCTAATACATTAAAGGAAAAGTAGATATAAAATCTGCATTAAATCAGATAAATTATAGTATTTGATATTTTATCCTCTTGTAGCCAACAACTCAGCCTAGTAATTCTCAAGGCATTAGCTTTTAACTTCTGAATAGTGAGTTATAAGATTACTGTATTGATTGATATAGATTAGAGATCTTATTGGCAGTAATTAAGATACTATAGGTTTTCCCTTCTACAGATGGGAAGGCAATCTATAAAATTTAACAGAAGAAAGGGAGATCACTATAAAGAGAACATCACAAATCTTAAAACTGCTCAGATATACTATATTTTTCTATCCTTATGATATATGCCATTTAAAAACTTTACCATCCTTCTTGATTTTATTTAGGTACTTTTCAAATACATAAAACATGGTTCCAAAGTTGTCAAACTGTACCAAAAATGTTGAGAGAGGTGACATTCTTCTTCCCTTTCTATTATTTGTGCACCTTTCTTATTTACCCTTTCATGAAAAAAAAAATCTTAGTTTCTGCTTTACCCTTCCTGTGTGTGTTTTTTTTTTTATAAATAAGTTGTATTCTATATATTTAAGGTATACAACATGATATTGTGTAATATATCTAGACAATAAAAAGGTTACTATAGTGAAGTGAATTAACATATACATCATCTCACATAGTTATATTTTGTGTGTGTGTGCTAAGAATATCTCATTTAGCATGAATTCAAAATACAGTGCAATTTTATTACCTGTTGTCCTCATGTTGTCCATTAGATCTCCAAACTTGTTCAATCTACACATCTGCTGCTTTGTATCCCGTGACCTAGATCTCCCATTTCCTTCCCCCGCTTCCACCCCTGGTAACCACTGTTGTGTTCTCTATCTCTGTATTTGATTTTTTTTTTATTCCATATATGAATGAGATTATACAATATTTTCCTTCTGTGTCTGACTGTTTGTTTCTCCACAAATGAAGTATATTTTATATTTGATTCTCTTTTTCCCATAAAGAGTATCATACTACAGATATTCTTTAACACTTTGCTTTTTCCCTGAACAATATATCTTGCAAATCATTCCACTTCATAAATATGTTTCTTGATTTGTTATGACTCTTCTGTGAAGATGTGCCATTATTTATTCAACTACCCTTCCATGTAAAGATGTATAAATTTCTTTGTAATATTTTGGAATTATGAATAATGCTGTAATGAAAAAGCATAGGAGCATTTATTTGTTCATGTTGGATGTAAATTTTCAAGGTACTTTGCCAACCTAATAGTTGATATGCATTTTCTGAGTGTAGTTTTAATTGACATTTTTATTGTGAGGATGAACATTTTTTCATATACTTAAAAGTCACCTTTATATGTATTTTATAACTGGTCTTTTAATTTATTTTACATATTTTTCTATCATCTCTTTGGCCTTTTAAAATATAATCTGATGATTTATAAAAGTTTTAAGAATTATTAATGTATTAGGACTATTAGCCCCTTTCGTATATGTACTCACAGTTTTTCAAGTATTTTTTTTTCATATACATACAATACAATAAAATTTGCCTTTTAGGTGTAAGTACTTTGAATTTTAATATATATATAGTTTTGGTCAATCACCACCATAAACACAATATGTAGCATTTCCACGGCCCCAAAGTCTCCCTCATACTGTCTCTTTGTAGTCACAACCTCTCCTGTCTCTACACTCTGACAACCACTCATCTGTTCTAACTATGGTTTCGTCTGGGAGAATGTCATATACGGGGAATCTTGCAGTTGGTAACAATTTCAAACTGGCTTCTATCACTCAGTATAATGTCTTTGAAATTTATCCACATTATTTTTGTATGTTAAGCATTCATTCATTTTTATTACCAATTAGTATTCTGTTATATGGGTGAACCCTGGTTCAGTTATCTATTCACCCATTGAAGAACATCTGTGTTATTTTCAGCTTTGGGTGATTATGAATAGAGCTGCTATAAACATTTGTGGTACAGGTGCTTGTGTGAAAATAAGGTTTCCTTTTTCTAGCGTAAATACATAGAAGTAGAATTGCTGGGAAATACAATCATTGTAAGTTTAGCTAAGAAACTGCCATACTGTTTTCCTGAGTGGCTATACCAATTTGCATGCCTAACACCAGTTTATGCAAGCTCTACTTCCTCTGCATCCCCATGCACACTTGGCATTATCAATATATTTCATTATAACTATTTTAATATATGCATACTAACATCTCATTATGGTTTTAATTTGTGTTTCCCTAATAATTAGGAATGTCAAACATGTTTCATACATGTGATTGCTGTCTGTATAACCAATTTGATGAAGTATCTGGTCAAGCGTTTGTAACTTTTTGTAAAAAACATTGGGATTTTTGTTCCCTTACTATTGTATTTTGAGAATTCTTTATATATACTGGATAAAAGTCTTTTGTCAGATATATTATTGGCAAATATTACCTCTCTATTTGTACATGAGTTTTCCCAACATTTTCTTCTAGAATTCTTAAGGTTTCACGCCTTAGGTTTAAGTCTGTTATCCAATGTGAGTTGATTTTTGTGAGAGATGATAGGTGGGGATCCAATTTTAATCTTCTGCATGTGAATATCCAGTTTTCTCAGCACCACTTATTGAATAGAGATTTTATCCCCAATGTATACTTTTGTCTGCTTTGCAAAGATTAGATGACAATATGAGGATGGTTTTATATCTGGGATCTCCATCATATTCCAAAGGTCTATATCTCCGTTCTTATACCAGTACCATGCTATTTGGTTACTATAGCCTTATAGTAAAGATTGACATCTGGCAGCCTGATTCCTCTCATTTTTTTTTTTTCTGTTTGCTTAAGATTGCATTGGCTATACAAGGTCTTCTCTGCTTCCAAAGCGTAGAATTAAATTTTCTAAATCTGTAAAGAATGATGGTGGAATTTTGATAGGAATTGCATTAATTATGTAGATCACTTTAAGTAGAATGGATATTTTAACAATATTGGTTCTACCAATCCATGAGCATGGTAGGGATTTCCATCTGTGCACATCATCTACAGTTTCTTTTCTCAGTGTTTCATAGTTATTCCTATAAATATCTCTCACCTCCTTCATTAAATATATTACTAAATATTTAAATTTCTTTGATGCTATTGTGAAAGGGGTTGCATCTTTGATTTGATTTTCGGTTTCACTGTTATTGGCATATGTGAATACCCCTGATTTGTGTGCGTTAATTTTGTATCCTGAGATTTTACCAAATTCATTCATCAATTCCAGGAGTATCTTGGCTGAATCCTTGGGATTTTCTAGGTATAATAGCATATCATCAGTAAAGAGTGAGAGTTTGACCTTTTCTGCCCCCATTCAGACACCCTTAATTTCCTTCTCTTGTCTGATTGCTCTGGCAAGGACTTCCGCACTATGTTGAGTAGAAGTGGATATAGTGGGCAACCTTGTCTGGTTCCAGTTCTAAGCAGGAATGCTTTCAATTTTTCCCCTTTCAATATGATATTGGCTGTGGGTTTGTCATATATGGCCTTAATAGGGCTTTTATCATAAAAGTGTGCTGAATTTTATCAAATGCATTTTCTGAGTCATATGGTCTTTGTTCTTTCTTTTATTTATGTGGTAAATTACATTTATTGATTTGTGTATGTTGAACCAGCCTTGCATCCTGGGGATAAAGCCCACCTGGTCGTGCTGAATTATTTTTTTGATGTGCTGAAGGATTCGCTTTGCTAAAATTTTGTTGAGGATTTTTGCACCTATATTCATGAGGGATATTGGTCTATAGTTTTCTTTTTTGCTACATCCTTTGGTAGCTTTGGTATCAAGGTGATATTGGCTTTGTGGAATGAGTTAGGGAGGTCACCATCCTTCTCAATGTTTTGGAATAATTTCTGCAATATAGGTATGAGTTTGTCTTTGTATTTGTGGTAAAATTCAGATGTGAATCCATCTAGTCTGGAAGGTTTTTCTGGGGGAGATTTTTTATTCTGGCTCCAATTTCTGCACTTGATATTGGTCTGTTCAGGCATTCTATTGACTCCTGATTGAGCATAGGGAGGTTGAGTGTTTCCAAGAATTTGTCCATTTCCTCCACATTTTGTAGCTTTTGGACACACAGATTTTTATAGAATTCAAAGATAATGTTTTGTATTACCATGATGTTTGTAGTGACCTTTCTTTCATTTCTGATTGAGTTTACTGAAGTCATTTCTTTCTAGTTCTTGTCAATCTAGCAAGAGAGCTATCAATTTTGTTTATCTTTTTGAACAACCAGTGTTTGGTTTTATTGATTTTCTGTATAATACTTTTGTTCTCAATTTCATTTAGTGCTGCTCTAATCTTAGTTATTTCCTTTCTTCTGCTAGATTTAGAATTAATTTGCTCTTCCTTTTCCAATTCCTTGAAATAATTTATTAGTTTGTTGATTTGTGAGCTTTCTGTTTTTTGAATGTGAGCATTTAATGCTATTAGTTTTCCATTCAGGAATGCTTTTGCTGTATCCCACAAGTTTTGATAGCTTGTGTCCCCATTATCATTTAATTCAAAGAATTTTTTGATCTTCATCTGAATCTCTTCCTTCAGCCAGCAGTCATTTAGCAATAGATTGCTTAATTTCCATGGCTTTGTGAAGCGGTGAGCGTTTCTGTTAGAATTTATCTCTAGTTTTATACCACTATGGTCTGAGGAGATACATGGTATAATTTCTATTTTTTTAAATGTGTTGAGGTCTGATTTGTGACCTAGGATGTGGTCTATTTTGTAGAAAGTTCCATGAGCTGATGAGGAGAATGTATATTCGACTTTATTTGAGTGGAATGTTCTGTAGGTGTCTGTTAGACCTATTTATTCTAGAGCTCTGTTTAATTCCATTATTTCTGTGCTTATTTTTTGTTCAGAGGATCTGTCCATTTCAGACAATGGGGTGTTCAAATCCCCCGCTACTATGGCATTACTGTTAATCATGCTATTTAGTTCATACAGGGTTTGTTTTATAAATCTGGATGCTCCTGTGTTGGGTGCATAGATATCAAGAATTGTTAAGTCTTCTTGTTGGATTTTTCCTTTCACCATTATATAGTGACCATATCTGTCTTTATTTTCACTATTTTAAAATTTATGCTGTCTGAAATCAGAATTGCTATCCCCACTCTCTTTTGGTTTCCATTTGTGTGAAAGTTTGTTTTCCAACCCTTGACCTTGAGTTAGAAAGCATCTTTGTGGGTTAGATGCATTTCCTGGAGACAGCAGACACTTGGCTTATAATGTTTTATCCACCAGCCAGTCTGTGTCTCCTCAAAGGACAATTCAAGCCATTCACATTTATTGAGAGGATTGATATTTGGGGTATATTTTGGTTCATATTGGTGGGTAAGTTCTTATTGTTTTCTTTTACCACTTGAGCCATTGTGGAATCCAGGTTCTGGACTTTAACTCTTAAGCATTTTTAACTTGATGGGTGTCTATTGTGGTGTTCAGTGTATAATAGAGGTCTGAATACTTCCTGCAGAGCAGGTCTGGTCTTTGCAAATTCCATCAGTGATTGCTTGTTTGTCTTTATTTCTCCCTCATGGATGAAGCTCAGTTTTGTCAGATAAGAATTTTAAGTTGGCCATTGTTCTATTTAGGAAGATTGAGGATGTGTCCCCAGTCCCTTATGGCTTGTAGGGTTTCGTTTGAGAAGTCTGCAGTTAATCTGATAGGTTTTCCTTTGTAGGTTATCTGTTGTTTTCATCTTACTGTGTGAAGAATTTCCTCTTTCATCTTTATATTGGCCAGTCTGATAATTATGTACCCTCATGTTTGCCTTTTCATATTGAGTCTCCCAGGAGTTCCATGTGCTTCTTGTATCTGGCTATTTAGGTTTCTGGCTAGGCCAGGCATGTTTTGCTCCACTATTCCAAGATTTTCCAGCCCTTGTGTATTTTCTTCTTCTCTCTCCAGGATGCCTATAATTTTTATATTTGGTTTCTTTATATAATCCCACATTTCTTGGATGTTGTGCTCTTGTCTCTTCCTTCTGTGTTCTTTTTATTCATCTGATTTGTTTATCCCATAGGCATTATATTCAAGCTCTGAGATTGTCTTCTCTGCGTGATCCATTCTATTTTTAAGGCTTTCCATTGTGTTTTGGAGTTTCTTGAATGCCTCCTTCATTTCCAAGATTTCAGTTTGGTTTTTTTCATAACATTTCAATTTCTTTGGAGAATTTTTCATTCATCTCCTATATTGTTCTCATGGTTTCTTTGTGCTGGGTTTCTATTGTCTCATTAATTCCATTGAGTTTCCTTACAATCCATATTTTGAATTCTTCCTCCATCAATTTAATCATTTCATTTAAATTAGTATCTGATTTGGAGGGTCTCATGATTTCTTTTGGTGGTGACTTTTCTCTCTGCTCTTTCATATTCCCTGTGTTCTTTCTCTGGTTCTTTCTCATCAGGGTAATTGATTGAGAACTGGGAATGCTAGGACTGGTTTGTGCCCTTAACTTCAAGCCCCCAAGAGACGTTCCTTAACAGTGGTGGGAAGTGGTGCACTGATCTTGTATTGCCTTAGAGGTATTTTGGCAAGTTGGGTAACCTCTGACCCATTGTCTTCACCTCTTGCCAATGGAAATTAGTGAGTTTGGTCCCCCAGCTTAAGCTCCCATGTGGTGAATTGTACCTGTGTGTATAATTCCACCACCCTCTAATAGCTTGATATGGAGGGCACTGTGTTGAGCTGTGGGTTTACCCTCTCTGTCATTGGTTGTAGATTGTGCGGAGGAGCCAGTTATTGAGGCAATCTGATGCCTCTGTGTTGGTTTCTGGTCCCCAGGTGAGAAACACTAGTGCCTCAATCTTTAGGAAGGATCTTGCCACTCCCGAGGGTTACTTGGACCCTAATCCCCCTTAAAGTCATGTTAAGAGCAAGGCCGATTGCAGCTGGTGCCTACCAGCCTGGATGTGTGTGCTTCTATGGTTCCTTGATCTGCCACAAGGAGGAGCCACTCATATGTTATTCAGGGTTCTTCCACCACACTTGGGAGGCTGCTCCTGATGGGAGGTTTACTTGGTGCACCTGTTGGGGCCTCTGGCCAGTATTTTCCTCCACTGACTGCAAATCCCACTGCTGGCAGCCCCTGGACACGGAGATCAGGCCCCAGAGTTGTGACCCTACTGGGTGACCTAATCCAGTCTGACAAGTAAGTCACTGGGCTGTCAAATATTGATCTGTGCCAAGACCCAGCAGATTCACACCAGTCACACAGGAAGTGGCTTTTCTTGCCTCTCCCTACCTCCAGAGGTGGAGCCTACCACTTTCGACTCCAAAGTCCCTGCACTAGGGGGAGGGGTGATGCCTGACTCCACCCAGCACTCCAGTGCTTGTGAATCCTGCAGGTATAGCCTCCCATGACTGGGGAAGTACTCAAAATTCACCCATCAAAACAAGTCTGGCTATTTGACAACAGGCCACGGAAGAGCAGAGCCTGATGTGAGAGTCCCCGGGCTGCAGAAAGGGTGCTGTCTGAAACCCTAGCACACCACAGCATCTGGCTTGTGGACCCCCCAAATGATAGCTGCCCTCCTGCTGAGCACTAGCACTGGGGGAGACCTTCAGGAGTTGGTAGATGCCAGATTGGAGAGCTGAGTCATCAGGACACCCATTGTCTCTTGTGTGTTCCCCTCCCACAATCTCATGCCTGTCTGTCAGGCGGTCTTGCACTATATGACCCTCCCTGAGCTAGCCTATTCATCCCCCCCCCCCGGCGGTTTCCAGGATAGAGTCCCCTTTTCACCTCTATTCTTCTGGTCATGCTGACTGCCAGAGGCAAGTTGCTTGTCTGCTAACTCCCTCCTGTGTAGCTCAGACCAGTCCCTCTCCCACCCAGTGCATTAGCAGCACAGAGCTCTGGGGAGTTCAAGATGCTTCCTGCTATTGTCTCTTCTCCACAGAGCTCAATGTCTCCTGCCATAATTTTGCACCAATTTCAGGCAGGTTCCTGTCTGAGTGGGTGTGGAGGTCAGTGGGGAAGCAGGATTTTCTCCTGTGAGTCAGATCCCACTGCACTTGCTGGCCAGGTGGGTGCAGCCATCCCATGCTCTATTCTCTCTTGTTTATCTTACACTCCCCAGACTTCATGATCCTGTCTCCCATTCACCTTTTTCTTTCCTGTGTTGTGTGTCTCGTACTACTTTTCTGCAGTTTCATAACGCCTTTCTTGTGGAGGAGCAATCCACTCATGCATAGCAGACCAAGTTCTTTACCTCTTTCTCTGGAATCAAAGAGCTATGAGGTCACCTTTACTCTGCCATTTTTCCTCTGAGTTTTCAGTTTTAGATGTCCATTATATTTTTGTTTTTAGCTCTTAGGAAACATTATTTAAGTGTGGTCCTTATAAGACATATAGCTAGCTATTGGCTTGTAAACTGAACTCAAAATATTTATAATAGGTGAGTGTACCTATTAACAGTCATTGATGACTGCCACACTTGCCTTAATTGTCATAGTATGTTGTTATATTTATTATATAATTTTTATATTTTCTGCTTATTTCTCTCAGTACATATTTCTTAAATTTATTATTCATTGAATTTATTTTGTCATATAGTTTTTTAATCTATGTTTCATATTTCCATGAAAATATTTTTAATGTCCTATGTCTACATTTGTTATGTAACCTTTAACTAAATTGTTTGTTGATTTTTAATAGTATACTTCTGTGGTAGACCTATTTTCTATACAACAGCCAGTAACCATAGTTTCATCTTTTTCTTCCACTCTCTATTTCTATCCATTCATTTGTTGCAGTATGTTTTCAGAACAGACAACACATGATATACATCATATAACATATTTTATTCCATCCTCATCCATATATTTGTTTTAATCTTTAATGTAGTATTAAACATATAAATTGATTACTATCTCTACTTATCTGGCATTTTCCAGATGAGATGTATTTTATCTTCTAACAGATTCCTCAGGAAGGGCTCATAGGTGCATAATTCCATAACTCATGCATATGTAATTTTTTCTATGTATACTTGATGGAATAAGATTGGCAGATTATAAAATTCTTGGCTTATCCTTACATTTCATGTATTTTAAAAAAAATATCAGTCTTCTTTTTCTCAAACTATTCTTGATTGTCACAAAAATGTGTGATGGGATCATGGCTAATCCTTGGTAGAATGTGCTATTTACTTTTCTACTTACAGGAAAGTTGAGTTGAGCACTCTATTATTTTCAATTTATGGTAAATGCATGCATTTTTATAATTTATTCACTGTTGTTATTTGTCTTTATATTTAGGGGCATACTGCAAGATTTCTGTTCACATCAGCACTATTATCTCAGTCATATATAACTATTTTAATAGACATAAAATCTGCACATTTTACTACCAAATGTGCAGATTAATATAAAATTCCTAGGTAATTACCAGATAAGCAGAGAATTTTGTATTGTAGCTTTCTAGAGATAGTGACTCACTGATACTTTCTCTGTGCTTATGCAATAAAAGGACAATGCTTTCTATGTAGTAGTGGTTAATAAATGTTAATCAATTGAATAAAGTCCTAGTTATTCCTGTATCATTAGTCAAATCTTTAGTATTTATTTATGTGAAATCAATCCATCACCAGAAATGATTCTTGGAAAATGTTTAGTCTTTTTCTCAGCTGGGCGCGGTGGCTAATGCCTGTCATCCTAGCACTCTGGGAGGCTGAGGCAGGCGAATCACTCAAGGTCAGGAGTTCGAAACCAGCCTGAGCAAGAGCAAGACCCTGTCTCTACTAAAAATAGAATGAAATTAATTGGCCAACTAAAAACATATATAGAAAATATTAGCCAGGCATGGTGGCACATGCCTGTAGTCTCAGCTACTTGGGAGGCTGAGGCAGGAGGATCGCTTGAGCTCAGGAGTTTTGAGGTTGCTGTGAGCTAAGCTGATGCCACGGCACTCTAGCCCAGGCAACAGAGTGAGGCTCTGTCTCAAAAAAGAAAGAAAGAAAGAAAAATGTTTAGTCTTTGCCTTAACTATGTAATCTTATCAATATACCAAAAGCCTGGCAGTCACCAAGAAAACAGAATCATAAAAATCCAATGGCTGATTTTGTTTCCAATTCGTGCTGTGTGAAGGGATTTTATACGTAATCCTTCATTATCCACCTAATTTCTTTGAAGCAGTGGACTATTCAAAATTCCAAATTTCTGTAAGCAGTGGAAGTACCAGTCAGCATAAATTTAAGGTGGAGTAAATCTCTATCATTTTGCTCTTTCAAAATCTTTCTACTCAGTAAAGAATGGTTTTCATATGAGCAGCATCATTATCACCTGAGAATTTATCAAAAACACAAAATATCAGATCCCGTCCCAGACCTACTGAACTAGAATCTATTTTGCCAATATCACAAGTAATTTATATGCACACTAAAAATTGATAAGTACTGTTTCAAATGGATTGAAAAAATCTAATAAAAGAGAAGAGAAAAAAGGAAGAAATAAAAATTGTTTAATTTACAAAAGAGTTTAAATAACATCAAGAAAAATGATGAAAGGATGAAGGCAGATCGTATTCAGACACTACTTGCAGCCTCAAAAATCAAGGTAGCTGTTAAAGTAACAGATTTTTCCATCACTAGGTATCTTTTCCTGGCATCTACAACAATATCATTTGCTTCAGACTCTGAGAGATTTATAGAAAATATAATGTTTTAATTCTGGACCTACAAATGGCAAACTGCATAAACCTGAAAAAAATTACTCTCTATCTCTGAGCATTGATTTTTTTAATATGTAAAATACAGTGGTTGGCTGACTCTTATTAGTTTGACAACAATGTGAATATTGTGCTTCAACAAAAGAAATATTCTACAAACACAGACCATAGTAGAAATGGTGATATTCTTCCTTTCCTTCCTCATTCCTTCTTTCCATGTGTGAGAAAAAAAAAATCTCAAAGGCAGTGAACATTTCATTTATTTTCAAATGTTCTGAACCAAGCGTAATGATAACATATGACAGATTTCTGAAATGTTGTTTGAATGAATCTACACAAGATAATCATTAAGTTGAAGAATTCAGATATTTCATTTGGAAGTTTCTAATAGTTTTGAAACAAGCTAGGATTAAAAAGAGAGATATGGTTCAAGCTTAAGTGCATTCACATGCACCTCTTCCCACTAATTTGTGTTTTCTTTTAAGAATGTCTCATATTGTGCAGATGTACAATAGATATCTCCAATAAAATATATATTAAGAGAATATGAATTTACTGTTATGTGAAGATACAAAATTTTCTATCCTTAGAAAAAATATAGATGCAAATTCAGTTTCATTGGTAATGAATTTTCTAAAGATTAATTGCAGTAAAAATAAAATAAACATTAATAAATGAAATAACAAAATAAATGAAAACACAAATCTTCATAGACATACTGAGATACTTTAGTGATATATTGTACATCAAGGTATCAAATTATTTTCAACTTATATGAACATTCATCTATATTGATATTTCAGGACAATCTGGAAAATGCCTAGTTTTATTCTAATTTTGTAGACATAGCTACTATGGACAGAGATTTGATACAATGAGCTGTAGGATCATAAAATAAAACAACCTAGTATCACTAATTGTTCTCATGTGGTTGTAGGCTGTGTCCATCTAAAGTACATTTAAGATAGTTAGAAACACCTTTATTTTATCTTAAAACTATCAACTTTTATTTTAAAATAAAAATAGGACACAATAAAGGTTAAATTGATTAGTTTTATTATTGGAAAATTAAAGTGTGATCAAAAGTTCTCTGAATAGGAATTTGGAGGAAAGATACTTTATTACAGTGAATAGTGTGTAAACCAAGGAGATGCACAGATATATAGCCCTACATGTAAAAGGAAGGTGCGTTCCAGAGAACATAAGGAGGGTTCTAGTGTTATAGCAAAAATTTCCACCCAGGTTCCCAAACATGTCTGTTTATGTAAATGAGGCATTCAAAATTTGTTAGTTCCAATTGATTAATACAGCTGAGCCCTGAATGGTTGAAGCAGGTGAGCTCTGATTAGTTGGTTCAGGTGAGCTCTGGAAGTTCTGAAGTTTAACATAGCTATAGGTTTTCAGGAAACTCAGAGTAAGTGTGTGAACTCTAGTTTGCAAATGGACACTGGCTCTACTTTAAATATAGATTCACTTAGCCACATGGAGTCTTGAATCTTGAAGGATAGGGTGTTTCATGTTCACATTTGTTCCCGGATGAAACTACTAAAATAAACTTTTTCTCTAATTTTGTACTTCATACCAATGTCTCTAGTAGTAGCCTTGAACTTTTGATGGCCCAAGACAGAAATAACCATACAAAGGTAATTGGGCAAAAAGAAGAAAAAAGTGAATGATTAAGTAATAATTAGAATTTATTCTTACAATATAACCAGTATCAGAGTTCAAAAATAAATCACATTTTAATTAACTTCTTAAATATTTGCATGCAATTCCAGTACAATTTAATCTTCAAAGACATACTGCATCAGTATTCTTTAAATTTACTGAGGAGAGGTTTAATAAGTTTATGGTTATTATAAGGCTGGAAGTAATTGTTAATTACTTTTTCTCTCTTGAAATCTTTTAATAGTCTTCATGAAAATAAATTAGTCCTTTTCTATGTGCATGTGTTATCACCAAGCTCAGTGATTTACTGATTACAAAGATAAAATTGAAAGGATAAGAATTGAAGCTCACATTAGGGATTCAACCCTCTCTCCTAATGTTACTGAAAGCTTAGCCACTTGTCCACCAGGCCGAATAATGAGGACATGCAGTTTAAGGAGGAAGGAAAAAGAGAATCTACTTTGCTGGCAATGAAGGAATTATGGTAGACCTTCTCATCTCAAAATCCCAAATTTCCTAAACATAAACAGAAATACAGAGCTTTTAAAGGGAGGATTCTCAGCTTTAGACAATTACTGTGGTTACATATTCTAATTCTCCCATCTCTACCAAAAACAAAGCCAGTGAACTCTGTCAGCCACCCACCTGGGGGCTGGTGCCACCTGGGAGTTTTAGCAAAAGACTTAGTCTGCCTCAGGGATACAGGCCAGACTGCAGTTCTCAAAAGAGTGGGGTAAGTTTTAAAAAGACAGAAAATCTTTTGCCCTTTTCTTCCCTGAGGCCATTCCCTCTGTTACATAGTCATAATTTGTGCTACTTATTTATTTCATACAGTTATCTTTGCACTTTAACCGAGTCACTCCATATCATTTTCCAAATTTATAATAGTAAGTGCTGCAACATTCATTTAAACAGTCACGCATACACACAAATACACATATGTACACACACATTTAAAAACAAGTTGACACTCTTGACCCAACAATGATTACCTAATTATTTAGAGGTAGTAGGGAATGTAAGGTTCAAGAGAGTCTGCTTTTCTCTTCAGGATGTTCTAGTTTATTTGAAGAAAGTCAACAATACTGCTGAACTTATTTATAGGAAAAAGTTTCCCCTTTCTCTTTCTGAAAAGGCAATTTCTATATTTTTCAGATCCAGTAATTTACTGGAAGAAGAGTTTTCTTGACATTTTTACTATAAATCTATAACAGTCATCTACATCTACATTTTTACCCTGGGCATATACTACATTCAAAGTAATTGTTGGTCAAGTAGATGACGGAGAATAGAGAGGTATGTGGGTGAGGGGACTCTCTCTCTGAAGCTGATATGAGTTTTTAACCTGTAGCATCAGAATCGCCTCGCCTCGCAAAGCAGTCATTTGCAAATCACATAGAGTGTGAGAGGAAAGGAAAAGACTGTGTTACATCCTGGTCCATAAATAAATCTCTGCTGCAAGTATTTAACTCTGTTCTCCAGGGAAGAAAATGTGGGGCAAAGGATTTGATGTTTATTAAGCACTAGACAGCAGTTAAAAAATGTGCTATGTACTTTCTATAGTTCACAAACATTTTTCTTATATACATAGAAAACAGAAGAAGCAGGATGCATAAGCTTCATTTCACAAAGGCAAAAAATTTAGGCCCAGAGAAATTTTAAATATTTTCTTATACTCAATAGGTTGTAAATCTATTCAAACACAGAGTGTGTGAGTATGAATATGGGTACACTAAATTGTAATGAATTGCTAAGAGTTGCCATTTTTGGAATCCCCAACATATTGCATAGGGTGAATCTTTATTGAAAGCAAGTGGCATTCCTGCAGTTGTGGCTTATCTTAAAATATGCTCAATGTGAATTATTGCCTAAGGCAACAAGTGCTCATTCCATTGGGTTCTCTTCAAGGACTGCTAAGTGTCATTGTATTTGATTAATTTTATACTTTCATAAGATATAAAATTTTTGAAAGAGTTCATTATTGCACCCATCCCTTCCTTTATTATTTACATTCTTATTACAATTTTGACACTAATTCTTTTTAACTGTTCCCTTCAAGATAAGTATTCAGTGATGTGTATTAGTCAATTAACTTGCAATACTTTTTTCCTGTGTGAATGTGCATATATTACATACTGAAAATGACAACAGAGGATCCTGTGTGTTAAGGCCATATATCCCCCAACTGTACACTCTGGTGGCAAGATGTAATCAGTATTATTGTTCATTAATAGTTCAGTCTTACATATGCATATTATAACAGAGGGAATGGCCTGAAAAAAGATAAAAGATAAAATATTTTATAATCTCTCTCTTTAAAACTTCTCCCACTCTTTTTGAGAATTAAAATCAGTATCGCTGCCTGAGGCCAGTGGTCGGAAGGGCAGGGGAGTGCTCTTGTTTCTTTGTACCACAGGAGATGGCTCAACAGAACTATCTGGGCAAAAGTCATGAGGTTATCTTTGCTGGAGATGGGGTTG
Source organism: Cheirogaleus medius (assembly GCA_008086735.1). Taxonomy (NCBI): domain Eukaryota; kingdom Metazoa; phylum Chordata; class Mammalia; order Primates; family Cheirogaleidae; genus Cheirogaleus; species Cheirogaleus medius. The sequence continues at coordinate 28,235,716 of VBSM01002608.1, forward strand.
ATCAGAACCATCAACTGTAGTTAACAATACCTTGAAACAGAAAACCCTCCCTTTAAAAGCTCTGTAGTTCTTCCTATACATAGGAAAATGGTACTTTATGATGTGAATCTGCCATTCTCCTCAGTTCCTGGCAAATTAATAAACCTCCCTTTCCTTTTCCTCAAACCACTGGTTCTCATTCTTCTGAGAGACAAGTGTCAAACTCTTGGTAACAATATGAGTGATGAATGGCAACAATAATTTAGAGTTCATTATATGTCTTTGACACAAATTTAAAAATAAATTCATGTTGAGTTCATTTCCACATATGTTTACTAAAGTAGTATTTCTCCAAACAGAAGGAAATAGCAAAACAGCTGCTGATACTTACATTTAGAGTAAATTAACTATACCCAATTAAAATAAAAGTAATACTATACTTTTAAGAAACTAGTTTTATTTTCATCTATATTGCCACAAATGAGCATTACCTAATGGATCAGGCAGAGTCAAAATCAATTATTGTCAGAGTAAAAATATTGGCTGACATTTTGGGCCCATATTAAATAAATAATTGTCTACATTTAATGGATTTCCTAACAAATGCTTCACTTATTTCAGAGAAACCACAATTCATAACAATTTTTAACCAATAATTGCTCCAACATGTTATTTTTTAAGGGAAACATTTTATATTTCTAAAAGGTATTTAATTTAACTTAAACAAATTTAACTAAGTTAATAAATTAATTCACTAATATATTTTAGCATATTAATAGTAATATATTTATATATTCATAAATTAGAATATCATCAAAATATGGAAGGCATAACAATACTATAAATCATTTATGTCTAAAAGCACACCACAAAAAAACAATAAAATTCAGATACCTCTCAAGTGCACATGGAATAGGATTTTCAGAATATACCATATGTTAAATGTCTTAGTCTGTTGAGGCTGCTATAGAAAAACACCATAACCTGGATGATTTATAAAAATAGAAATTTATTTCTCACAGTTCTGAGGGAGGAATCCACCCTCATTACCTAATCATCTCCCAGAAACCACACCATCTAGTACCATTACATTTCGTTGAGTTTTGTTGAAACCACGTGTGGAGTTCAGTCTAGACCCTGTTGCTCCTCGCACAAAGATCCAATTATTAGGACAACAAGGATTGCCAAGGAAGAGAGGAATTTTTAATACAACAATCTTGTCAGAAATATGGGAGAAGCTAACTCAAAATCATTTCTCTGATTAAAAGAGATCATGGGCTTTTAAAGAAGGGTCACATGTCTTGGAGCAAGTTATGGTATAACTAACAAGGAGCTAAGTGCATTGGGGTCAGGTTGTGGGGTGGGGTGTGGTGAATCTTGTCTTGTCCCCTGAAATTCTCCCTGGGCACCTTGGAAATCTTAGCTCCTTTGTCTGGCAGAAAATCCACCATTTCTAGGAAACAACTCAAAAGGTCAAGTAGTTAGTTAAGGGAGATGATTATAGGGGTCATTGAAATTTGTTCAGTGGGTGACTGAGTATATGAGTATTTCAACGTATAAATTTTGAGGGACGTAAATTTTCAAGCCATAGCATTAAACTGTAAAATAGGCTTAATAAATTTTAAAGTATTAAATCATGCCATTATGTTTTCCCATCACAATAAAAAAACTGTTAGAAATAAATAGAAGGAAATTTGAGAAATTCAAAGATATGTGAAACTAAACAATACCCTACAAAATAGACAACAAGCCAAAGAAGATATAAAATAGAGAAAATATTATACTTTAAAATAAAAATGAAAACATAACATAAAAAATGGGGGGATACAATTAAAGGAATATTTAGAGCAAAATGTATAGCTACAATTGCCTATGTTAAAATGAAGATCTGAAATCAATAAATGAATATTTCACATTAAGAAATTATGAAAAGAAGAACAAACTAATTCAAACATAAGCATAAAATAGGAAAAATAAAGATTAGATAGGAATAAATAAAATGGGGAATAGAAAAATGATAGAAAAAATCAATAGAAGCAAAAGTTTATTTTTTGAAAAAGCTAACAAAATTGACAAATCTTTAGCAATGCTGATGAGAGAGAGAGAGCTCAAACTACTTTAGAAATAAGAGAAGAGAGTTCATTATCAAGTTTACAGAAAGAAATATGATTACAAAGGAATACCATGAAAAATTTTATACAACAAAATTAGACAACCTCTGAAATGGGCATATTTCTAGAGAAACAAAAACTATTCTGACTTAAGGAGAATTAAAAAATTAAATAGACCTAAGCCAAGTAATATGATTAAATTTGTCAGTGACAGACTTCCTACAATGAAAATCACATGCTTAGATGAATTCACTAGTGAATTTTATCAAACATTTAAAGAAAAATTAACTCTAACATTTCATAAAACCTATCAAAAAATAAAAAAGAAGAAAGAAGCCACATCCAAAATGCCACATATGCTATGATTCCATTTATACGAAATGTCCAGAATAGGCAAATTTATAGAGACAGAAGGCAGATTAGTGGTTACTAGGAGCTGGAGGGAGGGGAAAATGCAGAGTGACTGTTAATGTTTGTGGAGGTCCTTTTTGGAGTGATGAAAAAATTCTAAAATTAGAGATTGGCGATGGTTATATAACTCTGTGAGTCTACTAAACATATTGGCATTTTACACATTAAAAGGGTAAATTGTATGGTATGTAAACCATATCTTACTACAGGTGTCATAAAATTATTTGTATATATAATTAAGAACCTTTATTACCTGTATCGGAAGTTAAGATTATCTGAGTTTCATGGAAAATAAAGTAAATGGTATGCAGATGGAGTAATGTAATAAATGGCTTTTAAGAATTCTTCTAAAATTCAAGAATTCAAAGTGGATTGAATGTAGAAGAAATCAAAACTCATACATAAATATTTGGGGGTTCCTTTACGCATTGTATCTTCATACAAAAAAGAATGGAATATAAAAATATTTTTAAATATAAAACTTTCAGGGTATGATTACTGACTAGACAGTGAATCCAGAGAAGAATATGAAGCTACAGAAGATGCCATGGTGGAAACTTGTGAGTTGGTATGAACAGGACACCATTTTAACAGTAATTGATAGGAATTGAGGTAGTGAAATATGATAGAGATTGAGAGGAGTTGTTGAGAATATTCTATCTGTTAAGGTTAGATTTTAATGAAGCATCTACTATTAAAATGAGTACTGTTACAGCAGGGTCTTTCAGAGCATGAACTTTGGAGTTGGGCAGAAGTAGATGATTTTGGAGTTAAGTAGAAGTAGATGTGAATCTTTTCTTAATTGCTTGTTTATTGCTATTGCAAGTGTTGGGTGGAAAGTCATCTAACAAGGAACTCACAATTTACCTCATTGTTTAATTGTAATGACTGATTACACCATTGCATGTTAAAGCCTTAACAAAACACCTGGTTAACTGTAAATGCTAATTATTTAATTTTTCTTAAAGACAATCTATCCTTTTAATGTAGGAGAGACGAGCTTAGGTAACTTGCCCAAACACCTACGGTTACTCAGTAGGTGGCAGAGTCAGTATTTAGACACAAATGTTTCTAACTCTCAAGTCTATATTGTTTTCATTAAACATATCACTCTTGAAATCCAAATGGCAATATTTGTTTGATGACATGGAACAGAATATGGAAATCAGGTAAATTCTGGAAATACAAACTTTATCGTTCTCTACTCATAGGTCACAACAGAAGGCAACAAGTTTTTGTTATTTTCTTTTTTATATATGAGTGGTATTGATTTGTATACACTAAATTTCAGATAAATACTTGGTGACAAAAGATAGTACTTCAATGGGATAGTTTGCTAGCAGCAGTTCATTAATTCAAAGTTTAAAACTTCCCTGGGACTAACCATTAAAATTATACATAAGGTATGGCTTTCTGAGCTTGGGGTGATTCCTGATTATTGCACTTAGGAAATGGTTTTTGTAATAAGAATATCTGGGGCAATTAAAGACGGGAAAATGCTGCCTTTACAAAATCCGTGGGTTCTGACTAAGTGATGAAATGAAGGGAAATATACTAGTCTCTTTACTGCAACTGAAGTCCTCTTTGTGGATTGGGAGCAGATAAAACCTACATTTTTCAAACCAAAGATATGCATAGTACAAACATTAAGATTCATAGATTTCTCTTCAATGAAGCACATAAACAAAGTTAACAGATGGGGTGACAGCCTGGGCTTTGATATTTACAACCTCTACAACTGACAAGGGATCAGCATCAGGAATTTAGTAGAAACTTTGGCAAATCAACCAATGACACAGGAAAAACAAAAGGAAATAGAGCAAATAATATGAATATGATGAGAAGCTAAATCAATCTAGAAAATTCAGATCTAATTAAATTAAATAGAATTAATATATTTATAGTAACAGAAATTTGTATTAATACAAAAAATGAGATAGAAAATCTTTAAGATATGATTGGCAAAAATTAAAAGGTAATATCAAATTTTAGGGATTTGGGAAACTTCACTGGTTCATGACAGGATGTTAAACTGACTATATTCTTTAATATGAAAGTTTTAGAACTTGTCAGGGCTCAGTAGGTTACAACTGTAATCCTTTTTGTGCTTTAGAAGGCCCAAGCAAGAGGATCACTTAAGGCCAGGAATTTGAAACCGGCCAGCCTGGGCAACATACCAAGACCCTATCTCTATAATAAAAATAAGAAATAAATTAACAGGGCATAGCAGGTCGCTCCTGGTGTCCTAGCTACTGGAGAGGCTGAGGCAAAATGCTTCAGCCCAGGAGTTTGAGGTTATTATAAACTATAATTGCACCACTTCCCTCCAGCCTGGGTGACAGAGGGAAAGACTGTCTTTTTAAAAAATTCAAAAAGAAAGAAAAAAGTAGTAGAACTTGGTAAGTCAGGGAAAAATATTAAGTAGCCTGTGTTAGTGTCTCAGAAATTCATTTCTGGGTATTCATCCCCAGATAATCTCTCTTCCTGGTGTATATGGTAATATGAAGATGCTAATTTTCATGTTGGTAGACATATGGGGATATCTGTATATCAATCATCAGGGGAAACAATAAGTAGTTTTTTTTTGGTGTGTTTATGCTATGACAAAAGTTAAAAGAAACATAGAACAACCATGACTAATCTTAAACAAGTAATGTTCAATTTTTTTTAACATTATATAGTAGAAAACTTGTTTTGATTTGGTTGTTTGATTCGTTTTATCTTGCTTTTTTGTTTTATTCATCTTCTCCCTGAAACACTAAATTGCTTTATTGTCAGTATTTGACTGGCATGTCTTTTCATAACCTTTTTTTTTTTACTTTCTTTAGGTTTGTGTCTTCATTTTAATAGTCTCTTTTAAAGCAAAATGCAACTAATTTTAATCCATGTTTCCTGTTTTGAACCATTTAATTTAATTACTGATACATTTGTGTATTAGAGCTATCCAGAAAAACAAAAACATGAAAATTATATAAATATAGAATATGAGAATTATTATAGAAATTTGATTATGTGATAGAGGATAAGTCCCAAGATACGCTGTTTGAAAGCTATACACTCAGGAAAGCTTGTGGTATAATCTAAAGGCGTGAGAACCAGGGAAGTTGGCAATGAAAGTTCCAGAATCTGGATGCCAGAAAACCGTGAGCTCCAAAGTCCAAGACAGGAGGAGATGGACGTTCCAGTTCGAGGAGAGAAAGAGCTAATTAGCCCTCCCTCCACCTTTTTGTTCTATGAAATTCTCAATAGATTTTAAAATTCTGCCCATATTAGTAAGAGATCATCTTTAATCAGTCTACTGATTCAAATGTTCATCTCTTCTTGATACATACTCACAGAAATATCCAGAAAAAATGTTTTACCAGCCATTTGGACATACCTTATACCTCTCAGGTCAACACAAATTTAACCATTACAATTTAGATTTATTAATGCCTTTTAATTTGTACTTTCTATTTTACCCATTTTCTTTTTATATTAACACTTTTTTCTCCTAAATCTTTGGTATGCTTTTATTTTTCTCCTCTTCTGCATTTTTAAAAAAATCAATTGATTTCTTATTCTACTTTTTCCTCTACTCATTTGAAAACTATATAACCTGTTTCTATCAAGTATGCTGTTAAAATTTTAAAATTCATATTTGACCAGATCCAAGAATAATGAGTATCACTTCCCTCCTTCTGAAATATGTAACAGTCTTAAATGTTTTTGCAAACTGTGCTTATTCTTATCCTATGTCATAGTTTATCTAACTTTGACAATTAGATATAAATATGATAGTGTTTTACTGCTGTTGATATTTAATCCATGCTTACCATTCTTCCTTTTTACCATTTATTTTGCATTTCAGAATGATTTTAAGTATCACTTTCCATTTTACTCCTTTTTGAAGACATACTTTAAAATTTTGATTTAGTTAGCTCTTAGTCTTAATTTTCACCTTGACCACAAATAACACTTTGTTGTCTATACAGGGTAAATTGGCATTTTCTGAACACTTTAAAGCTGTTATTCCATTCCCCTCTCTTCACAATATGTATTGTTAAGATGTGCCCTGTGTGTGGAATTCCTGTTCTCATATACAATCTCTTCTTCCTCTTTGATTGTTTTTAAGATCTAATTTTTTGTTTGATACTCTAAATTGCCTGCATTGTGTCTAGCTTGGTATAAAATTAATTTTATTTATCCTTGTTGGGATTAACAGAAACATCAAAATTTGAAGATTCATAGAAGAGAAAACCCATATGGTATTCTTAGTTTATTCAGAAAAAAGTATTACATAATATTCAATAACTATTTATGGTTTTTAAAATTATAAAACTGAAAAATTCCTCAATATGATAGAGAGTATTACACACACACACTAATCCTCAAACTACAACTAGCATCATTCTTAATGGTGAAAGACTATATGCCTTTTCTCTAAGATTAGGGAAAAAGACAAAGATATCAACTAACACTACTTGTATTTAACAGTGCTCCAGAGGTCCTAACAAGTGCAATAAGGCAAGAAAATGAAATAAAGGCACATATATTGAAAACAAATACAAAAAAAAAAAGTGTCTTTCTTCACAAATGACATGATTATGTACATAGAAAATCATAAGGAAAAATCACAACATAATGTCTGGATCTCAAACTGAGTTTAGTGACATAAGTCATATAAAAATCTATTATATTTCTTTGTACTGACAATAAACACCTTGAATTTAAACTTTTTAAATTATATGATTTATAATAGAATTAAAACTCATAAATACTCGGTGATAAATTTAGCAAAATATATTAACATATGAAAGATTTTTTATACTTTGTGCTACAAAAATTGCTGAGAGAAATTAAAGAAAGTCTATATAAATGGCAAGATCTACCATATGTTTGGATCGAAAGACATAAATATAGTTGAGATGAAAATTCTCCCAAAACCAATTTGTAGATTTAATGTAATCACAAACAAAATTCAAGAAGGAATTTTTAAAAAATTGAAAAACAAATTTTAAATTTTCAATATGCAAAGAACCCAGAAAAGCCTTCAATTTATTTTTTAGCAGGTTAAAAACAAAGTTGGAGGACTTACAATAACTGATTTCAAGACTTATTAGAAAGACATAGTAATAATAACAGTTCATATAAGAATATACATATATAATAATAGCCTAGAATAGTGAGGCTAGAGATAGAATTACACATATATGGTCAATTTTTGACACCAAAGTGCTGAAACCACTAGATATCCATATGCAAAAAAAAATTGAACTTTTATCTCACATCATGTACAAAAATTAAATTTAAATTAATCATAAGCCTAAATGTAAGATGTAAAACTATGAAACTTCTACAAGAAAATAAAAGTTTTCCATAATAATACTTTGTGAGTTCATAATAAGCAAAGATTTCTTGAGTAGGACAAAAAAGTATAAACTGTAAAAATAAAAAATTATAAATTGAACTTATCAAAACAAAAACTTTAGAGAAATAGTGGTAAGAAAAGGAAGAGGCAATCTATAGACAGGAAGAAAATAATATCAGTTTCTGTATCTATGACAAAGGACTTCTCTCCAGAAAATACAATAAAATCCTTAAAAATAAAACAGGGAGCTAAATTTAAAATAACAAATTTTGACTTGGAATTTAAAATGATCAAATGATTTTAATATATGCTTTACAAAAGAAGATGTAATAGAAGTTAATAAGCACATGAAAAGATGCTCAACCTCATTAATCATCATGGAAATACAAATTAAAGCCATAGCAAGATACCATTAATACTACAAACACACTGTAATATAAAAAATTAAAACTACTCACAGTATCGAATGCTGGCAAAGATGGAAAGTAACTGGAACTTTCATATATTCCTGGAGAGAATGTACAATATTACAAACCTTTGGAAAACAATTTGGTAGTTTTTTATTAAATATACATAAACCCAGCAATGCTATCCAAGAGAAATGAAAACATAAAATGTTCTTTATTCTCAATAGTCAGAAACTAAAAATAATCTAAATGTTTAACAACAGGTTAAAATGTGAACAAAAATATACATGTTTGTGTGTCTGTATGTGCATGTGTATGTGTGCTCTCACAGTGTAGTGCTACTCAACAATAAAAAAAGAACAAACTATTCATCTACATAGCATGGATGAATCTCAAAAATACTAGGCTGAGTAAAAGAAATCAGACACCAAGGGGTATATACTGTTTTATTTTTTATGGAATACTGGAAAAGATAAAGATAATTTTCAGTAAAAGAAAACAGGTGGTTGCCTAGAGTTCAAAGTGGGAAGAATGGTGGTGGAATAATTAAGAAAGGCTACAGGAAAACCTTTTGGGTCAATGGAGATGGTCTTTATATTTACATTGGAGTACACACACACACACACACACACACACACTCACTCTCATCAACCAGTACACTTAAAATAGATGCATCTATTATTTATAAATTATACTTCAATAAAATTGAAAAACACAAATCCCCAGAGACACATTATTCATTTCTGGATAATATTTACCCATTTCCTTCTTGCATATTGCTTTGCTTATCTTCTCTTTTTCTAACAACTCCTTCTGGAACTTTAATTTGGTATGCATTAGACCTTTTTTATTCTCTCTTCTATATCTAATATTCACTTTATTATATATTTTTTCTCTCTCTCCATTCTTCTCTCCTCACCCTCTGGGTTCTGTTCTTTTTTGCCAGAACTATCTTGAAATTCACCAATTCTCTTTGCATGTGTCTAATTTCTTGTGAACCCATTCTTTGAATTTAATATAATTTATTGTATTTATTTTCTGAAATTCTTGATTAGTTTTCATACTGCTTATTCTTAAATCTTAAAACATTCCTGTAGTTGCAGGAATCTTTTAAGGTGTTTGTTTGTCTCTTGGCTTCTTTTTTTTTTTTCCTTACACAACACACAGTCGAAACCAATCATGTCTCCTTTCATTACATAGATTGTAACCTTCAAGTTTTGCCCAATTTATAAAATTTATTCACATTTATCTAGGGATACATGAAAAACACAGGGGAGGGGTGACTAAACATGGACAGTAGAAAAAAGGGAATGGAGATTATAAATAAAGGGAAAATAAAGTAATATTAAAAGATAATAAGAGGCTTTACATTGACCAATGATGTAAACATTGTGGAGAATGATTAACTCAAAATTTCTGCAACTAATATCTAATTAAAGGAATTGAACATCTGCTCCGCAAATTGAAAGGACATGGCAACTGAATGATTGAAGAATACATTACACCTGTATATAATGAGCTAAGCGTTTTCTGGACCTCCATGATTTGATGTATCTGAATATGTGAAACACACTTATTGAAATTCACTTAAATATTCAATTATTTTGCAGATATAGGTAAGTACAGAGCATTTTAATTGCACCACCATGGTCATGTAGCTTACAAAAATTTTAGTGATTTTAAATTCTATTATCTTTTTATGAAAAAAATATCAGTGTCTCTCATCTGTAGTCATCATAATATTCAGAGGTATGCTCAGCCTTTCCTGGTGTTCAACTAATTGCAAAGTAAGGCAAGTAATACAGTCAGATTCAGTCCACTAGATCTTTGAATGAGTTATTTCTCTTAGAGTAACATATTAAATACTTGCTGAGTTAAGATAATCCTTGATCACTGTGGGCACACAGGGACATATTTGGCTTCTTATCTACTTTTTAATCATTCTAATTGGTTGGGATTCTATTTCAGTTTCCTTGCTTCTTGCCTTATTTTCCACATGTGTAGAAATATTACTCTAATCCCATGCCCAACCTAATAATGATACTTGCTCTTTTTAGGCTCCTACCTCACAACCACTCTCTTAAGAGCAAGATATTGTGGTTAACACGGTATTTGATTAACTGTGTTTCAAAATGGCTGCACTAGGTGACTCCATGGTACAATGGATAGTGCACTGGACTTCCAAAATGGCTGCACTATTTTATATAACCCCCAACAGTTGATGAGTATTTTTGTTTTTTTCACATCCTCGACAACACTTGTTTTCCTTTTGATTATAATAATTCTTGTGGGTGTGAAATAGTATCTCATTGTGGTTTTAATTTTCATAATGTACACATTTATTGTTAATAGTCTGGTTCCCAGACAAATGCTATTATTTCTGCCTGATTTAGAAGAGAACTACTTAGCTTTGTAGCTATTTCCTAGATTTCTGCTAATGTAGCCTAACAACCTCACTAGGATTCTTTGAATAGAAAGGCCTACCCACAATACGCTAAACGTTGTCACTCCACTTTAGTCCTGATGCTCTAAACGACTTGGCTACAGCTAGATCAATGACCCTGATTGGCCTCAATCTCTTTTCTTGTCAACCTAAATCCAGATGATAAGGTTCTTATAAACAAGCCTAATAGGAGTTTTGCACACATCTGGTACAATAATAAATGATTTTTAAGAAACATTGACTATAAAAGAAAATACCTGCTAGTTCTGCTGACTTTTAACAAAATAATTCATTCAGATTTTAACAGAGCTTTAGGAGTAAATTATTAATAGAAAATAAGTATCAATAGATTATTGAAAATATAGTTATGACAGAAAAGCTGTGGCATGAAAAGCTCTCTTATCTATAATTAATTATATTATACAAATAATAGTTATCTGTATAGATTTTTTATTAATGAGTTCAAGTTAATTTAGAAAATTATAAATAATATTTAATATAATTATGGCTGCATATTTAAGGCTATAGATTCTGAATCTTTAAACTTAGCAAACTGAGTAAGCTAATCATTGGAGACTTAGAACTACACTGATAGTAGATTTCCTTTAGATAATAGAACATTGAAGAGAAAATGAGAAACAAAATATATAACATTAAAAACATTCTTAATAACACTGAACCAAACACCATGCATGATTTAGTGACTATTGTTATAACTAGACTCAGTCCCATTTTCTTTACCTTTTGGATATTAATCCAATATTTGCTATAGCTTTCTGGAGCTAAGCAACTGGGAGGACATAATTAGATTATATTCCACATAGACACAACAAATATTTTTGAAATCGGCAGGGAAAATAAAAAGTAACCCAATTACTATCCTGAAACAGTTAAGGAAAATGGATGTGTCGTGTGTTGTATGAACATGAACATTTGTAAGAAGACTCAAAAATGGTTGCTTCTTAATGTACAAAATGCATTTAATCTAAATAGAAGTGGAATTCAAAAAGATGGGTTGGCAAAGTTACAGTTAGGAAAAATAAATGCCAGTGTTATATTACATAGTTGGATGACTGGAATTAACAGTAATGTATTGCATATTTCAAAATAGCTAGAATACAGGTTTTTGAATGTTCTCATCACAAAGATATGATAAATGTACGTGAGAAGAAAGGTGATTATATCTAGAAAAAAGTAAAGTGGAATGGGCGGCTACAACCTTTCAGTAAAAGCAGCAACAGCCATAGATGGCTGCATATAGTCAAACAAAAGGGAGAACAAAGAGTAGTGATGAGATTTAGTGGAATTCTGCCTTTTGTTCCCCTTCCATGAATACTTTCCTGGTATGGACTTATGTGAGGTAGTCTCATAGAAGGCATGGGGACTTCAAGACCTATCAAAGATAATTGAGTAACACCTGCTCATTCCTTCTACTCTGTCCCCAAATCATTTTGATTACAACAGAAAAGAATGAGCACCTAGGCATTAATAGACTGCACTTCCCCTTCTGGAATACAACCATTTTATAAATGTTCCATTATCCACTATAAAGAAAGAATCGTGAACACAACACAACAAACAAACAAACAAAAAAACAAAAATGGAAACATGCATTGTGAAGGGAAAAAAATCACAAAACTTTAAACACAATGCCACGGACCCTACTGCCTGGGAACTAGGATACTTTTATATCCCCATTCTAAGCCCCTCCACTGTAGTCCTTTGCCTCTTTCTGCTAGGTATTCAGGTCCTTGTTTCTCTCCTTCTCATCTCATTTTCACTCTGAGTGTACTACTACTACCCATTCTGTCTGACAGAATCCTCAGGATCTGGACCTTCCAATAGTTGACTACCTGGAGTTATAGTGAATTCTCTAAGCTTGTCCTTGGATGTAATCTCTAGCTATTAAGCCACAGATTGGGATACTATTTCTGTGACTATTTTGGTCAAATATCTCACAATTTGCCCTTTCATTAAGGTAGGTCTACATCTTTCCTACCACACCAAAAGCTTTTAATTAAAGTTATAAAATCTTGTTTGAAGGTAATATTAATTCCCACCCTGCCAGCTATTATGTCATTTTTCCGTGATGGCAGCAATGAAGAAGTGTAGTTATCCAATGTAGCCCATCTTTCCCAAGCCTAATGGAACTCTTCCACAAATAGACCTCATGTTAATTACGTTAACAATCTACCTTTCAATGTAACTATATTTATGGCTTATTGAGAGCTGGGCACTCTTTCAGATACTGAAATATTACAGATATGCACACTCCATATATCTATGGAATTTAATATTTCAAAAGATGGAAAGGCAATATGTAAATCATTACAAAAATATCAAAAAGGCAATTATAGAAAGTGATACAGAAAAATACAGAGTATTGAAAAAATACAGATCATAAAATATATTTTCTAGGGAAATAACATTTAGCCTAATTTTTAATCCTTATAACCCATACTCTAGTCATGTTTAATTTCAAAATTTTCATCCCTCATTCTCCTTCCACCCTCTCACCTCAGAGTCTCCAATGTCCATCAATGCACTCTGTATGACCATGTGTACCCATAGTTTAGGGCCCATTATCAGTGAGAACATGCGGTATTCGATTTTTCCATTCCTGAGTTACTTCACCTAGTATAATGACCTCCATCCAAATTGCTGCAAAAGATATTTCATTCTTAGTTTACAGCTGACGAGTATTCCATGGTGTGAATTGTGCTGCAATATAAATATGAGTGCAGGTATCTTTTTGATATAATGACTTCTTTGAGCAGGTACCCAGTTGTGGGATTGCTAAATCTACTTTTAGTTCTTTGAGAAATTTCTGTATTGTTTTCTATAGAGGTTATAATAATTTACATTCCCACCAACAGTGTATAAGCATTTCCTTTTCACATCATCTGCCCTGACATCTATTGTTTTTTGACTTTTTAATAATGGTCAAAATAGCTGAGCTGGGTGGTGGGCGTCTGTAGTCCTGAGGATAGATCACTGGAGCTCAGGGACATGAGGTTGCAGTGAGCTATGATGACACCACTGCAGTCTATCCCAGACAACAGAGTGAGACCCTGACTTAAAAAAAAAAGAAAAAGAAAAAGTTGGATAAACTGAAACATTGATAACCCAAGGGCCTAAATAACACATAAAATAGTTTGCTGATGACATCACTGAATCCACAAAATATCCTTAGGTGATACTAAGACAACTCTTTGTCATGTGGTCTAATGTAAACTAAAGGGTCAAATTTGACTGCCTATATCAATGGTTCAAAGAATTAAAACTTTATATTCTTTTCCTAGAATGTATAACAGATAACACATTCATTTGGAATATATAAAATAAACTTTCAAACATTTTTGAATGAATGCATCAGCTTGATTAGATGTTCTTTCTTACTCTTCTACTAAAATGAAAAAGGAGACCAAAAGTAGAAGTGAGACTGTTACAATGCATAAATTATTTATGCACTCTTGATTGTTAATCATTTGGTGACAAATTATTTGTTTCATTTCAGTGGGTCACCACACTGAGACAAGAAGCATTGATCTAAAAAACATATTCAAATATTGGGCATCTAAAAAGTAAGGGTTGAAAAATCTTACTATAAATAGCTAACTTAGAAGATTATATAAAATTCTAAATGTATAAATCAGGGCTTGTTATTTAGATAAGCCAATTATCAGTTTTTTAAAAATAATAAAACTTTTATAATTTTGCAATGAGACAAACTTGAATGCAATTTTTCTACAAAATAAATTAGTAAATATGAGTGTGCAGCAGCCTAAAATAGGGATATTTACCTTGATGATTAATTGAACTAACATATATATATACTCTTTATGTTTACTCTTCTTCAAAGAATAGTATTGTTAGATATTTTTTAATTTGGATAAAGTGATTTATTATATTTTTACATCAATAATCATCCATAAACTTATTACAAAGTGATGCTTTAGAAAACAAATTTAAAGACTAATTAAAAAATATTTATACTCTTAGTTAATCGGCAAATATAAAAATTCCAATGTACTATTAATTTCCCATAATTAACTTTTAGAGATCATGTACTTTTATAAATACTACTGTTGCTGTATATTTTTGTGAATACATTCTTTTAACAAGACATATAGCCATCTTTCCAATCTAATGCTTTTTTAAAAAATAGAAAATGACATAGAAAATATGTGGGAGGTGTTTATATAAACTGTAGGCTGAATGAGGGTGGATTTTTGAACAGTCTTAGAAAAGAGCAATTAAAACAATATTCTATAACTTTGAACATGAACTTCACTACATTTAAAGATAATATAAATATTGCAATTCATGTTATATTTGCTTTGTGGGAAAAGTTGATATATATCTTTATTTTGGTTATATCATTATTTCTGCAAATATCATACACATTGGTATGTTTTAAAGAAGATTATACATCTAGAAAGAGACTTAATAAGTATATTCAATAAAATTATATGTTAAAATATTAATTATAATGACTGCACAATAATGAGCAGGTTGAAGCAGATATTTGGTAGAATTTTTATATACATGGGAAACAAATTCTCTAAGTGTATACATATATACACACATGGGCACTGTACACACTAATTATATAAAATGAAAGAAAATGTGTGTGGGTATTCAGGAATTTAGAAAACCTTATATTTGAACAATGTAAGAAAGTACTGTAAAAGTTAGTGAAATTAGACAGATTATTATTTTTTATTATTTATTTATTTGAAGATATTATGGGGGTACAAACATTTTGGTTACATGTTATGACTTTGCCATACCCAAACCATGATTTGAGGAGTGCCTTTTCCCCTCTACAATGCTCACCATGTCCATTAGTTGTGAATTTACCTAACCCCTCACTCCCTGAAGACTATTACTACCTTGTGAGCAACATAGTGTTCATCAGTCAGTGCCAATTTGATGGCGAGTACATGTAGAGCCTATTCTTCCATTCTTGTGATACCTCACTTCGGAGGATGGGCTCAAGTTCTATCCAGGAAAATTTAAGAGGTGCTAGATCACCGTCATTTCTTATAATTGAGTAATATTCCATTGTATACATATACCAAATTTTATTAATCCACTCATGAATTGACGGGCACTGGGTTGTTTCCACATCCTTGCAATAGTGAATTGTGCTGCCATAAACATTCAGGTGCAGAAAAATTAGATTGATGTAGTTAAGAAAAAAGTTAGAGACTTGTGGGTGTAAATATGGAATTTGATAGGCATGATAAGAATATGTTTTACTTTACTGAAAAAATCAATATTTGAAAACTTATTAAATATTTTATATGTTTTTACTCTGTATAATTCAATGTATACTATGTATTTGTCAAAACAATAACTTAGAATCAAATAAATTCTTATTTATAAATCATCTATCCTTCTAATGGCATAGTGGCACAATGAATATTGTGGTGATTTAATTTTTTATTGAACAAATATGTATTGATTATTTGTATTCCAGGTAGTCTTTCAAGCCTGAGAATGAGACTGGATACAATAATGAATAACCGAATACCTGCTCCCATGGACTTAACTTTGAAAAGAGCAAGATGGTTATGTAAACAGATAAACACATATTATATAGTTAAAAGTACTCTGACAAATTCAAAGCATGCGTTCTAAATTGTTAATGTATGTATCACTGTGAAACAATAATATGTGTTCCTTCACTAATATTAAGTAAAAAGTAAAGCAATCTTGAATGCCTCAGAGATTACAATTTATACTATTAAATATACTTATGATATTGAATTTGAGTGATTTGTATGATTTGGTGTTTATTAAATTACTTTTAATGAATTGCTCAGATTCACAATTGAAAATTAAACATACTCAGATATATATAGCAAAGTTGACATTATAAATAGTATGGGAAATTATTAAAAATCTTTCTAATTGTTATTCTGGCTATTATGCCATTACTAATAAAGCAAAATTTCTTTAAATTATATAGCTGAGTATATTAATTGATAATTTGAGGGGCTATCCTATGGGTACACTGCTCTGTTAGAGTGTTATGTTAGTCTTTTAATTCAAACTCAAAGACAACTTCTATTTTTTAAATTTAAATCGTGGTATGTGCTTTCTGTTATTAGCAACACAATGATGTCACACTGTGAAATACCTTGAGAAGCTGTAAGAAGTTATAGCCCTTTGTGGTTTGTCACAGGCCTACTGAACACATTTAAATAGTTAATTCCTGGAAGCTGCATTGTGAGGACACAGGGGAGACATTGCCATTCCAGTCTTGCCTACTAGCATCACAGCACCACCTGCTCTGAACATGCTTGCTGCAAATGCTGGGGTCATAGACAAAGTCAAAGGTCATGCTACTGGTTTTGGGATAGCTTTAGAGGAGATGAAAGAACTTGGATGGATATTTGCTCTGTATATTTTCTCAACAAAGGAAAGTGAATTTTTTAAAACCCTGTAGAAGCAGCAAATAAAAAAGAAAAGTAAAAGACAACATAAAGTCTGCAGCTAAAGTGGAACAAAACACAGCTTACAGTCAAGGAGTCAAAAATCAGTAAATACATCATAGTCCTTTTCCAAAGAGCTCAACTGAGATAATAATTTTTTAGTAATGGATGAGAAATAACAGTGCTTATTATTTTTAAAAGCTATCATTTGTGATGGTCAAAAAACAAGACTAAAATACTGAATTAAAGAATAAGACAAATAGCAAGCTTTTCAAATCCTAACTCCTGGACACGATTTTGAGGAGTGAGGTTTATATGTTCCAACTGAGCTATTGGTGAGTTGGGCAAAGTGTTCTTAGGGATTGAGACTAAGGCATATCTAACTTGTTATAAATTGTATATGTTTAAAACCTAGTGGGGTTCAAAAGTGAGAAATTTGTTTGCATTCTGTTGTGATACCAATTGTATTAACAGATGTTTAAGGATGAACATTCCAAACTAAAGGCATTTGTTTGATATTTTCAGCATCATTTTTTTCTACCCACATATGTCAAAACAATTCTGAACAGCATGCTTTCCAAACTGCTAGTAATTTCTTTAGAGAAATAACTTCAGAAGCAAAAGTAATTAACTAAGAAAATAAAGTTTGTATAAAATTAGAACCTATTCAAGTAGAACAGAAATTTTTGTTAAAAGCTAGTAAAGAGGGAGCACAGTTAATTAGCTTAAATTTCTTTCCACAAATATCAATGTACTTTGTACTATTATGCCCTATGCATTCTTATCCAAGTCTTAATATTTTCTATAAGCAGAACTTTTTTCATGCTGGAGAAAGAACTGTTCACTTTTTCTATCACTTGTGTAATTTTTAAGTTTACATTTATTAAAATAAGGAAATAGACTGATGTGTCAGCATGCCATACTTGCAGAGCCAATGATGACATTACTTGGTGTTCTCCAAGGCAAGTGACTTTCCTCTATTTCCCATAGAGCAGGCCAGAGACTATTAAGGAGAAGAGCCCAGAGAATAGCAGCACCATTTGGTGGACAACCATCATTATATGTGCCTATGAGTGGAAACACACCAAATGGATCATTCTCTCCACATCCCAAACAGGAGATTTAGGTCATGATAGGCTGTTGAGTCCACATTTTAATGCTTTTAGACCATTGTCCCCCATATAGAATTCTCTCCCTTGTAGATAGGTTTAGTTGCAGTTATTGACAATTATCCAGTGAAGAAATCTTCTGGAACACATAGTCATCTGTTTCCTACCCATCAAACTGAGACTTCAGGCACCTGTAAGAATCTTGAAGGTGAGGCTGAAAGAGAAACAGATTCCTGATAAAGGAAATAGGCTAAAACTGATGTTTGAATTCTCTAAATACCACACTTGCACAGAAAAGGAACCTTAAATTTGAATGTCCACCAACCATATAACTCCATATAGATGATAGCTTTTGTTACAGCCCAACCATGTTCATTGCCCACTGCCCAAGAAGAAGCCAATACCCTGAGACAGCAGGGGTTACGGCAGAGAAAGAGTTTAATATTGCAAGTGCCATGTGGGGAGATGGGAGGAAGTTCTCAAATCCATCTCCCCGGAAATTGGGGAGAAAGGGTTTTTAAAGACATTAATAGTTTGTTGGGCAAAAGGCTAGGCACTTGGGTGTGCTAATAGACAGGGTTCTGGGCAGAACCATAGGGATACAGAAATTGTCTTGTTTGCTGAGTCAATTTTGGGGTAGGGATAGCAATACCAGCTGAGTCAGTTCCTCAGTATGGGCCACTGGTCTGGGTGGGTCAGCTGTTCTAGTGGAATGCAGGGCCTGGAACATATCTCAAAAACTAGCCTTAGATTTCACAAGGGTGATGTTTTCACAAAGGTGATGTTATCTGCGGGAACAATGAAGAAAGCTAAGAATTTTTCTGACCATCAGCTATATGACTCCTATAAGTAATTATAGGAAAGTAAGCTTCGGAAAAATGGCTGGTTTTATACATATATATATATTCCCTACCATAGTTCCCACCTTGCATCCCTTTATTAATTTTATAAGGGGTACTTTCATTTGAAAGATCTATAAGAAATTATACCCTCTAAATTAAATGTAACAATTTAAAAATAAAGAGCTTTCTTTTATTCATTAACTATTTAAATATATTTTGTGCTGCTATAATCCATGATAGCCAATGACATGATGGATCTCACAGTATTTTGAAATATACAAACAGACCTATATGTTTATAATGTAGTGGTTGTAATCAGGTAGTACAAAGGAATAACTATTTTGAATCAAAATACATATTATGAGAGAAAAATCAAATACAATACATCAGAACAAGTATGAATTGAGTGATTGCAAGACTTAATTATCCTTCTAGCCATTCTAAGGAACATAAATGGGATGAAAGCAATTATGTGAATAACTCTAGTTGAATAATAGAGATGGAAAACCTAAAGATATTCACAATATAATTGAAACTTTTAAAATACTAAAAATTTTGTTACACATTCTAAAAAATTAAGAATCTATAAAAAAGTAATTATAACAAGTTTTTGAGATTGTCTGAATTAGTGATAATTGCTTGCTTTCATTCAATATTATTATTTTGGTGATTTCATATTATAATTTCTCAATATTTCCATTCTTCTCTTTTTGGCATGAATAAAAAGGTACAGTGTGTAGGAAGTATGGATAATAGAAAGCTCTCTTTAAAGATACTTTAGTTTGCCTTCTCAAGAATTGGTGTGGGGTATAGAGGAAATGCAAAAAGAGGAGACAATAATCTAGCTCTCAAACTTTATATTTCGATATGTTTGCATTTGAAGTTAAAAATATATTTAATGTTACTTTTCAATTGAAAATTTTAATTTATTAAACATTTTATTCTGTTTAAAAGTTTTAGTTTGTTGTAAGTTGTTAGTGTGGAATTTTTATTTTAACTAATATTACAAAGGTGGTGGTTAATTATAGTCCACAAGAGTTACATTTATAAAAAAGGACATGTGTTATTTGTTTTATCTCATATCTAAGTGGTTATTACACATCACAGGAATCTCTTTTATTTTTGTATTATTAATCAGATTCTACACGTGGCTGGGCACGGCAGCTCATACCTATAATCCTAGCACTCTGGGAGGCCAACATAGGAGGATCGCTTGAGCTCAGCAGTTTGCGACTAGCCTGAGCAAAAGCCAGACCATGTCTCCACTAAAAGTAGAAAAATTAGCCAGGTGTCACGGTATGAACCTGTAGCCTCAGCTACTTGGGGGACTGAGGCAGGAGGATCCCATCAGCCCAGGAGTTTGAGTTGCAGTGAGCTATGATGATGCCACTGCACTCTACCTGGGCCACAGAGTGAGACTCTGTCTCAAAAACAAAACAAAACAAACAAAACAAAAAAAAACAAACAAACAACCGAGAAAACACCTACATATGATGTTATCAGTTTTGATAATTTTATCATAATTTCCTTCAGTATTTAAAGTTACTTGCCTAAAGCAAGTGCTACTACTTTTATCTTCAAATTCCAAGTTGCATATTATGTGTTTATTCCAAACTTGTTCAATGAAATGAGTATCTATGCTTATTGCTAAAGAGCATTTGTTGATTGCTGGAGAATTATAGATATAATCATATTAAATTATCAAACTGTAGCGGATGATTTTTAAAAAATGCAGAAACTTCACATATTCTCAGAAAAGATAACATAATCCCTTTTTCCTCATATAAGAAACATTTCTCTAAATAAATGAGTCTCTTGTAATGTCAAGCAATTGCTTTGGCAAAAAAATGGTACTAGAGCATAAAAAATTAATTCAGTTCATAGAAGACTGTCAAAGCCTGACAAGTTTTATTCCCAAAATAAATAAAGGTCTGTCATTGTAGGTTTCTCTCAGGCTCTAGCAATCTTTCACACAAGATATTATCTGTAATTTCATTCAAAAAACAAACTTGAATGCTTTCTGCACTACATAAAAATATGTATTTGTATATATATTTATATTTAATTCCATTTGTATCAAGTGAATTTTTCTGTTAGAGAGTGGTTTAAGTTAGGTAATTGGTGAGAAATAAGAAAATCTTACAATAACATAGCCCACAGATTACTTTCAGATCGAAATGCTGCTATGAGGAGGCTTACATTGCAAGATGTCTTTCCTTGTACAGTAGGAGACTCACCTTTTGTGAACTATAGCCCTGCATGGGCTTCTAATACCCTGATTTTTTTTAACCTTTCAGAAAGCGGTTCAATACCTACAGATTCTATGAAGCAGAAGTCATGCTGATTTCTGAAAGGTTTTAAAAAATATCAGGGTCCAATAGAGTTCTGCTCTGACCAAATTTTGTGCTGAATCCACAGCAACAAATTTCCATTGTGTTTTAAGTCTTCAGTGGAGAATGAATCCACTCTGTTGCTAAAGCAGCCCCTCCCATCCCCACCATCCTCTCTATTCTATCTCCCACTTGCTGCAGAAAGTGTCTTTTGTATCGCTTTAGTAGAATGATAAATCCCTCCCCGCCTCTGGGAGAGTCTTCTCTTCAGTTTGTTTTAAAAACATATTTGTTCATATAGGTAGGCTCAGCGCCTCAGAAATACAAACAGGTAAGAGCATCGCATACTGGAACCTTCTGTGCTCCAGGAGTGAACAAATCTGCTATTGTCACATAGCACTGACCTATCCATTGATCTCCCTGAGCCTCAGTTTTTCACTTACATAATTGAATATTTGAATAAGATAACTTGACAACTAGCTAACAGATTATTTGATTCTAAAATAAAACAGTTTTTAACTTGGATTATGAATTTTTTCTCTCTGGATTCCTATAAAAGAGATGATATACCTGATAAAGACTATTTCACTGTGAAACATATACTTTATAGACCTTAGAAATTTAGTAGTCACAACCCACTAAATATGTCTTCTGCTAATAGTCTATTTTTATGTGAAGTAATCTTATAATTTGATTTTTGCCACTCTGGAGGTATTGTTTAAGAAAATATCTTCATTAAAAAATTGACAATAGCAATCTACTTTTTATTATGTAGCTACCTTTAGTTTTCTTTCCTAAATACTAATTTTTGATATATTACATGAAATGGTGAAATAGATTCATCCTATGTGATTGCTACGATCATTCTCTTCTCTTTATTCCCATCAAGAATTTTTTTTTTCTGGTTTATATAAGCTCACCGTTATCTCAAACACTACCTAAGAAAATACCATATCCTCATTCATAACATGAGTTTAGATTCATATAACCCACACCTACTTTTTTCACTTAGCTGTGCAAAGAATTACTGAGATTAATATAATCATGCTTTGGAACATTATTTTCCTCACCATAATTGTTAGTAAAATTCACTGAGTTGTTACTTATTTGTCCAAGTTGGAAAAAAGTTCAAAACAGAATAAATCATAGTATTTTAAAAATAGACACTGCATAGAATTTTATAAATGGGTGACAATATTGAGACAATGCAAACTATTAATAGATGTTTAGAATGAGCAATATAGAAAAAATATAAAGATGAGAAGTTTGCTTTAAAATTCAATATTTGAGTGGTGCTATGTAAATATTGGATATCAAACAGTATCTATGAAAGGGAGGGCAATTTATCATGCAATAATTTGAAAGGAGCTGATCTGGTAGAAAGGGGAGGACAAAGTTATTCCTGAAACAATGAAAAAGAAATGAACGGAAGCATTGGTTTTCTCCAATTAATAATAGGCATATCTTTCAATAAATGTACACTCTAACATTTTTCAGTGTAGGAAGTACACACTCCAGAGAAAAACTGTCTGAAGCACTGGAATTGATGGACAATATTATATTTTAGGAAATGTAAAGGTCACTTATTCAAACATAGAATAAAACTATATTGATGGTTAGATCTAGGAGGCTATGTAGCCAGAAAAGTGCCAAATCAGATCAGTGTTACATATATGCAGTCTCCCTCCCACCTCACATACGTAAACACACTCAAACACACAAAGCAGTTTTTAGATGAAGAGTTGGAGTAGAGGAAAAGCTTAACTCAGAGCTTAAATTATAATAAAATTAAATTTTAAAGCACATTTCTAACTTCATATGCTTGCTGATTTTTAAAAATTTGTCTATTTTCATAAAGTGAATCAGAACAATTAGAAAAGATTTGAATTCATTTTGCCTTTTTTATGGCAAAATGTAATTTTCATTAACAATTTTTTCTAAGCTACTTTGCACTTCAATAAAAATATTTTGTACGGGGGACTGCATCAGCGTGTTGAGCCCTGAGAATGCAGTGCTCTTCATGCTGGCAGTTACTCTCTAACCACTCACACACACAGTTTCATTGTGCTTGGTCTGATTCTTAACAAAGAGGATGAAATTGATAAGAATTTCGCCTTGCTTTTATAAGTTACATTTGCCGTCAAGGTGAATTGAGTTAAAAAAATGCATGCCAGATACATTATAAAATGTTTAAAATATATTTATTTTATCATTATACTTTTCCCCATATAACCTATCCATATTATAAAATGAACAGTATAAATGGATTGATTAATGTTTGATGTTCATTGGTGACATTAGCAGAAGGAACATCCACTACTTACTAATATCATAGGTTAATTGCTTATATTCTCTAGGATTTATCCTTGTTCATATTATCTTCTTGCTTTACATGATCTCCTTGATTTTGATTTATATCCTGTCAACTTAATTATATTTTCACCCTAAATTCTCTCTAGAACTAACATGGTATTATCTATTCTTTGATCAATCTTTCTACCCAGATGATCCTGTCACTCCAGCCAGATATATCTAACACTAAACTTCTCACTTTTTCCAATAACTCATATATGTTCACGTCTTATTTCTCATTTAGCTTTAACTGTCATCATCTGCTTAATTTCCCATATCTGTTTATAAGCATGGCTCTTTGAGTGGACTTTAAAGTCCTAAAGAAAAATCTGACTTATTCATCTCTATATTACTAGTTTATGGCATAGTTGATCCAGCAATCCCATTACTGGACATCTACCCAGAGGAAAAAAAGATATTCTATAAAAAAGACATCTGCACTTGAATATTTATAGCAGCACAATTCACAATTGCAAAGATTTGGAAACAACGCAGTCGCCCATCAATATATGAATGGATTAATTAAATGTGGTATATGTATACCATGGAGTACTACTCAGCCATAAAAAACAATGGTGAATTGGCACCTCTTGTATTATCCTGGATGGAGCTGGAGTCCATTCTACTAAGTGAAGTATCATGAGAATGGAAAAACAAGCAGCACATGTACTCACCATTAAATTGGAGCTAATTGATCAACATTTATGTGTAGGTATGGTAGTAACATTCATCAGGTGTTGGGCAGCTGGTGGGGAAGGAAGGATGGGTATATTCATACCTAATGGGTGTGGTGAGTACTGTAAGGGTGATAGGCATGCTTGCAGCTCTGACCTGGGTAGGCCAAAGGCAATATATGTGACCTAAACATTTGTACCCCTGTAATATTCTGAAATAAAAATATAAATAAATTTTTAAAAAGAAGATCCCAAAAGCAATCACAGCAACAACAAAAATAAATAAATAATGCCTGATTAAATTAAAAAGCTTCTTCCCGCCAAAGAGACAATCAATAGAGCAAATTGACTACCTACAGAATGGGAGAAAAGATTTGCATGCTATGCATTCTATAAAGGTATAATAACCAGAGTCTCCAAAGAACTCAAGGAAATCAGCAAGAAAACATTAAACAATCCAATTATAAAAGTGGGCAAAAGACATGAACAGAAGCTTTTCAAAAGAAGATAGACAAATGACCAATAAGCATATGAAAAATGTTCAACATCCCTAATCTTCAGGGAAAGGCAAATCGAAACCACAGTCATATAGCACCTAAATCCAGTGAGATATCACCTAAATTCAGTGAGAATGGCTTTTATCAAAAAGTCCCAAAACAATAGATGCTGGCATGGATGTGCAGAGAAAAATACACTTATACACTGTTGGTAGGACTGCAAACTAGTACAACCTCTATGGAAAGTAGTATGGAGATTCCTCAAAGAACTAAAAGTAGACCTACCATATCCAGCAATCCTACTGCTAGGTATCTACCCAAAGCAAAAAAAAAAAAAAAAAAAAAAAAAAAAAAAAAAAAAAAAAATTCTATAAAAAAGGCACTTGCACCCAAATGTTCATAGCATCACAATTCACAATTGCAAAGATGTGGAAACAACCCAAGTGCCCATGGATACATGAGTGGATTAATAAAATGTGGTATGTGTATACCATGGAGCATTACTCAGCTATAAAAAAATGGAGATTTAATGCCTTTTGTAACAATCTTAATGGAACTGAAGACCATCCTTTTAACTGAAGTATTGCAAGAACAGAAAAACAAAACCACATGAACTCACTACTAAATTGGAACTAATTCATCAACACTCATTTACATATATGGTAGTAAAATTCAATGGAAATCAAGGAGGTGGGAGAAGGGAGGAGGGGATGGGTGAATTCACACCTAACGTGTACAATGCACAGTATCTAGATGATGGACACACTTATAACTTTGACTCAATCTGTACAAAAGTAATTCATACAACCAAACATTGTACCCCTATTATCTGAAATTTTTTTAAAAAGAAAAGTAGCACTGAAAACTTAAAATTCATGTTTATTCAAGCATACCTCATAGAAATTCAAGAATTAAACTAATGTGCTTTATGTAATTAAAATTCTTAGGGGTACTTATAATATAATTGAATTATAAGGTGCCTTGTGAGCTTTTACTACCTTGAGGGAGAAAACGATAAAATGAAATTGCTCTCTGGCTGACTGCAAAATGAAGGAGGCCTCTATAATTCATTTATAAATGATCCCAAGATCCTTAAAACTTGGGTAAACAGAATTCTTAAGAATTTTTGTCCTTTTTAATTTATGTAAAACATATGATTAGCTTCTTTTCCTTATACAAAATCATATAAGTTTTCTCAATGTTCCATGCCATTTGGGACTCATTTTTTTAAAAAGTCTTTTTGACCCCAGATTAACTTGTTTTTAATTTTTAATTCATTACTTTTTTAACATTTATGAATATTTCTCCTGGAAAATTTTAACAACTTTAAAAAAAGAAAATTATAAACCAGTGTTGATAATACCACACATATGTGTGTGTGTTTAATATATGTGTGTCTGAAAATATATAACTAAAGTCATTCCAAGAGATAGAGAGAGAGACTTAGTTTAGTTTAGGTTAGTTTAGGAGAGAGAAAGAGAACATTCAAACCACACAGAAGACAGGGCTAGATTGTGGTCATTTTGAATCTTATGTCTTCTAATTTTCCCATACTAATTTCTTTTTATTGCATTGATTTGTTCATTTTTTTGGAAAGTAGATTTTGAAAGAACAAGATCCTCTGATTTTGAATCAGTATAGAGTACTGCATCTCAACTGGGAAGAGAAAGATGCTACAATATGCTTACTCAATCCTTGCACTCCCTCTTTTATATTATCCAGAATCATTCATTTAATCAATGTCATACTTCTCTGTAACATGATATTATACATCCACTGTAGATGCTGTGGACTTAAATATACCAATGGAGAAAAAAGATTGATTTCAGAAGATTAAGGAATTGTAAAAACCAACAAACAAAAGCCAGCGGTTTCTGGTAAGAAAGTATGAAAATTGCATTAGTACTTGCAGATTATTAGCTCAAAACCAAATCATTCTTAGTATTATATTGTAATTTCTATCCTCTTTTCTCCCATTTTTTATACCTCAGCTGGATTAGCCAACTAGAGGCTTCACATTCCTTAACACATGCCATCAAGATTACATATAACAGTGTCAGTGTTCCAGATTTTCTTTGTGTGGAGTCTGGTTAACATACCTCTCAAATGGGCCCTAGTCATCAGAATGGGATTTACACATAGGCAGATTCTGATTCAATTTTCATATGCCAATGACCTCTTAACTTGCTGTAGAAGTCTCCATAGACCTTTTATTCAGATGTGGCACCTGTTGTCTTATATTATTGTTTTGTAATCTTAATTCTCTAATGTTTAAGTGCTTGAAATTTTATTTATTCCAAAATGTCATAGACCTATCTGTGCTAAATGCATAACCAATATGCTGTAACACAGAAACAACAAAGATCAGAAAATTCCCAATGCAGTGCCTTTAAAGATATTTTTACAAAGAAAATGGTAATTCTTTTGCCTGGGATACATAATGGGTAACTGCTATAGTTATTAAATTTTTCATAGTAAGCTTATTTTTAAATTAACAATGTATGAAAGCTGTCACATAAGTAGAATTATATGGCATTTAAAATTTTTGCACGCGCCTCTTTTTCTTTTAAACTAGCTCACTAATTTAAAATAAAGTTAATTCCTTTTAAAAATATTTTGTTTAATGTAGATATTGGTTAAATTTCTCTTTTACTTATGTGAACCAAGGTTATTTTAATTATATCTAGAGGGACTTGCCGCATACCAAGTACTAAATCATATTCAGACAAAAGAGCAGAATTTATAACCTTGATTGTAACCATATTTTTAACTTTCTGAATGAAGTAAACACACACACACACACACACACACACAAACACACATAGATAATAGATAATTGGATGGATGGATAGATGGATAGGTAAGCACTAAATATAAATTCAGTTAACTAAATTAGCACAAATCAAACATCTATGTTATGAATATTCACAACTCTGTAGAAGTACTCCGTTTGCTTTCTAGTGTATCTACCATTCTCTCCAGAGGAAAATAAATGCTTTAACTTCTAACACTATATAGGAAGCTCTGTCCGGAGAGCATCCAGCCATCGTTAACAAAAAGAATGGTTCGTATGACACCAACGTAACCTGACAGCTAAGGAGAGTGGACTGGGATGCACATGCGTGGTAAATGACCACTTCACTGTACTAGTCAGCCGGGCACTAGACGCTGTTGGGTGAGCATGTGTACTGTGTGGCCATCTCATTCAAAATGACTGATCGAGTAGGGCAACCAATCTGTGTCAAATTTACCCTTAAGCTTGAACAGTCCTCCGTGGAAACTATTCGGAAGATTCAGAAGGCTTTCGAGGATGGTGCAATGCGTGCAGCGTGAATAAAAGTGTGGCACAATACTTCAAAGATGGTCAAGAACCTGTTAAAAGTGATCCACGTTCTGGAAGGCCTGCAGCAAGCAGAACACCAGAGAACGCTGAACGTGTACGTGTTAGGTTAAAAGACGCTGGGAGAACTGTGTGAGGTCGAAAGGTGCCTGAGAAGGAGATTGAGGCGTCATTGTCCTATGTACAATGTTTCTTGTAGCTTCTTTGATAAATGTCTCTATTTTTCATATTATATGGCTGGATATTTTCTGGACAGACCTCATGCATAAAGCCATGCCTTTAAATAAATTGATCTTTAAATAAATTGAATCTTTTATGCCTTCTAATTTTTTGTGTCATCTTACTTTTAATATTATATTTAATGTACCTATTTATGCTACAGTTCCATGTTATACTTGTTCATTTTTATTGTGGAATATAATTCTTATTTTTCCAATGGATATCCAGTTGTTACAGCACCACTTATTGAGAAGAATGTACTTTGACCCACTGTAATACGATATGATTTCGGTCATTATTAAATGTCCCTATAAATATGCATCATTATCAAATGTCCATATAAATGGGCATCTATTTATTGAATCTCTTCTGTTCTCTTGTTTTTTTTTTGTTTCACTAATAGCACACTTGATTAATTATTGGAATTCTATAATGTCTTCCTATTTAACAGAGTCAATTTTTCACATCTTTTCTTTGAGAATGTCATGACTATTCTTGTGACTTTAGATCTTATAAGTTTTTAACTTTTTATTGAAGTAAAGAAAAGTGCACATAAATATACAGCTTAATAAATTTTCAAAGTGCAGCACACCCCTCTTATCAACACCCAGAATGAGAACAAGAACAAAGATAGTACCAGCACCTCAGAACTGCCTGCCTTGCTCCTTTCCATTCATTGTACTCTCTTCCCCAGGATGAAGACTATTCTGACTTCTACTAGTGTACTTCAGATTTGTCTGTATTTTCACTTTGTGCAAATGGAGTCATTTGTTACTCTTTTGTGTTTGACTTTGATTACAGAACATTATACCTGTGAAACTTAATCAAGCAGTTGGATCGGGCTGTTCATTTGCATTGAAGTGTAGTGTTCCAAATATACCAAAATGTGTTACCTGTTTATTGCTGATGGATATTAGTGCGTTTTCTAGGTTTCATATAATAATGGTGCTAGAAATATCCCAGCACATATATTGTAGTGACAATATATGTATATGGTTTTTGCTGTTTATTTAACAGTGAAACTGTTCAGATATAATAAATTCTATCGTGTCACTTACCCGTTGTTGCATGACAAATCACAGCAAAGCTTGATAGTTTTTTAAAGAACAATCATTTTATTGCCTCATGGCTCTGCAGTCTAAACTGGACATAGCTAAGCGATTTTCTGCTGGTGTTGTTTCCTCGTGTAGCTGCATCTAATGGGTTGGCTTGGGCAGGGCTCTGCTGGAATAATGGGACTGCATGCTGTTACCTCCATGTAGTCGTAGAACTCCGTATCCATGCAGCTCTTCATATGTTTTCTCCAGCAGGATTAATGAATTTCTCACATGTTTCCCAAAGCTTGGAGTAATGCAAAAGCAGGAGCGGCTAGTCCCTTTTTAAGCTTAGGTCCAGGACTAGCACAGTATCACTTTCAGTGTATTTTGTTGGTAAAATCATTACTTAGATCCAGGCCAGATTCAAGGAAATGGAACTTCACAAGAAGATGAATATTGAGTGATGCAGTTCATTAGGGAGCATTAATGTAACAGATTATCATATCTACCTTAATACATATGGAAATTGCTCTGAGATTTTCCATTCTTACACAGTGCATTTTAGATATTGAAATTGAGGTTATGCTGGATTTGTAAAAAGAGCTAGAATGTGTTCTCTCTTTTCAATTCCCTGGATCTATTCAAGGAATACTGGTGTTTTTATCTTACTTAAATATTTAGAAAAATTCACCAGAGAAGCTATATGAGCC
>VBSM01002608.1:28273086-28308364 GCA_008086735.1 Cheirogaleus medius
CAAACCTATAAATAAGTCATGTATTAAAAGATTAAAAGGAACATATAAAATATTTTGAATCAAATGAAATATAAATATATGAATCTTTGTGAGTAAGTAGTGGCTCGAGAATATTGTTATATTAGAAAATAAGAAAGGCTTGAAGTCAATGATGCATGCTCTATCTTAGAAAGGCAAAAAAGGCACATTAAAAACAAAGTAATTAGATGAAGTAAATAATAAGTGTGGAAAAAAAGAAAATATGAAATGAATAGACAAAAAATAAAAAAAAATGTTCTTTAAAAAAATTAAAGAATTTTATAAACCAAAAATTACCTGTAAAGGGAATGAATGAGAGGATGTGTCTTCAGATCATTAAAAGCTTAACAAGGGATTATTACAGAGATTTATATAAAAAATTAGACATTTTGTATAAAATGAAAAATTTGCTTGAAAGACTGATTGACCCAAGAAATGGAAAACTTAAATCTGTTACCTGCAAAACAATCTTGAAAAAGAATGATGTTGAAAGAATTATGCTACCTGATTTCAGTACTTAGTCTAAAGCTTACAGAAATCAAGACAGTCTGGTAATGGCATAATAGACAACTAGATCTATGAAGAGACTAGAAATAGACTCTTACAGTTGATCAATTTTCAATAAATACATTGAAGAAATTCAATGGTGTAAGAAAATGTTTTCAACAACTGAGGCCAGAATAACTTTACATTCACATGGAAAATATTTTTTGTTACCTTCAAACATTTACAGAAATTAAATTGAGATGAATCATAAAATTATAAAACTTGTAGAATAAAATGACATTATGAAAATTTTAATGAAAAAGACATTATGAAAATGTCTTCATAACCAGAATTGTCAACATTTCTTAAAAAGAGCACAGAAAGCACATTTTGAAAAGAAAAATGCTAAATAGCATTTCAAAAACAACAAAAATTCTCTCATCAAAAGAACTTTTTAGAAAGTGAATAGAAAAGTTATATAGAGTAAATATTCACAATATATATATTTGACAAAAACCTGCATACAGAGTATATATAGAATTCATTAATATTATAAAAAAGACAAAGCACAGTAAAACTATTTTTAAAAGCTTAAGAAACTCTTTATAAAAGATAATATAGACATCAACAAATGTTCAATAAGCATCTGTAAAAGCGATCACCAGGGAAATACAAATTAAAGCTACAATAAAATAACATTACAAGCCTGTCAGAATGGGTAATTATAAAAAGACTGACGTCACCAGATGTTCACGTCTATATGAAATAAACAATGGTAGTGTAAAATAGTACAAAAGCTCTGGTTACTGGCCTAGCAGTTTATCAGAAAGTTATATGTGTACCTACCCTATGACCTAGGAATTCCATTTCAATTAAATATCCCAGGATAATAAGAACATACATTGTCAAATAGACTTTTATATGAATATTCATAGAAGCTTTCTGTTTATAATAGCCAAATCTGGAAACATAACAAATATTCCCTGACAAAAGACTGATTTTTTAAAAAAGAAAAATAAGTATTGTGAAATGCAATAGAAAAGAAAGAACTGAAACACACCCAATAATATAAACTTTAAGAATATTTCACTAGAAGCCAGATTCAAAAGAGCATATTGAAGATTCTATAAATACATTTTTATGAATAAATTTCTAGAGTAACATGCAAACTAATCACTGTGTTAGTAGTTTCTTGTGAAATAATTGCCCAGATTTAACTGGAAAGGAGCATGGAGAACTTTCTGGAAAGATAAAATTTTTCTATATCTTCACAGGGCTGTAGACTACATCAGTGTACACATGTATATATCTGCCAAAACTTTTCAAACTGTAGATCTGTGCATTTTAATCTTTGTAAATTATATAAAATTTCTCATGGGAGGATTTCTCTACTTTCCTAATATATTTTGGGAGTACTGGTTTTCTTTCCCTATATTATTAGTATCTACTTATTTATATTTCTGTGTGGTCCTTAGTGACAGAGATACTGTATTAGCCACTACCATAATTAACAGCTGATACATGCTTATTGAAATCATAATTTGATTTAAATTAAGAAATTCAGAAAGCATTACATCATACTTAGAGGTGATTCTAACAGTGGAAATCTCAGGCAGTGTGTATAAAAGATAGAATGGATGGGAAGAAAAGAGTGGCTTGCTGGAGCCAACTGGTACTGGCCTGGCAGAGCCAAATGGCAGCAGCAGGGAGCTACTCATTTTGTGACTTCACTTTGGAAGCTTGATATTGCCATGGTATGAGTATGTACATCATGAAAAATGGGAAATGTTAGCAATCAGAGCTGCTACACCTGCCATAACCCCCTTTTGAGAGTCTGTCCACCAGCACAAGAAAATGAAATTGTCTTGTTCATCTCATTTCAAAACAATTATACAGTCATGTCCCAGATTCCACACATTCAGGAGACTAGCTAGAGTAGGTAACATCTTCGGAAAATACAAAATCATATCATATACATAATGGCTAATAGGTATCTAATTGAAACAATAGTTTTGTAATTATTTATTAAGACAGAGCATCATATAACCACATACAAGATAATAAAAATATTAAGATTTCTAAAGTTTAGCTAAGTATGAAATGAACTAAATATGAGAATTAGTATAGTGACTGAAAAAAATACTATGTTAACAACAATAACAATAACAAAAAAGTGAAACAGTTTTAGGAGCAGAGCACTGACATAAGGAATACTGTAGAAGAGCTTGGTTCTTAACAAAAAACTTTAATAAAACTTCAGATTTAAGCTAATGAGGCTTATCCTCCCCTGGGGCAGGACTTACATGAAAGGATTATTGTTTAGTACATAGAACAAATGATATATCTTTGGAAAGCTTGCAGAAAGTTGAAGTAGGCCCTCAAAACTCATTTAAGTATCAAATTTTCTTTAAATTTTGATGGGCTCATCTTTCTGTGGCCTAAAGCAACTCAATTTAAGAAAAAGATAATATAGTGCTACTGAGCAATATAAAAATGCAATGCAAGTTGATATATCACATTTAAAGTGACTCAACATTTGGGAATGAATATAGGGCACCATAAGAAAGCATCATTTATGGGCCCCAATAGAATAGAGGATTCTCAAATTTTTTGTCCTTCACAATTGTCAGGGTGTTCTTCAAAATAGCTCCTTGGAAAGTTCCAACTCATTATACATGCCATTATTTTTAATTTACATAAATAATACACTAGAAACCTTTTCCATTTTAAAAATTTAGCATTTTCCATAGGAAAAAGGCATAAACCTATTCTGATACATTAATATACTTTCTAAATTACCCATTCTTACTTCCAAAGAATTTCATTCACAAATCATCAAATAATCTCATGTAAAAAGAAACCTGACAATATGAAATAATAACATCTTAATGTTATCTACTCCTCTAGCACAAAAGTTTGAAAAAAATGAATGTATGTTGGGAAAAGTTTCTTAAAATAATGCATGTATAATAGCTTATAATTGAAAAATTCCTTTTGATGCCACATTAAATCAAGTGGTTTTCACTGGAAATTAACTTCTCTATAGAAGTAAGATAATTAAGACATGTTTATGAAGTAACCATTTTTCTTAACTGAAACATTTATTTAGAGCTTAAATAAATCTGGTCCACCTTATTATTACACCAGGGACCTACTTATAGAGTTTTCTTATGCATAGAAAATAAAATAAGCATACTCTACAACAAAGCATGGCTTATGTCTGACTGTATCCTCCATTTCTCAGACCAAACGATGACTGAGATTGAGGAAATTTATCTCAGAGCTCTGAAAGAAAAAGGGGAAGAGATCTTACAATATTTAGGAATATCTGATTTTACTAAAAGACTAATTCCAGAATTATTATAAGATTTTTATTTTCTGTTCTACCAGGATATTTAGGATATATTCCTCAAATCAAGCCTCATATGAGCAATTTAAATTATACAAGGAGGGATACAAAATGAAAATCATGTAATTTCCCATCCAAATAGGACATGATGCAAAGCTGGGGTTGGCAGTTTTTCCTAGAATCATATACAGGCCCCCATCAATTTGTTTCTGTCCCCAAGTACCTGGCCAATTATAGGGCCTAAAATATCTTACTTGGAATTAAGGTACCATCTCCAGGATGTTGAATATAAATATTTCATTTATTGATTTTATCACATACTTAAGTGTTTATTGAGCAATGTTTATGTACTCAGCATTGTGTAGGCATAAGGAAAATTAAAACTATACAATATTTTCACAAGAACTTTGAATTCAATGCAATTTAATAATCATCCCGGTATTCAACATCCTGTCTTCTCAATTAATTAGCTGAGACAGCTTACATCATCAGATGAAAAATTTCAAAGGTATAATAATACTTGAAGTTACTGTAGTACTATGATTATTTGAATCTACAACTAAGTATACTGCATTCCTACCTTCTAATAACTTGTATTCTAGAATTTCATTTTTTATAAGAGAAAGATGATAAATATAATTCATACCTTCAAACAACTTATATTTTAGAAGTCAATTTTTGCAGGAAAGAGACAATAGCTGTTAGTTTCATTTTTCTGAAATTCAGATAAAATTAGCCTGAGTCCTTATTCTAACATCACTGAGAGTTAGTTGGGAGTGGGATGGAGGAGCTGACACCTAGTCACCTCTGCTTCCAATTCCTTGGGTGTGCTTTTTTAGTCATTCTTTTATATTTTTTGTTTCTTGTTTCCATTTTCTTCCTTTCCAAATTGATCACATGTGGAACACATCTTATTTTCTTTTGTCAATTAATCTCCCCAAACTCTACTGCCTTACTGAAAATATTTCAGATAAATCAAAAGAAACAAGACACATACAAACCTAATACTCTTGCATTTCCTATCTGAACCAAGTTCCTGAAAGAAGAAAACAAGCCATGAAAATAGGTAAATTGACTATGATTCATGGTTATAGTACATATATTTCTACATGTTTATAAAGCCCTATTTGACATTTTTCGATAGTTTTATAGACAAGTCATATTGGCTTAGCAGTTAGACAGCAAGCAAGCAGTATGAAAACTATTATTGGAATCTAGAAAGATGGTGATCCATATTATATATTGTTCATTTATTGCAAAATATTTAATAAAGTATTTCAACAGTGATATTTTGGAAGGCATATAATTAGGATGCCCACATGTTTCAGCTTATATTCACAATGATTGAAAAAAAATATATTGGGTGTTGGTCAGATGGGAGGAGGGAGGAGGGGATGGGTATATGGTATATACATACTTGATGGGTATGGTATGCACCATCTGGGAGATGGACATGCTGGAAGCTCTGACTTGGGTGGGACAAAGGCAATGTATATAACCTAAACATTTGTACCCCAATGCTGAAATAAAAAAAAAATTTAAAAAGAAATTCACCAAAGAATTACTGTCTGATATATATATATATATATATATATCAGTAATTTAAATAGCAGTTCTTGGGAATACACTTGCAACAATGACTTTCATTCTTCTATACATCAGACACAAAGCAAAAGCCATAAGTCATACTCTAATTAATTTATAACTTTGTCAAGGATAGTAATTATAATAATGGAAATAGTAAGATAAGATCTAGATAGTGGTCTGCAGAAAGTATAATGGATGAAAATATTTAGGCTTATCAGTTCCAAGTGAAAGTGCAATACATTTTGTGGGTCTCATTAGAACTATTCATTGATAGTTCCAGTTCTTTTTCTAGGGCAATGGCACAGGGCAGGATTGCATTTCTCTAACTACTTGAACTTTCATGTGGCCATGTGACTAATTTTGCCAATGAAACATAAACACCATGACACATGTAATTTCCTGTTAGAAACTTTTATCATCTAGCATGCAACTCATTATTCTTTATTCCTCTTGTCCAAGTAAGTAATCATGGAATCCCATTGTCACAGTCTGTTTCTGCTGCTATAACAAAATACTTAAGAATGGATGATTTATAAAGAATAGAGATTTTGTTTCTCACAGTTATGGAGGCTAGAAGTCTAAGATCAAGGCATTGATAAGTTCAGTGTCTGGGGAAGTCCTGATCCTCTGCTTCCAACATGATACCTCGCTGCTGCATGCTTCAGAGGAGATGAATGCTGTGTCATCACATAGCAGAAGAGATGGAAGGGGCAAAATAACTCCCTTGATCCCTTTCATAAGGGCTTATGTCAAGCACTTTATAAGGCACTGATCCCATCCATGTAGGCAGAGCCTTCACAGCCTAATCACTTCCTAAAGGCCCTACCTCTTAATTCTATTGCACTGGGGATTAAGTTTCAACAAGAATTTTGGAGGGAACTCAAACATTCAAACCATAACACCCATGTTCAGATGGAGCATCCAAAAGTTGGATCCAAGAGTCTCTGTATTAGTTTTCTAGGGCTACCATAACAACATACTCAAATTGAGTGGCTAAGATAAAAAAATACTTTTCTCACAGTTATGGAGACTGCAAGGCCAAGTTCAAAGTGCTGGCAAGTTTGGTTTTTCCTGAGGTCTCTCTCTTTGTCTTACAGATGGCCACCTTCTTGCTGCCTCTCATGGTATTTCCTCAGTGCAGGTGCAGGTATACCCCTGGTATCTCTTCCTCTTCTTACAAAGACATTAACCGTATTGGATTAGGGCCCATCCATATGACCATATGAGCTCATGTAACCTTAATTATCTCTTTAAAGTCCCTATATCCAAATATAGTCACATTCCAAGATATATTAGGGGTTGATATTTCAACATATGAATTTGGGGGGGGCACAATTCAGTACATAACAGTCTACAAGATGGTCAAGATTCCTCTTCCAATCCATAATGTATAAGATGCATATTAGAGAAATAAACTTATATTGCATTAAACCATAATAATTTTAGGGTTTGGGAAAATGGTGTGGGATCAAAAACTACCTATTGGGTGCAATGTACACTATATCAGCAAAAGGTACACTAAAATCCCTGGTTTTATCACTATGCAATTCATTCATGTAACAACAAAAATTTGTACACCCTAAATCTTTCAAAAGAAATTTAAGGGTTACTTTTTATAATAAAACTACAACATAAACTAGCCCATTTTTTCTTAAGTTAGGTGCTACTGTAACAGAAATCTAAAATATGCCATATTGGTTTAGCAGTCTTTTCAGACAGTAAAAGAGCTACATTTGGAACCTAGAAAAATGGTGATCTTAGTTTTATACTGAAAAATATTTTGTAAAACTCTCATTTACCATGATTTTCATAGTAGATAATTAGGGTGAATTTGCATCCAAGTCTGTTTATTGCAGTCCTGGTTTATCCTATAATTACTATTAATTGCATTTCCTTTTCTCTCAAAATTGTCCCAGTTTAAGCAATATATCATGTAATCATTCTTCAGATAATTTACTTCATAAATGTTTAATTTTATTGGAAGAAGTTAGAAAATAGAATATTGCTGGTTAAATATAATAGTAATTAAAATAAAGAGATGGATTCAGAAAGGAATCATCTACTTTGCAAGGAGAAATGAAATGAATTAGGCTAATTCCAGAAATTCATAGCTTTGAAGCATTGGAAAATCCAGTAATTTTATACCTATTTAGTTAGAGGTAAATTTGAGAAAAGCTTTGAGTCACTAAAGTACAATGTAGGGGTCAAATTGAGAGTAAAACCATTGCATCTATTCTTAAAAACTGCATGAATGAATAATATTTTTGAGAGAAAAAGCTCAAATGTGGGTGTGAAAATGAGTAAAATCTTTCAATTAGATATGTCAAATGAGAGAAAAGAGACTAAATAAGTGGCCTTTTATTAAAAAAATGATTTAAGTTATTCAATCTGTAGAGAGAGAAATCATGGGGCAAGAAAACACAAAATATACCAAATGCAAAATACGACACAAAAATATGAAAATATGTATATTGATACATTAAGACAATTGGAGTTAAATCAATAAGAAGCCCACTAAGTACCTAAAAGATGCATACTGCTAAAGAAATAACGTGTAAGGAATAAAAAACCAAATCTATCCAAGACACAAAATAGCCCTAGGATCTCCAACTACATTCTATGTAATAAACCAAAGATGACATAGACCCCAACACCCACTTCCTATGTGTTGAAGGAGGGTAATAGAAAGGGAAGAATTCTACTATATGTAGATAGATTCATTTTGAAACTTATGTGGAAACCACATTGCATTTTTACCTTTGAATTTGTTGCCATGACTAAAAACTACTTTAGTTTGACATTCTTTGGGAAAGACAGAATATATTTTTCACAAAAGAAAAATGTTTACTGAATATTTGGTGAAAGATGGTCAGCCTATGGTAGACACTTGGACATACTCTAATTTTCTTTCTTCCAAGTATTTGATGGCATTACTTTCTATGTCCATATAAATTTTGGCCTGGACATATAACTTTCATTGAACTGTAAAATATGCTTGGAAGTGACAAAGCATTTTGTATACCCATACGCATTAAGTTTTGTGTGCTTGTGAAATTATCTGTTTATGATAACTTTCTGGAACTGTCTTTGCTGGATCTGAGGGAATGCATATTATTATGGGCTTAAATAAATATAGCCAAATTACTCTCTAGAAAGAGTACACTAAAATAACACCACATAAAGTGCAAGACAGTACCTATTTCACTGCATTTTCTCCAATATTGCACTTTATGTGTGCGTGCATACATCTTTGTCAATGAAATAGGTGATCTAGTCGTATTGTTACTTTTCATAAGTATTCATTTTGTTTTTACTAAAGTAAACAGTTTCATATATTATGGACCACTTCTATTTATTTTTGTGGATTGCTGTGCTTTCGTTTTGTTTATTTTTTTATTGTAATAATGTGGTTAAGAGTGCACACTTTTACTATGAGAGTCAAATGTTTAGTTACTGTCTCTGTATTGTAACAGATTCTGTGATCTTGGTATTTAACTAAAAATTTCTGTAATCCTCAGCTCAGAGTCACTGAGAGACCCAAGATGACAGATGTTCAATCTTAATACATGATTTATAGTCACCAAAGCAGGGAAAGGGAAAATGGTGACTTACATACTGGCTCTTAACGCTGCCACCTAGCAATGTTTATGTATGTCACATTCTACTAATCAAATCTAGTCAGATGGCTACACTTTCTTTCTAGTCAGGTGGCTACACTTTCTTTCCAAAGAGGGTGGGGGCATACAATCCTTTCTTGTGTCAATCATTTCTGAACAGCCCCAGTCATTACCACAATCTTCCTTTATATTTGATCATGGTATCAGGTTCACTATCCAGTATTTCTGGGTTATGTGCTATAGTCTTTTCATCATAGAGTGACAGGTGTAGTCTCTTGAACCAGAGACTCATTTATTAAAAATACAAGTTATCTGTATCTCACTTATCTAATATCAAGTGATAAAGTAGAAATAGTAAGACTACAAAAACTAGGTTCATTGTGAAAGTGGGAAGATCTAAGACAAACAACAGAAAGAAGAAAGATAAAAGACAAACAGAAATTCTGAAATCTTAAGAGGGTCTATTGCTCTGAGAGTATGGGATGTTTCTGGATTAGCCTCTGATCTGGTCCCTGGGATCAGTGCCAACTGTTTTCTGTGGTTCTGGCTCCTCCTTCTTGAAGGTTTTACCATGGTCATATCTAAAATATACATTGGGGAATGTATCTTCTTTGGTAGCTCAGCATCATTTTCCAAACTTCATTCTTCTGGAAGATATAGGATATTCCAAGTTTCTTTTAATCCAGGCTAATATTTCTTTTGGTACTAAGATTTAAACTCATTTTTTAAATTTTCTTATATATTTGATTCTTATTAGCTGTATATGCCAATAGACAATCCACAATTACTTCCTAAAAATACCTCCCATGTTGGCTACATTTTTTTTTGTTTCCTCACCTTATCCTTCTGTTTTCCCCCAGCCTTCACTTTCTCAATGTAATTTTAGTGGAGCATATCAGGTTTTAATGATAACACAGACATACACATACACACACAAACACACACACATACACTCGCTGTCTCTTTTCCTTGAACCCTTTTGTTTAACTAACTGAAAGGATTTACTGAATTCTGCAAATTGAGTTGGATCTTTCCTCGGAAATATATTAGTGCATTAACAGTATTTAATAATTGATGTGAAGGCTTTATCCTTGATTTAATCCTTCTGCAAGCCTTAGTCTTAATCAGCTTTTATAGCTCAAAAGTCTCCTGAGCTTTGGCTTTTTTTTTTTTTTATTTTTTGTTTTTTTAATTGCAGTTGAGAAGCAATTTCTTCTTCTATCCTGGTAAGTGACTTTCCTGCCATATTCCTGTAAGATGTTAGTAATAAGGGAAATGATGTAGATTGTATGAGAACTCCCTGAACTATTTTTGCAATTTTCTGTAAATCTATAAATGTTCCAAATAAAATGTTATTTACAATATATATGTGGTCTACATCAAAAATTACATTTTAGAACTCAGAATAAAGAAATGAAACTATTTTTCTATTAGTCAATTTAATTTACTTATGAGATCTTATTTCTAGTGATATCGAGAGAAAGCATTGGCCTTTTGAAATAAGAATCTCTAATTTAAATTTAGTTTCTTTCATTTAAAATGAATCAACTCAAGTTTCTCTCTCTCTCTCTCTCTCTCTCTCTCTCTCTCTCTCTCTCTCTCTCTCTTTCTCTCTCTCCTGCTTCTTTGCTTTTGTCCATAGATGGCTCTGGAGATAGAAAGAACCTACCTGACATAATGATAGTTGTGTTTGGACTCTGGTTAATGTATGATGTCTAGAATCTGACTTGATTTTACCAATGAGATACTCAGTTTTGAATTTAAGTTCTGAAGTCTCCTTTATCATTATGAAATACCCTATCCCTTTTAAAAATATTTGGCAATATACCTTGTATTTAAGTCTGATTTATCTTATATGAATACAGCCACACAAAATTTCTTAAGCTTTATATTTGCATCTTTTTTTTTTTCAACTCAAGTCTTTATAAGTGCCTTTTTTACAAATGCCATGTAGTCAGGTTTACGTTTTTATTTAGTGTTATAAACACTGCCTTATGATCACATGGCTTAATCCATTGAATTTAGTGACTACTGATATGGAAGATTTAGATCTTTTGTATCGCTTTTTTTATATATCCAGGTTGGCAAGACATACAATAGGCACTGATGTTAGTCTTTTTTTGCCTCATAACTGTTGTTTTTGTTAAGCTTTTTGGATTCACACCTGAATGTGTAAAATTGGTAGTCAGTGAAGAATCAGATGAGAACACTTATTGAGATAATATGGTTTTCATCTTGAGCTCCCTACATTCTGGCATTGTCCTTTCAACTATTAGCCATGCTGGTATCCCTGAACCTCAAGCTCATAAGATTTTCATTTATTGCTTAATCTATGGTCCTCATGTGCTTCATTGACAGAGGTGTGCCCTCAATGGAAAAGTCAACAATCCATATATAGTTCTGCTGACTATGTATAGTTTAACTACACTACAAAATTTGTGGGATAACAAAATAATGCAACTTTTAAAACCATAATTGTAATGTGTTAAATTATGTTCTCAATTCTCAGAATAATGATTGCCATATGAACGGATTTATGTGGTGCCATTTTCTGTTTCTTTATGGTCTTTGCCATAAGAATGAGATGGTAGAATTTTAAAGTCTCATACATTCTGTCAATTACAGACTTCTGCTATACAGCTTTGACCTTTTCAATGTTCTATGATTTGATTGGCTACTTATTGAATTTTGTCCCTTGCTTTCTGCCCCACTAACCTGTAGGGAAGATATAGAATGGACAGCCAATTAAAGTGCAGAATATTGAAAAGGTCAGAACAGTACAATATGTTATCTCTACTCAGAATGCATCAGATACTAACCAGATGTTGTTTTTCTGCAAGGACAAGGAGAAGTACAGTTGCAGGAGGGAAAAAAAAAAGAGCAAAAAATATCACTTCACAGTTTAGTTGACAAATTGCAAAAGCCATGTTTTCCTGAATGGCTTAGTCATTTTCAAAATTAAAATAATAATCTTATTTCAAAAGTGAATAAAAATTATAGGTTGAGTATCCCCTATGTGAAATGCTTGGGGCCAAAAGTGTTTTGGATTTCAGATTTTGTCAAATTTTAGAATATTTGCATATACAAAATGAAATATCTTGCGATGGGACCCAAATTTAAACAAAAATTCATTTATGGTATATATACACTTTAAGCACATAAACTGAAGATAATTTTATACAATATTTTTAAGAATTTTGGGCGTGAAACAAAGTTTGTGTACCTTGAACCATAACAAAGCAAATGTGTCAGGTGTGGAATTTTCCACCCGTGCTGCATGTTGGCACTCAACAAGCGTTGAAGATGCGCTCCCAGCTCAGGCTGTGCTCCTGGGCAGAGAACCTCCCAACTCAGCTCACATCACAGTTGGAGGAGATGGGCTGGCTTGAGGTACTTCCTACCAGCAGAGGCTAGGGAGAAAACACAGAATAGGGAAGATTGGAAAGGAGCATGGCCTACTCCAGACTGCAGGTCTCAGATAGCTCCACCTCCACGCGCAGACTTTTTCGCTGAGTGGGGCCATTTCCACCCCTCCCTGGCAACTTTGCCCAGAAGCAAAGAACAGACCTTTGATCCCTGCTAACAGCATTTGTGGAGCTGGAGGGCAGGCTCACCCAACCCAGCTGTTCCCAGTCTCACTCCTGCACCTTTCCCTATCACAAAAAACAATGATGATCTAGCACTTCTTGTATTATCCTGGATAGAGCTGGAGACTATTCTTCTAAGTGATGTATCCCTAGAATGGAAAAACATGCACCACATGTACTCACCATCAAATTGGTATTAACTGATCAACATTTAAATGCACATATAGTAAAAATATTCATCGGGTGTCAGGCAGATGGGAGGAAGGAGGAGGGGATGGGTATATACACACCTAATGGGTGTGGTGCACACCTTCTGGGGAATAGACACACTTGAAGCTCTGACTTGGGTGGGGCAAAGGCAATTTATGTAACCTAAACATTTATACACCTGTAATATGCTGAAATAAAAAAAAAGAAAAAAAGAAAAAAAAGAAATAGCAGAGGACATAAGGAAATGGAAAACCATACCATGCTCATGGATCAGCAGAATCAACGTTAAAA
The DNA here is from genome assembly GCA_008086735.1 of Cheirogaleus medius. Taxonomy (NCBI): domain Eukaryota; kingdom Metazoa; phylum Chordata; class Mammalia; order Primates; family Cheirogaleidae; genus Cheirogaleus; species Cheirogaleus medius. Next base: position 28,286,232 of record VBSM01002608.1, read on the forward strand.
TCTCTATACTACCCAAAGTGATCTACAGATTCAATGCAATCCCTACTACATACCAACATCATTTTTTGCAGATCTAGAAAAAATAATTCTGTGCTTTGTATGGAACCAGAGAACATTCCTTATAGCAAAAGCAACCTTAAACAAAAATAACAAATTGGGAAGCATCAAGCTAAAAGGCTAGAGTACCCAAAACTGCCTGGAACTGGCACAAAACAGAGACATAGACCAATGGAACAGAACTGAGAACCCAGATATAAAACCATCCTCATATAGCCACCTAATCTTTGACACAGCAGACAAAAACATACACTGGGGAAAAGAATCCTTATTCAATAAATGATGCAGGGAAAATTGGATAGCCACAGATAGAAGACTAAAAAGGGATTTGCACCTTTCACTTCTCACAAGTCTGACTAAAAACTGTTGCTTTATGTGTGAGCACACAAAATAGAGACAAGTAATTATTAAAGAAATAATAAAAATTCACAAAGAAAGAAAATTCTCATAGTTTTGTAGAGCCTCCTCAGTCTTTACAGGAAAAAATGAAATTCCATATATCCTTATAAAATTTCAAGATGGTAAGAATAAAAAGTAGAGATTTTATACTTTTAAATAGACAAAATAAAGTTAATGAAGAAATCAGTATTAGAGAAACAATGCACTCATCAAAATACTGATCCTAAAGGTAAAGGGGCAATGCTTTAAAATTATTTTAAAAAAATAAAATTTAGAATTCTGTAGCTACAATAAAATGTGAGGACATAAGAAAAATGTTTTAAAATATGTGATATGTAATAGTATACAGAAGTATTAATCTGTATTATTTCCTTTTCTATGCTTTCTACGAAGTGATCTTTTCACTAGTAAACCAGAGGCATTGACATTGCAAGAGGAAAAATTTCTGATTGCTATTGCAGAAATGAAAATCTGTGCAAATATGATAGGTATAAAATGGCATCCCAATATTGTTTTGATTAACATCACTTTTACTACTAGAGAATCATATTATATCTTCTTATGATTGTCATCCATTTGAGTTTCTTGCCTATTTTTCTATCAAGTTTTTGTTGTTTTTTGGACTATATTGTGATTTGCCCAAACTATACATATATTCTAGATATTACTCTATTTGTGTTTGGTAATATATATAAAAAATCCCTTTTATTGACCCCAAATGCTAAATTTTGATGAAAAATCTATTCAGGTTTTACTTCATTATTTGTTCTCTTCAGTTTTATTTGATAATTTCTTTCAACTTTACAGTCCAAAAGATATTCTTCTACATTTTCTTCTGTTAATTTCAATACTATTATAATAAGCTTTATATATTTAATCCATATGGACTTTACCTTTTTATATTATATTGGGGAGGTATCTAACTACAATATTATGTAAATATTATGCCCATTTTTCCATTACTATAAAAATTAATCCCTTTATATGTTGTCATATTTATCATTTATCAAGTTTCAGTACAAAATTTGTGTTTATTTCTAAACTTTTCTATTACCATGGTTTTGAACTATGCCTAATTATCTGGTAAAACGAAACTTTCTGTCCCAAAACATAGCCTTTGATTTTTTACAAATCATCTAACCAATTCATGTATTTATTTTGAAAACTGATTTTAGAATATGTTGGTCAAATTCCTCAAAGAATGTTAGTAGAAATTTATTGGAATTCTATTGATTTATGGCTTAAAAATCCATGTTTCATTATCCCTATTTGATTTAATATGTTATATATCTTTATTAATTTCAGTATTATATTAAAATGTTAAAGTGCAGTGCAAATTTGATGATCTTATTTTGGGTAATATTCATCCACTTATATAATCATTAAATAAAGATATATATGATTTTATAAACTTTGAAAACATGAAGTATACATTTTTCTATTGATGCCTGAATCAGATGCCTAAACCTTCCTATCAAGATACAGGAAACCAGAATATTCAGTTAATTAGAAGCATCTTTAGAATTCTTTAGAAATCTACTCACATCTAAGTGTGCTTTACATAACAGACCCAAGAAAGCGATCTGTTTCCAGAAGTAATGAGTAAAAGAAGGTATCTTTAGAAATATAATCATTTATTAGTTTGATAATAGTTATTCTACCAAATAATTCAAAATATATTCTAAGTGAAAAATCTGTTGTATAAAATACAAATATTTTCTCTTCAATGGTGTAATTTTTATAATAAACGATATGTACTTCCAGTATATTCCTGTTCATGCTGAATTTGGACACAGGGGATTACAGCATTTCTGTTGTCTCTTGCCAGAATAATTCTGCTACCACATTGACCTTATTTTATAAAACAAATTGATATCATGATTTTCTCCTTGTGATAAAATGTCATAATTATCTCAATGAAAATCACTGACAAAAATTTTGTCAAATGTTTGTTTCTCACTTGGGGTAATAATTATCATACTTAAAAAAAATCTAAGTTCAATGCCTAAGTTATCTGAAGAAAAGATACTACTGTATGGTAGACATAGCATTTAAAAACACCCCTCAAAACCCTATATATGCTATAAAAATATTGCTGAAGACATCATTCTGGGCTTTTAAAATGTATGTGCTATGACATTTCTAACATGGTTTGTATCATGATTGAAGATTTGTAAAGTAGATGTAATTATATTTAATTAAAATAAAACCTTTCCCAAAAAATTATGATTTTATAATCTTTTTTTTTTTACCCAGTGTTCTACAATAGATAAACTATCAATTATTTGGGCAAATATACATATTTCCTCATATTTAATGTTCCCTTAATTTCCCATGTCTCATATTTTTTCTTGATCTTTTTTGTTTACTTGTTTCCTCAAAATTCTAGGATAACTTCTCATATGTCCTCTACTGAACAAATTCTGTGTTCTCCCATATCAGTATGTTATTCAATGCTTCCACTACTACCTTTAATTTAGAAACTAGTTATCTTATTTCAGTGTAATATATTGTCATCTTATTTATCTCCTTGCTTTTCTTTTTATTCTATCTTCATAGATATTCTGTTCTCTTGACCTTTTTCAGAGTGTAAACCAAATAGTAATCTTCCTTCAGTTAAGTCACATCTATTAATACATCATCCTTAACAGACAGCCATTTCAGGTTCAGTAACACAGCCTTTATACTCAAGAGGGGAACTGTATATTTTGGAAGGCCTTACCTGGACCTTCCATACAACATACTTCTATTCATGAAATGAGAGAATTGCAGTATCCCTCTCCTATAACGTGCTCCAGATATCTGGGAACTCAGCATTCCCTGCTAAAATTAGGATTTGCCCACTTGGACAGGCTTGTAGCAGGAGTAGAATAGAGTCATGAGTGGAGATAGAAGGAGAGTGGTTACTCCCAAGGGTCTGCTGTGGAACCCCACAGTTCAAGAATTTAAAGTTGGAATATCATTTTGTAGACTTTCATGGAAATATATTTATTGCATTTTTCAAGGAAGGAAGATTAAATATATTAACATTTTGCTAACTTGATTTAGGGCATTAAACTCTTAATATTTAGACTTATGGTTTTTGGACCTCTATTTGTTCTCTTGCTTTAGACCCTGCATGAAAGTTAGAAACCACCATGAAATTCAGACATGTAGGTGTCCCAGCAAACATAGGTATCTGTATGAACACACACACACACACACACACACACACACACACACACACAATGACTGCTTATTTAAATGTTCCTTGAAGAAGGCGTATAGTGGCAGGAATTCACAGGTCAGTATCTTCCCTAAGGCATATCTCACAGCACAGTGGCCCTTTCACATTTTTCCTAAAGGATGGATGGGGTAAGTCTAAACACACTCCTCAGGAGCGGTATGATATTCTCTTAGGAAATGTGTTTCCTCTTACCCCGAATTCTGACACCTAAGTAGATCAACTTGAGACAGCATGTTCTCTGGGTTTGGCTGACTCTATTGCCCCATGTAACAGAGATGAATATCTTTCTTTGGCGTAAGGCAGAAACACAAGGTTTCAAATCAGTTATGATACTGAGTGAATGCTTCTATCAATAAGGGTGTTTTATGTTCAAATAATACAAAGCCCCACTCATCTTCATCAAATTATGAAGAAATATGTCATTCCACATGACCAGTTGTCTAAAAAGAGGTGTCCATGTTTTCCCTCAGATTTTCATATTGTTTGGGCTTTATCTCTAGATAAAGAGACTCCATGGAGAGAGGATTTAGCTACTGTCATGTTTTCAAGATGTTTTGTAAGCATTACATCTAACAATGATAGAATCTGGATGTAGACATCAACCTACTTCTTCCTAGTGGGTCCTCTTTTTGTCTTAACACAGAGAAGTATTCCCAATTCTAGGAAGCTTTTTCTCATGTGTCATTGGTTAGAATTTCATTACATGTCCATGCCTAAATAAATTACTAGCAAGGGAGTGGGGTCAATGTAATTGATTTGGATCAGTTGTTGGTATTTTTTTTTCTGTAAAGGTAAAAAAGTAAATATCTTAGAGTTTGCAGGCAGATGGCCTCTGTCGTGGACCACTCAACTGTCATTGTATCGTGAAAGCAAGCCTAGACAATAAGTTAAACAAATACGTGAGGCTGTTTCTCATTAAAATTTATTTACTAAACAAGATAACAGATCAGATTTGCCTCATGGTTAATAGTTTGCTGACTCCTGTTTTAGATCAATGAGGACACGATCTGCCGACTTGGGCTGGGAAAATACTTTGCTCTGATCTACCTGCACAGTAAATACCTGAATAAAGCAGAAGTTCTATTAGGAAAGAATAAGGAAGATGAAAGAAAGAATATTATTTAGACTGTCAAAAGTATCTCCTATTACTTCACTAGTATGAAATTTCAGCCATTTTTTTTTATTTTTAGCATCAAATTCTTAAATTTCCCCTCAAGTTCTTGATTTCCCAAGAATGAGAGAAAATCCTCTGTTCATATTTATTCATGTTGAAGTTATAACTGGGGAATGATTTCCACTGGGTATCCTACCCATCCCTCTGCCCAGGATCCTTCGCTAGATAGGTGTGTAGATCTCTTCTGCTGCCCAGTTCTGCATCCCAGATATATCTGGTTTCATAGGAATAACAGTGCTCATTGAGAAATCCTTGCGTTTGTCACAAGAAGCTGAAGCTTTGTTCCCATTGGCACTAACTACTGTGAAATGCCCAACTTTCCTAGAAAGAACACAAGAGAGAGAACTTGTGCTGAACTGCACTGTAAGTAATTATCCCTGAAAACTTTCCCCAGTGCCTACATTTTCTGCAGTATTACTGTGGGATTATACTTCCTTCTTCAATCAGTACCATCTCACATTTCAGAGAGAGTATTTTCGGTTTTAGTCTTTCAACTATTTTTACTCCTGCTGTGTGCAATTTCTTTTGCTACTTCTGCCCTTAACCTGTGATGATGAAGAGATGCTTAGCCGTTGTTTAATATAAGTCTCATTTTGAGAAAAGAATCCACCTTGATTAAAATTTGGGATAGGCAAGGAATTTCAGAAAAGAGAAAATTATATCATGAAACTCTTTTAGTTCTAATGTGTTAAAATGCTGCTGTTTAAGGCATAAGACAAAGAGAGGAAGGGATATTTACAACCAAGTGAGCTAGACAAAGAGCCCTTTTAATTGACTAGACTGGCTGAAGCAAAAGTCCTAAATAAGACTAAATGTAATGACTATGCTCTCTACTTTGTCCTAAATTTCAAAGTCTCAATCTATGTATCCCTATATTCAATATAAAGAAAATATGCACAGTCTGAAATGGCAAATTGTTGTACTGCAGTAACCTCTAACTTTCTTAGAATATAGTTTCAGTTGATAAGTTCAGCTGGTTATTAATAACTAACTATTTTTTCCCATTTCGCTTTCTTTCTCTATTTTTATTATGTATGCATATACTATAACACTTCTGATGGGGTAAAAAAGTTGACACTGCTTTCATATTAGCAATTGCTCATAATAAGCTAATATTAAATTGCCCCTAACAAGTTTCTGCACACACACACACACACACATACACATTTTGTTTCTTCCATACTACATTCCTGGAGGGGACAAGAAAATATAAATGAAGAAAAAATACAAAATTACCAAGTTATACATATTTCAGTCATGGAAAATACCTAAATAAATCATCAAATCACATTATCATATGCAACATGGCACAATTGAACTTAAACTCATTCACTGTTATATATGGAGTAATACTGAGTGAGGATCCCACCAGAATACTATTAGGATAAGAAATCTGAAATCCTTAGAGAAAGAACTCACTACAAACAAAGACAGTGAAAAGCATGTGCTGAGTCCAAAAATAATGATTTAGCATGATGCAGAATGAGGGATTTGAGCAAACTATTGAGATTGTAACTCAGATTGTCTTCACTTCTACTATAAACAAGGAACTTTGCACAAGTCTAGGTGAAAATAACTTTCCGCATACTATCTCCGTGAAGCATTGAAGCACAGAGAGACCAATAAAGACGTGTTATCCATATTTGTATATATTGTTTGTTATTTCTTTTTGCCACTCAACCTTAAAATGCCATTTTGTTTGAGAATGTCCAAGTTGATGAGTCTTGGTGAGGAAGCAATAACCACTTCCACCTATACAAGCTAAATAAATTCTGTGAACTCACTCTCTCAGCTTCCATTGCACATGGCCTAAGCTCTACTAAGCAGACATATGTACATCAGACTGACACAGGCACGAAGGATGGGGTTTCTCCCTCTCTTTCTCTTCCCCTACAGTAGTAATAGCTGTGATGTCTGGTGTTTTTGCATAAATGGAAGCAATGAAAAACTCTAACACCTAGTTCTACTCAGCAGCAGCAGCAACATTTTTCTCAAAGATAAATTTTTAGTACTGCTTTGAAATGTTTCTGGAAATGTAGCGTTTAGTCTTGTTCTCCAAGTCTCTCAACAAATCTGTGGGCTGCCCTCGTATCCTTTTAAGTACTTTACCTGCTTAACCATCCAGTCAGCCTTTACTGCTCGCAAATATGAATCCTAATTGCTACAAGACTGTAGAACAAAGGTGAGATTTAAGGATTGCTCTTTCTTTATCAGACAGGATTAAGTGTTGCCAAGTATTAGCACACTACAATTTACTCTGAATCAATAAAAGCTAGAGACAGAGCTAGTAGTATTAATGCCCACATTGGTTCTAAAACTGCTGGCCACAATCTATGAAAATTTTACAGAGCATTCTTGCATTTTCAGCTAGAATATTTTGGTAGGAGTGGCAGTTTCAGTGAGTGTCTTTTGCTTCAAGTGGCTTTTGTAAACTATCATGAATTGGTACAAAAGATGAAAAGCAATACTGGTGGCTTCGAGGGCAAAGTGGATGATGCCCTTGTTATGACAGGCACAAGACCACTGAAGGTTCCTTTCTGTGACTGCATAAAATCCCAAGCTAGAGCAAAAGAGAAAATTGCCAGAAACCAATGATAGTTAAGAGAACTTGATCATTGGTATCGATTAGACAGATCCTGGTAAATCCCAGAAATATTTCAGAATGAGAAAAATGGACTTCAAAGAGAGAGAGTTCCAGTGAATTCTCTGGTGAGGATTGAGGCTAAGGAATGCTCTTTATTATTAAAATTATCTGAATTTTACTATTGATTATAAAATCACTACATTAATATATACATAGAAATAAGGATGCATTTGGTAGGAATATAAAAGTTATTCAAGACATGAAGAATGTCTTTCAACAGAAGATTTTGGATTCTGGCCAAAATATTATAGTGCTAAAAGTACATTCATTTCTTTTAGAGTTATTTATTAACAAACTTCTTTATGCTTTGCTCTGTGTCCAAAGTATACAATGGTATACATAAGCAAATAAATGAAGAATAGCATGCCTAAATGTAGCAAATGGGTTGTCAAGAGATGGCAGGGAGAATGAGGAAATGAATATTCTAGGCACATTAAGAAAGGTAATCATACAAAAGAGTACATGATGGAAAATGAAACTAGCTGGGTGTATGAGGAATAGTCTTGAACTTAAATCAGAGAATAAAAACCTTCAAAACACTTGATTGGTTTTGTTGTCAAAGTGGTTTCTGAATGTGGAAAAATTCATATTTATGTGAACTACAGAATATATTAATCTACTGAGTATTTTGTATAAAGGTCTATTGCAGACTTTTTATTATTCTATTCTGTAAATTGACTTTCATCAGACTTGCTTCTCATATGAATAATTTTCCTGTCTCTGCTTGTTGTTTATTGCATGGAATAATTGGCATTTTGATGACTATTTTGAAAGTGCAAGTTCTAGTGCTTGACTGAGCTATTCCTATAGCATTCGGGCTCTGAATTTGCGTGAAAGCCTTTCCCATTTCAGATTCTAATTCAAATCATAAATCAAAGTTCTGAATATAAAGGGTTGTGAATAGCACAGCTCTGTATAGATTCATAACAAACTAAATTAACCCATAGGCTAGAATAGAAAGCTAAGGACATCTTTCAATTAGAACCAATTGGCTGTTGAAATAAAATTTTGGCAGCTAGAGAATACAAAACAGATTGGAGAAAATAATCCCCATGAAGGCTTTATTTGACATAAACACAAGTTTATCATGTCATTCTTAGTATGTAGCTATGGTGATTTCAATTACTTTTTAACACTTTAAAGTGTGTGACTTCTACTAAGAATTTTCTATTTAAAAACCAGTATTTTTTCAAGACTTAATTTATCATATTCTACTTTAATTTTCTATAAATCTGAAAAAATGTTTTATTTTACATTATATGCCCAAAAGGATGCACTAAAATAAAACAATTTCTGTCTTTTAGTCTATATTATATAATTTTGAAAATTTAAAAGAATTTTCTTTTGAAGAAGTTGCTTAACATATACAATTAATTTCTGTAATGACAAAAGTTTTCCTTAAATGTCGATTTATCAAAATGTATCTCAAATTGTGCCTATATACAAGGTAGGCATTGCATCGTAATCACTGAGTAATAAAAGAAAAGTTATTTATAAGTAAAGAAATGTCTCCTTTTTTTAATGAATTGAGGTCCTTTATTGTTAAAAAAGAAATGTTTCTAATCATGCAAATCTTTTAAGGAGCTAAGAAAGCTTACATATAAATGATATAGAAAGTAGATATATTATGCATACTTTTAGATTTTTTTATTTTAGGAAAACCAATTATTTTGACAAACAGTATGTCTGTTCTGTATTTTCCTTTTTAGCTTTGTTTTTCCCTGAATATTTTATTTCTGATTCTTATATTAGAAAAGAAGAAATATAAAACTTAAATATAGGCATTTTAAGTACAGATTCTCAACAGGTACATGGTACAGCAAAATAATAAGTGAACTGCCTCAAATTATTAGAGTAACAAAGCAAGTCTCAATGTTAGATTTCTGGTACTCTAAAGAACTTTTCAGTAGGTCTAGAAAAGACGGAATATTGAGGAATATTTTTATAGAAATATTTTCTAAATAGCATTATAATTGGAAATGCAAAAAATTCAAACTTTTTCATTCTGTTAGTATTATGCAATTCCAGATGAAATATGAGGACTTTTAACACATTATCTTGACAAATGAAAAGGTCACATATATAGTTATATAGTTATATAGTTATAAGAATACATAAGTTTAAGTTGATATAAAAGATATCTGATTCGAAAGTGATTTAAAAATTTCCTTAAAATGATTGTATTAATCTATAAACCTTTCAGCAGTCAAATTACTCATTTTTGGTTTATAGAATGTAAGGTACTAATATAAAATCCAAACAAGAAACTAAAAAAAAACGTTTAAAAATCAGTGTCTACTATGTGTGACTATTATACTTGCATATATCATATTGGTATAAAGAACAATGTTGGTAATTATAAATTAAGACTATAAAAGACAATAGCTAAAAATAAGGGATGTATAATTTATATTCACTCATCTACTTTTAATGAGGATATCTTTATCTGATAGTGAGATATTCATCAGAAACTTGAAAGAAAATGCAAATTGAGGGAATAATCATTACCTTGAACTATGATTACTAATTGAACATAAAAGATTATTCTTTTCTTTTTCAGTCTGCAAAGTATGACAGTTGTACATTTTAAATATATTTATTAATATAGTAAATCTAGTTTATTTTTTAAAATAAGTATCTTCCAGTGCCAATGCCACCTGATGTTAATAGTGGGCTAAATACTTCAAGAAAATGATTAACTTTTTTGATCTTTCTCTGCATTCACTGATGCAGTCATTCATTTAACAACCATTTGTTAAAAACTTTCTATGCAGTTGTTTTAGAAAAGTCCTTGGAGTATATGTTTATTTCCATGACTCTGAGATAATGAGCCACGTGAGTAACAGAAACAACAAAGCAGATAATGAAAGGAGTCTGGGTCAGTAAAGTGTGAAAATCCATAATCTCAGTTGTGAATAACCAATCTCTAGACATTTTTTTTTTCTGTGAAAAAAGAGATCAAATCAACTCCCATGTTATTTAAACTTCTATTATGTTGCAGATTAATTGTGACAAGTAACACAGTCCTTGATATGTAAATTATTGTGTAACGAACACGAAAAAATAGGAAAAAGTGTTGAATAGGAGAAAAAAAATCACAAAGTCTATGGAGTGATGAGATGGATCAAAAAAATTAAAATTTAGGTGAAAGAACCAAGAAGATAAATACCTAGAAATTTTTGTTATCCTTTTCCCCACCTACCAGGCAAGTGAGGAGATATTAGGGAAAAACTTCTGGAAGAAGAATGTGGGAAAACTGAGTGATTAAAATACTAGAGCATTTGTTCTGCTTGGAGGATGTAGCATCAAGGAACCCAGAACCATGAATCTTCATTGCTAAAGCAGACTTGATCATCAGAGAAGTGTTAGGTTTTATATCAAAGACTAGGAAAAGAAGATACATTTTGCCAATAGTCAGTGATCTCTAGAGAGGTCTCTAAGCCACAGAGGAGAATCTTAGCCTTGGCCACATCTCCAGTAGTCTAGCAAGACTCCAAGACAAGGGCCTAGCTAATCTCTACTTGAATTCCTGAACCCACAGAACTATAAGGTAATAAATTTGTATTGTTTTAAGATGCTAAATTTGTGATGATTTCTTAGTTAGCAATAGAAAACTCCTACATTAGACAACTACATCTAAATAAATAAGAACATTCTAGGTGATAATATGCAAGGTACACTTACACTTATGAAATTTAAATCAATAGAAAAATGCCAATTTTAAAGATCTTGGGTCTCCTTTTGCAAATAATTAGTTGTATTATTTTTTGTGTTTATTTCAAAAGCATTCATTGTGGTGTTGTCTTTTATCAAAGAATCATAAGAAATTTTAATTTCTTTAAGTAAATGTTTAGCCTTTTCCTAAAAGTGAGATTCTAAATAAGAAAATTACATATGGATTTCCTTTCTTCTTTCTTTTGGTATTTCATGTCTCTCCATCTACACTTGAGATAATACAACTGCTCAACATTGAAAATTATACCTCAGTGAGCCATCCTTATAGCTGAATGGACAGTATCGCATTCCTCAGAGGACTTGGGCCAGAGAAGAAGTTACAAAGCATTGAAATTAAATTTAAATTGGAATCATATGTAATTTACTGAATACACAAGTAATTTACATAATATCCTTTTGCTAAAATAATCTTAGAATGATTTGAATATTATTCATATAACAAACTTTAGATAAGTTAAAATGCATGCATGTGTGTATATAAACATAAAATTCTATTTCCATTGAATTATGTAGGAGTTGTTACTTTTGCTAATTCTCTAGAAGACTTATAGCAATTCAAAATTTGGTTTTATTGAAAATATTGCCAATGTGATGAAAAAGCAAAAAGCATTAACAATTTTGTTGTTTTGATTTAATATTTATAAAACTAAATTAAAATTTCATGAGCATGGGTAAAAGTAATGTTTTAACATTTGGAATTCTATGGTGTTTAATACTTTTCATTATTTTTATATTCCTCAAACAGAGAAACTAAATATAAATACTACTATGAAAATGCTAATAAAATAAAATAGCTAACATCTCATAAAGCATCTATTCTTGCACATGAATTCATTAATTTCCCTTAAAATTTTCCTAGAAATCATGATAAAATTTACAATTAGAGCTAGCAATATAGACACTTAATAGTTATCTTTAAACTTGCTGAACACATTCAAGCCTTTGACTTTCACTCCAGACCTTTACTTAAACAATGCTTTAGGTATGGCCTTCTAGTTAACATATTGACAAATCCATATAATTAAAGGGAATGACATCGATTTATTCATAGTCTAAATATTAGAGTTTCTCATAAAGCTTTCTTAATCAAGGAAGAAATAAAGATACTTTGTGGCTTAGATTGGTTTGCAGACTAAACATCACTTATTGGCTAGACTGATCTGGACACATTATTCTCTTATTAAGCCAGTTTTACAAAAGACTTGTTCTTCAGCCTTCTGAGAATGAACAGAGTAACAGGTGTGATGTATGGTTGCTGTCTTCTCTAGAGCTTGTACCTATGGGGATATAAACTGGGAGAAGTATCGGGTCTTTTCCTTGTTTAGCTTTCTGAAAGCAACACAGAGAAGTGATTTAGCTGTACTGGTGCGGCCTCACCTCCACCACACATAACATTCGCACGCACACATCCACGCCATCACCAAATCCACCATATGCAATAATTCAGCTTCAGATGAGTAAAGACAGATATCTGTTTCAGTGAAGAGAGACAGAGATAGATAATTTCTCATCATTTGTGGCACTTTTTCGACTTGAAGAACCAGAAGATAAATCTTTAAATATGAACTTTAACGATTTCTTAGTGAGAACACCGTGATGCAGTTCTTACTCTTTGTCACTTATGGGCAAATGTAAAATAAAAAAATAAGTGACTTAGAAATAATATTTACTGACAACTCTAGGTAATGAAAAAAAATATTCCCTGTCTGATTTTAAGCTTTTGAAAAAAATATTACAAATAGAAGAGACTCGTTTATAGATTTGACAAGAAAATTTCTGGCTAAGCTTAGTTCCTTTGAAAAGGAGCTAAATTCATTCAAGGATACAATATAGAAATGCCTCACAGCACTTTCTATTATATCTTATATTTTAAAAAGCATCTAATAAATGCATTGTTTTTATTTCCTTATAGATGTGATCCCGACACAATCTATACAGAAGATGGGTAAAGAGGGATGGGGCTTTTCTGGTTACTGCCACCAACCACTAGAAAGAGATCACAGCTCTGGACAGTTTATTTTTCTGTCTCCATTTACTTGGGCCCAGCCAGTGCTGTCACCCTGCAATTCTGAACCTCCATGGCCATTACACTTGTGTCCTTTTGAAGTACAGATAAGGGAAGACAGAATAATGTGTCTTTTTCTTTAACTGAAAAAATGTGAGTCTTTTCTTTTCCCAGGAAGGGAAGAGACTTTGGCTAATTCATTGATTAAAAAAAACTATTTTCCTTGACATTTACTGTATTCATTATACTTATGAAATAGATAATGGGAGTTACTGAACAGGGCTTTTTGGAATTAAAATATGTAAAATGTTTTGGTGACTCATAATGTAATATCATCTATAAAATTCTATTCATAATATAACTAAATTTAATAAATTCAACTACTCATCTTAATGAATTATAATGTAAATTATAAAGTGTGCAAAAAAGCTTGACTGGAAGATGATGATAAGCTATTATGCATATGTTTAAGAAGTGAATGTAAGCTATTACCAAATACTTTGAATAGCAAGTAATTTAGTATATCTGATTTATCTTAAGGGAAAAATCTTTATACCTTTAACAAAAAATATTTATACTTCCAACCAAATATTAATCTCTCCTTCGAACCAAGGTGTGGGCAGATACTACAAAGGAGAAGCCCTTTGGTTCACCTCCTTTTGTCCAGGCATTTTAGCTATCAAAGTCAGATAATTCTTTTTTATATTCTTCACTATTTTGAAGGGAAAAGGCCATGTCCATTCTCTCAATAACATTTTGACACACCTACCACTGTAAAATTTTCAAGGATTACATATTATATAGTCATTAACTATTAGAGCTGAAAGAGATCATAGCTATATAATAAAATTTTGCGATTTTAGAAATGACCACTTCAGCTCAAAAAATTTACGCACATTTATGAAAATTATTATTAGAAAATGAAGACCAGGAGCCTTAGCTCCTTATACATGACCTGCAGTTAATTTTACATCTTCTCTTCTGGCATAATTTTTCAAAACACAAGGGCAATCATTTGCATTAGTCTGACTAAATTGAACTATGCTGCAGTAAAAATAGACCTTCAAATCTCAGTGAGTTAATATAGTAAGTTTATTCTCAGAGTTTTCATGATAAGTTTGGGTAACTCTCCTGGGTGGCTGCCTTCAACTGCTATCAAGTTTCCTTTGGTCTTGTAGGCTCTGCCGTCTCAATCTGAGTCTTTGTCACAATGGCTGGGAAAGATGGACTTTAGAGAGTTCACACCTGTTTTACACATTGGCCTAGAAGTTATATGGATCACTTCTGATTATAGTCCACAAGATAGAATTAATCTTATTACCCCATCTAACTACAAGTGTACTAAGAACATTGTTATTCCTGTGCCCAAGAAAGAAAAGAAAAGTAGATGATGGTTGAATATTGGTAATGCCTCACTAATAATGTCTTCTTCATCATCCATTAATAATATTCCTTATTGTCATAAAACATGGTATCTATTTAGAATTAGATAGCCTTTGCCAGTTGTTGTATGTGTAATTTTGTGTGATTTATGTTACATGCTGCTTTTTTCCTCACTACATGTTAACATATTTGAACCAGCGGTCTTACATTACAATTTTTCTTTTATCTCTAGTAGCATATACTAATTATATAACAACTATGCTTTGTACATAGTAAATGTTCAATAAAGCTTTGATGAATAAATAAATAAATGAGTGAATTGTAACTGGCCATTCACTGTGACTCTTTCTTTGGAAATTTCATCACATTGTCATTACTCTAGCAATTTATTTATGTCCTATTTGTGCACCATGTCAAACCCTCTCAATAAACCATAGCTTAACAAACCAACAGGAGTATTATCTCTGTCCACTGAAATTTAGAGCCTGATTTTTCAGATATACTGATTTATCATTCTCCATGTACCACATTATAGTGTGAAGTATTGGAGAAACAAAAGTAAATAGATATCATAATTCTTGAAATCAAGGGATTGGAGTTGGCAGCTGGGTTCCAATCTGAACTACTGACTACTGTATCTTAATTATATCATCGTTAAATGAAGTGAAAATAATAGTAACAATTCCATAGATTTTTTAAAAAATCTGACGTGATACATAGCTTAAGCCAAGTGGGCAACACATTCCGTTAGATTTAGGTATTACATATTTGACATATAGCTTTAGTCACCAAAGCTATAGTACACTCTTAAGATCAGGAACCATTGAATCTTTGTTACAAATATAAATCCTTAGTACCAAGGTCAATGACTTTCCTTAGAAAGTCTCAAAAATATTTTTAAAAGCATTATTTATTTTTATCACTAAATTTAAAATATATACCTAAGGATTAAATTTATGAGAAAATAGAAAGATAATAAAATTTATAATCCAAACATGAGCTCTTCTGGATCAGATAGACTTAGAGACAATTAGAGATTGAGACTGTATGTGAGTCTTCGTCACTGTGTCAGAGACCTTTTCTATTGTAAGGACCGAACCCATAATATTGATCTATTTATTCTAATCAATGTGCAGAGGCATTTTTGCAGACTTCCCAAAGTACCAATCTTTTTATTATTATTATTATTATTTGCCCCTGCCTTCTGCTAGAGCAAAGTACGAATCTAACTATAAAATTCAGGAAACTTTTTTATTGAATCCTGGTTTCTTATTGACTAACTATATATAAATTATGGCTTATTTTCAATGAGAAAATTTCCCATAATATTATTAAAGAAGATATTAGATGAAGGTTGACCAGATCTATTTAAAAAATAAATAAATAAATAAAAACATTCTTTCCCTTGATTATAAAAGTAACTGAGGTTCATCAAAGAATGAAAAGCAATTTCTTTAACTTCTTTGCACCTAGCATCAGACTATCTAATTGTGATTTTTCACCTATTTATTTTATATGATAAATTATTTTCACATTTTCTCTTATGATATATATTTGTACAGGGAACCTCCTGAAAGAGGAAGTCATAGAAACATAGTAAATAAAACTGTGGAAAACATTTTAATACTTTGAAATTTTAGACATATATATCATTTTGAAGACCTCATATAATCAAAGCAATCTTAAGCAAAAAGAACAAATTGGGAGGTATCAGTGTACCAGGCTTCAAGCATTAATACAAGGCTATAGTAACCAAAATAGCATGTGACTGACACAGAAGAGAGACCTAGACCTTTGCAACAGGACTGAGAACTCAGACATAAAACCATCCTCATATTGTCATCTAATCTTTGACAAAACAAACAAAAATATACACTGGGGAAAATAATCTCTATTCAGTAAAAGGTGCTGGGAAAATTTAATAACCATATACAGAAGATTGAAACTGGATCCCCACCTCTCATCTCTCACAAAAATCAACTCATGGTGAATAACAGAATTAAACCTAAGGCATGAAACCTTAAGAATTCTGGAAGAAAATATTGAGAAAACTCTTATAGATGTTATCCTAGGCCAAAAATTTGTGAAGAAGATCCCCAAAGCAATCACAGCAGCAATAAAAATAAATGAGTGGAATCTGATCAAATTGAAAAGCTTCTGCACAGCCAAGGAAACTATCACGAGACAAAATAGACAACCTACAGAATGTGAGAGAATATTTGCACGCTACACATCCACTAAAGGGCTGATAACAAGAAAATTAACAAGAAAAAAATCAAACAACCTCATCAAAAAGTGGTCAAAGGACACGGATAGAAACTTTTCAAAAGAAGAAAGAATAATGTCCAGTAAACATGAAAAAGTGCTCAACATCTCTAATCATTAGGGAAGGGCAAATCAAAACTACAGTGAGATATCACCTAACTCCAGTGAGAATGGCCTTTATCAAAAAGTCCCAAAACAACAAATGCTAGGGTGGATTTGGAGAGATAGGAACACTCTTACACTGTTGGTGGGACTGTAAATTAGTACAACCCCTGTGGAAAGTAATATTTGGAGATATCTCAAAGAGCTAAAAATAGAAATATAACTTGATTCAGCAATCCTACTAGTAGGCATCTACCCAAAGGAAAAAAAGACATTCTATAAACAAGACACCTGCACTCGAATGTTTATAGCAGCACAATTCACAGTTGTGATGATGTGGAAACAACCCAAGTGCCCATCAATACCTAAGTGGATTAATAAAATGTGGTATATGTATGCCATGGAATACTACTCAACTACAAAAAGCAATGGTGAACTAGTACCTCTTACATTATCCTGGATAGAGCTAGAGCCCATCCTTCGAAATGATGTATTACAAGAATGGAGAAACAACCACCACATACTGGGCATCAAATTGGTACTGACTGATCAACACTAAGGTGCTCACATGGTAGTAATATTCACTGGGTGCCTGACAGGTGGGAATGGTGTGGTGGATGTGAATAAACTCACAACTAATTAATGGATGCAGTGCACACTGTATGGGGGAAGGGCAAGCTTGTAGCTCTGGCTTGGGCGAGGCAAAGGCATTATATGCAACCAAAATGTTTGTACCCCCATAATATTCTGAAATTGAAAAATGCAAAAAAATATTAGTGTAGAATTGAGTAACCTTGATTCTATAAAAGGAAAAATATAATAACCTTTGTCGCTCTAACCAGGAAGTAAGATAATTTAATCCTCACCACTGCCTAGAGACATAAGCATTATTCATCAAGGCACATACTGAAGTAAATTAAGGTCAGAAGTATTAAGTAACCCACTCTAGAAGTCTCAGCTAGCAAATAGCTAAGATAGAATTTAATCTCGTGCCCCACATTTATGTATTTATTTTTCTGTTAAGATCTCAGGTACAAATAATTAGGTTAACCATAATTTTTACCTCATGACACATTGGCCTATATAAACCCTTCTTTATATTTTATATGAGTATGAATGCACATATAATCATATTTATGTGCACTATAATATAATAAAAATATAAGAACCCACCAACAAAAACAGAAGTTAAGACAAAAATCTCTCTATTCAGTCTGTTCCCAACTCAAATCCTTGCCTTTCTTCCCTTAAGGTAACCAACATCCTGAACCCAGTCTTCATCATTACCGTGCTTTCTCTTTATATTTTATGTCTTAATAATCATATATATTAAAATTATTATTTTAAATTATAAAATATCACATTGTATGTAATATTTCATATTTAAGTTTTTACTTAGTATTTTATTACCCATGTTCACCCACATTGTATTCTCCTACTATATATTAAATTCATTTTGAACACTGATTATATTCCACAAGATGAATCTATTCTAAGACTATAAATTTCTAGGGGCATATTTTTTTTAAAAACTATGTGCCATATTACCTAGAGGCTAACAATTCTAAATGTGTTAACAAGGATAAAATGTTTTAAGATTTTCAAAAAGACAAACAATGTAAAAGAAAAAAATGCACGGTTATCAGATACTGTTAGTCATTGTGAATTAGGTTTTTTCTGAAATACATTTAGGATATGATTACTTCTACAGACAAGTCTATTTATCTATATGTAAATTACAGGGATGAGTCAAGGATATAAATGAATCAGCATAATGAAAGGGCTTTATTTGGGACCTATATTAAGTCATTTCATTGTATTTTATCAATAGATTTAAATACTTTCTGTGGAAAGTATTGAAAACAGAATAACAGAAGATTAGAAATTACACACTACAAGGAATAAAGTAACAGTATTCATAGTTTAATTCAAGGGTAGTCTCCTCTTGTAAGGTCACTGTTGCAGCAGGTAATAGGGCAGTCTGGTATTTATTAGTAGGATAGATTGTCTATTTTCTACAAACTACATAAGAAAATCTCAGTGACTCAAAAAGTTCTGCATGCTATTTTCTTATTCTATAAATGGAAAAATAACACCTTTCCTGTGAGGAATAAATAAGAAAATACATCTAAATTTCTCACCTGAATCTCAATGCACAGTACAGCATTTATAAGAATTGTAAATATTATTATAATCCTAATAGATACATATTTATTACTGAAGGATTGAACATTTGCAAGATTGAAGAGTAGTATTCTCATCTTTGCAAGTTACTTTTCAAGGGACAGTAGAAATAACTGTACTAGATTAACTCTCGTGATCCTAAAGCAATCAAGGTGCTAGGATAAGGAATGAATTCCAGAGATGTTTACGTCCTCAGAGCATGACTAAAATACTCAGGGTACTGCTTACAAATGACCAGGATTCCCCAGAAGCCACACATTTGAAAGAGAGAAATATGTCCTTGGAGGTTAACTATATGTGACATGGAGCTACTGTCCCACTTGCAACAAGGAGAAACAATTCAGGACCATGTGACTTGCCCCTTCCTCTACCAGTCCCCTCCCAAAACCCAGCCCTTGCCACTAGGCAGACAGTGTAGGATCATTCACAGCATACCTCAGAGCGGAATACTGAAAAACTGCATTTGGTTACTTGCCTTGAAAAGAACTTCATTTGTATTCCTTATGCATGCAAAAACGGGAGAACACAAGTAAAATAAGAGAAGATAAGTTATCCCTATTTTAGTGAGTGACACAGTGATTGGTGACATCATTGAGGTGCAGTGTGATGAGCCTAGTTTTGCCTGCCTAAAGCTACCATGGCATGAATTAAAACAGAAGTCCACATAAGGCAAAATAAAGTATGACGATAAAACTATTGGGTTTTATGTTCTTTTAAATTAATAGGGGGATTAAATTAAGCAAATTTAAAATGGCATTAAAAGAGCTTCAATCCCATAAAGACAAGAAGTTAAGACTATGTTTTACTCTCCACCTTCTGTTAATGTGTGGCAGTACAAATTCCCCTTCATAGATCACCCGTAAATCTCTGCTATTAAGGAGACAGATTTACTAAAAACAGCCCTGAGAGAAATACTTTCTTAGAATTCACCCAACTTTTTGTTTTACAGAAAAATTGGAATTTTAGGCTGACTTTTCACTCTTATTTTGACAAATGTGGAAATTAATTTGCTCGTAATTGCATTCTTGCGTGTTATTCAGGCCCTTGAATTTCAACATCCTCATCTTTTCCTGCCCTCTGTTCACTACTGCATTCAAGAATATATTCACATTTTTTAAAGTCATAAAACTATCCTATAGTGAAGGGCAATCTGTTTATAGCATGTTTACATATGTGTGCCTAGAATGTCCAAGGCATTACAGTAGCAACAACAGACTTCTCCATTTTATAAAAAAGCTGAAATATGCCCTTGTGTTTCCTCCTTGGCCATATGGCTCCGCAAGGGAGTATAACCCTACAGCACGCATCAGACAGGCATAGGAACAGTTTACAGGGATAAATGTGCTCTTTCTTCCCTTTTTACATCCACCCTTCCATGGGCAATAAGTTGAGAATTTTTTATGGCAAATATAGAAAATAGATAGCAATTTATAGCAAATATTTGCCATAAAAGCTTCTGAACTTATATTTGTTATATTTGCTGTAAAACCCCACCAGAAACCTAAAACCTCACATTGCCTTTGCCACCAGAATAAATGTGCAAATCTGCATCTATAACCAAAGGTTTAAGAAAGAAAGCTTAGTTATATAAAGTTTTTTTTTTTTTTTTTTTTTTTTTTTTATAGCAGGGAAGCCCGTCAGGAGGCTGAGTCTCCATTCCGCTAATAAAGTTCTAAATGTAAACGAAAGAAATATTTGTTAATCAGTTTTTTGAAAGTTTAACTGATATAATACATGTAAATTTCTTATATGGATGCCTTACAATTTATAAGTGTCACTGAGTTATTTTATATTAAAAATATTGTAAATTTTAAGAATAAATAGAAAACAGGGTTTGAAGGTTGAAAAATTCTATCAAATTAGATATTGTGCTATTTTTCTCTCATACTATTGTTTTTGTGGGCAAATCCAATAAAGTCTTTATCTCCATTAGGAAAATAACTCTTACACATAAATTAAAATCAGTACTTCAAAATGTAGAGGTGAATATTACCATAACATCCTTAAGGATGTGAACCTAAATTTCAATCAAATAACACTAAATCACAATTATATTTTGTTTAGAAGGAATAGATTTAAAGATTCCACTTAAGTCAAATTAAGAGCACTTAGGCACAATTATCACTAGCATAAAATTTGAATCACTTGGGATAAAGACTTAGCAATTGTCTTAACCATAGGCAAAATAGAAAATGAAACCTAAAAATGAAAATTTAGAGGAGTAATTTTGTACTTCCCACTTAAACGCAGCCAGAATAGAATTCATTATGTTTCTATAGCCCATAATGTAGAGAGGAAACGAGTATACATCTGTATGCAGATTTTGTCGGGAAGCTTGGAACAAATATAACAGTTTAACATCTATTTATTTAATCCATTTGATATGGAAAATATAATGCAAATTAATACTGGCAGATAAAATTCCTTCTCTTTTCAAGAATATTATTCCTTTTAAATACACTGCTAATCATAACTTTTTTTTCTTTTCTTTTTCTTTTTTTATTTTTTTGAGATGGGGTTCTCACTCTGTAGCTTAGGCTGTAGTGCAGTGGCACTATCATAGCTCACTGCAGCTTCCAAGCCCTGAGCTCAAGGAATCCTCTGTGCCTCAGCCTCCAGAGTAGTTGGGACTACAGGCACATGCTGTGTTGCCCAGGCTGGTCTGGAACTTCCTCAAGCTATACTTCTGCATAAGATTCCCAAAGAGCTGGGATTATAGGTATGAGCCACTGTGGTCAGTTCATAAAACTCTTTTTAAGTATAATGTCAATTTTTAAAAAAGTATGTAATGAGAGTCAGGCATGATGGTTCAAGCCCATAATCCCAGGGAATGGGGAGGCTGAGGGAGGAGGATTGCTTAAGGTTAGGAGTTTGAGACAAATCTGGAAAATATAGTGGACCCAGCTGAAAGAAAGAATGAAAGAAAGAAAGAAAGAAAGAAAGAAAGAAAGAAAGAAAG
>VBSM01002608.1:28308464-28353545 GCA_008086735.1 Cheirogaleus medius
AAAAAAAAAAAAAAAAAGAGTTTTATAAAAGTTCAGAAAATCAAAATAAAATAAAATAATAGAATTTTATAAGGCAAAGATAATTTACATGAAATTTAATCAAACTTTTCCCCGGTGCTGAAATCTGTATCAGAGCTGATCATTTCATCTACATTTGAATATTTACAGTAGTAAACAAAACTCTGTTTTTTTGAGGTAGAATATGCTAATTGTCCAATCTCTCTTCTTTACCAAAAACAAAAACAAAATTTTTTTTTAAGATGGAGAACATAAGTTCTAGTAATTCTAGTTCTAGTTTTAGTAATTTCTCATATTTATCTTACTTATCAGGCCTATCTCAAGATAGCAGATTTACTTTAATCCAAAGGCATTTGAGTGTCTAACCTTGGCTGAATATCTTCTTTTCCTTTCTACATTTCCTATTTGCCGTCATTTTGGGAGTCCTCAACCTATAGGTTAATCCAACACTAAATGAGTTCTTTCCATTGAATTTCCTATTCCAGATATAGATGCCTGACAATGTTTGGAATAGGAAAGTAAAATGGGACTGTTACCTTCCTGGATCTGAGAATTTTTTTTGCTTGTATTAAGAAAGTTTGAAATTTCATTGGTTGGGTTTTCTTTGACAGCATAGTACACTGTTGGCTTATATCATATTCAAACTTGCAGGGTTTCTTCATAGGCAGCATATATAATTCAAGACCACACTATGCCTATGTAATGTATTTTGTGTCTAAATACTTTATATTTTTATTTTATTCATAATCAATAGTGTTTTCATGATTTTGAATTATCTAAATCATATAGAAAATTAATTTTGTCAACTCTCAGTTATCCTTTTCCTTTTAGTACTGTGTCAGTCAAAAATATATTGATAAGGGTGATTGTTATACATATCTTTAATGCCTTTGTTAAGAATAGGGTGTGTTGATAGATTTGTGGGGGTTTTCCAGTGTTTGGCTATTTAGAGTAATATTGTTATGAATGTTTTGTATTTGTCCTTCAATATAAATATATATGCAAGCATTTTTCTAGGGCACATAAGTAGGTTATACATGATGCAAATATTCAGCTTCTCTGAATAATGCCAAAAATCTGCACTTCTCTTAAATATTATGTTTCCAATAGCAGCATATAAAGTGTTTTATTGCTTTACATCCTTGAAAACATTTGGTATTGTTAAACTATTAAATCTTTGCCAATCTGGTAGATATGACTTTGGCTTTATTTTATATTTCCATGATTTCTGATAATGTTGATCACCCTTTCATAGGTTTCTTGGCCATTGGAAATCACAGAGAATGAAAAAGGCATCATAGGCTCTTAGGCAAATATTAAATCAATGTTCAAAAATGGACAAAAGAGTCTCTTGACTATTGACTATAAAGGATTTCTTCTCTGAAAGTGTTAATATAAATATTTTGCCCATTTTTTCAATTTGATGGTCCATGTTTTTTCCCATAGTTTTCTGAAAGTTTATTTAATGTGTATTTTCTAAATTTTTACTTATTATAACTACATAATAATTGTGGACATTTATAGGGCACAAGTGATGTTTTGATGAAGGCATACATACAATGCGTAATAATCAAATAAGGGTATTTGGTGTATCCATCGCCTTAAGACTTTATCATATCTTTATGTTAGGAACATTTCAATTCCACTATTTAAGTCCTTTTTAAAAAAATTGTTATTCTATTTATGTATGTATTGATCTACCATCCATCTATATCAATCTATTAATATCAAGCTAAAGACCTAGCACATCAGTCCTTTGTTGGTTATACGTGTCGGTTATTCGTTGGTTATACATATCTTTTTACTTTTTATTGTGCCTTTTTTATTTTTTAAAAAAATGTGGTTTATTTTCTTGACACATAATAATTGTACATATTTATGATATACATAGTGATTTTTTGTTTTGGTTTTTGTTTTTATTTCAGAATATTATGGAGGTACAAACATTTTAGTTACATAAATTGCTTTTGTACTGTTCAAGTAGAATTTACACATGTGCCCATTCCCCAGATAGTGTGTATTGTACACGTTAGGTGTCAATTTACCCATCCCCTCCCCTCCTCCCACCGGCTTAATTTTCAATGAATGTTATTTCCATATGCGCACATAAGTGTCAGTCGATTAATTCCAATTTAATGGTGAGTACATATGATGTTTGTGTTTCCATTCTTGTGATACTTAGAAGAATGGTCTCTATCTATCTAGGATAATGCAAAAGATATTAGTTCACCTTTTTTATGTCTGAGTCATACTCCATGTTATAGATAGACCGCATTTTATTAATCCATTCATGGATTGATGGACACTTGGGTTGTTTTCACATCTTTGCAATTGTGAATTGTGCTGCTATAAACATTTGAGTGCAGGTGTCTTTTTTATAGAATGTCTTTTTTTCCTTTGGATAGATACCCAGCAGTGGGATTGCTGGATCAAATGGTAGTTTAATTTGAGTTCTTTGACATATCGCCATATTACTTTCCGTAGAGGTTGTATTAGTTCGCTGTCTCACCAGCAGTGTATGAATGTTCCTATCTCTGCATCCACAACAACATTTATTGTTTTGGGACTTTTTGATAAAAGCCATTCCCACTGGAGTTAAGTGATATCTCATTGTGGTTTTGATTTGCATTCCCTGATGGTTAGAGATGTTGAGTATATTTTCATATGTTTGTTGGTCATTAGTCTGTCCTCTTTTGAAAAGTTTCTGTTCATTTCCTTTGCCCACATTTTGATGGGGTTGATTTTTTTCTTGCTGATTTGCCTGAGTTCTCTATAGATTCTATTAATAGTTATCAGCCCTTTATTGGATGTATAGCATGCAAATATTTTCTCCCATTCTGTAGGTTTTCTATTCACTCTAATGACTGTTTCCTTGGCTGTGCAGAAGCTTTAAAATTTGATCAGGTCCCATTTATTCATTTTTGTCATTTCTGTGATTGCTTTTGGGGTCTTCTTCATAAATTCTTTGCCTAAGCTGATTTCCATAAGAGTTTTTCCAACATTTTCTTCTAGAATTCTTATGGTTTCATGCCTTAGGTTTATGTCTGTTATTCACTGTGAGTTGATTTTTGTGAGTGGTGAGAGGTGTGGATCCCATTTCAGTCTTCTTCTTCTTATCCTTCATGATTAGTAATCATTACTAAAATATATCCTTCTTTGTTTTCAGATATCTGAACAATATTTACCTAATTCAAGTACATTTACTCTTTTCATTTTTCACAACTTTCAAAATCTGTCTTTTGTGTGTTTCAAATATCACATTTCTCAGCTTCATACATATGTGGTTTCAAAAATTTAGAGTTGATTATTAAATTTAGAGTTTCCCAAAGTGTCATTTATTGTTTATATACATTAAAAATATTTAGAGAGATTGATGAAAAATGCTGTACGCATTTCCAGATTCCTTCTCCCCACCTAACTATATCTATTAAGAACCTCCAGCTTTCTAGATACTCAGATATGTGTGTGTGCACATGCACACACACATAAACACTTTTCTTTTTTCTTTGTTTACTAACATTTAAGAAATATTGAGGTAACCCAAACTGCTGATTTTACATATACACAAAGTAGTATCCAAAAAGTGACTTTAATTAGGTCATTCATGACCTGAAACTCCTATGTGAAAACATATTCTCATAGGTGAATGTTCCTTTGGCTCTCTACTTACTCCTATTTATCCATTTCTCTTAATCCAATATATTCAACCCCTACTTCTAGTTATTAACTTTAGTGGAACACTTCAGTAAAACCTGTTAAGCCCTATGTCATAGTAATAGATATATAGCAGGCTATGGGCTATCTACTTTGACTACATTTCTCAGTCTCGCTTGTAGTCAAATATGACTTCATTTTTATTAATAGAATGTGAGTAGGTGTAATGTCTACTAATTTCAGGTATGGTGTTTAATATTTTTGGAGGTCTTCTGCCTACCCCTCTTCCTTCTGGCGTAGGCAGAACAATTCTAGAATATATATCTGGCTTGCAAATGACCAACAAACAGAGCGGTACCACTGATTTTGCCAGTTCTTATTGGAATGTTAAGTAAGAGATAATTCAATGTATCAGTTTTAGTGAATCACACTTTTGAGTCTCATCTATAGCAATATAGCATTAACTACTGATTATTTATAATAAAGTTTACAGTTTTACAACTCTAGCAAGAGGATCTATCCCTGTCACGAGCATGCATGTTTATATTATTTAATTTCAGGACAACCAAGATGTTT
Organism: Cheirogaleus medius; assembly: GCA_008086735.1. NCBI lineage: Eukaryota > Metazoa > Chordata > Mammalia > Primates > Cheirogaleidae > Cheirogaleus > Cheirogaleus medius. The sequence continues at coordinate 28,312,713 of VBSM01002608.1, forward strand.
TTAAGAAAAATAAATAGCAAAAGAAAGTACATTGGATCCAGATTTAATTGATTAGAAAACAAATGCATGATTAATCACATATATTAATATGTGATAACTTTTAAACTTTAAATGATGCTGCTATTATCTGATATCTTTCATAGATTTATCCAAAATGGAAAAGAAAGTGCACTTATTTGCAACGGTGGCTTTTTTCCCCTTCAACTTTTAAGTGGTATTTGAACTGATCAGAAATTTAAAACTATGCCAGAGACTCTATCAAATAAGAAGTTGATGACTAGAAAATGTGGTTGTTAAATGTCACATTACTGTCTTCTGACGATCTTCTGTCTTCTGGAGCAAGTTTTATAGCCTTGCTTCACTTGTAAAACAATTTAATAGAATGATTATAAATGTGTGACTCTTTACATAAAGAACTTTAGATTACTTTACAAAAAGTTTAAGAAAGCCTCAAGAACTTTGGTGGCAAAATACAATAAAAAGCTATAAAATATTGCTAAAATATGTTGCTCCAAATAGTTTGACATTAAATGTTTCATTGAAATTTTGCTGCTAATTCTTTATGAATTCAAATTAACTGAGGAAACTTTTTATGTAGGAAAATAACCCACAGCTGTCTTCATACTCTTCCATGAAGCTGTCATTGAAAGGTTACTGATATCTTTCTACTTTATTTCAGTGCATGACCAATGATACAACTGTGCTTTCAGTAACATTTAATTAGAAATATCATGAAAGTTTTACTCTTTAAAATGCTGATATTTCTCTGATATGCAAAAGGATATGTAGGAGGATATCTGTCTAAAAAGAGTTAATATAAAGAGTACGTTTCAAGTAACTAATTCATTCTAAAGTTGTAATACATTCTTAGTGTCCAAAGTCTAGAATCTTTTTAAACATCTTAAGTTAGCAATATTGTAGACAACTGAAAAATAAGTTATTTGGAGATCTCTATTTTCTGGAAAACTACAGGTGCTTTTGAAAAATATATTATCAAAAGTGGTCTCTTTTTAAACAAAGAAATTATTTATACTACTTATGAATACTGTATTCACACCTGTAAGGCCATACTTATTAAATGTAGTTAATACAATTTTTCACATATTTTAACATTTTCAAGTCTTTAAAGAACTTTTAATTGAAAATTTTAATTGTATCTAATTTCATTTTTAAAGTATAATTTTTAATGTAATGAACCTACTGCTTTGATAATTATTACTAATAACCCATGGACAATCTTATTTCTTCTATAACCTCATAGCTTTCCCCTAACCTCTCTTCTGCACACACACTGGATTATTTTGTAGTAAATTCTATACATCTTATAACTTTTTCTATAAAAGATATTCATATGCCAGTAAGAATCTATAAAACATAGGAACTCATGTATTAGTGCATACCATATTACACTTATCACATGTATAATATTAAATATTTCTTAATAACATTAGATATTTATTCATTGTTTAAAATACTATGATTGTATGATACAAGTATTTAGTTAGTTGGTTTATTTAAAGCAAATTCTAAATAAGAAAAAAACATTGAATTCAGTCAGTATAAGTCTCTTCTTATTTTATATTTTGCTCCTTTGCCAATCACAGGAGCTGCTTTGAGAACTCCAAAGAAACCCACAGAACTAAGGTGTATTTTGTAAATTTTAAAATAAATTGAATTATTGTATAATAAAACAAATTAAGAAAATTAGAAAGTAAGAATGATACAGGTTGATTTACTTTTTTACCCCTCTATGAAACCACTATTCTGATCAAGAAACACAGAATTATCACATCCCTGTAAGCCTCCTTGTGCTGCTCATAGTGACAGCTCTTTCTCATCTTTCTGCTGATTTCTAATGCCATAGTTGTATACCCCCATATTTTAATTTTAAATTCATATTCATGGCATTAGACAATATATATTATTTTATATCTAGTTTATTTTACTCAAAACTAGGCTCATGAGATTTGTTCATGGTGTTGAGCAAGTAGTAGTTTGCTCACTCCCTCTTCTAAATAGTATTTCACTAAAAAAGTATCATAATTTCTCTATCTATAGTTCTAATATGCCTAGACTTTTAAGTTGTTTCCAAGATGTAGCTATTATAAGAATTTTCACTAACAAAAAATTTAGTATATCTTTTGTTGAAAATATTTTCATAATTATGTTGGCTGTATTCCTGGGAGTGAAAGTACTAGGTCATATAGTACTTGCATTTTCAGCTTTAGTCAATATGTCCAAACATTTTCCAGTAATCATACTGATTTTTATTCCTACCAGCAGTATATTGAGACATCCAAAAATTCATATTCTTGCTGAAACATGATATTATCGGCCTTTTTCTCTAACCCAAGATTGAGTGAGCGTAATGTTATCTCATTTTGGTTTATTTTGAATTTTGCCATGAATATTAAGATTAAGGCATTTTTTGTCTGTTTATTGGTCCTTTGGGAAACCACTAGCATCTTGATATTGCTCAGGTTCCATTTTTGGCAACCATCTTTCATTGATAGAGTCATGTATTTCCAGAAGGTGGCACATAACATCTATACACTCCCTTTTTGTGATATTGATGAGTTTTTATAATCATTGCCTGGATTCATTATTTTATTAGTTGTTGGCAAAGTGATAATAATAGCTTATACTTCACTTTTTTTCCATATTTTTTTTAATTTCAAAATTGGCAAAGCTCATTGGTGATTTTGGCTTACACTCATCATAGTCATGATATTGGCTTCTCCATGTCCTTGGGAGATGGTTAATGACAGAAAAAGGACACAGTCGGTGCTTGCAGGGGCTAGCAGTGTTGTTTTTTCATGTGAGAACTGGTTCCCTATTTATAAAGTAGGAATAATATAGATACCTATTTCATGGGATTGTTGTGAGAATTGAATGTTTTAATCTATGGGATGTAGTAAATGTATACTTAACTTTTAATTGGAATATTTCTTTATAGAAACTTAAACTTTCTCTCAATTATTTGGTTTTCATGAGGTACTGTTCATTTAGAAATTGAAGACTAAGAAATATGCTTTTTATTTACTATTTCTTAGAATAATAAGATATTAAATCCTCAAATAAGAGGCTGCCTTAGTAGTCCTGACTTCCAAGTTTATTTGTCTTTAGCCCCATAAGCCTAAAAATATTACCTTTTGTCAGCTTCCATAGCATATTACTAAGATGGAAAATTAATGAATATTGACACATTTGATATGTCAAAACATTGAAGTCATTATTTTTATTGATGCTCAAGTATCCTATATTTGGCTTATAAGAGATCTTTAAAATTGAAATTTAGGTCATTCTAACATGGCTCTTGCAGTCTGTGTTATCTGGATGGCTTTCTACATGATAAGCTATTTCCATCTTATTGTATAAAACTCCTTTTCCAAATTTAGAATCAATCACCACCCTGTATCCCCAAAAGAGCCTTTTCCTTTTATTACAAATTAAAATCTGATATTACAAGTGCTCATTATGAAAGTTTTAGTCACTGATTTTAGGTCTTTTTACTGAGTGGAACTGGGAATTACTCATTTTTTATGTGCTTTTTAAGACAAAATACATCATAGACTCACACATTTTCAAAACAAATTTAGTACTGGTATTTCAGCTATTTTACTCAAAATCTGTAATTTTGTTATGCTGATAATTTTGATATTATCAACATTAATATACTTGTTATTTGCTTTATCCTATAGAAAGTTACTTCAAATATTTTACATGTGTATGTGTATGTAAAGTTATGTCAAAAGTTAATGAGGTAGAGAAAATAATGGACCCCATCCCCAAAATGTCCATGCTTCATTCCCTGAAACCTATGAATACAGGTTATTAAATGGCAAAGGAGACTTTGCAGATGTGATAAGGGGTACAGATTTTGAGATGGTAAGAGTACCCTGGATCGTCCAAACAGGATCCATCTAATCACATGTATTCTTCAAAGTGTAACACCTTTACCTGTGGATCAGACTGATGAGGCAGAAGATTAGAGAGATGGGACATAACAAGGACTTGACCCCTCCTTGTTAGCTTTAAAGACAGAGGAAGGTGTCCGGCCATAAGCCAGGGCATGCAGCCACCTCTAGAATCTGGGAACGATCCTCAGTTTATAGCCAGCAAGGAAACGGTCTCAAGGAACTGAATTTTGCTATGAACTCAGACAAGCAAGGAAATGGATGTTTCCCTTGAACAACTTGGTTTTTGTCCAATGAGATCTATACTGGACTTCTAATTTACAGAACTGTAAGATAATAAATTCATATTGATTTAAACCACTAAGTTTGTGGTAATTTGTTAGGGCAGCAATAAAAAATGAATACAGTTAACTTTATTTTTTTCTATTTTAATTTTAGGAGGTTTGGATTTATTTTAATTTTTATATAAAATAGTCACATGGTTCCAATATAAAATTTATAAAACAAGATATTCACAGAGAAGTCTAGTTTCTCCATCTTTCCCATCTGATCTTTCCCTTCTTTTTCATATATATGCTTTTTAAATGTTTATTTTATTTTTTATTTTTATTTCGGAGTATTTTGGAGATACACACCTCCAAAGCCTTTGGTTACATAAATTGCCTTTGCACCACTCAAGTCAGAACTATAAGTGTGCCCATCCCCCAGACAGTACACATCTGTTAGGTGTAAATTTACGTATCCCCCCACCCACATGCTCAATATCCTATGAATGTTACTTCCTATGTATAAACATTAGTGTTGATTGATTAGTACCAATTTAATGGTTAGTACATGTGGTGTTTGTTTTTTATTCTTGTGATAATTTACTTGGAGCTCCAGCTCCATCAAGGGTAATACAATAGGTAGTTCATCATTTTTTTATGGCTGAGTATATGTATACCACATTTTATTAATCCACTCATGTATTGATGGGCACTTGGTTGTTTCCACATCTTTGCAATTGTCAGTTGTGCTGCTATAACCATTCAAGTGCAGGTACCCTTTTTATAGAATGTCTTTTTATCCTTTGGGTAGATACTCAGTAGTGGGATTGCTGGATCAAATAGTAGTTCTACTTTTAGCTCTTTGGATTTTAATTCCAAATTCAATTATTCTAATAGATTTTGTTTATCTACTTCTTCTTGAATAGGTATAGACAATTTGTTTTTTAAGGGAATTTGCCCATTTCATTTAAGTTGTATAATTTATTGGCATATAGTAGTTCATTTTATTCTCTTATAATTGGTTTTAATGTCAGTAAATTCTCTGGCAATTTTACCTCTCTTTATCTGATATTGGGATATTTACTTTTTTTGTTTTTATTCTTCATCAGTCTGGCTAAAGTGTATCAATTTTTTTGGTCTCATCCAAAAAATGCATCTACTGGTCCTGACTTTCTCTAACATTTTTATGTTTTCTATTTATTTAATTTCCATTTATTTATTTTCTTCTTATATTATTTAATATAATTCTTATATTATTTAATGTTAATGTTAAAATTAAATAATAACAAAACTTTCTTTTGTTATTATTTAATGCTATCTTCTTTCTCTACTTTATTATGATTAAAACCAACATAACTAAATTGAGATGTTTCTTCTTTTCTAATATAACCCTTTAATGTCCTAAGTCCCCTCTCCCAAATACTGCTTATGTGGTATTCCACAAAATTTGATATTCTGTGTTTAAATATTTATTCAGTTCAAAATCTTTCTAATATCCATTTTGACTTATTCTTTGATCTATGAGTTATTTAGAAGTGTGTTATTTAGAGATTTCTCAGACATCTTTCTGTCATTCAATTCTAAAGTAATTAAATTGCAGTCAGAGAACACACTGTGTGTGATCTGAATCCTTTATATACATTGAGACCTGTTTTATGGCTTATAACAGGGGTCAGAAAAACTTTTCTGTAAAGGTCCAGATAATAAATATTTAATGCTTTGCAAGCCACATACAGTTTCTGTTACATATACTTCTTCTTAAAACTCTTTAAAATATAAAAACATTCTTAGCTTGTGGGTTGACAAAAACAGCCATGGTCAGAGTTTGACTTCTCTCCCCTGGCCTAGAATATGATCTACTTTGGTAAATATTTTCTTATGTTCTTGTAATCAATATGCATTCTGCTCTGTTTGGTTGGATATTCTATAAATATCAGTTACTTCAAGTTGTTTTAGCAATGTTTAAATTTTGCATATATTCACTGATGCTCTGTCTACTGGTTCTATTAATTATTAAAAGAAGCATAGTGAAATCTCTGACTATAACTGTGGATTTGTATGTTTTCCTTGAAGTTATATCAGCTTTTGCTTCAAGTAGTTCAAAGCCCTTTTATTTGATGTATAAAACTATAGGATCATTGTATCCTCTGATGAATTGATCTCTTTGTCATTATGGAGCCTCTTTATTCATGACATTTTTTTCTCCAAAGTTACTTTATCTCATATTAAAATACCTACTCTAACTTTTTAAAAAATGTAACTGACAAATAATGACTGCATATATATTTATGGAGTAAAATATGATGTTGTGATATATGTATACATTATGGAATGCTTAAGTCAAGCTAATTAGCATATCAATCACCTCCTATGCTTATCATTTTCTGTGGTGAAATTTACTCTCTTAGCAATTTTGAAATATATGATTTATTATTATTAACTGTACTCACTAAGGTGTGCTATACATCTAAAAAACTTACTCCTATTGTATCACTGAAATGCTGTACCCTTTGACCCATAACTTGTGATTTCCCCCATCCTCAGCCTCTGGTAACCACCAGTGTAGTCTCTACTTCTGTGAGACTTTGTTTGGTTCCGTATATAAGTAAGCTCATGCAGTATTTGTCTTTTTATACCTGGCTTATTTTACTTAGCATAATGTCCTCCAGGATCATTCATGTTCAATGCTAAATCTTATTCCATTGTGTATGTGTACACTGTGTATGTGTATTTCTCCATTCATCCATTGATGGACACTTAGGTTAATTCCATATCTTGGCTGTTGTGAATGGCGCTGCAATAAACATGGTAGTGCAGATATCTGTAACATTTTAAAATTAGGATTAGAATGGTCATAGTGTGTATCCTTTTCTTTCCTATTACTTTTAACCTGTTTGTGCCTTCATGTTTAAAATGCATTTTTTCTAAGCACAATATAATTTGTCTTTGCATTTTTATTCAATCTTATAATATGTTTTTAATTATATTATTCAAATCTTTTATATTTAATCTGTTTCTTGATAAGGTAAAAGCTAAATCTATTTTGGTGCTACTTCTTTTCTATTTGTTTAGTTTGTTCTTGGTTTATTTTTTTTTTCTTCTTATTCGATTTTCTTTTAGATTAATTGAATACTCTAATAATGTGATTTACCTTATTTATTGGCTTAGTAGCTAAAACTCTGTTTTCTTATTTTAGGTTGCATTGTGTTCATAGTATACAGCTTTATTTTACAGAAACTATTTTCAAGTGATAGCATTTTACTTTATTTATAGTATTAAAAAACTTATTTCAACTTCTTTTGTACTTTATGATTTTCATGCATTTTACATTTACATGTTATAAACTCTACACTTATTTTTGTTTAAATAGTAAATTATCTTTTAAAGAGATTGAGAAAGAAAAATAAGATATATTTATACACATGGTTACTGTTTTGTTTTTTTATTTGTTTCTGTAGATCCATATTTTCATCCGTTGCCATTTCCTTGTGCCTAAAGAATTTACTTTAAAACTTCTAAAAATGTGTATCAACAGCTAATGAATTGTTTCTGCATTTGTATGGAGGGAGTCTGAGTCATAATTATTTAAGCTATATAATATCCTTTACTTGTCAGCTAAAAGAGTAAATAAAATGCTTCTTTTTTTAAAAAAAGAAGACTTTAATTTGCTTAAATTTTAAAATAATTTCACTGGTTGTAGAAATATTAGTTGGCAATTTAAAACATTTTTAATTATGTTAAAGATGTTGTTTTACTCTCTTTTTTCCTGCATTATTTCTGAAGAGAAACCTACTATCATTCTTATGTTTATTGCTCTCTACATATTGTTTACCTAGCTGATTTCAATATTTTCTCCTTATCATTGGTTTTGAACAACTTGATTATAAAGCGTCTTCATGTAGTTTTGCTCATGTTTTGTGCTGCCATTCATTGATCACTTTGGATCTTTGGGTTTATAGTTTTAATCAAATGTGGAATACATTCAGCATATTGGCCTGCTGGACATTATCCTACAGTTCAGATTTATTTTCATTTTTTCTATTAGGCCCGTAATTTTTTTTCTGTAATATATAATCTGCTGCTACACTCATCTACTATATTTTTCATCTCATATATTGCTAACTCAAATTCTAGAAATTAGATTAAAACAAAACTATTCTATTACAAACTAGTAATTTATAAACTAGTTTACAGCCTAGTATTTTATAGTTTATAAAAGAGTATAATGTAGACATCAAGAATATAATAACATCTAATGGAAGAAATAACATTACAAACAGGAAAAATAATGTTTCTCAAAAATGAATATTAACAATAAATATTTTTAATAATAACATTATAAAAAGTTCTTTATGAGGCTCTTACCTCTAGTAATTATATCACCTAAGTATATAATTACAAAATGTGATAACTGCTATAGAGAAATAATATACAAAGCTATGAAAAATTTACACAGGCTCTCTGAAGTTCTTGCCTAGATCAGATTGCTCTAGTAAATGTCTTCATTACTTGCTATATTTTTCTCATGTAACTCATAACATGTTTTGTAATTATATATTTATGTGATTATTCAATTAATATATATTATGTTCCATTATAATATAGTCTACAATGGAGTAAGATGTATGGTTCTCTGGATTACTTTATAGCCCAGTATCTAGAAAAATCCTTGATATTTTGTAGGTGTTGAATAAATCAGTGAAATAGAAATAAATAAATAGAATTATTAACTAATAGAGTTAATAGAGTTATTAACTCTCACAATAGCAGGCCCAGTTTGCTCCAAAAAATTGTGTTTTCAAAATATTTAATAAAAAATATATAAACAAAACAAATACAAAAAACAAATCTCACACAAATGCCTTTTATAAAATTATCTAGAAAAATTTTCAGAGAGAATTTTGCAGAAGGCAAAACTTGAATAGCACTTCACAAAAGTGATATCCAAATGGATAAGAAGTACATGCCAAGGTGTGCAGCTTTTTAGTCAATAGGGAAAGTCCAATTAAAATCAAAATATTATACTACTATGCATCCATCAGATTGGATAAAATGAAAAAGTGAATACCAAACTCTGATGAAGATACAAAAATCTAGTGCTTGTACACTACTCACATGTAAAATGGCATAACATATTTGGAAAACTATCTTGCCAGCAGATATTAATGCTAAATATACACATGCCTCATTACCTAGTCATTAATCATTCTATACATTTTTGTACTAGATAAAAATAAGAGCAACCACAGTGCCTAACAACATCAGTATATTTGTCAATTGTAAAATTGACAATTTGTCATATACTAATTGTTGTATATTCATACAAAGGAGTACTATATAGTAACATACTGAAATAATTTTTATACACACAAAAGTTTGGATGAGATTCTCACAAACAAAATATTAAGCAAGCAAAGACATGTATAAAAGATCTTTACAAAAGAAATGAATCTATGCATGTCAACTCCCAAAACAGGTGAGATCTTCTAATTAGAAGCTAAGAAAATGATTATGCTTAAGTGGATATTTACTGGTAGGGGACAAGAAAAAAGACTCTGAGGTCATATTTTGTTCTTTTTCTTTATTTCAGTGTTGTTTACACAAGGATGTTTATTTTGTGAAAATTCATAGCAAAATATACATAATATTTTCTATATGTAGTTTATATGCCATTGAATACTTACATTAAAAGCAACAGAATTGTTTCCATTTATAAAATTCCTTTCAAAATTATTTATGTATAAAGATATCCCTCTATCACACAAAATTAAAGTGGTTCCTTATAAGTTGTATTCTTGATGATATTTAAAAATTATTCTTTGAAATTATGTATTCCTTTAGTTTTTAATAAAACACTTGTACTATTTTTACACAAATGCACAAACTTATCGTACTTTTTATTACATCAGATTCTATTAATAATAACCCCCCTACATACACACACACATTCACACACACCACATATACATGTATACACAAAAAAATTTTGGAAAATATGCTCCACATCAAACAATGCCAAACAAAAAATATCTGTTTACAGATGTTTGTTTCTAAACAAATAAATACTTCTACAAAACAAATTTGTCACCACATATTTAATTTCTTGTGAAATTATTTCTGACCACTCAGTACATAATTTTTATAGCTTTTATAGTAAAGCATATAAATCCTTAATCACTTTTTTCTCTGGTTATGAAATGGTGAACATTAAAACTTGCATAAAGCAGGCTATAATAAGGTTTTACTGTTTCCAATATATTTCTGAGGTTGAAGAAATTGGAAAATGAAGGTCAATGTGGTTATCTTTAATTTTAATATCGGAAAACATTAAATTTCTTTGAGAATAAAATCATTTTAAAGATTTATATTTTCATCATTATAATTTAATCATTAAACATTACGAAATCAAACACAAATATCCTACAAGTACCAGCCAAAGTTACCTCTTAAACCACTGGGACATGTTGCATGTTCATGAATATATGAGTGTGCATGAGTGTGTATGTTTGTGTGTGAGAGTGAGGTGTGTACCTGTGTGTCTGTGTGTATATGTATTAATATTATCAGAATTGGGCTAAACAAATTTGCTTCAATCTCTAATCACAGAAGCTTAAAAAATTTTGCTTGTTTCTGAATTTGAAGGACATGGAATCATAATATATGCACTCTTTCTCGTATTGGTTTGTTTGCTAAATATATTGTTTATGAGCATCCTCCATGGTTTTGCTTTTTAGCAGTATTTTAGTCTTGGTAAAGTATAGTATTCTTAGTATGATGATACCACAACTTATTTGTCACTTCTCAAATATGATCTGCTATTTTGTAACTTGTTTTTTTTCTTAGTAATTTACCACAAACATTTTGCCATGAAAGTCACTAAGATTAACCTCATACTTGTTACTATTACATGATATTTTAATTATTGGAGTCTCAGTTTCTTTCTTTTATTTCCTTTTCTTTGTTTTTTCTTTCTACTTTTAATTATTTATGTATTTTTAAGCTCTCTACTAAGTTATTAGGTTGGTGCAAAATTAATTGTGGTTTTAGCATTGTTGAAATTTGCTGTTTGATATTGTAATACATTATTTTAAAAGGTGGTTATGTTACACATCATTTTAAATGCACATTTTTTGCTTTATGTGTTTTTCTAATGACATATTACTTGTTATTTATTTTATATTTATTGTAGACTATGGAAGTGATGTTAGACAAAAAGCAAATTCAAGCAATTTTCTTATTGGAGTTCAAAATGGGTTGTAAATCAGCAGAGACAACTAGAAAGATCAACGATGCATTTGGCCAAGGAACTGCTAATTAATGTACAGTGCAACTGTGGTTCAAGTTTTGCAAATGAGACTAGAGCCTTGAAGATGAGAAGCATAGTGGCCAGCCATCAGAAATTGACAATGACAAATTGAGAGCAAGCATCGAAGCTAATCCTCTTACAACTGCATGAGAAGTTGCCGAAGAACTCAGCATCAACAATTCTATGGTCATTCAGCATTTGAAGCAAATTGGAAAGGTGAAAAAGCTCGATAAGTGGGTGCCTCATGAGCTGACCGAAAATCAAAAACATCGTTTTGAAGCGTTGCCTTCTCTTCTTGTAGGCAACAACAAGAAACCATTTCTCTATCGGATTGTGACATGCAAAAAGTGGATTTTATATGACAACTGACTATGACCAGCTCTGTGGCTGGACCAAGAAGAAGCTCCAAAACACTTCTCAAAGACAAACTTGCACCAAAAAAGGGTCATTGTCACTGTTTGGTAGTCTGCTGACGGTCTGATTCACTACAGCTTTCTGAATTCCCAGGAAACCATTACATCTGAGAAGTCTGCTAAGCAAATTGATGAGATACATGGAAAAGTGCATTGCTGCAGCTGGCAGTCAACAGAAAGGGCCCAATTCTTCTCCACAATGACACCCAATAGGATGTCACTTTGCACAACCAACACTTCAAAAGTTGAACAAATTGGGCTACGAAGTTTTGCCTCATTCACCATATTCACCTGACCTCTCTCCAACCAACTACCACTTTTTCAAGCATCTCGACATTTTTTTTTTTTTTTTTGCAAGGAAAATGCCTCCACACCTAGCAGGATGCAGAAAATGCTTTCTAAGAGTTATTGGCATCTAGAAGCACAAATTTTTATACTACAGGCATAAACAAACTTATTTCTTTTTGGCAAAAAATGTGTTGATTGTAATGGTTTCTATTTTGATTAATAAAGATGTGTTTGAAGCTAGTTATAATGATTTAAAATTCATGGTCCAAAACCACAATAACTTTTGCACCAATCTAGCATTATAAGCTGGCAAACTCTGACAAATTATTTCTACTACAGAACTATAACTACACATTCTCAGATATTGTATGCCTGAACTAGTATTAACACATAATTACACATTTTAAAAAGTATCAAGTATTCAAATATTAAATTACACAGTTTCAAAGATATAAAATATTATAGTTTTGCTAATTTTACTAGTAGAAATCTCTGTTTTACAATATATATTTGGAAGAGAAGAGAAGAAAAAAATCACACTTTATGTGGTACTTCACTTTGTAGAAGGAGCTCCAGCTCCATCCAGGACAATACAAGAGGTGCTAGATCACCATTGTTTCTTGTGGCTGAGTGGAACTCCATGGTATATATAAACTACATTTTATTAATCCACTCATGTATTGATAGGCACTTGGGTTGTTTCCACATCTTTGAAATTGTGAATTTTGTTGCTATAAACATTCTAAAGCAGATGTCTTTTTTATAAAATGTCTTTTTTTCCTTTGGGTAGATGTCCAGTAATGGGATTGGTGGATCACTGGTAGCTCTTTGAGGTATCTCCATACTGTTTAGACATTTTCTTTCTTATGCCTGATGGACTTCTCTCACATTTCTTATAGTGTGGATATTTTGATGATAATTTTTGTCAGCCTTGTTTGCCTGAAAAATTATTTATTTAACCTTCATTTCTTTAAAGATATTTTCCTTGGTATAGGTTTTTAGGTTAATTTTTTTGCTTCTTTTTTAGTCATTTTTCTCTTGTGTTTCCTTTTGAATATTTTCTATTTGTATATCTTCATTTTAATTACTTTTTCCAAATGTCTAATCTGCTGTTAATATCATCTACTGTATTCATCAACACAGACATTGTTTTTCATCTGTATAATTCAGTATGTGTCTTTTAAAATATCTTCCATGAACCTACTTAAATGCTATTCTTTCCTCTTTTTGTACATGTGTGATATAGTTGTTTATCCTAGTCAACTACTTATACCATCTGTGTTATTTCTGAGTCAGTTTTGGTTAATTGATTTTTCTCTTCTTTATGTGTTATTTTTTTGCTTTTATAAAGACTATATTTTTTATCGGATGTCAGACATTATGATTTTACTTTTTTTGTTTGCTGGACTTTTTTATTACTATACATATTCTTGAGCTTTGTTCTAACAGGAATTTAAGTTATTTGTAAACAGTTTAATTATTTTGGTTCTTGTTTTTAGGCTTTATTAGATGGGACCAGAATAATATTTGATTTAGCTTTAATGTTCAGTCAATTATGGAGATTTCCACTCTGCTGGTAAGAATATAATTTTTTTCAGGCCTAGTGTAAACTCCTGTCCCTGTTATCTCTTTAATTCTTTTAGGAGGTTCTTTTTGGCCTTGAGTAGTTTCCCTCATGTTCATATACTGACTCTTACCCATATGAAGACTCAAGAAAGTTCTTCTGCAAAATCTCTAGAATTCTCTCTTCATGCAGCTCTCCTCTCTGATACTCTGCCTTGAAAATTCTAGCCTTAGTCTTCCCAGGCTCTTAGCTCTGTATCTTCCACTCAGGGATTTTGTCAGGCTCTTCTAAGATCCCCTATCTTTGTGCCACAGTCTTAGACTTTTCTCCTGGCAGGAAGCTGTGGCAATCATAAGGCTTTCTTATTTTATTCCCCATCTCTCAGAGATCACTTACATTTACTGTGTGATGTCCAATGTCTTATATATTTTTCTTAGTTTTGTTTGTTTGTTTGAGACAGAGTCTCACTCCATCCCCCCAGGGTAGAATGCTGTGGCATCATTGTAGCTCACTGCAACCTCAAACTTCTGAGCTCAAGCAATCCTGCCTCAGCCTTCCAAGTAGCTGGGACTACAGGTGGGTGCCATGATGCCTGACTAATGTTTCAATTAGTAGAGTTGGGGGGTCTAGCTCTTGCTCAAGTTGGTGTCAAATTCCTGACCATAAGCAACTCTCCTGCCTCGGCCTCCCAAAGTGCTAGGATTACAGGTGTGAGCCACCATGTCTAGCTTTCATATTTTTTTGTTGTCTCAGGTGGAAGGATATATTTAGTTACTGTTTTCTGTCCTTGACAAGAACAGAAGTTCTGATCTGAGTTTACCTTCATATTGAATAAGATGAATTTGAGGCTAAGGAAAAAAGTCTGACTTTACCAAGGAGCTAAGGATGTCAGAAGAACTCATTCAGGCCCTGAGGCTGCACTAGTAAAAAATGGGCAAGGAAAACTATTTAGACACAGAATAGAACTGCCTGTCTTTGAACTGGTAATACACAAATCAGTTACGTACTTACAAATCTTTTCCCAGATAGGGGTTAAAGCATACACTGTGTAATATACTATTAAAAATGGATTTCAGAGGAAACATGGAAATATAACAGAAATTAGTATTTGGAAATCATACTTTTTCTTTGCCCAAGGGGAAAAATTTGTGTAGAAAATACATAGTTGTTTTTGAAAAGTGACTGAAAGAAATTCCACAAAAGAAATTCTCTTTGAAAACTGTCTACAGGGTTACCCATTTTATTATTGATAATACAGCATGCAGTGAAGAAAAACAATAGGAAACTTCTTTAATGAAAAAAAATCTATCACTTTCTTCTCAGATGGGTTAATCCAGTGTGATTTATAAATAAATTAATATTTGAAAGGTGACAAAGTAAATATATGGTCTCAAGAATTTGGCATTACTTGTCATATCATGTTATGTCAGCCATTGACTCAAAAAGACATTGAAAACTTTACTGTTGAAGAATTTCTTCTCTGGATTTTGTAGCTCAGTAGATTGCTCACATGAACCTAATAAAAAAATTGACATTGAGCAACTTTGGGTTGTGTGAGGAATCTGTTGTAGCAAGGGGTCAGGAAGCCTTTGAGGTTCTGCAAACTCCTTGAAGTAGCAAAGAATCTATATATATATCTGCTATATCTTTGCTCTGCTTAAAATAAAATCTAGATTTTCTCAAACTAGTCCTGAAGTATTATAGCTGTGTTTATGCAGGTACTTTCTTTTATACTTCATATGTAGGTATTTTAATAAAAAATTGGTATTACTGTTCCTATGTTTCTCTGTGCCTATACTCTCTTGGTGCAAAAGTAATGGCAGTTTTGGACCACGAATTTTAAATAATTATGGCTAGGCTCAAATATATCTTTATTAATCAAAATAGAAACCATTACAATCAACACATTTTTGCCAATGAGAATTAAGTTTTTTTACTCCTGTAACATAAATATCCGTGCTTCAAGATTTGGCAGACTCTTGGAAAGCAGTTTTTACATCCTGCTGGTTGTGGAGGTGTTTTCCCTGCAAAAAAAATTGTTGAGATACTTGAAGAAGTGGCAGTTGGTTGGTGAGAGGTCAGGTGAATATGGTGGATGAGGCAAAACTTGATAGCCCAATTTGTTCAACTTTTGAAGTGTTGGTTGTGCGAGGTGACGTCCTGTTGGACATTGTCGTGGAGAAAAATTGGGCCCTTTCTGTTGACCAATGCCAACTGCAGGCATTGCAGTTTTCCATACATCTCATCAATTTGCTGAGCATATTTCTCAGATGTAATAGTTTGGCGGGGATTCAGAAAGCCATAGTGGATCAGACCAGCAGCAGCCCACCAAACAGTGACTATGACTTTTTTTGGTGCATATTTGGCTTTGAGAAGTGCTTTGGAGCTTCTTGGTCCAACCACTGAGCTGGTTGACACTGATTGTCTTATAAAATCCACTTTTTGTCACATGTCACAATCCGATGGAGAAATGTTTCGTTGTTGTGTACAAGAGAAGGCAACACTTCAAAAAGTTGATTTTTTTTTTTTAATTTTTAGTCAGCTCATGAGGCACCTACTTATCGAGCTTTTTCACCCTTCCAATTTGCTTCAAATGCTGAACAACCATAGAAGGGTTTATGTTGAGTTCTTCTGCAACTTCTCATGTAGTTGTAAGTGGATCAGCTTGGAAGATTGCTTTCAGTTGGTCATTGTCAACTTCCAATGGCCAGCCACTGCGCTCATCATCTTCAAGGCTCTCATCTCCTTTGCAAAACTTCTTGAATTGCCAACTTCATTAGCAATTCCTGGGCCAAATGCTAAAACTGTTTGAACCACCACTGCACTATAGTCCGTTAGCCGTTCCTGGGCTAAGTGTTGATGTTGAGTATTCTCTCTGCTGCTTTATAACCCATTTTTAACTCAAATAAGAAAATCACTTGAATTTGCTTTTTGTCTACCATCATTTCTATAGTCTAAAATAAATATAAAATAAACAGGAATAAATCATTAGCAAAAAACATAAAGCGAGAAATGTGCATTAAAATGATGTATAACATAAGCACATTTACTTAAGAATGTATTCCAATATCAAATGGCAAATTTCAACAATACTAAAACCACAATTACTTTTGCATCGACCTATAGTTTGAAGTGCTTTTTTTTCCTAAAATGATTTCCTTTGCAAAATTTTGTACACTAAAATCTTGATGTTAGGCCAATATATATGTTAGGTAATTATTATTTGCCTAGTTTGATAATATCTATCAAGCATAAGAGTAAATAGATGAATACATGAATTTTTTAAAGGAGAAACATTTGAAAAAGACAAGAGAAGGCTACTTAAAACAGTATTTGACTTATTTCCAGAGAAATATTATTCAACAAAATAATTTAAACATTACATTTGCTTTGTCCTCATTCTCTTATTTTCAGAAATTAACTTGATTGTAGAAATGTGTCTTAAAATACAGTTTAGTGCATCAGAGAGAGGAAAAAAAATAACAGCTAAGATAACCCATTGAGAGAAACGTTGTGACTACGGGTATATGGCACATGACTGCATTTCTTATAGTCGGAGCAGATATTTCTGCATATGACTAAATCTTGATAATCAATAGTTTGACTCACTGAAGTGTAAATGGCATTTGGTCATTAACCAAATTATATTTAGTTGTTGTAAAACCGAATCATATTTAGTAGTCAATTTCTAAATGATTAGTGCCATGTATGTTTATGGTAACATGTTTGGTAATTCACGTCTGATGCTATGGATCATTTTGCTCAAATGAAGCTACCAAAGTCACCTTTCCATTATTTTTCTTTGTGTTATTGTCCTTTTTTTTAAAAAATCTATTTTTTAATTTTTAACCCATCTTTGTTCACTCTTAAGCATTTATCAGCTTAATGTTTTCAAGACCTTGTAAGATACTTTCTAAAATCCTTAGCTCTTCTTTAGTCCAATTTTAATAAAACCTCATAAACCATATAATGGTAACCATAGATTAATTATTACTCTTCCTTCATTATAACACAAATTGGTTATGATGCATTTATATTGAATTGCTTTCTTTCCTGTCCACTCACGTAATTTGATTCATTTAATTATTCATTCATTTATTCATTCACCCACCCATTCATTTATCATTTTTATTTAGTACCTACCTATTCTCCTTTTTCATGAGACTTTATTACTAAAATTGAAATCTAACAAAATAATTTAAACATTATCTCTGCTCTGTCTTAATTTTTTATTTCCAGAAATAGATTAGCCCTTTGTACAAATGTGTCCTAAAATAGAGTTTACTTCATTAAAAAAAGAAATTCACAATGAAGACATATGAAAAATGTTTTAACACTATGTTAAAATTTATTTTTTGAGAACCAGTACCTAATCAAAATTTATGCAACTCAAACCTGAGAGAGAAGTAATATTCTTTAACATTACACTTCTCTCCATCAGGAGTAATCCATGCTGAGATGGACCAGAAAAGAGGCCTTCAAATAGCAAGATTTACCTTAGATGGATGCAATATCCAATAGATCTTTAAAAGTAACTTATATTTGTTAACCATTAACTATGACAGGCATTATGCATAACTTAAAAATAGTTTCTTGAGCTAAGTGCTATCTTTAATCATAATTTTGCAAATAAGCAGGCCAAGATTCAAAACAATTAAGCTTTCCCATGTATACACAGTTAGGAAGTACTTAGATTTGAACCCAGGTCATTTCATACCAGAGCCCACACTCTTAATTAATTTACTCCATTATCTCCTCAATTCATTGTGTGTTCCCAGAATCCTCAAACCTCTCTTTTTAGCTTTAATGGTAAGTTCTTGATTCTATTGCCTTATGAACTTGAGCCTTATTTCTTAGATCCATTGTTTTATGCTCATATTAACATTGTAAATTCTCTCATGTCTGATGTTGCTAATATCCTATTCTCTTTGTCTTGGAGTAGCAAACTAACCAGAAAATTAAGATTTAGAAATTCAGGGATTCTTACCTAAACTCAGAGAACAAGTCAATGTTGACAGTATAGCAAAATTCTTTGTAAAAATTGATACTCAAAGAAATATATTAAAAAGTTTCTCATAGGAAAAAGCTTTTTCTTTCAGGAAAGAAAGTCCAACCTCTAATGTAGAAGAGCTTAGTAAATGTAACAGACTCATTTTCACTAGCAGTAAGCACTAATAATTTTTGGTTGAGCTGTTTTCTTATTTCTTTAAATAGTCTTTGCAAAATATTAGAGTATGGAACCTTCTTTTTCCTCCTATTTAGGATCACACAAACTCACCCACATGGACTATGGCAGAAGCCTAAATGTTGTTTCTTTATTTATTTTTTTAATTTATTTTTTTATTTCAGCATATTATGGGGGTACAAATATTACGGTTATGTATATTGCCCATGCCCCCCTCCCCCCTAGAGACAGAGCCTCAAGCATGATCATCCCCCAAATGTTGCACATCTCACTCATTATGTTTGTATATACCCATCCCCTCCTCCCTCCTCCCACCCGCCCAACACCCGACAAATGTTATTCCTATATGTCCACTTAGGTGTTGATCCATGAATACCAATTTGCTGGTGAGTACATGTGGTGCTTGTTTTTCCGATGTTGTTTCTTTATATTTCCTCATGAGATCAAGAAACCTTTCTGTATATCTAGTCTTGGAAAAGCCTTAGTTATCAATAATTTCCTGAAGTAATTATAAAATCAAGACTACTATTAACCTCAAGTTATAGAGCTATTGATGTTCTTTGATGTTTGTCTAGAAAATATTTTTATTTTCAACTTAGGAAATATATTATTTACTTCTACTCTAGAGACTTCTTTACCATCTCCCTTTGATAGGTTTACTTGCTTCTGTATCCTTAAGTTTTTCCACAGAAGATCTTGTAATATAATCATCATCATATTATAAATATTTAAGATAAAAAAGCAAATCACATTATCCAATACAAAGATTATAAAAATGTTTGGACAGATTATGCCGATTTTCCCTTTTCCAGTGACGAATTCATTAACTGTCTTCATTTTGTTTAGAGATTTTATTTTTTCATTTATTTGTATACATTAATGGAGTACAATTGCAGTTTTGCTACATTAATATTATATATCGCATTGTGGTGAAGTCAAGACCTTCAGTGCAAACCTCACTGAAGCAATGCATATTGTATAAACATGTATCAAGCAAACTTCTATCATCCATCTCCCTTCCAACCCACCCTTCCAAGTCTCCACTGTCCATCAGTCCACAGTCCGCTTTCATGTGTACATATTATTTTTATTATAAATCTGATACTATACATTAAAAAGAAAATTTTGGATAAAATCAAATAATATAAATAAGAAAAACATCACTCAGCCACAGCCATGATTAATATTTCAGAGTATCAGTTTTCAATTCTTCATGGGATAGTTTAACTCAGCTTTAGTCTTATAATCCTGCAATTACATACATTCATAAATATATTTTAATTATAAAATTACAAATTACTTGTCTGTTAACTTATAGGATAGTTACCTGTAAATTTAAATGTTCCCCTATTTCTAATAACATTATTATCATAACATAATTTCTCATATTGAAGATTATTTCCTTGGTCTGGAAATCAGAAGTAAAAGTTTTAGAGGAAAGGAAATGTCTCTGAGCTAGTTTTTAGGGCCTTTCATGGTTCTAATAGGACAGACTTATTTATATTACAAGTGGATCTGATCACCAGTTGCCATAAGACTTTTCCTTGTTCCTAGGCAATGTTGTGCAAAATATTATGACTTCCTTAAGTCCCTGGATGATGGTGTAGATAAAAGCATTGCAGACAGGAGGCTAATACATTACTAGAATATATGTCACTTCCAGGAAGGATACATTGTCGTCCATATACTATGGAAAGTATCTAATGAAATAAGACCATCATACGGCTGGCTGGTCTTGTTAAGGAGCAGTAATATACCAACAGCACAGAGTTGATTTTTGCTTTAAGAAGGTTGAATATTCAGCAGTGGTAGAAGAAGAGTTGATGTTGAAGAATAGAGGGCTCATGAGGTTGATCCCCAAAAGAGCTTCCATACATGTCTCCAAGACCATATATTCAGTGCTTATTTTGCCTGAACTGAGGATCCTGAGAAGAGAGACTGGCTGACACATACTTTGTTGTTGAGTGCATTCTGTGGATAATTTCTCATGGGCATTGACATGAGACCAAAAGATCTACACACTCTGATTCACTCTCATTTGTCCATGTACATGTTTCTACCCCATACTACTTTGTCTCTGATCTTCTAGAATTGTTCCTTCCAGATGCCTGAGCAACCAACTAAGCCATTCACCGCTGGTCAGGTATTTATATATATATCTATTCTTCAGGCTGCTTTTCCTTCCAAATTATATTCTTTGAAGGTCTACTCATTTCTTTCCATTATCTCGGTGATTTAAGAATATTGGTAAATTTATAGCTAATATCAACATTATACTGCTATCTGTAGTGTTGGCTTGCAATTTTTCTCCCTCTGTCAGTTGCTCATAGGGAACTCCTCTTGACAACATAGGTATGAGCTGAGGGAGAGGCAGGGGTGCAATAGAATAAAGAGCCACGTGAGTACCCACAATTTTATTATTGTTTTTGCATCTTGTAGTCCTGCTGTAGTCTGTACCTGAATATATATTTCCACTATGGGATTTTTAGCTGCTGTGCCTGCCTGACTTTATGACTCAAAGAATCAGATAATATCAAGGTTATTAATAACAGTTTGTATTCTTTGTTTGGACATTCATATACTATAAGTGTTCCAGAGCATCACAGGAATCATTTTTTCAAACAGAAAGAAGTGTTTTTGTTTTGTTTTGTTTTGCTTTTTTTATTTTGTTTGTGGCATCATGGTCCTACTCAGCACCCTAGGAAACTGTGCTGAGAACTTTCTACTGGGCTAGCAGAGATTCCATACAACATTATAATTCGCCACTTTTACTTTTAGCTCCATCAGATTTGCTGGATCATAAGGCCTGAGTTGTCAAGAAGCTTGCACTGCAGCCAAGCCCTCTTATAATCTTAAGTCCAATCAATACTTGTAGCCTGCAGAGCCCTCCTAAAAATGGATCAGTGAAATATTTACAAGTGTGGGATATGCTGCCTCCAAGCACTGAGGGTCATGCACTGTGCTCTCTTTCTTAGTGGTAGGTGTTGAGAAGTGCAAAGGTCTACCAAGCTCCCCATCTCATCTCAGTCCTCAATATCTTAACTTTTAAAATGATTGAGTCCTAAGTCTAACACAAGTAACCTGCCAAAGCTGTAATTCCAGCATTCTTTGTATCTTCCTGCTTTTAAAATTAGACCTTGGCTCTGATTTTCCATGTAGATCTCCCTAAATATTTCCATAGGGGAGGCCCTATGTGTTTCACAGCCTGTTGGTTGGTGGTAGTTGGCTGCTCTGAATCTATAATTTCCAAAATTAATTAATCAATTTAAAAGTCTGCTAATTAAATAATTATTATATTTATTATTGCTTCACATTCTTTAAATATCATAACTAACTCATAACCTAATTTTTAACTATCTATATACATTATCCTAACTTAATAAGTGAGATTCTTAGTAATTGTCATGGTATAATTACTAGGGTTTATCTCCATCACTAATATAATCAGCAAAGGAGCCACTATTTTCATCTGATAGATGCGTTGTCTAGTTCCATAGTCCCATAACAAGTGTCTGCATTCCTGTCATACATTAATACTAACTTCCTTAGTCTGGGTTTTCCTGGAATTCAAGGCTAAAATAGCAGCTTATTGAAAATAGTTTATTTGGAAGTTATCTTGTATGCTCAAGTGAACACACAGAAGGAGAGAAAGTCAATGGAAGGCTACTTTATTAAATTGGCTGCTGCTGTCCACTCTTGGTGCTCAGTCCCCTAGGACTTTTCTAGGAAGCCTTATGCAATGGTTCTCAGAACTATCTTCCAGGGAAACAAAAATAAATATCCATCCTTTTGCTCCAATCCTGCATTTCTTAAGAGTAGTCTTTTCACAGACACCATTAATCCCCTGGCTTCTGGATTGCTTTTGCCTGAGGAAAAAATATTTCCTCAGACATCCCATGGCTCAAAGACAGTCAATGAAAGTTATGAATGTCAGATTGTACCTGTGTGAATCTGGCCAAAGTCAACATAGTACGTGCCTGGATACGAGGTAAAGCCCCAAAGATCTGCAGTGGCATGTGAGAAATGACAGGTACAGGTCATCTTATTCTCTTTATTTTCTCTTCTCTTATGGAAAACACAATAGAATTGCCAATAACAACTCTTTTCTTCTTTAAAATTTTCTTCTTTTTTTGTTTCACATGGTTATAACCTTTATTGTTTTTCTTTTCGCAGTTTTCATTTAAAGAAAAACAATAGTATTCTCCATGAACTGTTGAATGGATACAAGGATTCAAAGGTTCATAGTGGCATATGGAAACATTTTATTAAAAATTATAAATGTTTATTATAGTATATACATATTCAAATCCATAGCAGATAGATCTTGCTAGCTTGCTATTGTCCTCCCAGTACATGTGGCCTATGACCATTTATTTCAATAAATTTTGATCTAGCTGGAGTTCAAACTGAGCTCTTATTTTTCTTCTCTTTCTTTCAGAATTGCTGTGAGAACTCAGTAATTCTCATTTCTACTTGCCTTCTGTCACTCCAGATGGTCATACCTATGTCATCAGATTAAACATTTCCCATTAACAATCAATTCTCATTCAGTCATTACCACACCCTCCTCCAGTTGGTAAGGCAGTTTTCATATTTTCATTTTTGAAACAAGACAATGGTTATTTAAAAGAGGTAAATAACATCTATATAGTCAAATTGTAAATTAGCTATGTAGCCAAGATGAAAAATAATATTTTTATTGGTTTATGAAGAAGTCAAGTGTTGTATCTTATTTTATTAAAATTGTTAAATACTAATCTATGGCCATAGTAAAACCCATTTTAATTGTACAAAGAAGGAATTAAAATGAATTTAGTATTTCTGTGATTTAGTTTCCTCATTTGCTTGCAAAGAGGTGAAAAATGAGATAGCTTCATTAGGTGATCTCTGAGATTCATTTCAAATTTAATAATGTATAATTCTAAGTAAACACCAACCTTTTTATTATAAGTACTCTGTTTTCTCTAATATCTACCCAGATTAATAAACTGGTTATTCTATCTTTAGCCATGAGAGTTGGTCAAAGTTCTTTTTGATGGGAATATTAGAAACCCACTCCAATTATCTTAAGCAAGGGATGAATAGGGGAAGGGAATTTATTTTTAGCATATTAGTTTATCCTTATGAAACATGATGGCAGGAATCAGAGTTAAGCCTCACCATGAACAGGAATCAGGAACTCTTCAATCAGAAAATGAGGTTGCCCTCTATTAGTTATGGGCCACATGATCTCTTTACAGTGCTTTTCTCCACAAATGTGCTCCATTCTTCTCCCTGGAAACATGGATTATTTTGAAATTTAACATGCTCACAGCTAATTAGCCATCTCGGCTCAGCTTTGTCACACTTATCAGGTTAAGTGCATCATAGAGACATACTGAATTTATTCTGTTTCAATTCCCAATTTATGGAAAATAGTTTAGAATTGGTCTAACTTCAACCAGGTATCAAACAATTGGATTGTAGGAGGGGGAAAATCTCACAGTACAGACTAACTGCCAAGGTGCAAACCTGTTCATAAAGGCAGGGATTTCTATTAAAAGCTTGAAAAGCATGGGCTGAGAGGACACTTCAAAACAAGTCTAGTAAGCACAAAAAAGATGAGATTATTTCAAAAGATAAATAGAAGTATTGCTAAGATTGATATATCTTCCAAACAGACAATATAAACTTCACAATGTTAAAGAAAACCCAGTATAATACTGTTTTTCTATGGAAGCAATAATGAAGTCTTTTCAATGACATTTTCTCTATTTGAACAGTGAATTATGTGCCCATATTTGGTCTATTCATCTATAGAAGAAATACCTCCTATAAGAAATCATTCCAAGTAGTTATAGACATGTGCACTAGACAGTTTTAAGACCTCAATATCTTTAACTAATTAAATGTCTCTTTGATATAGCCAATGGCAGGGACTCTCATGATGGTGCTAACGACCTGTGAAATCTAAGCAGCTTAGAAGTTCTAAGAGCAGGAATTGTGAGCATGAAACCATAAAATAAAGACTCAGCTATTCTTTTCAATATTTAGGGTTTACTGTAGCAAAATTGAAATATAATAGTTGCAAACTAGATTTCTGTGAAGAAACCTTAAGCTCAGAGTGAAATGAAATTCAACAAAGTAGATGTGCTATGAATTCACTGAAACAAATGTGGAAAATGCAAAATGGTAATAGACACCTAAGTGCATGCCATTAAAACAAATAAAGGGAGAAAAAGAAAGTAATTCTCAAAGAAATAGACATTATATCCAATTTACTATTACAATATTTCATATATATCAGCCATTTGGATAGTTGCATGAGATACTATTATCACAGAAATATTGTGTATGTGTATAATATCTAGAATAAATTCAAGCATTTATCCCCTTTTTTCTTTTAATGTGCTATTGGACACTAATCTTCATTTCCCAGCAAATGGAAAAATCAATTTCTACATCTTCTGAATAGAAGTGGCAAAAGAAAAAACTGAAATTTTAAAATTAAGATATTTTTTGAGAGACAGAAAAATTAAATGAAATAGTTTTTAAAGAAACTGAGTTACATTATCATTTTTAGTTAAGTTTTTTAGTTTCTATTTCCAATGTTTCAGTATAAGACATTGGAAAAACTCAGTACATTAGGAATAAAGAGTACACTATGATTACAAAAGTATATAAAGTGTATGATAACTTCAGGAGAAAATAAAACCTACTTGGGAAAACATAAAATGCTAAAAGAAATGTGTCTCACAATTTCAATTATCTGATATCTCTCATTGGCATAGCATTCTTCAATTTTCTAAGCATGGCCACATATGCAACCTGAATTCTCAGTTGTAACAGCATAAAGAATAAGAGAGGGTAGATAAGGAAACTGACCTCAGAGGAGCTGTGTTGTCGCCACATTGTTAAGGTGCATGTCACTGTTATTGCATTCTGTATCATTACTACTTATCTCTCTTTCTTCTTAAACTCAACAGCTTAATGTGAAGGGAGAATTGCAAACATTTTCATCAATTGTTCAAAATAAGAGAAGTTCTTAAAAAGTCGGTATTGTTTACTTTATTGATTTTTTTGGTGAGGAAAACACCTTATGGATGTTAATTTTGATGCTAAGTTGCTAGTATAATATTATCTAATATATATATGTTTATTTATATACATACATCTATACATATGTGTGTATATACATGCATATACATATATGTATATATTTATGTTTGTGTGTATATAAATGGAGAGAGAGGAGAAAAAATAGGGGCATCAAGGTTCATCTTTCCCTATGTACTACTTCCTGTTGCAAGGCAGGACATTTTTATCATCTGGTCCTTTCTCTGGAGATGGATGTACTGAGTGATCAATAGGTACATTGCAATTGTTGTTTTTGACTGTGCTGTATTTCTTCTAAATGGAATGGAATGTAAAATGGGACTTTCCCTATTCTCTAAGAATTCCAGATAAAGCCTCAAAGTCAAAGAAGATTAATGATATATGTTTGTACATTCTAAAAAGAAATATAGTCACATACTCAAAGGACTTATTAAGAGGTAGCCAAATGGTCCAGTGATCAGCAACCTCAATGGCCTATATGAGAGAAGACTAACAATTCAGTAAAGGTGGACCTTCTTAAGGGGAATTTTAAATTCCATAACTAGTTTGGTGGGTTTTTTCTTTCCCTTAGTAATGAAGGATAGAAAACCAATATATCTCCTATAATTCAAGACAACTGAGAGAGGCCTCACAAGAAGCAGTCATAGAGATTCTGATGGTTTACAAGAGGAGAAGTGAACATCTCAGTCTACTTGGAATGTTGAAGGAACTGCAGAGATGCCTGGGCCTATACAATGTACCATGTATTAAATAGCTTTGCAATGGATAGTGAGAGAGATTCTTGGGATAATTCAATAAGAGCCACCTTATGTCGAGGGGTGGGTCATGCAGAAGGGTACATGAGTAAGTTGGAAGGCAGGGCTGACTTGAATAGCCACAAATGGCAAGGCAAAATGGGGAAAGGTAGTAGCAGGACTTTTCTAAGGTAGTGGAACAAGGATGCATGAATTCCTATGCTTCGATGCTGTGCCATAAAAAGTAACTGGATTTGAGTTGTCATGAAAAGATATTGCTCAAGAGAGGTATCTTCTGGGTGAAGAGAAGACTCTCAGCAGGTGGAGAGAGGTTATCACTATCTCAAAAGCTGATGGATTGTCAGTTAGAGAATACGTGATCTGTGCTGGTTAAAAAGTCCAGCAGAATCTCCATGAATTTTATCTCTAATGAAACCATTAATATGCTCCTTAAAAGAGCTAGCATTTGAAAAGTGTGTTTGACTTAGCCAAGAGATAAGTACAAAAAAAAAAAAAAAATCCCCCAAACCTCAATTTGTAGCCCTTGTCTTGGTTCTGAAATCTCTCCGCTCTGATCATTCCTCAAGGAGCTGGAATCAACAGTTAGGTAGTAGAGGTGGTAAGGGGTGAATGAAAGGCTATATTTGCTCTCACTTTTCTGTCATTGCCACAGATCAGACCTGAGAGGACTGACTTAGGCGGTGGTGGGAAGAAGGAGGGGGATGGTACTTTGAATTTGATGAACATGATATTGGATGGTTCCCTTTAACATATGAAAATAAGGCTACATTTTACTAGAGGACAGTGATCTAATGGGTTGTGGTATATGTCCAGGATGTCAAACAAGGGTAAGGACAAGATCTAAGAGAACATGTTTGAAAGTAATAATATAAATAAATTAAAAAATATTTTT
Organism: Cheirogaleus medius; assembly: GCA_008086735.1. NCBI lineage: Eukaryota > Metazoa > Chordata > Mammalia > Primates > Cheirogaleidae > Cheirogaleus > Cheirogaleus medius. The sequence goes on from VBSM01002608.1 coordinate 28,340,394, forward strand.
CTTAGCAGTACTGCAGAATTCAGCCCATTAAATAAATTGTTTGGACTCAACTTTAAAACACTGGAATAGGTATAATATTCACGTTCTGTTTCTTTTTCAGTTTGAAACTGAGGTTTTGTATCTTACTTAGCTTTTATTATTAAAGGTAGAAATCTAGTACTTCATTAATTATTCTCACTTAAGATTGGTTCTATCATAAGGTTATTCAATGACCTTTGTACTTTCAAGGCCCAATCATTACAGTTTCTAATAGTCATCCGTTCACTGCTTTTTCTTGTTCAGAAAGATGAAATTTCGTAATACTGCTGTGATCATGAATGCTGTTAGCCAAATCTTAATATTTTGGTTCTCCATCTTGTAGTAAAATTTTATCCCATAATGTGCTTTGGACAAATATATATGTGTGTATGTATATATATATGTATATATATACACATACACACAAACATACAGAGATACTTGTGTGTGTATGTATGTGTAATAGGTATCACTATGCTGGGCAGAATATTTAATAGCCTGATTGTGAGAGTCATCATGTTTATTTACCATTCTTTCTGTAATTGTTAGTGAATGCATTGAGATGATGCCTAAGATAGTTTAGCTCCGTATGTCATTGCCATGAACAGATTTCATAGTAAAGCATCTCTTTCAACAACCTTGGCTTATTTCCCCTCTTGGATGTCAGTAATAATTTCCTTTTTCTTCACTTAATTTTCTTTTATTATTCACAAAATTCATTAGGAAGTATCCTTCCTCTTTTCTCCCATTTGCTGTGTGCCAATTTTCTGTTTCCAATCTTTATGAATCCCTCATCAAGAGTGACTCTGAAGCCATATACTCTGTAATTAAAATTGACAAAATAAAACTTCATGTATGGGTACTTTTATTCTAAAAATGTTTGTTTACATTTAATTGTTTTCATTACTTGTTCAAATAACATAAAAGTTCACAAAAACAAAAGCTTTAATATAATGTTTAAAGAAGAAAGTAATAAAAATGACAGTCATTCTTTACAGTGAATGAGCATTTAATTTCTATGAAGGCTGCTAAAAAATGGATAAAGTTTAAAACATCCTTTCAGAGACATTTAAATTATTACAAATATATATAGGTTTTGTACATGCAGATGCTCCTTGACTTACGATGGGATTATATCCCAATAAATGCATGGTAAACTGAAAATATCGTAAGTCAAAAATGCATTTAATATATCTAACCTACCAAATATCATAGCTTAGCCTAGCCTACTTTAAACATGCTCAGAACACTTACATTAGTCTACAGTTGGGCAAAATCATTTAACAAAAACCTATTTTATAATAAAGCATTGAATATCTCATGTAATTTTTTTAAATACTGCACTGAAAGTAAGAAGCAGAATGGTTGTACAGGTACTTCAAGTACAGTTTCTGCTGAATGCGTATCACTGTCATGGCATCATAAAGTCAAAACGACAAAACATCTTAAAATGATCCATTGTAAGCTGGGAATCATCTGTGTGTGAAAATATATATATAAACATTAATTATATATTTAAAAATACATATGTACACACTACATTTGGGGGAAATATAATTGTTAAATTAGCATTAAACCAGAATGTGACGTGCATGACAATCTACTAAGAGATTTCAAGGACAGAAAGAAATTTTTCCCTTTTATATAGCCAAGAAGATACAACCAGTTACATCTCAAGATAAACAATAACTAGTCCTCAAGGAAGGGTTTGACAGCACCATACACCACTATATTACACTAAAATTTCAAAACATAAAACTCTTCTGACACTCCTCTACTTCATAAGAAAATCCAATATTTCAAATAAAAGAAGTAATATATCACACTAGCTAAAAGTACAGTTTATAAGTCAGACAAATATCAGCTCTACCCCTTAATGGATAAATGACATTTGACAAGTGACAACATATCTTTGATAGTTTTATTATCTATAACTTAGGAATAAAATAATAATCACACAAAAGTTATTTATAATTTTTTTTACTTAACAATTTTTTTCAGTATATATACCATGTTTTAGATTCTGTTTTATGTACTAAGAATACAGCAGTAGATAATACAGTCAATAAATTCTATTCTCAATGGAGTTTATATTCTAAAGTGGGGAGACAGACAATAAATACCAATAGAAAAAAATATTATTTTTCAGATAGTCATAGGTAGTATGGAGAAAAATAATGTAAATATCAGTTACCCTGCTTCCAGCCAATCCTGTTATTGCCTAATTGGTTCAAGAATGAAGTGCCTCTGGCAGCAAAAGTAGAGGTTATGCATGGGATCCATATATAGGATATCCACTCACCAGGGCAGAACTGGTATAGCCACTGATGAGTTCCAATATACTCAAAGCAGAAACGCAAAACATTGTCCTTCATATGGCACAATTCACTGGGATTAGTAGCTAGCTCAGGTGGTATAAAGACAATATTTTTTTCTCTCTAGGGTTGACACTTATTCTGGATATGGACAGAATTCTGGACTGTCTTCTCTGTCTATAATGCTTCTGGCAATATAACTATCCATGAACTTATAGAATGACATATTCATCATCTTGGTATATTATATACAGCATCAATTTGGACAAAGCAAATAATTTTCTAGCAAATGAAATTTGGCAATGAGCACAGGTCTATAGAATTCACTAGCTGTACATGTTCACCATTATCCTGAAGCTGCTGGCATGCTGAAACAATCTAATGGTTTTTTGAATGCCTACTTATGGTTATACGTAGGCTGCAAATCCTTGCAGAGCTGAGGCAGAATTCTCCAAGTTATGATATATGCTCTAAATCAGCAGTCTATATAAGGACTATGGGAATCAAGGAGTGAAAATGAGAATTATCTCTTTTCATCATTACCACAAGGATCCAGTATAAGAAATAGTTGCCTGCCCCCATAAGTTAAAGTTGCAATTGTCTAGTAGTTTTAAATTGAAAAGAAGAAATGCTTATACATGTGACAAAATAATAATTCAATTGACCTGGAAATTTTGTTTGTAATCTGACAACTTTTAGTTCCTCATGTGAATAAATAAATAGGCAAAGAAGGTGGTTACAGTACAGGTGGGCAACCGATCCTAACAATCAAGGGATTTAAACAATGGTGTTCAGAATGATAGGTCTGAAACACAGTTGATCGCCTGAGAAGGAGCTCTCATAATACTCCCAAATCGTATACTTAAATTCAATGAAAAATTTGTATCATGTTAGGTGGAAGCAAGACTGTCTTTTACTGGTGATTAACATGTTTAAAGAGATATATAGTTACTAAGTGACAAAAGGTAGACTCTATTGGGTTTGTAATGTGTCAATTTAGCTAAGCTGAACTACTTTTTGTGGCATTCCTTTACCATCAAATAGAGATGTTGCTTAATTTGTGATTTGTACATATGTGATTAGAGAAGGCCATCAGAGACATCTTTGCAAAGGCATGAAAGGCAAAAATTAAGCAACATCTTTATTGATCTTTATGTGCAGAATGCTGTATGTGGCTACATCATTGGGCACTTTTGTGTTCCACCTTTCCTGGATATCTCTTCAGCTTTTATGGTTTCTAAGCTAAGTATGTGTTTAGCTTCATGACCAAAGGCTGTAGTTTCTCATGCAGAATGCCCATCCCATCATGGTCAGAGGCAATGAAAATTTAAATGGGTTCCAGTTCATCCTAGTGGGTTCAAGTTAGTGCAAGAGTTTAGTTTATCTTTGTTATATCCATCTTTTCTTCCAAATCACCTCCCCTGAAACTTTGAATTCCAGCATCAAATGTGAAAAATAAAGTCTTATTGGGTAAATAGTAGGTATGTTTATGTGATTGAACTCTGATTAAAGGGATGGAAAGGGATGTCTCCAGCAAGGAGAAAACAGTTGGGTAAAGAGTGAAGGAGAAACTAAGTAATGGTTGTGTTTTCTTTGATGCTCTGTAAGAGTTCATTAGGACAAACTGAAGTAAAGAAATATGTATTAAAGTTAAAACCAGTAGAACTATGCAAATGACAATCTATTATTCACAAATTCTGTATTTGCAAATTTTCATACTCACTTAAATTTATTTGTGGGTTCAAAATCAATACTCTGAGTGCCTTCATGGTATAGACATGTACAGAGTGGTAAAAATTGAATCAACTGACATGTACCTTCTTAGCTGAGTTTGAATAAGATAATGCTCTGTCTTTTTGTTTCAGCTGTCATACTATAAAAAGAGTCTATTTCTTGGTCTATTTAGTGACATTTTATTCACATTTTTGTGCTTTGTGTTGGATGGTTTCATTGTTTAAAATGGTCACTAAGCATAGTGCTGTTGTGCTATCTACTCTTCCTAATCACAAGAAGACTATGATCTGTCTCATGAAGAAAGCATATTTCTTTAATTTTTTTCTTAATTTTAATTATGAGTTGCATATATTTATAAGGTACATGTAATGTTTTGATACAGGCATACAATGTGTATTAATCAAATCAGGGTAATTAAAGTATACATCACTGAGGCATTTGTCATTTCTTTGTGTTAGGAACATTCCAATTTCACTCTTTTCGTTATTTTAAAGTATATCCTAACTTATTGTTGATTATAGTTACTTTGTTGTGCTATCAAATATTGTTCATTCTATCTAACTATCTAACTTTATTTTTAGACCCATTCAGTATCCCCACTTTATCCCCTCTCCCTGCTACCTTTCCCAACTGCCTCTGAGATTTCACATAAATTCTCTTTCTGAAAAAATGTCTCTGCAATCTCCAAGCAGTTCCCTATGTTAGTCCTGAGACCTGTGTAGGTCAGGAGGTTCTCTTGTAATGAAGATCATAAATGCTCTTTTTGGCAAATGGAGCCCTGGGGGATTCTCTCTATTTCCCTTCATCCAAGAGCCTCTCTTAGATGTTAGCCAGTCTTCTTCAGCCAGGGAAATTGCCTGGAACCCTCTCCTAACCTACTTTTGGTGCTTCCTGTCACTTCCTTTGTAAATCCAACATTCTCTCCTAGTTGATCTATTCAAAATGTGAGAATCTGCTTACTCTTCTGGTTCCTCTCCCTAAAGAGGTACATACTACCTAGTCTAGTCATCCATCTTGATCCTACTGAAAATACAGGTTTCGATAAGCTTCATTCAGTCATAAGTTACAGCACTGTTGGCCATGAGTTCAATGCTAATAAATCAACGATGCATACATCAAGGAAAAGGAAAAGGAAATTTGCTGGTTTGTGTGACAGGTTGCTCCAGAAAATTCTAAAATAACACCTATAGTACTTGATGAAACTATGGAAAAGAGACTAAATTTATAAATTCATAGGATGATGACTTATTTAAAAAAGTATAGTGGACAGCATTATTGTGAGGCTAAAAGCCAAAGAAATTTATACTTATATTACCAGGGTCATGAAAATGTTAAACTCTTCTCAGCTAGAGTGAGCTAGCTCTTGCATTTCAAACAGCAGTACTATATGAAAAATCATAAATTTGCAGAAAAGGCAGGTCATGCAAATCAGGAGGCTGTGGAAGAATTTTAGAAATACTTGCTAAATGTTATACAGGAAGAGGGTTATGGTGAAGTGCAGTTTTTTCAGTGCTACTGAGAATGGCTTATTTTAAAAGACATTGGCAAATGAACTTATATAATACAAATGGCCTCCAAAGCCTCTCACTTTTAGTAATTTAAAGAACAAGGAATTAATTATTGTAAGAAATGTATATTAGATTATATGTCTTTAAACAGAAACACTCATAAAACCAAGTTATGTATTAGTTGGTTAATAAAAATGCAGTGGCAAGATCCTCTCAGGAACCTAACCCTCTACTTCCTCTAGGAGCAATGGTTTTGCATTCACTAATTAAGTGGGCTTTTTTTGACATTCTTGTAAATACCAATTTATTTTTTCCCAGTCATATCTAATTATCATTTTTTTAAATAAATTGACAAATCATAGTTGTATATATTTATGGAGTACAAAGTGATGTTACGATTCATGCATACAATGTGAAATAATTAGTCAAGGTAATTAACATATCCATCACCTCCAATACTTACCACTTTTTGTGGTGAGAACATTTGATCTTTACTCTCTCAGCAATTTTGAAATATATAATACACTACTATTTACTATATTTACCACATTGTGCAAGACATCTCAAAGAAAAGAACCACTATTCCTCCTGTCTAACTGAGGCTTTGTACCATTTTACTGCTATCTCCCCATTCCCCCCACCCCTCAAAAAAACAAAAAAATGTTTGAATCAACTTTATAGAACAGAACTACCCTGAATAATGATACTCACTATATGAATATATAAAGTACTTATAGCTGATATGGAAAATAATGTTATAATAAATATAAATAATAGCTATTTTTAAGTTGGTAGGCATTTTAAATGAGTTTCTCTCAAACTATAGTACTTTTATTATGAAATTGTAACTAGTTTTCTAAGAATCTTGGAGTTTGTGTAAATAATAAATTCTTATTTTATTTAAATGTATTTAAGGAAATACATTTAAAATAATAACTTGCTTGATATATTTGTCTCCTCACAAATGTATCTGAAAATCTGGCAGTCATCAAAATTCCGAATTTATGAAATCATAAGTGTTTTTTATTAAATCTCTATATCAATAGACACAATTGAATTTTCATGTACCTCTTAAGTAGAAAGCAGTATGGCACATAGAAAATGATTTGAGGACTCACTGCAGAGGTTGTATTCAAATAATAATATAACATCTATATGTTTTCTCAGACTGTGTTCATCATACAAATGCTACATATTTTCTTAAGGAAATAAGCTACTAAAGCAATGATGAGCTAAAACTACCACAGAATTGCTGAACAGTACACTTCTTGTGTAATGGAACTTTAAGAAAGTTTCATATAGCCAAGACTATTCCATTTTTGAGGCTATTAATAAAATCAGAACTTTTTGCTATTTTATTTACTGAAGTCAGTATTGTGATTAGTAAGGTGTGTGTTATAAGGCATCATGAGTTTATATGATCATGTCTTGCTTACTGCAGAGTTAGGTAATAATGTTAATAAGGAAGTAGATCAAGTCAAGATTATGAACAAATGAATCTCAAATAGCCCAAAAAATCATGTTTTGTATGTGAGCTCAATAAATCTTAAAAGAGGGCTGGTCATAGTGGCTTATGCCTGTAATCCTAGCACTTTGAAAGGGCGAGGCTGGAGGATCACTTGAGCTCAGGGTTGGAGACCAGCCTAAGCAAGAGCAGGAAGATTGCTTGAGCCCAGGTTTGAGGTTGCTGTGAACTAGGCTGACACCATGGCACTCCAGCCTGGGCAACAGAGCAAGACTCTGTTTCAAAAATAAATACATACATACATAAATCTTAAAGAGGAGCAGAATGAACTCAAAACAATTAACCAGCATTTATTATAAAGACTCTTCCCAGAATTCAGGCCACTGAGACAAAATTTAGTATAATGAAGCAATTACTTACTGAATAAAGCTCTCAGAGGTTTTATGGATTAATGTAGTATTAAGGAACTAGCTTAGAACTATAAAAATCTTTCAAATTATTTGATGATGATAAATACAATGTCAACCATACCAAATGATCTGATTCATTTTCTAATCAGACATTGGGTGTTTAGTTGTTGACCTTAAATAAATATTGGCAAAGTAGCCAATTCATTGACTAGATATTCTTTCTTCCCTTTATTTCCCACTGTTAATAAACTTTATTTATGTATTATTCTGAATAGTTTTCACTAGAGAGTAATAGTTATTTGTGTATTCATAAGTTCATGAGTGTCTATAATAAGGAAATCCATACTCAGTGAAACAAATGTCCTTATTTGATAACAGAAAAAATACAAGATAGTAAAAGAAAAAAAGTTGTCAACCAGAAATAGATTAAATTCTGTAAGTGTAAAACAAAGTAAATAGGAGAACTGAGAAACCCACACAGGATTTGTTGTACATGTATGTGTGAAAATGTGTATTTCTGTTCCTTTTTACATATTGTGATGCCTGGCTTTTACTGTACAGTGCAGTTAGTAAAGTAAGAAAAGTAGGTTAAAATAATGTATAAAGGGTAGTTGTAGATTTTCAGAAATAGGTTGCTGTTTTCTGTAGAAAGATGTAATTATGTGTTTATGCCTAATATATACAAAAATCAGGGATTTGTGTGGCTTGATATTTAAAATTATAGTATATTTATGGTAAAAAATTAGTGGGTATAAATCTAATCATCAAAGATAATCAAAGAGCTGACAGAAAAATATTTGCATCCAGTTCCTATTTTTCTGGAATGAAAGCTTTCCATTACCAATGTACATGGCCCATTAAAATCAATCACATCACATCAAAATTATTTAAAATATAATCAATACTATTTGAAATTATATATTGCATTGGCCAATATTATTTTTATCTTTGAAAGTGCAATAATAGCTTTTCCTCTTAGGACTTTAAAATTATATGTTGCTCTATGAATTGGTTATATCTAGTTTGTACCATGTAAAAGTTGCTATGCTAAAAACTTTTAACTTGGGATTTGGCTATTTGATATGGGTATTCTGAAAACTTCATCCTTCTGGAATCTAGAATGGAGTTAATAAGCCATTCATTCATTTCAAATATTTATTGAAAAACTTTTATTTGCCAGGCTATGAATTGGTAATATCATCATGTTCTATATACTGGTAATAAAGCAACAAATATGATACATTTCTTGTCCTTAAGGAACATATAGTTCAGTAGACAGAGATGAGGACAAGTAAACAGGTCAAATACTAAAGCGGCTGTGGCAGGAAATAGGCAGTGTGGTATGATGGTGCTTATGGAGGGACTAACTCAACTGTGTAAACTCAAGGGAGTATTCCAAAAATTAATATCTAAAAGAATCTTTTAAATAGAAGAATGCCAATTTACATATTTACCATTAAAAATGGTTGCCAGAGGACTAGATGTCTAAAAATCTTCCTATTCCCTTTCTGCAAATAAATCCAGGGCAAGCCAAAGTTTGTTGAATGAATATAGAATCAGAACAATGGAAATAAATAAATCAAAGGCATAAAACAGAGGCAAACAGATTTGGGTGCATCCAATTTTCATTAACAATATCTTTGTAAATGTACCAGCAGTCAAAACAGGTCCATTGACTACAACCCCTGACATCCGTCTCGACATTAAGGATGCCAATAGAGAGTTAAAGCTGATTGGCTAAAAGTAATTTTTCTGGATAATGCTTGTATGGAAACTGCTGATATCTGCCTTTGAAATTTTCCATGTTCTATAGTTTTAAGGCAGAAAAATTCCTGACTCTGACAATGTCAAAAGGTTACAGAGATAGTCAAGATGTTATTTTACTAACTTTACTAAGTATATAGTTTGTAATAGAATGAACATCTAATTAAGAGCCCCAAATCAGAGCTATGTAATTTAAACTCTGTCACAGAATTTAGGTAAACGTCTTAATTCTCCTGTACTTCATATTCCTCATTGAAAAGTAAGAGTACACAATTAGACAATTTTGTTTTTACAAACTTGGCTTTAATCATTCCATTCTATGATTATTGTAAATCATTTGTAAAAATCAAGAATTGCTTCTGCAATCTCCAAATGTGCTGTGAAATCCTAACTATGAGACTGGATTAAGTTTTGGGTTGCTAACTCAAACGCACATGGTTATGCCATATGAAAAATGAATGCAATTTTCTATATTCAATATACAATGTTATAAGAATCAAACATATTGAAAAATAATGAATGCATAAAGGAGATTTACACTTTTAAGTAAAAATGGCAGTAGTTTCCATTCTGTCCACATAGAACACAGTTCAATTATTCTTCAACATATACATAGCTTTTTGGAGACCATAATTTTTATGATTTTTAGGAAACTGAAAACCATAAGTAATTATATACACTGCAGCAAATCTTTGTATCGTAACTTCTAACTTCCAAATGTTAACGTTAATATAACACTGGAGTTGACCACAAAGAACTTATACATAAAGACTGTTAAATGTTTGTTTTCGTTTCCTGAGCACAACTTTAAAAGTTCTTAATTTGCTTTGTAAAAGCTACTGGTGATAGCGCCTACGTGCCAAGCTGCAGTGATAGTGATAAATGGTGTTGATGCCTTAGGGTGATACCTAACTAAATTAGCTGGTAAATCTAAACTGTGTTCATTTTCAATTTTTAATACTGTGTAGTAGTGATGGCTCTTCAGCCACCATTCAATTGGCTTTGCTTACTTTGTGATTTAATTGCTTATAAGATAGTAATAAAAATTTAGAAATGTACCCAAAAAAAGGAGAAATGTACTTTTACTATAGACACTAAGAATAAGATATGCTAACAGGAGTCCAGGGAGCCTTAGGAATGTTAAAGTAATTCAGTTTAAAAGCTTCTTCTTTTTTTAAATTTTATTATAATTGCTAAGAGAAACAACTTTTTGTCTAGAGAATATAGAAACTCATTCTCATCATAGAGTATTATGAAATTATAAAGCTTGGATAGGGGAAGTATGCAAAAACATTCAGGAACATACTGATAATGATTTCATTAGTTTATATTTCAGGATCTCTCATCTCCTTTGTAACTTTTCAGGATGCTTCCAGGTGAATAATTAAGTTTACTTTTTTATTACCATTAGTGTGGTATGGCATGTGCCTTTGTAAAAATTTTTAAAAAGTAGCAGTAATTAAGGAAACTATATTATTCTTTTGGATAGGTATTTATTTACAATATCACACAAAAGAATAGAAAAAGAGAGAAACAAACTGCAGGGAATAAAAAAAATACCATGAAAAAGTAATCACAATATATAACTATAAGGCAGTGCAAATTACAAGCTGTATGTTCTTTTGTTAAAAATTGTTAAAAGAGGATGCATGCTAATAAAGGAAGCATGATTTTTTTGCATTTATAAGTAAAATTTACCAAAGGCACAAAAAGTTATAAGAAGGAGAACTCTGAAGATCTGCCACCCACTGACCACTAAGCAATATTTCAGGTTAATGTGCTCTTCTAAAATCTCTTTAAACTCCGAGGTACCATTAGCAGTGATCTCTGATCATCTTAAATTTGAATTTGTGTTACTGCTTGTTTCTCTATGTAAGAGGGTTCTGTGTTTGTTTGTTTGTTTGTTTTGATACCCTGGGGAGCCGGTTTACTCACATAAATGAGAACCGAAGAGTTTACTTTAGTTTAATTCATTTTCAATTTACTGGAGTTAAAAATTTCAAAGCTGAGATGTACAAAACTTATTCTATTAATATGTTATTAAGACTAGCAAATTTAACAATCACTTTTTAGTCAGCCTTTGATAAATGTTTGGGATCATTATAAAAATCACATACTTTCAAATATTTTTAACAATCATTATATATTTTAAATATTTAATTCCTTTCTATGTATTTCTGTTATAATCTTCTCCAGTACTTAATCCAATAAGTAAGTTAAACATGTAGATATTATGAAATTTAAGTCTCTTAAACATGTCAGTCGGTATAGGATGTAAATTAGTAAGTTTCTACAAAAAGAACAAATCTATAATATTACTCTAAGATGTTGTCTGTTAGTTTTGCTTCTTATTTCCCTGAGTATCTTATAAGATTTACCACATTTTCCCCTCCGTTAATATATTGATGTATATCTGGATTACTTCTAGCTTTTATCCCTTATTAATAAAACTGCTATGGATGTTCTTGTGCATATCTTTTTGTGCACTAATTTCTCTTGGGTGTTAAGTGAAATAAATAGTCACAAAAGAGTGTATACTGTTAAATTTTAAAATTAAAATTATTGAAAGCACAAAGGTTTCTTTATGCAATAATATTATCAAGGAGTTGTCACTCTCTTAAACATTTCTATTCTTAGTTCTACATCTTCCTGGGTTGCAAGGATAGGATGTGAGTAAACTAAAGTAGTAAGTATATCTTTCTAAATAATTTGAGATTAGTGGATATTGATATAGGTTATCTAAAACTCTATGCCACTGCCTGGATTCTTGTTATTCTGATTGTGTGACTGAACCTTGTTTTTTCTTAATTCAATGTCAATGACTTCATAATCTAAAGGAGATGGTTCTGTAGTTGAAAGTCCTACATTAAGTTATCTTACCCAGTTCTTCATTAAACAAGTGAAATCTGCAACAATAACTCAGTTTTTTATATTACTTAATTTGATTTTGAATTTATTTAAATATAGTAATGATTTTCTGTGTATAATTCTATGGTCCTATAAATTTGAGAAAACCCTGCAGTTCTTTCATGAAAGTCCATTTTCTTAGGACCATATGATTCTTGTAAATAATACTGTCATATTTGATAACTATGAATCTGTCCCATAGTTTCCACTGATTTTTCTGATACAACTCCCTAGGCCAATTTACATATATTTGCAAAATATGCTTTTATAAACAACAACAACAAAAAATGATCACCTAATTCTTGAAAACAAAATATTTTAGTAAGACTTAAAATTAACATTTAATTTAAAAAGAAGACCTATGAAAATTCTGGGAAATAGCTTTATGAATAGATATATATCAGTTATTGCAGACATTATCATCTTTGTTTTCATTTTTTTAATTAAAACATGGATTATAATCTACTCTCAATAAAATATTTGACTCAAATTCTCCAAGAATATATTCAGACTACTTTTAAAATATTTCTTTTAACATATTTAAACAATATCTTTATTACAATCGTTAACATTAATCGTTTACCACGATGAAAATTAAAATTTTTAGTGCTAGTATCTGTATTTTCAATTTAATTACTTTGAATTTCTCTACATGAGTTTCTTTCAGTTATTGGCCTATTTACAAATATCCAAAATAAAGTGTGTTATAAAGGTGAAGTGAAATTATGTTTATGAAGAGTTTAGCACAGTAATTAGTACCTAGTGTTTTCTGAAACAGCTGCTTTTATTTAAAATGTTACTCTTGTGGCCCTGACTGAAGACCAGCAGTTATACTATAGCTGTTGGTTTCAAACAGAGGCCTAAAAGACTGTTTTCCTATGGTCTGTTGGCTATTCTGGAATCTTAGCAGAGAATGGCTATTTCATTTGGAAGAAACAACCCACAGCTCTCCCTCTCATTGGAAGAGCCTCAGGAATGCTACAAGTAATGACTTCTGACTCTAAGAGACAGGGATAGCTAAGTTTGGGGAA
>VBSM01002608.1:28362467-28380093 GCA_008086735.1 Cheirogaleus medius
CGTTCTTTATGTTCTGTGTTCCTCCCCCATCCTGTAATCGGGCCACGACACTGTACTAATTTACATTCTCACCAAGAGTGTATAAGTGTTACCTTTTATCCATATCCTTGCCAAAATGTTAATTTTTTTCTATTTAATAATAGCTATTCTGACAGAGGTAACATGAGATCTCACTGTGGTTTTGATTTGCATTTTTCTGATAATTAGTGATGTTGATTTTTTAATATACCTGTTGACCACGTGAATGTCTTCTTTTGCAAAGTGTCCTTTCATGTCTGTTGCCCACTTTTTAATGTATTTTATTGTTGTTGAGTTGGTTGACTTATTTGTATATTCTGAATATTAGTCCCCTATCAGGTGAGTACATTGCAAAGGTTTTCTGCCATTCAACAGGTTGTCTTTTTCACTCTATTGATTATGCCTTTTGTGGTGCAGAAGCTTTTAAGTTTAATTAAGCCCTATTTGTCTATTTTTGTTTTTCTTGCTTATAGTTTTGAGGTATAAAGATAAATTCTTTCCCTAGACCAATATTCAGAAGAGATTTTCCATAGATTTTTTCTAGGAATTTTATAATTTAGGGTCTTACATTTAAGTCATTAATCAATCTTGGGTTAATGTTTGTATGAGGTGTGAGATAGGGTTCGAGTTTTATTCTTCTGCATATGAATATCCAGTTTTCCAGCACCATTTATTGAAGAAGATACCCTTCCCCTGCTGTATGTTGTGTCAATTTTGTCAAGATAAGTTGATTGTAAATATCTGGTTTTATTTCTGGGCTCTCTATTCTGTTTTATTGATCTATGAGTCTATTTTAACCAGTTTCATGCTGTTTTGGTTACTATATCCTTGCAATAGAGTTTAAAGTCATATGATGTGATGCCTCCAGCTTTGTCCTTTTTGATCAGGATTGCTTTAGCTATTTAAGCTCTATTTTGATTCCATATGAATTTAATATAATCCTCATTTCTCATTTAGGTATGATTTTACAACTTATATATTTCTTGGTCCAAGCTTTCAAGATTATATTTTAAAAGAAGGGAATTAATTATTCATTGCATGAGTCTTCGGTCAATTACTTTCACAATTGCATTACAAATTTTTTTAATATAGGAAAAACCGAAAGAATTTTTCAGTGAGTACTCAAACACAGCTTAGATTCTATCATTAAAATATCTGCATTATCAAGTTATCACTAATCTATAGCTAGATCCTTCTAATAATTCATTTTAATTTTGATGTATTTCAAATACTGTACCACTCATATCATTCAGAAGCAAATATTTCTTCAAATATTCTTTCTTTTGTATTAAAATGTACATAAAATGAGATGTATAAATTTTATATATCTATTTTCTGAGCTTTGACAAATGCATACATCCATGTAATATTAACCCATCAAAATTTAGAAGACTCCAGTCACTCTGTAAAACCCTCATGTCTCTTTATAGTAGGAGATAAGGAGTAAGGTTTATTTTATTTCATGTCCCATATAGATACTAAATTATTGCAATAGTATTTATTGAAAAGCTTTCCTTTATCCAACAGAGTCCTCTGGCACTTTTATTTAAAATAAAGTTAACATTTAATTTTGAGTCTATTACTGGACTCTCTAGCCTATCTAATTGATCTAATTCTAGATCCTATGCCAATACCACATTGCCTTTATTATTGCAGTTTTATATACTAAGTCTTGAAATCATAGGTAAGCACCGCAACTTTGTTCACTTTTTATAAGATTGCTTTGCAGTTTCCATATTATATGCATTTTAGAAACAACTTGTCAATTTTTATGGAAACATACATCTGTTGGAATGTGACTGAACTTTTATTGAATCTATAGATATTGGAAAAATTGACCTCTTAAACATATTGGATCTTCCAATCAATTGAAGATACCTCTGTACATAATTTAGTATATTGTAAGGTCTTCAACAAAATTTGATAGCATTCATTATATAGGTCTTTCACATACTATCTTATTTTTATACATGCCTTATTTTTATTGATTTCTGATGTAACCCTACTATTGATAGAAAACACATCATGTACAATTCTAATGATATTAAATGTTTTGATACTTGTTTTCTGTTTTCCATATATATTATCTTGATGTACATTCTATATGGTCTTGTAAAATGAACCAACAGCAAGTTTAAGGAGAATGAAGATTTTTCATCTAAATTTGAGATTGTGGAGCATATTTGTGACATAATTTCTATAAAGATGTAAAATTTAAGGGTACTCAGAAATGAATGGTATATTATTAAGAACAAAGAAAGTAGAAATAATTAACATTGAGCACACTGTTACAATAATTGATATGATATTATTGATATTGATACTATACTTTATTCTTTCCTTTTTATATTCTGAAATCTTTTTTATTCACTTAAGAAACATTTTTAAACACAAGTATATTATTGCCTATTCATTCCTACCAATTTTTTGAAGAAGACTTAACATATGCCTAATTGTAAGTTTCTATAGAAGTTCTTCATTATTTATTCATTCATTTATTCATTTGGATCCCTGGCTAACTTAAAAAGTCTCCAGTTTCTCCAAATATCCTTATACATACCATTTCTGATATAGTATCAATGGCTTTAATTACTCAACCATGATTATATTTAACCTATCTTAGGTTAAATATTCATGCTATAGATCTTTCCAATTTCCTTTTCATATTCTAAATGCTGATACTCTGATGCTGCTGCCTTAGTGCTAATAGTTATTTTCTTGGACTATATAATAGCAATAAAATAAAATGGTAAGGTTCTAGGGTATACATTTAGAAGAACATTGGATTGAAACCAGAAAAAGAAGTCAGATACTAACTTTGGTATTTATTGACATGTGATCTAGGTTGAAATGGATTATATTTTGGTTATTTTTTTGTTCAAAATTGTTGTAATAGAACTTTCTTGAATAATGTTTACATGAAAAGATTACATGAAATTAAGCATGTGAAAGTCCCTAGGTCAAAAATAATAGAGCATGGTAAATCTTTCTCACTAAAGTTCATATATTTTAGCTGAAATTTTGAAAAGATATCATTAGCCCAGACAATTAATTGATGTGAACATTTTTCAGGCCCTTGAAACAGGTTCTGTAAGTTATATATATTTCCAGACAAGAAGAGAACCGGAATTTTCCAGAGCACAAGGGCGATGCTAGTTATGCAGTGGAAACCTTATAGGCCAGAAGGAATCGGGGCTCCATTGTCAATTGATGTATGTAGAACAACTTCCAGCCTAGAATTGTGTATGCTGCAAAACTGTGTTTCATAATCAATGGAGAAATAAAGACTTTTCCAGACAAGCAAACAGAGGGAATTTGCCATGACCAGACCTGCTCTGCACAAAATACGCATAATAGCGCTATACACAAATTAGTACAATAGATACCAACCAGTGTAAATTAACCTATTAACAAAAACCCCAAACTCACAATCCTATAAAACAATAGAACAAGAGTCAAAGCAAAGCAAGAAGGAACCACCCACCAGGGTGAACAGAACAACATCCCACATATCAATGCTATCAGTCAATGTTAACAAATTGAACGCATCTCTCAAAAGACATAGGCTGGATGAGTGGATGGAAAAACACAACCAAAGTATCTGCTCTCTTCAGGAAACACATCTAAATCACAAGGACATTACTACTATATGTGCACATAAATGTTGATCAATTAATACCAATTTGATGGTGAGTACATGTGGTGCTTGTTTTTCCATTCTTGTGATACTTCACTTAGTAGAATGTACAGCTCTATCCAGGATAGTACAAGAGGTGCTAGATCCAGCAATACCACTATTGGGTATTTACTCAAAAGAAAAAAAAAGACTCTTCATCAAAAAGTCACCTGCCCTCAAATGTTTATTGCCACATAATTCACAATTGCAAAGATGTGAATCAACCCAAGTGCCCATCAGTTCATGAGTAGACTAAAAGAATTTGATATATGTATACCATGGAGTACTAGGCAGCTATAACAAAGATGATTTAATACCTTTTGCAACAATCTGGATGGAACTGAAGACCATTCTCCTAAGTCTGTGGTCCCCAACACCCAGGCCACAGAGCAGTACTGGTCCATGCCCTGTCAGGAAATGGGCTATGCATCACTGCCTGAGCTCCACACCACCGCCCCCCATCACAGAACAGCCCTCCCCACCACCCCCAGTCCATGGAAAAATTGTCTTCCATGAAACCTGTCCCTGGTGCCAAAAAGGTTGGGGACCACTGTCTAAGTCAAGTGTCTCAAGAATAGAAAAACAAAGACCATATATACTCACTATTAAATTAGAACTAAGTAATGAGCACACATGTGTACAGAGGGAAGTAAAACTCAATGGAAATCAACCTGGGGATAGGAGGGAGGGGGAGAGGCAAAAACCTATCTAATGGGTACTATGAACACTATTTGGGTGATAGGCATACCTTTAGAAAGGACTCAAGCATTACAAAAATGATCCATGCAACCTAAAACATTTGTATCCCCTTAATATTTTGAAATTAAAGAATACATAAACAAAAAGCTATAATTTCAAGTAAGTTTGAAAGTAGTCTATAAAACAATGTCTTAAAATAGTAGCTAACAAAAAGATTGTAAACCCAAGTTTAAATGTCTTCATTTTATAAAACTCATTCTCTTTCTGGCCTAATATCTGATATCTTTGATTTAATTCATTATCTCCATAATAGATAATGTAAAAATGTTAAAAGAAATAAATTCACCATCATATTATCAAAGAATCCTTAGGAATATTTCCAGTTAAGATTTTAAAGTCTACCATTTTAATAAGATTTTCACCCATCCATGAACATCTTCTCTTTTCCCTTTTAATCATGCCTTAACCCTGACTGTCCCCAATATGTATGTGCTTTAAATGAGTAATCTCCCTAGAAGGCAAGGGTAGCTAAAGACATAGTCAAATATTGGAACAGTTGCTAGCACTATAAATTCATGATCATAATTTCAAATTATTAACAGTACTTAACAGCGTTCAGTGATACACTACATTATTTGCTCAATTTAATCTCCCACTCTCCACAACAGGGGTTTCCAGAGTGTGTGGTCCATGGAAGGACAATGATTTAATCAACTTGGAACTTGTTACAAATGCAAATTACTGGCCTCACCCAGACCTACTAAATCACAAATTCTGGGTCTTAAACCCAACAATCTGTGTTTTAATCCTTTCATGTTTGCTTTTATATTGGTCCCCTTCTTCTCTCAGGAAATTTACACTCTTAAATATCCTTTTCTATTATATAGTCAACCTTCCCCTTGCAATTGCATATTTGCTATTGGCTTTTGCACATTTTTCCTTTTAGTAAGAAAGTACAAGTAGTCTCCTATCAGAAGCAAACTTTAATACTTACTGTCTCCAATTTTTCATCTTTTATTTATTACTCAACACAATAAAGTCTGTCTTCCATCCTCATCAAGCTCTAAAATGTTCTTAAAGTTCACTAATAGGGCTTACATCAGTATTTAGGGTAATTTTTAGTTGTCTCAATTTCCTATCAATAGTTGCTTTTACTTTCCTGAAATCATCTTGTCTTTCATTTTTACATTTCTCAGTGACTTTGAGACAGAAATGTTAAGAAACAATTGGATATATCTGGTTCTTGTTATGAAGATAACAGTCGAAAATTTGACTATAGCTCTGTGAGTCATTGGCATGTCTGTGGTAATTGTGGCTATGTATGTGTGAGATTGCCTACGGAGGAAATACAGAATAAAATGAGAAGACTATTAACTTGAACTATGAATTTGTGAGTCATCTGCATGTTTGTGGTAATTGCAGCTATGTGTATATGAGATTGCACAGAAATTACAGGATGAGATGGAAAGAATCGTAAGAACCCAAAAGTGAAGAACTCCTAAATTGAGTGGCTGGGAGGAAGAAAATAAACCTATAATTTTCTTCAGTGGCCTCTTTGTCCTGAACCCAGCTGCTCAATTTTGGAACTTAGGCATTTCAAAATCAAATGACCAAAAGCAAATTTGTAATCTTTCCTTGCAAACACAGTACTTGCCTAGTTTTATTTTTCTAAATAAAAAAAAAAAAATGGTACTATTCACTCTTTTCCAGAAACCAGAGACCTGGTTGTCATCACATTGCCTGGCTGTCTAACACTTCTCAGAGATGATTCTTTACAAACATCTGGGTTGTTTGATTGAAATATTTCTCAAACCAATTCCCTCTCTCCATGTCTACTATTATCACTCATGTAGTGACAACAAAGTCATTCTGTCTGCTGCCCTTATAAATCTCTCTTGGATTACTTCTCTAGCAAACAGATAATGTCTTCTGAATGCAAGTCTTACCACACTACCCTTTGGCTTAAAGTATTTTAGTGACTTCCTAATACACTTCAAATAAAGACCAACATCAATTAATAAGGTAAAGCCCTACATGGTCTGGACCCCACTTTTCTCCATATTCTCTTCTTATTCTCTGTTTATTCCAGTCTCTTAATTGCAACCAAATTTCCTTATTTTAGCCTCACAAACTCACCCTTCTGCCCCATTCATAAACTCTTTTCTCAGAGTCATCTCTGGAGCATATCAATACCTCCTCTTCTTTAGCTAATCTCATATTTTCTTTAGGTCTCCATTCAATCCCAAAATGACAATGTGAGATTTGCCAACTAATATTTACAAAGTGACCATTTTTTTCTGCTTCAGATCATTTGAATAAATTTTAGATTTTTAATAATTAGATTAAACTTGTATCCAAACATTTTTGTTTACATATGACAGAAAATTATGACAATAGATTGCATTTTCACTACATCTGATTCATATATTTTATAAAAATTTATACATATGTGATTTTATTGATACAGCTTTTACACATCTATTCACACATAGGTTGAACTCATTCCTTATATTTTATTTTCATGTATTTCTAGCTACAACTTTTATCTTATAAAATAACTACTATAAAATAATTTCCCACATGTTATCTGTCTTAGAGGAATACTATAACATTCTGTAGCATAAGCAAATATATTTGGCAATTGGTCCAGAAAATGTAATGTGATAAACATTTGGCATTTTACTTTTTTACCACACAATATCTGTATTCTGTTCTGACTAAAATATTTTTTTAAGAAGTGTGTTATTAAAAATATCTAGGTAACATTATTGCACAATGAAATAATTCTCATGTAAGGATTAAGCTTTACATCACTTGAAGTAAAGTCATATATTGAGCAACTTTTAGAACATGAGAACAAAGGATAAGCAACACTCAAGCATATAAAATAGATGCTACACAGTTCTTGAAGCAAACAGATGCATTTGTTTGCCTTGGAGACATACCATCTTCTATTTCAGAGATAGTATGAATTAATATTATTAATGTTGCCATATATTTTTTTTTGTCTGCAAAGATCATGAAGTCTCAGAAAGATGTGATTTCTGGAATCCAACAACTGACTGAGGTTAGTCCTCTGTGTTTAGTGGCATGAGGGAAGATTGAAGAAAAAAAAAGACAAAGCTGTAAAAACCTACACAGTAGATCCTTTATCTACATGCCATATATTTTTTCCAAATGATCTCCCATATTTTCAGCTATGACTGCTTTGGCAATAACTCTTGATTTCACATTTCCTGTGCTTCAGATGCATATTTCTGTTTACATATTAAAGGTGGCCTCAAGGATATCTCATCAATACCCCCAAAATGTACGTCAAACATGTTTTTTCCCTGAATATCTTACTTTATTTACTGTTATTGGTATTAATTGAGGTTGTCCTAGTATAATTTGGGTACCGTTATATCATTCTTAACACTTTTCTCTTTCATTTCCATGTTTCATTTTTCATAAGTCTTATCCTTAGAACTTCCCAGACACATACATACAGAAAAACTCTGCTTCTCTGCAATGCTATCACCACTTTCTTAGCTAAGTTTTACATAATGTTTCTCCTGATATAGTCTAATGTTTAAAACATGGTGTTCTTGGTGTTAGTCTATGCTGCCTTGTATCACCTATTACATGTTATACCATTAGCTTTAGAAAAAAACTCCATTGCACTATCTTTTACGTGGAGCCTTTCTTAGCTTCTCATTTGTTAAATTCAAACTAATAGTTTGTCAAAGAACAAAAAGCATAAAGGTACTACTTATCTAGTATTTTGTAAACCATAAAACCTTGACCTAGGACATTACTCTGGAACCTACCTCTGGCACATTTTTATGCTCATTTGATGCCATAAATCTAAGACAGTCTCGCTGGTTTAATAAACTCTGTTAGCTTCATTAAACACGTGGGTAGATGTTTTGTTATTGCTAAAGAAATGAGTTAGTTACCTATCCAATCATCTCCCTATTTTTCTTCCTTACAAACAAAACAACACAACACAACAATTTTATTTAGCTATTCATTCATGTCCCTGCAGGGGAGGTGACTGCCACCAAGATTCCAGGTATCTTCTCTGATTGGTCTCAGTCAAAGTGGTCCCATTCTCTCCTCTGTGGTGGATTTAGCAAAGTCATGTGACTCAATTCTGGTCAGTAGATTGGGAAGGCCTGCTAAGAAATCATTGGGAAAGATTCTCTACTGCTAAGAAAGATACTAAGGCGGAGAAAACCTCCTCTATCTCTGTATATGATGATTGTATTTTCATTTCAACTTCTTACAGTATTACATAATGGGATTTTGTACATGTGGGTTCAAAGTGCACATATATATGTAATACTCTTTAATTTTCATATATTTCTAGGTGTATATTTTAATGTTTAAATACCTATTATGAAACTCATTGTTATTATTGTTTCACATGTCATCTATCTTAAAGGAATACCACAAAAATTTTGTATTTTCCTGTCTCTGCATGTTGTTGTGTCTGGAAGTGGCGCCTGGAACTTCCAGAGAATGACACTGAGTCTTGAAAGCATTTGCAATTTTTACTACTCACTTTCTTTTATGCGATACATAAATTTATTATTTTTAAAGCAATTTCGAATTGGGATTTCCTGTTATGTAAAGCCAAGAACATTTCAGCGTCTTCTCTTAGTAAACAAAATCTGATTCAATTAGGTGTCCTGGTTTCCCTTCTCCCATTTGCCACTTTTATTGAATAATAAGGTTTCTCAATAGTCTTTACTTTAGTTGTCTTTTGATATATTACACATCGATCCTAGCTCTAGTTATTTTACTCTTTGTACACCTGATTCACACTAGTTTTTCAAGATGCATTCTAGATATCTCTTTTTATACCCCCGTGAAGTTTTAACCAATTCTCAGGCCGTTAGTTTTCACTCCTTTTATTATTAAGTAAAACACTTACTCAGCAGCAAGTGTTTTATATTTGTTTATTCACAGTCAAGATGTCCTATTTTTATTTCATATATTTTCAGGACATTTATTTTAATCAATCTTTACAATGCCAACATTTAGCACTCTGAGATATAGTAGACATTCAGTCAATATTGGGGAATTATTAACCATAAGGGAAGCAACTATTTGGAAAATTATTAAATATCTACAAATTAGAGTGAGTCTTAATGTGTAATTATTCTAAAAACTAGTTTTCTATCTCAATAAACTAAATATTCAAAAAGAATGAATATGGCTTTAAAAAATGTCTCCACCAAACCAAGAAAAACTTTTAATAAGAAATGCTTTCACAATTGCTGACTTTTTGAAAGAGGACAAGAACTGTTATTTGAGAATAGAGCTATAAAGGGACGAGTTAATGTTCCAATGAAAATTCCTAGGAGGCTGATACAGTCCATTAAAATGAGAGGTATTTGGTCACTTCACTGAATTACTTTAGAAAAAATCTCAGGTCTTGAGGAGTTCTTTCTGAAGACTAGAGAATTTCAAAGACCACACAATGCTATTTAAGAATGATTTTAAACCTTTTTAATAAAGCCAGTATGTAATTTTAATTCCATATAAGATTGTCGATATTCACATATTCATTCCTTTGACCTAAAAATTCCAAATACAAAGAAAAGTCTCCTATGATAGGAAACCATTCATAAAAGGAAAGCATAATGGCATGCGATAAAATATTTGGGTTTCAGTGTGCTTTTTTAATATTTCATTTATTACAAAGTCAAATTATAATTATCATTAAATTTATTTTTTATAGTTAAAAATTGAGCTTCCTTAATTCCAATAACTAAAATCTTGTACAGTTTTAAATTCTAAAAGATAGCCAGTGTGTCCATTTCATTGCTAGGTAAGTATGCATAATAAATGAAGAAAATGTATTATCTCTAAACCAAGGCACTATGCAGAGTGCTACTACTGTATGGAAATATATATGAAATGTAGTCCCTACTACTATGTAACACTTGCCTGGGAGAAAAAAAAAACTATCAAACAAAAAACACTATGTTAACTAATAATTCTAAACACTGTATAATAAGTGTAAAACAACATAAATGGAGTCAGAGTAGGGTTTTAAGGTTATACATATCTTAGAGACTTTTTCTTCAATCATCTTGGCTTTTTATGAAAATTTGACTTTGGTAAATGATACAATATCCTTTTATTATTCCAGATGGCAGTTGAGCTGATTTACTATTTTGTTTAGTGATTGTCATACAAGTGGTGATACATATCTGGTATCAAGTTAATTATATAATTTTTGTTTTAATTTAGTTTCCAAGTACAAGAATATTCATTAAAATAGCTTACAGCTTTTTTGTTTCCTATTGTTCTACTATTTACCTTCATTTTTCACCTTTTCTCTTACATACGTGCATGTGTAATGATATGTAATGTGTATATAGAATGCATGTAGGTAATGATTGTATTAAATAGCACATATATGTAATGTGTGTAGTAATGCATATATATATAGCAATCTCCTTATCCACAGGGTGTATGTTACATAGTACATATATGTAATGTGTGTAATCATGCACACACACACAAATATATAGTAGTCTCCCCTTATCCTCAGCAGGTATGTTCCAAGACCTCCAATAGATGCCTGAAACCAAGTATAGTATCAAACCCTGAATATATTATGTTACAATAAAGTTTAATTTATAAATTACACATAGTAAGAGATTAACAAGAATAACTTGTAATAAAATAGAATAATTATAACAATATACTGTAATAAAAGTTATGTTAATGTGGTCCCTCTCAGAATATCTTATTGTACAGCACTTATCCTTCTTCTTGTGATATGTCATTGTGATAACTGAGACAACTACTAGGTGACTATTGGGTCGGTAGTGTATGCAGTATAGATTTGCTGGATAAAGGGATGATTCACGTCATGGGCAGGATGAAGCAGGTTGGCAGGAGATTTCATCATGCTACTCAGAGCAGGGGACAATTTAAAACTTAAAAATTGTTTATTTCTAGAATTTTCCATTTATTTAATATGTTTGGACAACAGTTGACCACAGGTAACTGAAACTACAGAAAATGAAACTGTGAATAAGGAGGAACTGTTGCACATATATATGTGTATATATATATTTATTATATATTTTATATATATAATTCTTGAACTTTATTGATTAGAATTATTTTCCCAAATACCATGTATGATCCTTGAGAACACAATGAATGGATTTTATTGTTTATATGTACTGGGGATCACATGTCTTAGGGCCAAATGGGTCACAGATACTCAGTGAATATTAGTTTAATTTGAACAAGAGATTATTGCTACAGTTTCTTGTTATAAAATTGAGCAAGCAAATCAACTATAGTCTCATACAGTCCTTGTCTCTCCCAAGCAGGCTTTAGTTTTATCTTTGAACTGTTATAAAGGGATTTTAAGATGCCTTTTTATGATAAGAATTTATATTGTCTTGCTCCCAGCAAAGAATCAAATCAAATGACTAGGTCTACTCAAGCTTTTAAGTACAAAATATAGACATATTCAAGAATATGATTGGGGCACTTTTTTTTTTAACCAACGTAATTTTGATAGTCAGAGTAAATTGGGAAATATGTAGAACACCTGAAAGATTGAGAGATATTGATTTAAATATCCACAGCCAATATTACCTGAGGGGATATACTGTTGTTATGAGTATGAATGTGTGTGTATATATATATACACATATATATATACACATATATATATACACATATATATATATATATACACACATATATATATATATGCACACACATGTCACATTAGTTGGCTGCTCATCTATTTCATTCTGTTGACAGAATGATGAGTTAGCCAATGGAAAATATCCTTCCAGCCCAGGCATTCTTACTACTAATAAGCACCTGCAGTAAACATCCTTACTTTGATTTTGGCAATTAAGTATGTCACTTGGTCTCTGTTATTCTTGAAATCCACATAGACACTAAAAATCAGTAAAATTATCTCTAGACAGCATCACAAATGGTCATATCTGGCCTACAAAGGAGAGCAACTAGAGGGCTTTCAAGGGCATAGGTACTCACCTCGACAATACATTTTTAACATCTAGTGAATGGAGTGTCTCCTGGACCTTCTTACAAAATACAGTGAGAATGCAAGTCATACATCATAACTCCCATATTCCTATATGCTTAAGCCTTTGAATTCCTTCATTCACCTCATGCGAGTCAAGCTGTAGCATCTCAAGCTATTAAATGTGGGCCACCACTCTGTCCAAGTTTAATTCATTAAATAATAAGCTGCTTGAGCCACCTTTAGTGCACAAGGTAATACATTAGATTCAGAATTTCTAGTAAACTCACTTACACAAATATTAATAGTATTTTTCCTCCTTCATTTGTCTACATGCTCCCTGTTTTTCTGAAGATATGTTAGTACAACCTGAAATTCTATTTGTGTTTCAGTTATTTCATTCTGTGCAGGCCATAGTGTATATCTGTCAGAAGCTGTCCTGGACACGGGAGAGTTGGGGTACGGCTGCTGCCCAGAACACTGGGGTCCTCGTGACATAGCACTGGCCCTAGCTCATAGCTCTGACATTCTTACCCTTCCACTTAATTAGAGGGTGCTGGAGACAGTGCAGCTGCGTTCATGGAAAGGTCACTGAAACAGCCACCTGCATATAACTCTCCTTGACCATTGTGCCCTTTAGGCCTGGGCATTACTTACTCCAGGCTGCAGAGCTACTGGGATATGTGCCCAACACAGAGCGGCATAAGAGTCATACATTCCGGCTTAGGTTTACCTAACTATTAGGGTTGCTGCTTGAAGGCATAACAAAGGGTTTGATTTTCTGCACGGAAGCGAATGTTGCCCAGCCCCACAGCCCTGGGGTCTGGAGGCCACTTGATAAACACCTTGCCCTTATGGGGTACCGCCTGAGCTCATGAAATGGCTGTTTAGCCGAAGACGGGTAATCTCCTCATGAAGAGGGGGGTCAACCTAAGACAAGGCACAGTCGCGGGGGGCCAGGCTGGAAGGAATGGGAACAAAGTTCCCCTTTTTGTGGCTGCATTGCTTGTCTGTGCTTCTCAAACTCTGGCTTATGGCCGTAGGCTTAAGCAACCCAGAGTCTTGGGACATCTGTGCCCTTAGGCTACGTGTTCCAGAATCTATGGCCATTATTGCAATGCCTGGGTGGTAACGTATAAGGAAGTAACTTTGGCTATAAAGTGACGAATAAGATTTACCAAACTGTTTTGGGTAAACAAAAGCTTTGTGATGTTAGTTTATAACCCAAAACAAGGACTTTCTGGCTTCTAGCTATTTTGAAGTAAACACTAGGCAGTTGCTTAGTTGCATCTATTCCTTTGATTTTACTTGTATAAATTCAGCCTGAAAATAAACGTGGCACAGCAGTCATCATAGACTCCGTCCTCCCGTTCCCATCTTTGTTTGTCTCTTTATTTCTCATCCTCACCCCCAAAACTCTAGGTGCCGCACGTCGCCAGCTGGCTCCGGCATATATCTTACTCCCCGACCCCCCCACTGCCATTGTAGTATTTGGCATAAGTTATGTGTCTCATAGTAACAGGCTGTGATTGAGATATGTCTTGAGAAGAATGGTATCTGTCCCCTTTAAAAGACATAGGATTTTCTTGCAAAGAAATTGCAGTCTCCTCAGACACCGGAGGGTCATTTAATTCCATTGGCAATTGAGGCTCAGGGTTGTAGGAAGGAATAAGATTATCAGTTGCACCTGGGTCTACCAGATGTTCCCATTTCATGTTTTAGTCTCTTCTAATCTATGCCCTAATTTTAACATAAAAAATTGGTGAAACTGAATCATCTAACATTGTAACTCATCGGTCCTCAAATTACATTTTTTGTTTGTCTTTATTTTTGTCTTTATATTTTGTCTCTGATTTTCTGGCAATATCAGACCTGTGACTACTAGAAAAAAAATGTCATTTTTTTATATTCTCTCAAGAAAGTATTCTACTTTTCATACTATGATGTTAACTTAAAATTCAGCACATGAGCTTCTCATTTTCTTTCTACTAATCCTGCAGTGTACATAAAAGAATCCATCTTACACCACAGTAGTCTCAGGTTCTTGTATTCATGATTATATTCATAACAATCATGTGAGCCATCACTTGGACTCCCTAGGCACTTGCTTTGGTTAGCACTTCAGCATAATCAAACACAGATCATAGCTTGATTAATTGTGATGCCAATGAATGTTCTGAATTATTAGTATCCAAATTCCAATTATTAAGAAACTTAGCGGTATGTTCAAACCCAAGAAGATAACCAAACGAATATCAAAATTTCATCTTTGTGTGTCTGTTTCCTGGGACCACTACTATTACCAATTCTGTATCAGTCAGGGTCCAGTCAAGAGATAAAAAACTCATGGTACATTTAAATAGGGAGTGTTAATAAATGATAAGTATCTATTACCTAATAACAAAGTAATAAATAATAAATATCTATTAAACTACTACAGATAAATAGAAATTTAAAGAATAAAGAAAATTGGCTGTACAGAATAGCTCCTACAAATATGACTGAGACAGAGTACTCAAGGAAGGAAAGTTTTTGAAGGAGGTTCTCCTATACATGGCTAAGATTCAGATCTCACTGGAGTTTGTGTGGCTGTAGCCACTGGATGACAAAAAAGTTCACTGTGCTACTGCAAGCAAAAGAAGGCAAGCAGAAAAAATGTGTGCTGGGATGTCAATTTGGGGCTATAAAGTCTCCAGGAAGTTGCCCAAAATGTTGCTGCTAAGCTAATGGGAAGATGATTGTAATGCTTGCAGAACTGCTTGGGAAGCTCCTTGTGATAGTGTCATTGAAACTTACTGCTGGTGATGACCACTGAGTGTTAAGTATGCTGCCCACCCACCATGCCAGCTGGAAAAATACAAATGTTTATAAATTCTAACTCCCATAATGCAAACACAGCAAGAAAGAGTGAATTTGGAACTGAAAGAAAATACATTGATAACTGGCACAGAAGTAGACCCAAAGTTGGTCCACATGATGAAATTAACTATCAGGAACTTTAACTATGATAAATATGTTAAAGAAAATAGTGGAAAATGTAATAGGAAAAATAGTGGAAAACTTTATATATGCTGATTAAGAATTATGTCAGTAATATAAAAGTAATTTTAAACCATATGGAAATTTTAGAAATTAAAAAATATGTGATATAGCAAATAAAGACTACACAATGACTTAACAGAGGCCAGGCAAAAGTAGAATAAAGTTTCAATAAATTTGGGGACCAGCCAACAGAAATGAGAAACTATTTATATAAAAATGAGCAAACAAAAAAATGGAGAAAGAATGCACAGAACATCTGAGTTCTGTAACATAATATCAAATGGTCAAATGTATAGATTTTTGGAATTCCCAAAAGAGAAAAGAGAGAATTTTGCAGAAGATCTATTTTAATATGTAATAGCTAAACATTTTCTCATCCTTTCAAAATGTCAATTTCCTCTAAATCAATCTGTAAATTTATTACAATACAATGCAATCTCAGTAGAATATTTTTGAAATTGTAATTGGATGAATTAAAATGTATGTAAAATAAAATATATGTAAAATGAAGTTAAAGATTGTAGCTAAAAATATCTTAACAATTAGAAAAACTATACTACTTAATTTCAAGACTTATTATAAAGCTACAAAAACCAAGAAAAATAGATAAATAGAATAAGACCAAGAATTTAGAAATAGGCATAGATATATATGCTTTATAATGAGGCATTCAATCAATTCAACAAGTGTACAAAATTCATTTTAACAATGATCCTGGAAAAAGTGGATAACTGTATGGATAAAATTAAACCTCAATTTCTATCTCAGTATACGCACAAAAATGAATTTGAAATGAATTAAAAAAGCTAGAAACAGAAGACTTCTAGAGGAAAATATAGGAGGATATATTCTCTATTTTAGAGAGGCAAAACTTAATGAACAAAATGAAAAACAAAATGCTAACATAAAGAAACACTTAATCTATGTGACTTTAAAGCAAGTCATGAATTTTTTCGTTTCTTGGTGCATATGAAAGTTATGATTACACTATACTATAATCTATTTTAGGTGTGCAATAACATTATGCCTAAAAAATGTACAACTTTAATTTAAAAGTACTTTATTGCTAAAAAAATGCAGTATCAATAACAATAAAATAATTATCCAAGCAAAAAAAAACTACTCACCATCACATTGGTTTTAACTGATCAACACTTAAATGCACATATAGTAATAACATTCATCGGGTGTCAGGCAGATGGGAAGGGGGAGGAGGGGATGGGCATATACACACCTAATGGGTGTGGTGCACACCATTTGGTGGATGGACAAGTTTGAAGCTCTGACTTGGGAGGGGCAAAGGCAATATATGTAACCTAAACATTTGTACCCCCGTAATATGCTGAAATAAAAAAAAAATTAAAAAAGAGAAATGAAATTATACTTCCACACAATTACTTATAGAAGAATGTATATAAGCGTTATTCATGGTAGATGCAAATTTGAAGTAATATAAATGTCCATCAACAGGAGAAAATGATAACATATTGTTATATATCCAAAAATCAACAGCAATGGCCAACTGGTACCCGCAAAAATATGGATTTATTCCCCAAAATATTATATTGGACAAAAGAAGCCAGACACTAATGTTCTGCATGGTTCTATACATATGAGGTTCAAGAACAGTTTAAGTTAATTATCATAATGCGGTTGCCTCTGGTGACAGGGAGAGGGAATTGATTAGGAAGTGACATGAGGAAATCTTAAAGAATGATAAAGTGGTCTATATTTTATTTTTCATGGTAGTTACACAAATTTATAAAATTATCAAAGCTCATCAATTATTCATTAAACCAGATACCTAAACTCTTTGCATTTTATTTTATGTAAATTTTATCTCAATGAAAACAGAAAATAAAACATCTACACAAAACAATAAAAAATAAATAACTGAAAATCTCAAACTTTATTCAAGTACCATTTCTCTCTTTATTTCCCTAGTTACAACCTATAATGAGCAGTTCTCCAGTGTGAAGAAATGGAATATAGTAAGATTTAACTTTCCCTCTTCTTTTACCTCTGTCTTCCCCATTTGTTAATTCAAGTTTCTAACATTTCAAGATAGTGTAAGGAAAGAGTGGTAAAACAATGAGGCAATTTTTTTTTTGAAAATGTAGCTTTCACTTTCCAATAGACAAAATGTTTCAGAGGAGCCTTTTTTTTTTTTTTTT
>VBSM01002608.1:28381306-28397403 GCA_008086735.1 Cheirogaleus medius
AAATGAGTAATTTTGACCCTGACACTGAAAACTCTAATAGTTTTATGGACTGTATAAATTTTTTAGTTCTTGGAAAGTTTGAAATATGCCATTTAAAATGACTCCTGACTACTTTTTATTTTTTCAGTCAAAACAAAAGCTATGATGATTCTGATAAACATTGACTATCATGTGTCTTTTTGACTAGAATTTCTGGCAACAGGTCAAATGTAGGTTTAGCAGTGTTCATTTTAACATTGTATCACAAGAGAAAAAAGAAATAATGGGGAATTCAATGTGACATCCAGAAGAAAACAGGAGATCCTGAAAACATTATGTTCTAATCCTTTATGTTTATTCAGCAGTCTCTCTTCAATGTCTTCAGGCTGATCTAAAGAACCATTTTCCTAGACACAACAGTCCACTTGTTAGTTGGACACCCTGGTTAGACATGTACTACCAGGTATATGAGATGGCAAATGATAAGACTTTGTGAGGATGAGGGTGTATGTGTGTGCAAAGCTATTGAAACAATTGTTTGAAATAATAAAATAAACATATAATATACCATAAAACAATGATCTTCAAAATAGGGTACATGCAACCTGGGTTACATGAAGACTTTCTGAGGGAACACAGGAATAGTTTTTATCTAGTCTATTCTTAAATCCTATATGATCCTATAGATCATATGCTATGCCACATATGCTGATGAAAAGAATGTATATTCTATAGATTTTGGATAGAATGTGCTGTAAATATCTGTTAGATCTATTTGTTCTAGAATCTGATTTAAGTCCAGTGTTTCTTTGTTGATTTTCTGCCTTGAATATCTGTCTAGTTCTGTCAGTGAAGCATTGAAGTCCCTGGCTATTGTGATGTTGCTGTTTATTTCTTTCCTTCGATCTAGTAGAATTTGCTATATGAATCTGGGGTCTCCTTTGTTAGGTATATATATATATATTGGATTGTTATATCTTTTTCTTGAATTGCTCCCTTTATCATTACACAATGACTATCTTTGTCTATTTTTACTATTGTTGATTTAAAGTCATTTTTATCTTATATGAGACTACTCCTGTTGAATTTTGGTTTACATTTGCATGGAATACTGTTTCCACCCCTTTACCTTGAGTCTCTGAAAATCTTTGAGAGTTAAATAGGTTTCTTGGAGACAATATGTATTTGGGTTCTGTTATTTTTATCCATTTAGTCATTCTACATTTTCTACTGGAGGCATTAAGCCCATTCACATTCAATGTTAATATTGATATTTGAGATATTCCTCTGGTTATCATTTTGATTATTACCTAGCTGCTTTGTATTCTCCCTTGTCTTACTGTTTTATAAGACCTGTGAGTTTTAACTTTTAGGTGTTTTTACACTGGTGAGTATCGATTGTTTTATTTCATGTATAGAGCACATTTCAGCATTTCTCGTAGGGCCAGTGCAGTGGTTACAAATTTCCTTAATGTTTCCTTTTCTGAGAAAGAGTTTATTTCTCCTTTATTTATGGGACCTAGTTTTTATAGGATATAAAATTTTTGAATGACAGTCATTCTGTATTAGGATACTAAAGATGTAACTCCATTCCTTTATGGCTTGTAAGATTTGTGTTAAGAAATCTGCTGTTAGTCTGATGGGTCTTCCTTTGTAAGTTACTAGGTGTTTTCACCTCATAGTTTGTAGGAATTACTTATTTACATTGACTTTGGCCAGTCTGATGACTGTACACCTTGGTGATGCCCTTTTAGCAATGATTCTCCTAGGTGTTTGTTGAGCTTCCTGTATCTGGATATCTAAATATCTAGAAGACCAGGGACGTTTTCATCAATTATTCCCTTAAGTAGGTTTTCCAAGTCATTTTCTTTCTCTTCTTCCCCCCTAAGGGATGCCTATGATTATTTATTTGGCTATTTTACATAATCTCATATTTCCCATAGACTTTGTTCTTTCCCCTGCTTGTTCATTCATTATTTTTGACTCACTGGGTTAAATTGAAAGAGTTGTCCTCAAACTCTGAAATTCTTTCTTCTGCTTTGTCTAGTCTATTCTTAAAACTTCTAATGTGTTTTTATTTCCCTAAATGAATTTTTCTTTTCCGGAAGTTCTGATTTTTTTTAAAACATATCTGTCTCTTTAGTAAATGTTACATTTGCTTCCTGAATTATCTTTCTGGGTTTTTTTTTTTCAGTTGGTTTTCCATTTCCATTTTCTCTTGGATCTCTTTGAGCTTCCTTACAATCTATATTTGGAATTCTTTATCTCTCATTTCACTATTTTCATTTTCATTGGGATTCATTGCTAAAGAGCTAGTGTACTCCTTTTGGTGGGGTCCTATCCCTCTGATTTTTCATGCTTCTGAAGTTCTTTCATTGATTCCTTCTTATCTGGAGCAGTTGTTACTTTTTGTTTTGCGGTTTTCTTTGATCTAAGTCATACTTTTCCCTCCTCACTTATAAAGGTGTGCCTACAGCATATGTTGGGTAAGGATCTCTGGCTTTGCTTCTGGGTGCTTTGATGCGAGTCTAGGTTCTGGATGAATGCCTTGGTTATAGATATCCTTAGTATGGTAGTTTTCTCAATTACTAGTTATTTGTAGGCTATAGCAGTTGTAGACTAAGTGCATGGGCAGATTACCTGTTTCTTGTTGACAAGGAGAGATGGAGGTCTTTGAAATCCTTTCTCTTTCCCTAGCCCTGTGATCTTCTTACCAGTATGAATTATATTAGGATGCCCAGTTTAATCTCTTAGTAGGTGTTGCTTTTGGATAAGAGTCAGCTATGACCTTTATGATTGAATCAATAAATCCTGTAATGGACTGTACAGGTTGTCCTCCCTGCCAGTATGTGGGGCTTGCAGAAAAGAGCCAGTTGCAGTGGTGTTTAGGGAACCTATGTCCAACTCTAATCAATCAGGAGAAGCAATTGAATGTCTCAGCCTATGACCAGGGCCCTGGAGCTCCCAGGTCACTTCTTCTTGTGATTCACCATAGCAGAGATGGATAAAGGAATGAGGCTGAGTGTGGCCAAACCTGAGTTCAGGCTCCACAAAGTTAAGTATAAGAGCTGTCTCTGAAGAGTTTAAGGATCAGTTTCCAGGCTTCTGGGGAAAGCCATCAGACAGAGACTGAAACAGCCCACCAAGCCAAAAAGTCTGCTTATGTGGGAGGGGCAATCTAGGATTCACAGCCCAGTAGATGGATATGGGTTTTGCTTTTCTCCTTACTCCCTTGTTTTGAAGACCTTCTGCCAGTGTCTGGCCACAAGCAGTCCCCCAAAACTAACTGAGCTCACCAGCGATGATGCCACAGGGTAGGAGCTTCCCTACTCACGATCCTGCCCTGGACTGAAAATGTGTCTTTCCTATATAGTGAGGGGTGTTCTGCAAGTGCACTGCAGCTCAAATCCACACCACACTTTCCTTTTAGTTCTGCCTCCTCCCTCACCTCCCAAGATTAGTTCACAAATAATCCCCTCAGCACCTTTGAGCAATGTGATCAAGTCCAGGGTCTATGGGATCTGGACTTTGTGACTGTTCTATGATCCCACAAGTTCAATCCCTGACTATGCAAGGGAGGAGGGTGCTGAGTTTCCCATGGAGTGCTCAAATAGGCTTTATGGCTCTTTGCTTTGTGGTATGCCCTGCTCTATTGGAGCAGCCGGTGGGCAGCACCAGGGAGGGGTGGCAGGCAGGGAGCTCACAATTTGAGTGCTCCTTGGTCTGCTTCAGGTCTGTAAGGGGAAAGGTGTGAGCCCTACTCCCTGTCGAAGACTGGGTGTGGTGGGCATACCAACAGAGGAAGCAGCCACTCCTGAGAGCCCGAGTGCAATCATTCCTTGGAACACTTGTGCTACCTCATGTGAGAACTACCATGGTTGCATTGGCAACTGTGGATGGGGAAGGGGAGGAGGAGTAGAAGAATCTGAATGGAAGAGAGGTGGCACTGTGGTCCTCTTTGTCCTGAAGGACTCCCTTGGCTTGCTACACACTCTCCTCTCCTCTAAAGGCAGCCCACCTTGAATGCCCATAGGATCACATAGTTCCCCAGGACACACAGGACCCCTATGGCCATTTCAGTCTCGGCATGTGTTGGGAAATGTTTATGTGGTGACCAGTTACAAGAAAAGTGAAGTGCTAAAGCTCCTTAGGGAGGACAAAGGCACGCAATGGGAAGAAAATTGATATGGCACCCACTGCCTTGACTCGATTCTGTGGTGAGAGGGAGTAATTCCATGAGGAGTGGCAGCCCAGTGCTCTGTTCTCAAGAAGCTCCCAGTTCACTGGTGGCAGCAGCTTTTGGGTTTATTGGGTTAGAGAAGGTCTCCAACAGTTCAGGAGCCTGCCTTTGCCAGAAGTGTGAGGGGAGGAAAAACAAACACCTCCCATTTGCCCTTTCCACATGGTTCCAAATTTCTTAGAGGTTGATCTCTGCTGAAATCTTGTTTCTTCTTGTTCTGCTCCATAACTTCTTTCCCTGGAATCTCCAGTAGGTTCTGGCACTTTTCCCTCAGAATTATACTTGAGGTATTTTTTTTTCATCTAAAACTTTTTCTTCTTTCTGAGAAAATCTGGAGACCAATGTCTCCATTCAGCCATTTTACCTCCCCTCTGACATTTTTTTTTTTTAATTCTCATTCTCATCTGTATTTTTGTAGCAATGGTTGTTAATTATTTATACATATATAATGAAACATAGGGATTACATTGATTCTAAATTATGTTTCAATAGAGCAATAAGTGATATTAATCTGAAGATAATTTTAGAAAGGAAAATAATCCCATCCATCTCACTGAGACATTTTTTTAAACTGTTTATAACTAATAATTATAGCAATGGATAATAATTTTATCAGTTATGTACTGATAATACCAATTAAGATAACCCTATGGAAAAAAATTGAACTTCTAATCATATAAGCACAGACAAATCATTTTTATATAATAAACTATAATTGGTGATTAGTAAAATGCTTAAAATTATAATTGTATTAGAATACAATTCTATGGGAAATGTAGAATAGAAATAAAAAATTAAGGAGAAAATATACATATTTTTATTTTTAAAAGATAGCTTTTTCAATTAATTTTTAAATAGATGATACATTATTTAAAATATCAATATTTGCAACATGATGAAATTTATAATTTTTGAATTACATAAATTTATGATATAATTTTCCATGTAAACTTAGAAATATTAACAAGATATATTTTTATTGTCCAAGGTTATTTATAGATTTGACAAAAAATAACTGAGGATACCTGATACAAAACATTCTCTGACAGACACCACTAATTGTTTTCCATTTTATATTCTTCACTTCTTTTTTTGTCATAATATATAACTCTTGATGTTATCAGGATCAACCACCCAGCTGGAGATTCTATTTGCCTCTTCTAATGCCTAGATATAGTTGTGCAACCAATAGAATGCAAGACCAAGTCAGGTGTATAACTTCTGCATGGTTACCTTGGAGGAAACTGCTTGCATTCCAATGCAACAATTCGCCGTTTCAAACTCTTTGAGATATGACAATAGCTGATCAGCTATCTTGGACTCCATAATGGAAACCATATGTGAAGGAGGATAAAACCAGCAGCCAATAAGCTCATCTCTAATTTGTAAACTGAGAGTGAAATAAATTGCTATCTTATTTAAATCACCATTTGGAATACTTATTTATAACATCAAATTCTACATTCTAAATTATGTAAATGTACATGCTACACAGCAAAATAAAAAGAAAGAAAATGGAGTAATTTGTACCCCCATAATATGCTGAAATAAAAAAAATAAATAAATAAATTTAAAAAATTGAAAAAAAAAAGAAAGAAAGAAAATGGATATAGTATTTAAAAAGATATAAAAAATGCTAATGTAATGTAGTGACTGAAAAATGTACTAGGCATAATGAGCTTGAACTTCAGTCCTAGCTTTGACATGATATAGCTGTTTTCCTTTGGACAAGTAATTATACTTCTCTAAAAGTATTTCCGTAATAAAGGAAATGGATTACATATTTTAAGGTCTTATTAGTTAAATTACAGTGCTTTTTTGTTTCCTGGTGAACACTAGGGGAAGTTTCAAGAAAAGCTGTTATTTAATTGAGCCTTGAAAGATAATTTAATGAATACCTCTGTTAGATCTGAATCATAGAGCAAAAGTACAAATCTTCTAATATCCTCTAACAAGCTACATAAAGTAAAATAAATTGAGTTCATGGGACAATGATAGTATTATTAGAGCAGAGATATGTTTATAGAGCATAGCTGCTAAGATGGAAATGCAAAAGTTGCTTAATAGGTTGCTAACAATATCCCACACTTTTTTATATTTAAATGATCTTGTAATTGCAATTCTTAGCAGACTCTAATACATAAGATAAATAATACAGGCTGACACTGATCATGACAGTGATCAAGGTAACTAAGTACATTTCATTCTATTAGAAATAAATAAAGTCTTGGCAGTTGAATGTGAGAAAATTAGAAGTAAGAGGACTAGAAAACAAGTAGAATGATTTGCAAGTTAATTTAAACATAGATAAAATGTTAGTGGAATTTATAATGAGAGTACATTAGCTCTTTTACATATTAAGTGATTTAAATTATGTAAAATAATAAATTATTGAGCAAACTGATATCTGAAATCATTTACAATTTGTGTCAACCATCCAGTAAAAGGCAAATTTTTAAAAAATCTTAGTACCTATGATGTACCTGATTCTTTGTTATGCATTTTAACATGTGTTATTATTTAAATTTTAAAACAATTCTGTCAAACTATGTCCCATGTTATTAGAGATGCTTAAACTAAAAACCAAAGATAAATAACTTTTCTAGTTTTCAACATTGTAAGTTGTGGTAACAAGATTTGTACCCAGGCCTATTGGACTCTAAACTTCATGTTTTTTCACTATAGCACATTCTTTTGCTTTGAATTAGCTTTTTCAACCTCATTCCATTTTTACTTTTTCCATATAAATTTTTTTGAGTAAACAAATAAACTACATCTATTTAAAAATGTACAATCTGAGGGGATCTTACAGCTATATACCATCAAGATTTCCATCTCCCTCAAAAGATTCCTCATGTACGGCCAGTCACGGTGGCTCACGCCTGTAATCCTAGCACTGTGGGAGGCTGAAGTGGGCTGATCATTTGAGCTCAAGAGTTGGAGACCAGCCTGAGCAAGAGCAAGATCCCATCTCTACTAAAAAAAATTGAAAGAAATAAGCTGGACACCTAAGAATATATAGAAAAAATTAGCCAGGCATGGTGGCACATGCCGGTAGTCCCAGGTACTAGGGAGGTTGAGGCAGTAGGATTGCTTGAGCCCGGGAGTATGAGGTTGCTGTGAGCTAGGCTGACGTCATGGCACTCTAGCTTAGACAACAGAGTGAGACTCTGTCTCAAAAAAAAAAAAAAGATTCTTCATGTTCCCTTATAGTCCATAAACCCCTCCCTATCCTACTTAGGCAGAAAGAAACACTGATCTGTTTCTGTCACTATAGATTAGTTATTTTATATAAATGGAATCTTACAGTATATACCTTTATGTGTCTCCTTTCAGTCAGTATAATGATTTTGAGATTCATCCATGTTTCGTATTCTATACCTTTTTTCCTTTTTATCAATAAATATTTAGTTATATAGAAATATCATATACTATTTATTCATTAAATTATTGGTAGACCTTTATATTGGTTTATATTGGTCTATTATGAATAAAGCTTTTGCCCATATTTGTGTCTACATGCTTGTGTGGATATATGTTTTAATTTCTCTCAGGGAAATATCTAGGAGGAGGATTGATTGGGTCCTATGGTAAGTGTATGGTTAACTTATTAAGAAACTGACAAAGAGTTGTCCAAAATGGTTACACCATTTTACATTTTCACCATAAGTGTATTAAAATCCAGCTGTATTATATCTCACCAACACTTGGCATGATCAATCTTTTTAATTTTAGCCAATCTAACAGAAGTGCAATGATTTCTTGTAACGGTTTTAATTTTCAATTCTTTGAAAGCTAAATGAGGTTGAACACATTTTCTTGTGAATATTGGCCATTTTTATGTCTTTTAATTAAACACTTTCCTATGATTAACTGTTTTTTGATATTATTGATTATTTATCTTTCATATATTTTGTTAGATATATGTGTTGTAAATATTTTCCCTGAATCTGATACTCATATTTTTGATTTCTTACTGATGAAGAGCAGATATTTCTAATTTTGATAAATCTGTTATTTTTATATTAATATTATACTTTTATGTTTTTTGCCTTATGTTATATTGTTTATTTTGTATTTTTCTATCCAAATATGTAAATATTTCCTTTATGCTTTCTTCTAAGTGTTTTAGTGTTTTTTGATTGTCTATTTAGTGCTCTAATACATTTCAGATTAACTTTTTGTATATAGTTATATTAATTTTCTATCATTGTCATAATGAACTATTACACAGTGGCTTGAACAATGTAAACTATGACCTTACAATTTTGAAGGTAAGAAATCTAACATGGGTCTCACTGGTGGAAACCAAGATTTTGGCAGGGGCTGCATTGTTTTCTAGAGGCTGTGGGGGAGAATCTGTTACCTTGCTCACCTGTATTGTTGGCAGAATTTATTTCCTTGCAGTAGTAGGATTGATGTTCTTATTTTGTTGCTGGCTGGCAGCAGAGAACTCTTGCCAATTTCTAGAAGATGTCCACACTCCTAGGCTTGTGGTCCCTTTCTTCTACCCTCAATGTCAGCAATGTGATTGGGGTCTCTTTCACGTCACATCACTTTCTGACCCAGGTAGGAAAAATTCTTCAATTTTAAGGATTCATGTGATTAGATTTGGCTAAAGGGATAATCCAGGATTATTTCCCCTTTTCCAGGTCTTTAATCTTGATCACACCTAGGAAGATGCTTTTGCCATGTAAGGTAATATATTCATAGCTACCTCACTTGATCCTTACACAAACTTGGTGAAGTATGTAGCACCTACATTGACACTATGGATTTTGAGTGTTAGGATATTATTCTTTTCCATTACCTTCTGATCTTGAAAAGACCAGCTTCAGGAAGAAGGCTCTAAATATTAGCCACATTAACACTCTTAGTTGTACATAAGATCAAGAACAATGAAATCAAGTGTGACTAATTTACCACAGAAATCACAGAGGAGCATCTCTTTGATTTTAATTTGAAAAGGAAAAATGAGAATTTAAAAAGACATCATAATTCAGTGTAATTACTGTCCTGCAAGGGATTCTGGAATAGAGAAAGGACATTGGATGAAAACTAAAGAAATCCTATTAACAATGAGGATACATTGTGAGAAATGCACCCTTAGGTGATTTTGTTGTTGTGTGATCCCCAGAGTATACCTACACAAACCTAGATGGTATAGTAGCACTACTACACACCGAGGCTGTGTGTACACCTTATTGCTCCTAGGCTACAAACCTGTATATCATGCTCCTATACTGAATTCTATAGACAATTGTAGCACAATGGCAAGAATATGTGCATGTAAACATAGCTAAACATAGAAAAGACAGTCAAAGTGTGGTATAAAAGATGAAAAATGCTACTCTTGCCTAGGGCACTTACTATGAATGGAGCTTGCAGAACTGGAAGCCTCTCTGAGTGAATCAATGAATGAATTAGTGTTGAGTGAGTGTGATGGCCTAGGACATTATCGTGAACTACTGTGAACTTTATCAACACTGTACACTTTAGGCTGGAGTTAATTATTTTAAAAATTTCTTTCATTAATAATAAGTTAATCATGGCTTACTATAACTTTTTTACTATATAAACCTTTAATTTTTTAACTTTTTAACTCTGTTTTAATAACATTTAGCTTAAAACACAAACTCATTATACAGCTGTACAAGATATTTTCTGTTTTATATCCTTATTGTGTAAGTTTTTTTCTGCTTGTACATTTTTTATTTTTACTTTTTAAACTTTTTTTTTTGTTGTTTAAAAACTAAGACACAAACAAACGCATTAGCCTAGGCCTTACACAGAGTCAGGATCATTAATATCAATGTCTTCCACCTCCAAATCTTGTCCCGCTGGGAGGTCTTCAGGGACAACAACATGCATGGAACTGTCATCTCCCGTGAAAGCAATGCCTTCTGAAATATCTCCTGAAATATCTGCTTGAGGCTGTTTGACAGTTGACTTGATTTTTTGTCAGTAGAAGGAGCACAATCTGAAATAACAACTAGAAAAGTGTAGTACAATAAATATATAGACAAGAAACATAGTCATTTATTATAACTGTTATGCATTGTACATACATATATGTTATACTTTTATAAGATTGGCAGAGCGTAGGTTTGTTTATACCAGCATCACCACAAACACATCAGTAATGCATTGCACTGTGACATTACAATAGCTATGATGCTATTAAGTGACAGGAATTTTTCAGGTCCATTATAATCTATGAGGCCACCTTTGTATATGTGATGATTGAAATACCATTTCATAGACTTTACTTAATATTTATGTATCAATATTGATCTATTAATTTTAATCAATGTACCATACTAATGTAAGGTATTGACAATAGAGTAATTTGTGGTAAGGTATATAAGAACTCTACAATATTTTCTTAATTTTCCATTAATCTGAAACATTTATAAAAATAAGTTTTATTTAAAAGAAAACATAGATCTGCATAAAGTCAGGATTGAACTTAAGCAGTCATAAATTGTGCCTTGAATTCTTCCAACTCCAAGGGGCACAGCTGACCATGGGCCCCAGCTGGTACACCCTGAAATCCATTGATTATTTGCTCCAGCCAGTGACTGGGCATGGTAGGCACACCAAGCAGGCTAGTCTCTAAGAAACTCTTCTTATGGGCAACTTTGATTTGAGAATTCCTGATGGCCAAACTCAACTTTCTCTAGGCTGCCTTATATTCTAGGACATTTCTACTCAAACCTCCATT
The DNA here is from genome assembly GCA_008086735.1 of Cheirogaleus medius. Classification (NCBI taxonomy): domain Eukaryota; kingdom Metazoa; phylum Chordata; class Mammalia; order Primates; family Cheirogaleidae; genus Cheirogaleus; species Cheirogaleus medius. The sequence goes on from VBSM01002608.1 coordinate 28,392,250, forward strand.
TGTCTCTTCTGAAATGTCAGACTTTTGTTGCCTTATGGCTCCCTAGATCCTTGTATCCAACCCCTTTTTTATTTTCTTTCACTTGTGGGTCTCCTAATAAAATCTTTGCCTGATTAATCCTATATTTGCATACGCTTTCCAGAAGACCTTGGCTAACACACAAAATAAAGACCAAAAACCATGTAATCATCTCATTAGATGCAAACAAACACATTGACAAAACTCAATACACATTAATGAAAAAAAACTCTAAGCAAAATAGGATCAGAAAGGAAATACTTTAACCTGATAAAGGATGGCTGCAAAAACTTACAAATAGTATCTTATTTTATAGTGAAATATTTAATGATTTTCCTCTTTTGGTTGGGAATAAGGCATAGATCTTCACTCTAACTGCTTCTATTTAACATTGTAATAAGGGTCCTAGCCATTGTAATAAGGCAAGATAAATATATTAACATCAAAAAAGAATAGCTATCCTGCTTCTTTTTGCAGATGATGTGATTGTTTGAAAAGAATATTTTTAGAAATGTACAAAACTAATATTAGAACTAATATTTGAATTTATCAAGCCAAGAGATAAAGGTTAGTATAAAATATATTAATTGTATTTTTATACGTCAACAGAGGTAAACAATTGAACATTTATAATATTACCAAACTTATTAAATAATTAGGGATAAATTTGAAAAACATTTTTTACCTCTACACTAAAAATTATAGAATAGTACTAGGATAAATAGTAAAATGCCTAAGGAAATGATTTGAGAATGCATATTGAAATTTAGACAAATTAGAAAAATCAAACATTTTCTAAAATAACAGACTTGGAACATTTACTCTGCCTAATTTCAATATTTACTATAAAAGCTTAGTAATCACTCGCTTGAAGCTCTGGCATGTGGGGGGGAGGGGTGGGGGGGCAATGTATGTAACCCTAACAATATTTGTACCCCCATTATATGATGAAATAAAAGGAAAAAAACTTAAAAAAAATATGCACAGAAAAAAATAAATAAATAAAAGCATAGTAATCAATACAGCGTAGTGTTTGTGAAAAAATAAACATATAAATAAATGATACCGAATGAATATTCTAGAAATAGAGCCAAACATATAAGGTAAATTAATTCTTGACAAAGTTTTTAAGGTAATGTCATGGGGAAGGAAGAGTCTTTTCAACCTATGATGCCAGAATAACTGAATATCCACTATGGAAAAAATAAGTTATTTTTGTGGGGAGAATGATAGTCCCCCAAATATGTCCATATACTAATCCCTGTATCCCATAAATATATTGTAATACATGGCAAAAGGATGTAATCTCTCTAGACATGATTAAGGTTAAGAACTCTGAAGTGTGAAATAATAAGTAAGTAATAAAGTTATTTATTTCATACAGAAATTCTAGAGGTAGGCTGTTTAGAGCTTGTACAAACTGCAAAAATGTCAAAAATAGAACACTGTTCCCTTCATCATCTTTTACCAATTTAACTTGTAGATTTCACCCAAAGACTCATAAGATAGCCTTTGAACACCTATTAATAAAAACAATTTTTATATTCCACATAAAATCATGAAGTAACGTGAAGGATAAATGTCTGAATCAGATGAAAGTTGAGTTTATGCATTATACACACTTTCCTGGCAACCTACCTCACTATATTTCACTTGTATCACATTTTCCAAACCAGGGTCACGTAGCCACTCAGACCTATAAAGGAAACTTGAAAAGTCAAGACAGCAAAAGAGCATCCCCATTTCTATCTCCAATAAAAATACAGGGTGGCTGGGCTATGAAAGTCTCCAAATACATTACCTTTCTTACTTGTATCAAGCCTAGCCACTTATTTTATCTTTGCCATGAACTATGATCTTAGTGGACACTGTAGGCTAAATATTTAGCATACAGACTGGTACAGGTACTCTACTCTTCTTTAGTAGATATTATTAAGAAGACATCTATCAGTTCAGAAAATTAAAACTACCCAAACATAATAAAATACTTAGAACACGTTAAAATTTAGTTTTCCTTAATCACACAAAATTACATTAAATATTTTTATACAAAATGAACAAAGTTGTATCCTTAAGCCTTTTCCAAGTATACTTTATCAAAAAATAAAAGCTGATATGTCTTGTAAACCATGACAGGCAAAAATTCAAATAACTAGAAAATAGAAGTTCTTAAAAGAAAAACAGAAACTAGACAATACAGATCATCTGGAGAGGATTATTGAAGCAGTGAACAAATTATTTAAAATATGAATAAGTGTATATAAGGAGGAAAAGGAAGATATTAGCATTTTGAACAAATGTGTGACATAAAAAAGATGAAATAAAAATATAGACATATCTATGAATGTATATGAAATGAAAATCAATAAAAGAGATAAGTCATGGGATGGTAATAGCTGAAAAATGATTTTGTGAGTGAAATTACCATATGAATTAAATCTTACAGAAGACATAGGGAGGAAAAAGAGATATAGCAAACAAGAAAAAGTAAGAAATATAGAGGACAAAAGGACAAATATATAAATAATATGAATATCTTTAGGAGAAAAATAAAATAGAAATGAAGAAATATTACTCTTAGTGACAAAATAAAAATTTCCCAGATTCAGATTCAAATTAGTTTATAGACTCCTGCTATGTGAGAGAAGGAAAAACTTAACCTAAATATATTGTAAAATTTTAATACAATGATTATAATAAAAATAAGAACTAATTAAAAGGGGATGATGAGAATATTAATCAAATATGAAATTCACAAAAAATTAATATTTAGAATATACTATACATGGAACTCCTGCAAATCAACATGAATAAAATAACAAACAAGATTGACTGTTGAGTAAAAGATATGAGCAAGATATTTACTGAGAAGAAAATCCAAAAATATTTATGAAAATATGAATGAGTGCTTATAATTTTAGTAATTACAATAAGACAAATCAAAACAAAAATGAGAAATCACCTTACGTTTCTTAGATCAATGAAAATTAAAAAGCTGGAAAGTGTTATTTATTGGAGAGAAGTGAGAATATTGGGACTGCCATGGACTGCAGGTGGAAGTCTGCAGGGCTGGTCACCTACAGATCCCCTATTACCTCACTGTCAAACATCCTGTGACTCAGAATTTTGGCACTTGAATATATACTCTTAAGGGAAACATAGTCAACAATATTCAATGCAGAATGACTTATAGTATTGGGGGATTTGGAAAAAATCTCTTTGTTCACCAATGGGAGAGCAGAAAGGTAAAATACAATGAATAAGTATCATGGAGTATTATGAATAGTTAGGAACAATGGATTAGATTTTTGTATAGCAATTTAGGTGAACAGAATTTTTTCACATAATACTATAAGGGGAAGAAAGATGAAAAAAGAGATCTGAACCATGATATCATTTACTAGAATGAAAATACATGAACAGGATACAACATACAATTTATAAGAATGCATACCAATTAGAAGACATTAATTGAATATATTAGACTCATAATCTAAAGAAATGGAAGAAAATTAGAAGAGGAAATAGAGACCAAAAGGCATATATAAATGAAATAAGAACATGGCTTTGTTCAGACAAATGTTCCTAATATTCCATCATTTGAGAAGTGTTAACTTGATTTGTACACTAGAGTTCCAAGAAAAAAATAAAAAAAGAATTAAAGAGGAAAAGCAAAGGCATTAATTACCTTGACTAAGTGATTACCCCACAGCTTTATTTTAAGCAAATTGAACAAAAACACATACTTTTAAAACTTTGAAGTCCTATATGTCATTTAACAATTTCATTTCTATTTATTTTATCATTTTTTAGCCATAGCCTGGTTAGGAGTAAAAGTACTTCTTTCCATAAGTTTTTGGGAGGCTGTGAAGATTCAATAAAGTAATACACACACAACACTTAGAAATATTCTCCAATAATAAGCATTCAAAAAGATTGGATACAAAAAATAGAATAATAAAGGGACATTAAACCAGAATTGTTGGAAAATACGACTGAGGAATTAATGAGATGTGGCTCATAGACCATTATTTTATTGTATAACCCTATATTACTATATTAAAGACAGAAACAGGGTTTTGCAGGGTTTTGCCCTGAAGGAATGTGTGGACTCAATGGTTCACTTATTAGAGGTTGCTATCATGGGAGAGCTCTCAAATCTCTGGTAGGGATGTTTTCCAGGAAGGCTTCCCAGTATCTCAAAATCTGTGAGCTTCCCTGTGTCTTGAAAGACAAGATAAGGCAAATATGGCTCACAGGATGGGAGCCGGAGACAATGAGTGCACTTTGCCCAGAGATGTGCCCTGGTGGTTATAAACAACCTTTATTAGAGATGGGTTTCCTGCTCTCTCCTGTCTGTCTACCTTTAAGTCCACCATAACTAATCAAAGAAATATAGAGTCACTATACCTCTTTTGTTATACTCTTTTTAATTGACAACTACCTCTTAGAATTGAGAAGTTAGCCCCTGAAAGACTTTATACTGGTTTGTTCACCTAGATAGATTAGAAGCCCCTTGAGAGGACTTTTGACCCCAACCTACTACCTGTATCCCCTAGCAACTGCATTCCCTGATATGCAAATATGTTTCCCTGACAACTGGTAATTGATGTCTGTGATTATAAAAACCTGTATGAATCTAACCATATTGCTGGCGTTTATGGAGTTATGCCAGTCTCCTAAGTACCCCACTGTGTTACATCTGATCTTTTTATATATATAAAACTATAAACTATACCTTAGTCTCTGTGTATTCTTTTATTTCTCTCTGTTGCCTACCAATTTCCTTATCCTCTGTGACTTGGCTCCCCACAGGCCTGCCTCAACTACTCCCCCGCACAGAATGAAAATAGTAAAAACTAGCTATTTAAAACTTTTTAGAAATTGTTATTAATTTCATAGACAATATAACCCCTTAATCCTCACTTGTCAATCTAATTTTCTGGCTTCTTCCAATAGATAAATCTCTATACGCAAGGGCATAATTGAAATTATTTAAGAATGAAACTTTCAATTTGCAGAGATCATCTGTGTTCATTATTTCTCATTTAGTGGGAATTGTCATTTCTATTCTGTGAGTCTTAATATGCTACATAAAAATCAATTACTTAAACAGCACATCTAGTGGAATTTTTA
>VBSM01002608.1:28397503-28418867 GCA_008086735.1 Cheirogaleus medius
ATTACCTCTGTTTTGTTAAAGATGCATATCCTGGACTTCATAACAAAAAAAAAGTCAAACTCATAGAAATAGAGAGAAAAATGGTGATTGCCAGTGAAGAGGGGGTGGAAGAAGTGAGAAGATGTTGTTCAAAATGTACAAACATTGAGTTATACTATGAAAATATGAATAGGTTCTGAGAATCTAATATATAACATGAGGACTATGGTTAACAATATTATATTGTGTACTTAACATTTGCTAAAAAATGTAGATCTTTAACATTCTCACAAAAAGGTAACCATGTGAGGTGGTGGATATGTTAATTTATTGTGGAAATAATTTCACAATGTATATGCATATCAAATCATAATATTGTGTACTTTAAACACATATAATTTGAAGTATAAAGCCGGGGAAAAAAGAACAAAAGCTAAGACTGTTAACCAATGAGTAAAATATTTATGAAAAATCAGTGATTTAACACATTGCCAGAGTACAAAATTTATACTCGTTCACCTGAAAATAAACTTAATTGAAAAGGTAATAAGTTTACTCTGCCCAGAACAGCGAAGGAACCTTCCACTCAGAAATGATAAAAATTACTCTGTATGGAATGCATGTGCAAAATGAATCCTTATCTCAAAATAAAATCTATCTTCCTGAAAGCTGACTGAGATAATAAGTACTCACAGAATTTGGAGCTACATTCATGGACTTTTAATATAACAGAGCTGAAAGTGGGATTTCCTGGGCCCATTTGATTTAATTGATAGAGAGAAAGTAGCTGCCTCTAGTTTTCAAAGGTTAGAAATTTCAACTTTTCATGGGTATTGGCAACTTTAAAGTTTTAAAAATAATAATAATCTATTATAAATTTTAATTTCATGTCAATTTTTACTTGTTCTAACTCTGACTACCTCACTGTTTTAATTTTACAAAACCTCTTCTCCATCACCTCTTTCCCATAAAATTTATCCTGAAACTCTTGTGTTCTGAACTACAATCTTACTAATTTCATGGGTTCAAATGACCAAATTTCAAACCAACTAATACAATGGAAACTATTCCCTAGTCAAAATAATACTTGAGTATATTTGCATATGTGATATTTGTGTGCGTGTATGCGTGCATGTGTTTGTGTGTGTGTGTGTGTGTGTGTGATGCTGTTATGTCAGCTTGGTCAGGATGAACTACATTTCCCAGTACTCACGTTCTTGTCTGTTTCTGTTTCCGGAAGATCACAAGGAAGATTCTCTGCTTATTGGGAAAGCCAAAAGGAAGCAGGGACCATTTCGTAGTGCACATACACATTGTTGCTAATCAGCTGATTTACGTCATTGGTGGGAAGCAGCAGTTGCTCTCCCTTTCCAGGATGGCTCATCGGCTTCTTGCATTACTGGATCAAATGTGTGTGCTCAGCTCTGTGTCAAAGGCCCCAGCTTCTGCAGGATGCCCTTGTTGCCAAAGGCAGGGGCAACAAGACTGGACATTGGTTTCAGTGGAGTTCCAACTTGTATGTGTGAGTCCTAGCCTGCCTTTGAACTGAATCATTTTGCATCTATGTTCCCTTCCTGACTGCCTGCCCTGCGGACTCTGAGCTCCAGCATCACACTTGGAGACATCAGCTTTGTAGTGATTGCTTAACTAGCTTCTGCAACTCTGTAAGGCACAATTAACTATGTTAGTATAAGTATAATATTCCCTACTATAAATACATATGTAAATATCCCTTAATGCTTCTGTTTCTCTGGTCAAAGCTGGACTGGTAAGGAGTGTGTGTGTGTGTGTGTGTGTGTGTGTTTTCTTACAATAATTTTATGAAGTAGTTTCAGTTGTTATCTCTATTTTGGAGTTAAGAAAACCCAGTCAAAAAGAAGTTTAAAAACTTGCCCAAGGTCACATAATAGGTAATGTAATCAGGATTGGAACCTGGTCAGATAAACATTATCTTAAATAAGACGAAGAAGGTATAGCAACCCCTGAGATGTACAAAGTTGCTGACACATAGTAGGTACTTTTAAGAGACCATTTTTCTATCTTTGGGTGATTTTCCACACCAATTGACTCAGGCAAAAGTGCAAGAATTTTTATGACCCATATATAGCATGCATTTGCTGAACACATACAGAAAGAACAGGAAACATAGACAATGTTTTGCTTTTATTATCATTGTACTGTTCCCTCAAGGTGAACCAGAAATGAATGATTAATCACCTGTCTACATTTGGCTTTATTTATAAAATCTCACACAATCAATAATTGATTGTTCTCTGGAAGTACCAACTCGCAGACACTGAAAATGGCATGTTCCTTCCTTCCAGAAAGGAAAAGTACAAGTGCTTGATTTTTTGGAGATAACAGTGGTGGGTGGAGGGAGAAGTTTGACAGTGACAATGGAGATTTGATACACCTTATCTTAAGTGGCAGAATGCCTGCAGAAGCATTTTGGGAGTCATTGTTTTTATCCTACTCAAAGACAAAAAATATTATTTCTAGCCAACATATAAAATAATTTTCAACGGAATGAAATAACATGCATTCCTTTTTTTTTTTTTTTCCAAATTAGAGGTTAACTTCAGCCAGACTTGCCTGGAAATGTTGGAAATGAAGAATCTGTAGTTTTTAATATGGCTATTTGATCTCAATCATTTTTATGTCCCACCATGATGATTTTTAGGACAATTTACTAATTACAAATTTTGTGCATTTTTCACTCATCTATTTCATTCTTTTCTTTGTCAGAAAAGAATTTAAAATAAAGGAGGCAGGGGTATTTTTTCCTGATGAATGAAAGTGAGTACTGTCATATTTAGCATGTTGTACGAAAGGAAAACTGATGAATCATGGAGACTGCAAGGGCTATGATCTAAATTTGTAATAATAGTAAACAATATCAAAGGGTTTCACTTACCGAGGCAGCTAAGTTGATGGAGATAATTTGGGTTCCATGACTTCTCTTGCTCCAGAGTCCCTTTGTCAGTGTTCATATGCTGCTGGCCATGCAATATTTTCCCCAGCAACTTGACCTACGTGCCTACTACGGCAGAGAGTTCCAGAAGAGAAGATTTAGGAGGACGGAACAGGAAAGATTGAGATAAGGGATATGAAAAAGGGCAGTTCTTTCCTCTATCCAGATCCTTGGCTATTTATGTGTCAGACTGCTGGCCATGACAAGCCTTAAACCTTCTTCTGCAGTAAGCTGTGTAAATGGTGGCAGTGCCAATAGCAGGACCGGGACAATGATATCTATAGCGGCTACGCACAGTTTACTTTCATTAATGCCCTTTTCCTGACAATGGAAAATTGACCTAACTTCACAAATCTCATTCCAATGTTTAGCTCGCTGTTTCAAGAAATTTCACATAGCATGAGTTTTATCTGTTTTATAAGCTAGTATTTCTCCAGGACCTCGCACATCGTAGGCACTAAATAAGTATTTAATGAATTAATTAATTCCTCAAAGGAATGAGAAGGATTTTTCTTTTACTGTATTTACTTTTTTGCCTTTGGTTTTTTTTTAAAGCGTTTATCTATATTTTACCTTGCATCTTGTTTTATCCATTTGCACATAATATATATCTGGCTTTATACTTTCACCATGATCCAGAAAAATACACCTTAAAATTTGTTTTCAACAATTGATAACTACTATACATTGACAATAAGCAGTGATAAAAGTCCAAACAGCTGTATCAAAATGATATATAAAGATGGGGCAAATTGTCATCTATTTTAGTAATGATGATAGCATAATTTACCTTCATAAAGAAAAAAGAGAGAACTTTTATATATATTTGTATACTAACAAATATGTTCAATTTCATATTAAAGAATTTAAGAGTAAAACAATAATGTGAGTAAAAACAAGACTGTAGTAATTTTTTTACAAAGATTTTGGAAGATGTTGGTAATCTTAAATATATATATATTTTTTTATTTCATGCTATATAAACTTTTGGTGATTTAATAGTAATTTTTTCCAAGGTAACTTTTGTCCCGATTTGTGCCTGCAAATCTGTCACAATAATGTAGTAACAATGATATATCTCAGAATATCACTGCTTAAATGCCACCTGTAAAAACAGCAGGAAGGCAATATCATGAGGAACAGAACAGCAGGTAAGATGGTGTTTGTGTAAGTGCTAGCTATGTATCTGTTAAAGCTAATGAGGTATAAAAGGCAATTTGACTTATTCTTGTCCTGTCCATAGTTTGGAGGCATACTGCAGAGTAAGTCCCAAGAGAAAAGAATGGAAAATTGCCTAGATAGAGTAAAATCAATGGCTAACAGAAAAGAATGACTTTTGTCTTTTGAGTCGACAAGTGTCAAGTTAGTAGAAGAGAAAGTGTTGACCTGTAGGTCCTCAGAGATACCATTTGCCACATATGATGAGGGGATATTTTATTCTTTTTAATTGTACTTAATGCCTACAAATGGAGAAAAGAGATCTCCATGAATGTGTGAAATTTTTCTTTAAAACTGAGTAGTGAGGAATGCATCTTGATGAGTTCTACATCTTCTGACTTAAAAGGCTAAAGTAAAATGAGGTCTCTGTTTTATTTCTTATCATCAGCCAAGTAAGGAGGTATAGTGATGTAGTTACAAATATTTTTACCTTCTGTTGGTAATATTAGATATTATCCCCTCCTTTTGTTTTAATAAGAAGCATTTTGCTTACTCCTAATAAAACCAAACCCTATTAATATGTGTTAAGGTAATAGAGACTTAATATTAAAACACAATGGTAGAACCCTGCATGCAAGTTTATAACTATCTATACATCACCTAGTCACTATTAGGGTTTTTAAAAAGTTATCTTAAAGGTTAAATGGTTTGAAAATTCTGCCATCTGTTGAAAGACATTTCTTTCTTTCATGTATATGAAAGAGTATGCACATATGAGTATATGTGCATTTTTATTTTAACTTTTATTTGTATTATGGAAAATTTCAAACATATCTGCTTATGTGGAGAATAATACAATGAAACCCAATATACCCATCACCCAACTTCAACAATTATCAACATTTTTCCAATATAAAATATATACATACATTTCTTTAATCATTAGGAGGTAGTCCTACCTGGACTTAATTCTTAATCTATGAAAGGCATGAGGGAACGTAGGCTGTCTGAAGGAATAGTTGACTTATATTAGTCATTTAATGATTAACACAAGTGATAAACACTTTCAGTAAAAAGGTAGCCAGAATAACCTGCACTATTGTCTTCTTCATATTTTAATTTTTTCCTCTAGTGAATGTATTAATAGTTGAATTTTATGACATCATCATTTATTGAATACATGTAACATTCCCACTGAATGATATTAAGGAAATACTAAAATAAGACAATAATGAGTAATAAAAATAATGGCTAATAGGATAACATATATCTTTCTATATTTTAAATGATGCAGTTTACAAGGATATGAAAATAAGCCTTTTAGCAGTATAATAAAAATATATTAGTGGTCCATTTGAAATTAGAAAGCAAGGTGAAAGAGAAAACAAGGTATGTGCGTATTTATCCTTTGTAAGTTTTCAGGATACAGCACAATTGATGAACTGGTGGAATGCCACATTGCCTCTAGTCAGTACAGTATTGCTTTAATGTAAAACTTATGCTCAATTGCCATTTTCCCTCTGAAGGTTTAAATGAGCCGATGGATTCTGAAAAATGTACTGAGCAGCTATAGTCTAACAGAGTTATGGTATTAATAGCAGTTCAGATCTCTCTATTTTGTGCCAGAAATAGGTATGCTAGAGTCCATGGGGAGGGGAGGAAGGGCTCCTGAAAATTATTTAGTAACAGAAGTGAATGTCACATGATTATTACCCTTGTCTTAGGGAAATATGTATGATAATGTATTCATTATTGATTCTTTCTCTGTAGGACTCCTGCTTTGGCTCATTGCTCATTTTAAATGGCTCAGTAAGTCACAAGAGTTGTCAGTGCTTCCTCACTTAGCTTTACATCATTTGTTTACAGTATCTGCTCAACAATAGCCTGTGTTATGGATGAACTCCTATAGATTGTGAGGATTTAATGCAGGTATATATTAAATATGTTACACATATGTCATACCCACAATGGAATTGTTTAGAGACAACTGTAGATAACTGTGCATTATTTTATTCTGAATCCCAAAAGCTTAGCATGGTACCTAGAACAAAATATGCACTTTATGAATGCTTGTTGAATGACTGGATGCGTAAACGAATGAATGAAAGATAGATAAAAACTCAGCTGCTTTTCATATAAAACCTTGGTCTTCACAGTAATATACACTTCTATTCCTATCTAAATCCTTCTCTTCAAGGATTAGCTTTGCCTTCATATTCTTTATAAGCCTGACTTGATCACTTTATCAATGGCTATTCTATCCTTTGACTAATCGGTTGGCACTTTACAATAACTTAGTAGAAGAAAGAAGACATAAACATCTGATGCATTAAATTGTAGTGTATGAATAGAAAAATGAAATCAATATATCAAGTATGTACTGTGCTTTACTTTTAAAGAGTACAATATTAATGCTCGGATTTAGGTCCCATCCATTAAACTTAAATAAATCACCTAGCACCACGAGTAGAAGTCCCTCTTTAAGCACCTTGTAAAGAGGATACATAACAGGTCCTGATCATGATACAAATCTGTTTGAGATATAAAATTTTGATGTTAAAAAATCCCATTTAAAATTTTTCTTTGTTTTAGAAGATCTCTTATTTTAAGTAATTATTTTTTAGTATAATAAACATATACTTGAAAGGAGATAAATATTGAACAGAAGGAAATTAGCATTTTATCACTCAATTCAAATCATCTAGAACAGTTTGACAAATTGATACTTATTTTCATTAGAAGGATAACATTGGAATAATAGCAATCAGTTCTTGAAAGAACAAAATGAAAGATATAAAACAGTCATACCACTATAATATTGAAATTTCTTCTTTTAAAGAAATTGAAGCAATTGTTAGTCCTCTCACTGTTCCTCCAGAACTGTGTTGCTAAAACCCTATATTAATTACTTCTAAAATGTGCCTTTTTTTGATATGACTGGAATATGTTATTTTAATTAATTCAAGAAATTCTCGGTGGAAGAGTAAATGATGCAACATTTGTTCATTTATTCACTTAATCCACAAATATTTATCAATGTGCTGCTTTCTGGGCAGTAAATAACTTTGATTTCTCATCCTTGAAATAAGGTAAAACATTCAGAATCAGGCCTCATAGTGATGTCTTAGCACAGTGACTTCCTCAGACTGCACAAGACAATATTGCCAGCTTAAAAAACATTCATTTAATGAAATGACATCAAAGATGACTCACTGTTGAGGCTTTCATGGGATCATGACTAAGATGTTGAAGATTTCCAAAGAGGTACTTTAAAATCCCCTGTGAGTTTAAACTGAATTGGTCATTGAGAAATCAATCACAAGTATACACCTGCTTTACAAAAGCATTCAGATTATAAAAATACAAGTTTCCTAAACTTCTTATGTCTCTACCACCTCCGCTAAGATTCAGTCATTGCCACTGTTTGCCTTTTTCTTCTACTCGTGATTCTGACTCATCTTCCATTTAACTTCTTGCTATAGCTTTCAGACAATCACTTACATTATGTTCTTACCTAGGTGGATCATAGGGATGTGGGAGTGATATGATGATGTAGCATTTCCTGTATACAGACAGACCCTGTAATCTTTAGGAGGAAGAAAAGGAAGATGGGATAAAAGAATGACTTTTTTATTATGCAGCTTAAGAGTGAAAGGAGTAAATTCTACAGGACTAATACACTTTTCTCTTGTTAATTCTGACAAGTGTCTGTCCCTCATAGTATAACTCCCATTGTTATTATGATTAGGGAACTTCTGATGCTTTGCTTTGCTTTCCAAACTTGGTACTGGCCAGTATTACAGGGGGTGGAATGCAAATATATCCCTCCTAAGGAAAGAAATGGAAGAAGAGGAATCCCATCTGAGTAAAGACGGAGAAAGCCTTTAAAAGTTATTCTCAGAAGAGACCTTCTGGTACCTAATTACGATTAATTTATTAAGCTCTATAAAAGAGTGGATAAACTGCAGAAGAAGTTGCAAGTAGGCCACTATAGCCTGTCTTCTTTGTTCAGGTGTAGAAGCATTTTTTGGAGGAAGCATCTGATCTATACAGAGGAGCAAAGCTGTTGAACTATTGGAGAAATGGTTGTTTTTTACACATGTAGATGATCTGGTTGTAAATATTGGCTGAATCCTCAGGGTAACTCTTCTGGGCACATGTGCCTGATTCTGGGATTAAGATAATGATGCAAAGATTAGGTCATAGTGTACAGAGTCAGTCCCCGGCTAACTGGTTCCATTAGTGTAGAATTGGGCTTTTATGACCTCCTGAAGTACTGTGCTCCCATCACAATAAACCATTTAAATAAAGAGACTCTGTTTTCCTTATATACACAGAGACAATTAGCAGTGTATTTTGGTTATAACTGTGCTTAGCTTCCCAATAGGTGAGATTAATATTGATTTCTAAAGCATAGAAGAATATAACTCTACCAGTGGATAATACTGAGAACAAGTGAAAATACTTTTCCCCCCCTTTTGCTGGATATACATGTAAGAAAGTTTGGAGGGGAGGAGAATACTTAGGTCACTAGAACCAGTGATAAGCTGTTTAGACAAATCCATATAGAAAATTTCATATTTTCTTTCAATGAGTAAATGACACAGACCTAGGGGATAAAAGAGAAGCTTGAGAGAGAAGGAATCTAGATGTTGATTAATAAGAAAGCTGTCAGAAATGGATATCAGATTTCATTTGGAAGTGAGTTTTACCTTTATCTTTTAGAACTAATTACAGAATGACTTGCTAGACATACAGAGAGATGCTAGTTACCATGAATTTATATCCTCTTAATCAAGGAAATGTAAACAAAATTAATAATTAAATTAGTTTGAATTTTTCTCTGCTAGATTGCAGATAGACTTAAGAATGAAAGGAAAAGAAACAGGTAAGAGAACAAGCAACAGAAATAAATCTAGTGTTGTATCTAATTAGCACAGGTAACTAATTGAAAATTGAACCAGTGCTAGAATAAATTAAATCTAACATCTTTCTTTGTATATCAGTAAAACAATATAATAAAAATAGAACTTCAGAGGGATTATTAGAAGATGTATTGGTACATAGTACTGAAAATATCTGTATTTTGAAAAATCATTTCATAATAATTAGCAAGAATTAAAAGATGTTAATTTTTAATTATTAAAGCTATGTTAGCTTAGATAATAATAGTAAATAAGGTTAATTCACATATTAACAGAGATGAATTCTTTAGATAACAGTTTATATTTACACCAAAATTCAAAATGTATAATATATAATTCAACTTCAAGTAATGGGAAGAATCATAAATTATTTTAATAGTTTTGTTATTGCTTGTATTAAATAATACCATTCAAGGAAAAGCCACATTATTGTTCCTGTTTCATTAGAAACTATGATGTTTAAAGTTTTTAAAAATTAAGATTGCCTCTGAACTGAAAGTTCCAGCATGAGTACAAAATCACTTAAAGTAAAAAATATCCAAACAAACAATCAGAGTGCTAACTGTGAGGTATATGTTCTCTTTTTTTTATTCCTTTGAAACATAAATTGTAAAATAGTAACATTTGAGATAGAAATTGTAGAAACTAACATACATAAGAATTACATGTTTATATAAATGACAATTTATCTCAGTGTCTTGGGTATCCTATATGATGATTTTCTATTGTTTATTTTTCATAGTACAATACAGAGCTGTATTTTTAAAGTATTATTCCAATATTGCCTTTAGAAGCACCATGTATATATTAAATACAGTTGGCCCTCCATATTCATGGATTCTGCATCTGTGGATTCAACCAACTGTGGATCTGAAATACTGGGGGAAAAAAATGGCTGTGTCTGTACTGAACATGTTCAAACTTTTTGTATTAACATTATTCTCTAGAACAATATAGTATAAAAACCATTTATATAATGCTTACATAATATTAGGTATTATAGAAGTAATATAGAAATAACAAAGTATACAGGTAGATGTGTATAGTTTATATGCAGATGCTATATCATTTTATGCAAGGGATTTGAACCTTGATGGACTTTTGTATCCGTGGGGGATTCTGGAACCAATCCCCTATGTATAATGAGGGACTATTGTAATTGTGAGTTAAACATCTTGTATAACCATTGTTTATTATTATAACAAATCATTCTCCAGAAATAAGCTAGAGGCAAGTACTCACTCTTCTTTCTTTCTTATGATTTTTTGGAGGAGATTTTTGTAAGTTGGGATAATTTATATTATCAATGAGCACGAAAACTTCCTCTCTTCCAATCTGTTCTCAAAGACAGTAAGAAGACCTTTTTCCTGTTCCAACATAAAAAAGCAATATGATTAGAAAGGCTAAATTAACAGGAAAAACAAAATGAATAGCAAACATTTTCAAAAATTGAGAGTGATCAACATGAATACCAGAAAAATTTTTTTGCATGAAATGCTTCCTTAATGAAATATTCACAGATTGTTTAGGAGGAATGGAAACTATTTGCAAAGGCAAGTCTAACTCATCCCTTTTTTCAGAAATGCAAGTCCAAATTTTACTAACTTTCCTAATAATAAGACCTTTTTTATGACATACTTTATTTTTTTAATTGTGAAATAATATATTTGAAATATGTGATTGTTTCTTTTTCTTGTCCTTGGAAATTACTAAAAGAGTTACCTTAACTAATTTATTTAGGCCCAGTTGACAAAACTTTCTGATTTTTAAAATATAGATAATGTTGTTTATTTCATAGGGTTATGATTAAAATTTAATGACAGAGTTAGGCAGCTCCTAACACTCATCCCCCCACTGAAACACTGAAAAATAAGCAGAAACTATCAGCACTAACTGTCAGCACTCTGGAAAATAGTCAAAGGTATACAGCAACAGAGCAAATGCAGAACAAAGAGAAAGGTAACATAAAAATAGTAGAAAAGCTTTGTGGCAGTTTTACTTGTCTTTGTACCACAAATCCCAAGCTCACTGGTGGTTTTGAAGATGCAGAATTTTCAATGTGGCACCCTGAGAATTCTGTTCTTTCTGGAGAGCAGAATATATCTTATTTAAAGACTGTGGTAATGAATTCTAACCTGACTAGGGGCTGAAGAACTGAGGATAGAGAAGGACACATCTCTGTTTCACCTAACTTGGTCCTACGGGCAGAAATGTGTTGGACATTATTCAAACATAGAGTAAGTTGACTGAAAAACCTGTAGGTACCAAGGCAAAAGACTACAGCTGAAACACACAATTGACCACCTAAACATGGGGGAAAAAATTGGGGAGAGAGTTTCCTTGGGAAATTAAAGCATTCAAAAGTGACCTTGTATACTGGGGAATTTAGAAAACCACAGACATGCTTAAGACAGGATGCACGTTCAGAAAAGACTGGAGAACACCCTAAGCTTATGTCTCTGCCTAATCCCTAGATTCATGGCTTGCAGGGACTATACAATAACTGAAAGGAAAAGAAATCATTATGGGGTTCAACGGTACATCTGAGTAGGCAGAATAAAGGAACAGTGAACTCAAAAACAGCACAGTTACAATTAACCAATCTGAGGAACAAGAAAGAAAAAAGAATGAAGAAAAGTGAATGGAGCCTAAGGAAAAATTAAGGCATTCCCAGATAAACAGAAGTAGAGTTTGTTACCAATAGACCTGCTTTATGGGTAATGCTAAAGGGAAACCCTTCAGGTTGAAATAAAAAGACACTAGACAGAACTCAGAACTGAACAAAGGAATAAAGATAACTACATAGGTAAATATAATACGAAAGCCACTATTACCGTGTTTTTTATTTTTTTAACACTGCTTTGTATTGCCTATATGATTTAAAAGCCAAATGTGTAAAAATAGATATAAATCTATCTTGTTGGCACATCATCTATAATGGATGCAATTTGTGACATCAGAAAAATAAAAGAGGAGAAGCAAATGTCTAAGAGTAGAAATTTGTATGCTATTGAAAGTAAGTTGGCATGAATAAAGACTAGATTGTTATACATTTAGGATGTTAATTATAATTCCTCTAGTATCCAGCAAAACATATTTTAGCTGTTTACCTACCTAATTATCTATCTATTTTCTAGCACAGGGGTGGGGAACTTTCAGCCTTAAGGTCACACGTGGCCTTCTAGGTCCTTAAGTGTGACCTTTTGACTGAATCTAAATTTTACAGAATGAATCCTTTCATTTTTATTAATATATTTTTGTTAGTCTTTTATATTTTTATTTTACAAATGAACATATTTAAAACGCCTAAGAATAAAATAAATGTCAATGAAATAATCCTCTTGGATTGACCGGCACAATTAGAATATTAGTAAACCATAAGGGCTAAATTGATGGTTGCTACATTCATGATTTAGTTCTAACTGCCCTGGCCAGACCGGCACCACTACCGCATGAGGCTGGTTGGTGAGAGTTTCTGGGGATCCAGTGAGCACTCCAGTCTGTTATCAGATTTTGACAATAATGCACTGTGTTTGTGTTTGAAGTGGAAATTGTGAATAGTTGCACAGTATTTTTTAATTCTGTGTGCTTAGCAGCCCATCATGTCAAAGAAGACCAAAGAACATTGAAGGAAGAAAACAGATTTTTTTTTTTAATGAGGATTGGGAATTGCAATATTATCTTGTTTCTTCTAAAGATAAGATGATTTGCTTGCTTTGTGATACTGCAACATCAACATTAAAGAAATTCAGTGCTCACTAGCATTATAACACTCATAATGACCACAAATATTTTAAATTAGAGGGAGAGGGGGAAAAGGTTGTAATGCAGAAATTAAAAGATGAAAAACAAAAGCAAAGACAGTTCTGTCAAACAGCAATAAAACCTGGAAATTATGCCACTGAAGGAACATATAGAGTAGCTTATATACTCAGGGAATAAAGGGAAGCCATTTGGTGATTCAGAAATTGTGAAAGAATGCATTGCCAAAATTGGAGGATGCTTAGACCCTGATAATGCTTCAAAGTGCAAACGACTGCCTCTTTTAAGGAGAGCCATAACTGATCAGCAGCATGAATTAGGCTTCAACTTAACAGAACAACTTCATGCAATACTTCAAAAGGAATATATATATTATTCAATCGCTTTGGATAAATCAACTGATACTACTGACTTGGCACAGGTTTTATACTTCATTAGAGTCATAACAGAAGATTTTCTTTTCTATGAAGAGTTACTCACTTTGGGCACTCTTGCAAACAGAACACGGGGAATAGATATCTTCAACAACTTTCAAGATAAATGTTATTTAGTTGGACTGAATTTGGTAAATTTAGTCAGTGTATGTACAAACAGTGTATTTTCCATGACAGGAAAACATGAAGGGTTTATTGCACAGATTAAAAAAAGTATTAACAGATCCAGACACTCTCATTTCTTTTCATTGTATCTTGCATCAGCAAAATCTCTGTGCTAAAGCTACTATTTTAAGTGACACTTTGCAACAAGTTACAAATATTGTTAACTATATTTGCAGAGGCACCACTGACATCATCAGTTTTGTAACATGATAAAATTGAACAATGAGGTATCCAGTGTGGATTTGCCATATCATTCTAAAGTGCTTTGGCTATCACAGGGACATGTGGTAGGCAAAATTTTATTTCTGCAAGAAGAGAGAGTTAAATTTTATGAAGAACAGAATCAACAATGTAAATTATTTCAAGAAGACTTCTATAGGAATACAGCATTTCTGTGTGATACATATCAAATTAGAACTTGAATAATTTTTTGCAAGGT
The DNA here is from genome assembly GCA_008086735.1 of Cheirogaleus medius. Lineage (NCBI taxonomy): Eukaryota > Metazoa > Chordata > Mammalia > Primates > Cheirogaleidae > Cheirogaleus > Cheirogaleus medius. The sequence continues at coordinate 28,411,337 of VBSM01002608.1, forward strand.
AAAACTAAGTCTATATACGATTTGTGGCAAAAAAAAAATCCAAGCATTTAAAAAAAATCTATCTTTTTTCAAAACACTTCTTCAAAAGAAAATTTCGGATGAACATGTTTCCTAGTTAGCAAAGGTCACTGATGAGCAGGATGATATATGCAAATCACTTGGAGAATATGCAGCTGTTATAGATCTATTAATTAGAGAATACAATGAAAGCTTCACTGACTTTAAGAACCATGACATCACATTCAAATTAGCATTTTAGCTTCACCTAGTTGATACCACCAAAGAACGCACCTAAAGAACTACAGATGGAATTGATTGAGCTCTCAGTGTTGACATTTTAAAGCCATTGTTTGAGGCTAAGAAAGATCCAATCGAAATCTGGAAAAGTGCAGTAGACTACACCTTTGGGTGATTGATCTTTGTGTGGAAGAGTTAGCTGCCAAGATAGTCTTTTGTGCCCATGGTAAGCTCTGGTTCCCCAGGTGGAGCATACAAATGCCCCAAGCTTTAGAAGAGACCTTGTAGCTCCCAGGGGTTTGCTTGATCTCTATTCTGCCTGAGATGGAGGAAGAAGCAATAGTAATTGTGACTGGATTGTGAGATCTGGAGAGGCTTTGCAAGGGCTCAGCAGGGCTCAGAGGTTGCCTATCTGGCCACTAAGGGGAGCTGCTGGCTTGAAGTTCAGGGCAATCTCTCTAAGCCTGGTGGGCTGTTCCCCAGTGAGGGGCCTAATCACTTGAGAGCTAAGGCTTTGGACCAGGCAATTTCCACTCTTGTCCATTAGTGTAGTTCCTCTTTGGGGTGGGGTGGGCACCCTCCCTAGTCACTCCCTATAACTAACTCAACAGCACTCTCCCATCAGATCAATTCACATGAGTTTCCTCAATGCCCAAGACTGGCTCTTGAATTACCCCTCAGTCTGTATGTCTGATCCACTAGAGTGAGTCTCTGTGGGACATTGGTAGGTGGAGGGATCTCCAACTGTGCATGCCTGTTCCACCACTAGACCCCAATGGAAGAGAGGTTGGCTTATCTGTCCACCGGGGCCCCTGCCAGGGGCACACTCCCTGAGAGAGGCAGCTGCTCACAAGTTGCATAAAGAATTCTTAGACATCTGTAACAAAAGACGGAAAACGCAATTAAAAAATGGGTAAAGGCCTTGATTAGACACTTCCCCAAAGAAGATATATAAATGGCCAAGAGTCACTTGAAAAGATGCTCAACATCATTAGTATGGAAATTCAATTCAAAACCACACTGAGGTACCACATCACACCCACTGGAAGAGTTATCACAAAAAAGTACACTGCTGGAAGGAATGCAAAATGGTACAGTCACAGCCATTGTGGAAACAGTTTGGTGTTTCCTCAAAAATATAAATAGAATTACCATATTACACTGCAATTCTACTCCCAATTTCATATATCTCCCCCAAATTGAAAACAGATGCTTTAAAAAGTACATGTACATGAATGCTCATAGCAGCACCATTCATTCACGACAACCAAAAAATGAAAAGATCAAATATCTATAAATAGATGAATAAACAAAGATGGTATGTGGTTATAGTGAAATACTATTCAACCATGAAAAGGAATGAAATACTTATACATACTATGATATGAATGAACCTCCAAAACATCATGTTAAGTGTAAAAGTTCAGACACAAAATGTCACATATTGTATGGTTTGAGCTATATAAAAAATATCCAAATAGATAAATGTGTATTCATGGTTGCCATGGGATGGGGAAAGTGGGAAATGGGAGAAAATTTTTAATGGATAAGAGGCTATACTTGGAGTGATGTATATGTTTTAGAACTAGATAGGGAGGTCAATTAAATGCCACTGAATTGTTCCATTTAAAGTGGCTATATCATGTCATGAATTTCATCTCAACTTCAATAAGTTATACTTCCTGTAAATATTTCATCATCCTATTTTTAAAAGAATATACTAACCTGGTAATAAAGTTTGTTATGTCTAGCTTCATCCTCTTGGTCTTCATTTATTTCATTGACTATAAACACAATTTCTAGATATTGAGTTTACTCACCTCATTAAAGTAATAATTGATAAGTGGTGGCTGGGTTTATACTCAAGTACCTAGATAGGTTGTTATCCACAGCCTTACCTTGTTATCATAGACACAGACTATCTGGCATGGCCCAAATGCTCTTGGTAAACAAACTCTTATGAAGGATGATATTCCAAGGGTTTAGAGCTTACCTCTCAGGAGCTGAAGGCAAAATCTCAACCTCTTTTGAACAACTTAATCTTTTGGGCAAGTTTTATTGCATAGTCTCAGTGGTTTATGTACAAAATTTAGGCTGAGTCTGGTGGCTCATGCCTGTAATCCTAGCACTCTGAGAGGCCAAAGCAGAAGGATTGCTTGAGCTCAGGAATTTGAGACCAGCCTGAGCAAAAGTGAGACCCTCCCTCTACTAAAAAGAGAAAAATTTGCTGGGTGTGGTCATGTATGCCTGTAGTTCCAGCTACTCGGGAGGCTGAGGCAAGAGGATCACTTGAGCCCAGGATTTTGAGGTTGCAGTGAGCTACGATGATGCCACTCTACCTAATCAACAGAGCAAGACTCTATCAAAATAAAATAAAATAATAAAATAAAATATTTTAAAGCTTTTATTCTCAATATAGAACATAAATTGTTGAGAGATAGATGGAAATTTGAATATCAAGGGAAGTTTTTTACCTCTCTGGACATTTTTCTTAGTAAGTAATAAATGAAAGCTGAAAAAAAAAATCTAGTTTCATGCTTGTCTGCCTTCCATAGTGAAGGGTCCCTTATAACAGTAGCATTTTGTAGACAGTGGTTCAACTTAGATTTTATTGGAGAAGGAATGTTAAGAACCTTGTCTAACTGTGTGTATTACTGTATCGGAAAATGAAGAAATGTAGTTACAACTTTACAGTCTATTGCTCAATTGTTCAAGGACTGTGGAATTGGAAATATGGAATTGACTTCTTCTAGAGAATTTTGCAAATATAAGGATAATTAAAAGCAAACTTGGAGATTTTTTTTTGAAACACATTGGTAAATATGAATGCTGTGTTGTTGGTTATAGATTCCAATTGTCATGCCTGCTACTGCTCTTAATGTAGGTAAAAACAATAGAATGGGAACTATGCTCATGCAAACAAAACTTTGGTCTTTAAGATTTTTCCCAAATAGAAAAAGAAAATTCAAAGTGTATTTTTTTTGTCAAAGTCTATTTTAAAACAATGTAAATAGCCTGATAATTGTGCTAGTTTTCATTTATAAAAGTCAACTCACTGAGGAGTACATCAGAAAGATCTATTAGGGACAGGCGTGGTGGCTCATGCCTGTAATCCTAGCACTCTAGGAGGCCGAAGCAGGTGGATAGCTCAAGGTCAGGAATTCGAGACCAGCCTGAGCAAGAGCGAGACCCCGTCTCTAATAAAAAATAGAAATAAATTAATTGGCCAACTAAAAATATACAGAAAAAATTAGCCAGGCGTGGTGGTGCATGCCTATAGTCCCACCTACTCAGGAGGCTGAGGCAGAAGGATTGCTTGAGCCCGGAAGTTTGAGGTTGCTGTGAGCTAGGTTGACTCTAGCCCAGAGAACAGAGTAAGACTCTGTCTCAAAAAAAAAGAAATATCTATTAGTTCAGTAGTTCAGAATGGAGATGCTGTTAGTATTGATGTGACTTGACACATCATAGAAGAAGAAAAAGAAAATTAAAAACTCCCCATGGGTGATATGTATCAGTAGTAATGAAATAATTCATTTCCTCTGAGAACAATTTTCATTCCTAAATGAGCAAAATATCATGTTTTTGAAGAGTCATACCCCAGGCAAACAATAACATATAACACGTATCACAAGTAATTTCTTCTAGTTTACCTTTGGGTAAATAATTATTAAATAAATAAACGTAATTTGTTTTCTATCAAGCTTCAGAAATTTAGTCAAATGACTTTAAAAATGCTAAAACAAAATAAAGTATTATTTTCCTCCTAAATAGCATCTATTTTAAATATAACAATTTTATTCTTTATTTGTTCATTTAAGAGAGAAGAGATCAAGCCAAAACTTACCAAATAAATTAAGTTTATCAATGAATCACATTTACTTGAAAAAATTTAAATAATACTATTCAATTTACATGTCATTTCATTGTAAAGAAGACAAACGGAGAAATATACTTTAACATATATTTAGACTCTAGTGTTTGTGGTGATATCACTTTTGAATTCAGTAGGAATTAGAACAGTAACACTGATATAATTTTCACACTTCTGAACACAGTCTCAGAAATACTAAGCCAATACATATTTAGCACATGATTAAAGGAAAACACTTGACAAGTTGGATCTTGGGGATCAATCAACTTTTGGTACATAAAAAAAAAGGAAATTATTTTCATTTTCTTTGAAGTAAAATTAATTGTCTTAATAAAATCTATATAATATCTATCTACTCAGAAGCTTTCTGATTGTGTAAAAAATGAAGTGAGAAAATATGGGCTGCAGAAAGTTTGTAAATTGTAATGATATAGTTAATGGCAAACTAATATTTAATTGAAAGCTTTTGATTTTACAAGACACTTTAATATATGCCACTCTCCTCTTTCTCCATGACAAACTTCATAAGTTCCACCAAAACATATTTGATGAGAAAATGTTTTCAATATTCACATTTTTCTGGTTTATACTGAGGATCAGAGATTAAATGACCAGTCCAAGTTCATTCAATCAGATAAACAATGTACCAAGACTTAAATCCAAGTACTTATCTCAAAACCTGTTTTTATCTATTAAAAAATGCTCTTATCATACTTTGGGATCACCAAAACAATACCACTCCTCAAGAGAGAAAATTGAGACTAATTTATGTTAACTATTACTGGTCTATAGATTTCTAATACCTTGAGCCAGGCAAACACTTATTCCAACATTATCCAACTTATTCCAACCTATTATTTATGATGAAATAAACTGAAAAAAATAAGAATTTAAACTACAAATGATATGTTCTGTGCATTAGAACTTCTGATATAGAAGACAATTTTAAAATAAATTATATAGGACTGAAAATGCTGAAACAGAAGTTTTTCTTATCCTTCAAGCAAAAAAAAAAGTTTCTTGAGTTCCTTTTATTTTCTTTTTGTCATCATGAGAAACAGAATATATTTTAAAATAATATTAAGGATCATCTCTTCCTTTTCAAGCTAAGTAATATTAATTTTATCTCTCTATGTGACAAAGCAAACTTAATCATTCTTAATTTTGCAGGAAGCTGACATATGCCAGAGAATTCTCCTATTATACTTATTCATAACACTTGAAGAGACATTCAAGATGTTATTCATCAGCCAATTCAATTTTCTTGGGTTCTAACATTTCATTTTAATTTAATCTGAATGACAGTTTCTCAGCTTGGTCAGCAAAAGACATTTTGTGTAATGAGTTGGCAATGTACGGACAGATAGGACACTAGGCTGGCTAGTCATTCATTCACTGATTGCATAAGACTTTCATATATTTAACCAACAATTTCTCCAATGGATATAGAAAAACTGTAAAAGTTAACACGGTAAGAATTTTCTAATGTTTAGCAATCTGTTTAATTAATTATTATTTGTAGTAAAACTATCAAACTCATACTAGTTCTGAGCATTAAAGGAATATAATGATGTGATGAAAAGGTGTCTTAATCCTAGATCTTGTTAAAAAAAATCCAATTTCTTTCTTTTTGATATTTCCTAGGAAAAAAATTACTCTCATTATTATTTGTTAGTAGTTCAATTTCTCACATAGCCATGACTTGTAAATTTCACATTATTTGTAAAGTTATATATAATTAATAGGCATGCACAATATGGCTGACAGTCAAATGATTAATCTGTTTGGAAGTAAAATTCCTAATATTCTTATTTATAATTCTAGGACTTGACTCCAATTCTAATGTCATATAAAGTTGTACATGCTGGCAAATAGAATTGGTAAGCTGAAAAATTGTTCACATATTCATTTGTTGCATAGAGCTATGTCTAAATAATTTATCCATCTAATCCTTATTTACTTTTCAATTCAATGTATTAAAGATATATGTAGAATTTTACCCAGTTAGATAATATAGTTTAGGTTGGTTACTATAACAACTATTACCACACACAAGATAATAAACCAAGACTTCAAAGAGATTTTGCCTCTCTACGAAGAGATGAAGGGATCATAGTATTTCGCTGTTTTATACTAAGGTTCTATTATTGATGAAAGTGTTTGGTATTTTTAATTTATTGAGAAAATTAGGGTAATACACCTAAATCCTGCATTATTTTATTTGAAGAAACTTGAATTTAACATTTACTGAACTATTACTTTACAAAGAAATGCCATATCCTATAAAACGATGTAGGGATTGCACCTGACTTCCAATATTAAATCTAGTAGAAAAGGTCAGATACAAAGTATTCTTGAAATTCAAACCCCACGGGATTAATTCCCACAAATGATTGAGGACATGCAACATTTGTCTTTTTGTGTGTGGTTTATTTCACTTAGCGTAATCTCCTCCAGTCCCATCCATGTTCTTGCAAATGGCAGGATTTCATTCTTTTTATAGCTGAATGATATTCCACTTATACATATATATATATCACATTTTCTTTGTTCATTTATTTGTCGGTGGACACTTAGGCAAATTTCATATTTTGGCTATTGTGAATATTGCTCCAATAAGCATGTGAGTGCAGATATCTCTTTGAGTTACTTATCACCATTATTTTAGATATATGCCCAAAATGGCATTTCTGGATCATATGGGAATTCTATTTTTGGTTTTTTGAGGACCCTCCCTACTGTTTTCCATAGTGGCAGTACTACTTTACAATGCCATCAACAGTGTATGAGGGTTCCACTTTCCTACATCTGTATTACCTGTCTTCATAAAAATTATTTTAACTGGGGTGAGATGATCCCTCATAATCATTTAATTTGCATTTCTCTGATGATTGTTAATATTGAGCATTTACCCTATACCTGTTGGCCACATGTATGTCTTCTTTTGAGAAATATCAAATATCTATTCAGATATTTGCTCACTTTTAAAATCAGATTAATTGTTTTTTTCCCCTGAGTTTCATATATACTTTGATTACAAATTTCTGGTCAGATGAGTAGTTTGCAAATATTTTCTTCCATTTTGTGGGTCTCTTTATATTGTTGATTGTTACCTTTGCTGTGGAGAAGGTTTTAAGCTTGATGTGATCCCCTTTGTCCTTTTTTGCTTTGTTTGCATTTTATGCTTTTGAGGTCTTGGGTAAGATATCTTTACCCAGACCAATAACCTGGGCTGTTTCCCCAGGGCTTTCTTCTTGTAGTTTCATAGCTTCAGGTCTTAAAATTTAAGACTTTAATTGATTTTGATTACATTTTTGTATATGGTGAGAGATAGGGGTCTAATATAATCTTGTGTATATGGATATTTGGTTTTTTTTAATTTTTCCTTTTATTTCCTCATATTATGGGGGTACAAATATTGTT
>VBSM01002608.1:28418967-28435683 GCA_008086735.1 Cheirogaleus medius
TCAGTACCAATTTGATGGCCAGTAGATGTGTAGCCCATTTTCCATATCTTGTGTTACCTCACTTTATATAACGGGCTTAAACTTAATCCAGGATAGAATCTCTCTTCAATAAATGGTGCTGGGAAAACTGGTTAGCTACATGCAGAAGAGTGAATCAAGATCCCTACCTCTCATCTCTCACAAAAATTTACTCAAGATGGATAACAGACTTAAACCTAAGGCATGAAACCTTAAGAATCCTAGAAGAAGATGTTGGGAAAACCCTATCAGACATTGGTCTAGGCAAAGAATTTTTGAGGAAGACCCCCAAGGCAATCACCGCCACATCAAAAATAAACAAATGGGATCTGATCAAATTAAAAAGTTTCTGCACAGCCAAGGATATCTAGTTTTGCTAGCATCAATTATTGAAGAGACTATCTGGTTCCCAATGTGTGTTCTTGACACCTTTGTTGAATATGGGTTGGCTGTAAATGTGTGGATTTATTTCTAGGTTCTCTATTCTGTCCCATTATTCTAATGTGTTTGTTTTTATGCCAGCAGCATGATGTTTTGGTTACTACATCTCTGTAGCATAATTTGAAGTCAGGTAATGTGATTCCTCCAGTTTTGTTCCTTTTGCTCAGAATTAATTAATTTGGTTATTCTGGGTCTTTTGTGATTTCATATAAATTTTAAGTTAATTTTTCTATTTCTGTGAAGAATGTCATTGGTAGTTTGATAGAAAATGCATTCACTCTTTAGATTGCTTTGGGTATTATGGATATTTTAACAATATTGATTCTTCCAATTCATGAAAATGGGATAGTTTTCTATCTTTATGTGCTGTTTTCAGTTTCTTTCATTAATGTTTTATAGTTTTCATTGTAGAGATCTTTTAATGATTTGGTTAATTTTATTCCTAGGTATTTATCTAGGTATTTATCTTATTTGTAGTTATGGTAAATATAATTACTTTCATGGATTTTTTTTTTCAGATTGTTCACTGTTGGCATATAGAAATGTAACTGATTTTTTATGTTGATTTTGTATTTTTTAACTTTACTGAATTTGTTTATCATTTCTATTAAGTATTTGGTGGAGTCTAGGTTTTTATAAATATAAGATAATATTGTCTGAAAACAAGGGTAATTTGACTTCTGGTTTTCTAAATTGAATGCTCTTTATTTCGAGTTATTGGTGTATTTCTGTTCAAATATAAATATTTAAAATTACAAATTTCTCTCTGGGCAGTATTTATTTTTCATCCCACTAGTTCTGCTACTGTCTGTTTTAAGCTTTATTGAATTCAAATATTTTCCAGCTACCTTTGTTACTTGTTTAATCCATAGGTTATTTAGAAGTGTTTGATTTCTAAATATTTAGGAATTTTCCAGTTACCATTCTTTTATTTATTTCTGGTTTAATTCTGTTAATGTCAAGAATGAATGAATGAATGAATAAATAAATAAATAAATAAAATATGCAGAGATAAAATGATTGAATAAAAACATAATAAAATGATAATGGCCTATAGTATTAATATCTTTCTTGCCTAAATAGAATACATATTTCCCTCAAATTAGTAAGGGTATTCTAAAATGCCATTAGGTTAATTTGGTGCATAATATTGCTCAGGTCATCTATATGTTTCTTTATATTATATTTTTATTGATATATAATAGATATACCTATAAGGTTACATGTGATAATTTAATATATTTATGTAATTTGTAAAAATCAAACTGGCATAATTGGGATATCTTTTGCCTTAAATTTTTGACTTTTCTTTATGCTAGATGTTAGAAATATTTGAATTATTCTCTTCTAGCTATAATTTTTAGACTGCTGTATATTGATTTTGTATCTTGCAATTCTACTGAATTTGTTTACCAGTTCTAGTAGTTTTTTTGTTGGCATGTTTAAGTTTTTCTACACATAAGGTCATATCATCTGTAATAATTCTCTAGATAATTTGAAATATACAATAGATATTTATAAACTATAACTATATTTTTTATTTTATTTTTGTCTATGCATTGGTTCCATTAGGGAGAGCAAGTATTTAATCCTGACTATAATTTTGAATTTTTATTTTTTTCTATTCACTTGCAATAGGTATTGTTTTATGTGTTTTCTACTTTATATGCTCATTATTCTCTCTAGCATATACAAACTGAGTCTGGGCCATTTATTTTGAATTCTTTAAAAATCTTCTTTTGGTCTTTATCTGTAGTTTTAGGTGTGCATTCTTTTTATATTTCATGTACAGCATTTGTTGAGTTTTGTAATCTGTACATTTTTTGGTATATTTCCCTATATCTAAGAATTTTTGCTACTATTTTTCTCCAGTTACCTCACTGTTATTATTTCTTTTTCCTTTCAAATTTTAATCAGATTTTCAGTCTCTGGAAATTTAAATATCTTTGGTTGTTGTCTTTCTGTTTCTTTTATCAGTTGTTTTGCTTCGACTCTTTGATATTCTGATTTTAAACTTTTTAAAGTAATTTTTGAATATGAGCTCATTTCTAATAATGTGTTCTGGTGTGAGATTCACTCAATATTGGGTTATCCTAGAGGAGTTTTAAATGTGCTTTCATTAGCCATCTTAATCACTTCCTCTCCTTAAGTAGTTAAAACTAAATTCTAGGATTGAAATTTTTAGACATTTCAGGTTGAATGAATTTATGTTGAGTAATTCTTTGAAGATTATATTATTTTTTTCACATCCTCAGAGAAGGTGTTTAATTTTGATTTTTTTACTTTATCCATTGTTAGAGATGAATGATTTTCCTTGAAGTCTCCTATGTTTGTTTTTAGTTCATTTTTACAGTGATGATATAAATCTTTTGGTTCAAGTAAGGATATTATTTTCAGACTTATCATACTAGGTAAGCTCTGAGTTTGATATCTTAGTTTTTCTCCATAGAAATCAAAGCTTATGTTTAGCAAATATGCTCACAGCAAAAGCCCCCTTCCATTTTTCACTCATGCCATTTGCTTCCCATCTCCACTTAATTTTCAGCCTCTGGGCAGTACTTAATAATTTGTCAGCTTATTGTTTTATTTAAATTTATAATTTAAAGTGTTTTTCAGTCATTTTAATCAGTTTCAGAAGTAGCATCAGTGAAGGTTACTAATTCTGTCTCAAAAAGACAAACACAAACTTCCATTCTGGCTATCTGTCCTATGTCATTATAAATGTGATGATATTGCTTAGTCATTAAACATCAAGTTTATGCTTTGAATTCTCCTTTGCTATATTTAGTAGCAAACTATCTTTACTTTTTTGAAAAGAAACTTGTGAAGATTGAAATCTCAGATAGAACAAATGAGACATATTTTATAATATTTATATAGACCTACTAATTATTATGGCATTTAATAAATGTTTGAACTGATTAATTGATAGTATGACCAATTCTTCCTCTGAAGTGAGATTTATTTGGGTCACAGGAATTTTTATACTGAAAATTTACACAGAACTTTTTTCACATGCCTCCATCAATAAAGTCTACTGCAATATATTTCTCTTTTCTATTAGGCTCAAGATAAAAACTGGCCATCAGTGAACAGTCACATATCTAAAATATAGTCAAGTTATTTGGTAAATAATTTCTTTAGTTCATTATCTAGGCCTCCAAAGGTTGTGTTTGCATGCTTAACACAAAGAAGTAATTTATTTATAAAATTTGATATAGAAAAGATAATTAAATATAAAAAACAAAGATTTAATTCACCTGCTGATTTAATTTGTTCATTCACATAGGCAGATCATCCTAATTATATATATATATATGTTTGTTTAATTATTTTTTGAAATTTCAAGTCTGTAATTTTTTCTTCTTTCTAAGAAGAGATAATAGAGTCCCTCCTGGGATAGTAGTATTTCAACAGGAACAAATTTTACTTATTACTTCAGTAAATATGCCAGAGAAATAAAACTAAAAAGAAAATTATCTACAACACAAGAATTTTCTTGTCATTCCATCTTTTGCATAAGAAATAACTCTGGAGGATATAAGGCACACAAATATCGTGTGATTAATTTTGATATAGTAAGAGACTATTTTACCATAAAATCAAAGAGAAAAGGATAAATATTAATCTGATTATATTATGGAACCGAGAGAGGACCTTTAGTGCTATTATTCCTTAATATTTTTACTCTGACATACTATAATTATTTTTCCATAATACTAGATGCCTCTAAATAATTAAATTTCAATCATTTAGTTAACTTAGAATAAAATTTTAATTATTTTTAATATCGTGAGTTAGTACACTCTAAATTCTAGACTAATGACCCATAACTACTTTAATATATCTTACAATCCAAGCAAAGTTTGAGTTACAATTTCTGAGCAGGCCACACCAAGATTTTTGTTTGTTTGTTTGTTTGTTTGTTTTTACCTGTATGGCATGACCTTAATTTTATTCACATTTTATAATCATGCAAATACTTTAAAGAAAAATTTAAAGGTCACTTCCTTATCTAGCCCTTAGTTTTTCATTGAATCCATAACTTGTGGCTTAAAATTTCTTCATATAATTTATTAAATTTTAGTAAAATTTGCTGTTAAAACATTGTTCCCCATCTCTCCAAATGTATAGTTGAGGGCCACTTCTTGAGTCAATCAATGGAATGCAAATGAGCTTCTACTAAAGGGAGTGAATAAAAAATACATATTTTAATTGGAAGAACACATGCAATGAGGGAGATAGTCTGGTACACATGAGTAATTTAATACTACTAGACACAGTCCTTGATTTTAGAATGCACATTGCATTGTCTTATATACACATACAAACACACACAGTTTACACTACAGTATAAATACACTTCAAAATTTAATTTAAAACTATAGTATAAGAGACCTTAAAATAGGAAAATGCACATTAATGAATGGTTTAAAACTTCTTTGAATAGATAGCTGAACAGGCTTAAGCAAAGGAGTAAAAGTGTGACAGATGAATGAGGAGGAGAATGTTAATTTTTGTCTGGTTGTACAAGCCAGTCAAATGAATTGAAAAGGAAGGGTACATGGAGAGAGTAAGCCAGTTACTTTCTGAACTGTAGACATATGTCAATAAGATAGTTCTCCTTCAACAAGTACATTCTACATCACCTCAGGGCTTCTTATAGCTAGCAAAATAAATTAAGTTTTATTACAAAAGTAGGACGTACAAATTAAAGCTATAGAGGTACAATTTTTTTTTTTACTCACCATATTGGCAGCAATTAAAACATCTGAGAAACTGAGTATAGACAAAGATTGGAACATGGATAATTCTGATTCATTGATAATGAGAGTGTAAATCAATATGAACACTTTAAAAAGGAATTTGGAGTTATCTTGAAAAGGCAAGCATTTACAAACTCCTTAAACAGTTATTTTACTCTTAATTATATGGCTTAGAAAAATTATTCCATATGCACCAGGAGACATGTACAAATATATTTGGCTTTACTTTTCATGACAGCAAAAAAAGAAAAATAACTGAAAATATGGCAAACATTTATTCACTTGAATTATAGTGTTTACACACAATGGAATATTTTAAGCAGTGAAAATGAATGAACTACCTACTACAAGAACATCATGAATGAATTGGAGGAAACATAATGTTTAGTGAAATAAATAATTGCAGATTATTAATATATGCAATATGTTAATAGTGCTATTTTTAAAGCTCAAAGCCAAGAAACACTAAATAATATACTCCTTAGGGATACGAGACACTCGGAAATATATTATTTTGAATACAAGTGAAGAATGGATACAGAATTCTAGATTACTTCATCCCTTTAAGAAAGCAGGAGAAGATATTGGAAACAAGGTCTTGACTGCAAGAAAACTGAAATGTTCTGATTCTTTTATTATTCTGACTCTATATTTTATGTGTTTGTTATATAATTTATTTTAATGTTGTAAATATTTTAAAGTGAATATTTAAAATAAAACTTAGCTTCTTAATAGATATTTTACATTTATGTGAATAATAAACCAAAAATAAAAGTCAAAAGAGTTGTTTGATAGAGAATTAAAATATAATTTTTATGCTTAAATTGTGATTTTCACTGGTATTTGGTAACAACAAATAAAGATAGAACAACTATACTCAATATTCTTAAAAAAGCAAAGGTATAAATACTTCATGACATCTCATCCCACCTAAAACATCAGTGAATTTATCTCCAGAAAACCTACTTTAAAGAAATGAAAATTATTAAAGCAATATGAATTTTAAGATGGAAATAGACTTTAAAGAATAGATGAAGAAAAAAGGAAAAAGTGAAGTTGGGTGAATGAATAAAATTTACTGAATATTGACAGTGCCAAATAAATAAAACATCTAAAGAATTCTAAACATATTAAGAACTGAAATGCATAAACACAATAGTGCATATTATAAAAATTAAATTGTGTGTAAGATTTTAGAATTTGGGAGAATGTTTGAAAGTAATATTCTTTATCAACTAAGTGAATAATGTGTGATATGATATCTTGAGCCACTACTTAAAGCACAATAAAACATACATAAATTGAGGAAAAATGAACTAGGAGCATTTTATCAATCTAAAAGAAGACAAGATTGAGGAAAACAAACTTAAAACTGGTAATTAATTAGGAAATTAATAAGATGATAGATATTGAAAGGTGGCAGAATATGTGCCCCAAAATATTATTTTGAGCTAAAGGCATTTGAAATACAGCAAATGGAAGAAGGGCATTCTAATCTCCCCTTTATTTCCTGAAAACAAGATAAAAATTCCCATGTGAAAGATATACTCCCTGTACCAGAGAAAAGAAACTTTCTTGGACAAGTCATAGCCAAGAAAATTCTGTACAGATTGTATTAATCAAATAATTCTTATTTCCTTAAACAATATTAATATTGATTATCAAATATATTAGGAGATTGAGTTAAAACTTTCTCAGGGCACAAAATTTATGTATTATTATTTTCATTTCATGGAAAATGACTGGGCTGAGAAAGAACTAGATCCAGCTAGTCATCATCTGATATATGTGTTAAATAGTTACATACAATCTTATCATAAGATGCAAATAGCAATAGAGGAAGAGGGAATAATAATCATATGAATACAAGACTATGAAAATGTCTGTAATGGCTTTATAGGACAAATTATTTGTTTCTGTAAGTCTCCTTCTTCAAATGTTAGGCATATTAGTGTTGTTATTTCTGCATTTGTTCTACAAATGCTTTGCAAAATGTATATGACCTGAGAGATACAATTTTGCTGTAAACAGTTCATGACCAGAGACCAGATGTGGAATTTTTCATTGTTTCCTGTGATTATTAGCATTAAGAAATGAAATCCCAGCCCAATTATTTTTGTTTTTACCCTTAGAAGTGACTTGCTTTGTTTCTTTAATGCCTGGAAATGTATTTCTCTATCCCTGAAGTATAACAAATTAAATGAGATATTTCTCAAAACTAAAGCAAAACAAACTATAAATCTCTCTAAAGTTAACATTTATCCATGGTTTCTTATGATAATTAAATATATTCAACATTATGAAGATAAATATATTTTCTAATTGTTTTTGTTGATTTTCCTTTAATCCAGGGGTTATTTATAATTGCATTGCCTAATTTACAAGCTATTTTGTTTTATTTAAATTTACTTACTGTTCTTATTTTTAGCTTAATATTAATGTAAGTTAGAACATTTTAAGAATGATTTTCATCCTTTGAAATTTGATGAGACTTTCTAGCTGACCTAGCTTATGGTTATTTTCATAACATTTTCTTGTGCACTTGAGAAAAATGACCCCACAGCCATTATTTGTTTCAGTGTTCTACATATCAATTCTTTCAAGTAGACTAAATGAATTTTTCAGATGTTATATTTTCTTATTTTATAACTATTTGTTTTAATACAAAAATCTATATGAAAGTCTCCCACTATGCTGTGGATTTGTACATTTCTCTTTTTAGTTATGTATCTTTTTGTAAATGATGCTTTAGAATGATGCTTTTGGATATACACACAATTAGAATGACAACTTCTTTCTCTTGGATTGACCCCTTCATCATTATTAAATGTCTTATTTTTCAAAATGCTTGTTGTCAAAATCTATGGGTAGTCTTAAATTCATTCAGCTATAACAGTTATCTTTTTGTTGGTGTTTGCATGGATAATTTTTTCCATTCTTTCACTTTCAACCTTTCTATGTCATTACACTTTAACTATGTCCTCAGTTTGGTGTATAGATTGAGACAATTTTGGCATTTATTTAGAATATATTTAATATATTTATATGTACTACATTATGACAAAAACTTATATTGTTATAAAACTTATTTACATGAGGTAGTTAAATATTCAGTTGAATCTTAGGATTCCATTAATAGTGAAGGCATTCTCTATATCATCATTTTCATTCAATATTGTAAAAAGTGAAATAGTACAAAAACAGGAAATATAGCTAGAGGATTAAAAAGGAAGAAATAAACTCTATTCACTGTCAGTCGAATGTGTACCTAGAATATTCAAAAGAATCTGCTACAAACTTAGAGTAATAAGGGAATTGAGCATGACTATTTAACACAGATTCTTATTCAAATTTAATTTTATTTATGTATAAATCAACAAAAACAGTAAATGCAAAGTTTTAAGGAATAACATTTATAATAACAAAAAGTAGTAGTGTCAATAGTAATATGTGAAATAAGTGTAACAAAATTAGTGGAAGACATCTGAAAAACATCATTAAGAGAACTTAAAGAAAATAAAAATAAATAAATAAATAAAAATAAATGGTGAGATGTGCAATGTTACAGATAGAGTAAATACCTAATGATGTCACTTCTTAAGAATGTTTTCCTTTTATACATCTATAAATTCAAGAATTTCATAATGTATTTTATTGTTAGTGAAATTGGACACGATGATTTGAAAATATAATCTGGAAATTTAAAAGGCCAAGAAAAAGCAAGCCAGAGGACATACACTTCTAGGTATCAAGATTTATAACAACATCATAATAATTAAGACAGTTTCTCTCAAAAATAGACTCACCAAAGGAATAAAAAGATAAGAGAGAGTGTAGAAGTAGTCCTGGAACAGAGTCATTCATATTCTTTGATCTGACCTATGCTTAAAGCACTATGCTATAGTGTGAAAATTCTGGTTTTTAAATAAATGGTTTTAAGTCAATTATATATAAACATGGGAAAATTTTAATTTTGCTTTGATATCATGGACAAAAGAATTCTTATGTGTTATAGTTTGAAATATGAAAGATTAAACAAGAATTTAGAACAAAGCAGGGAAAAATTTATGTTATCGGGTAAGCAAAGATTACACAGGACACAAAAACACTAATTATATCTTATATACAGTATATAAAAAAGAATTTTTATGAACCAAAAAAGCAGATAACCCAAAATAAAAAGGGAAAAAAATGTACCAGTAACTCTAAAAGTAAGATAACTAAGTAGACAATAAATAATTTATACATGTGTTTTGATGTTATCTGAGAAATCTAACTTAAGACTTAATGCTATACAACACATTAAAGAGTTTTATGAATGAAACAAAAATAGAAAAATCAAACAAAATCAAATGCTGGTGAGAAAGTAGAGTAACAGGAGCCTCATGAGCTTTATAGTTTAGAAAACTGTTTGACATCTCATAAAACCCACCATACACATATTTTATATTTATATACTATAGACATATATATGATGCTAGAAATATATTCAAAAGAAATCTGTACATATATTCACTAAAGGGCAAGTAAAATAATGTTTATAGAATTCTTTTCCTTATAAGTCTTGAAACAATAAAATCGCAAATACCTATCAACAGAATGATAGGTAAATTGTGATATAGTCATACGATGGGATACTATATGGCAAAGAGAATGATTGAACTATAACCGTATTCAAAAACATGAGTGAATCTTACATACCTAATGTTGAGCCAAAGAAACTCAAACCATAGAAGAGTTCATCCTTTATAATTTATTTATATAATGTTTTTAAACAGACAAAAATTCCATGCTAGTAGAAGTCAGGATAGTCATTACTCTTATCATACTGTGTAATGGCTATAAGAAGGTCACTGGTAATATGCTACTTGTTTTGATCTGGATGTTAGTTATATGAATATATTCACTTTGTGAAATATCATTGAGTTGAACATCTATGCTTTAGACACTGCTGTTTGTTTGTTGTACAACAATAAAAGATATAAAAAGCAAAATTAAAATAGGTTTGCAATGACCCCATATATTATGAAACATCAAAAAGCTAATTGATAAAGAACTTTTGAAAATAATTACCTAAACTGTTTTTTTCTCTATATTTCCTAGCCTTGTTGTGTCATATCTGCCTTCTGGATATGGATTTGCCATTTACTAAAAAAATAAACATTTGATCTGAAGCTAAATAAATGTGAATATATCTAAGTTCAAAGGTAAAATGTGTATTGGGAAGTGTGCATATTTCCAGATCTATGCTTTTACTCAAAATAGTTCAAAAATCTTAATAGGATGCACATATAATTTAAACAGCCAGCTATAAAAAGAGGCATAATAAAACATTACTTGAATTAAAAAAAATTACTTGTAAATGTAGATACACATACACTTCTAGATTTTTTTCTATTTTTCATTATTTTTATTGAATAGCAATAGTTAAGATCATTAAAATGAGGAAGAGTTTGACTAAGTTGCACTAAGTTCCATAAGATTTCAGGGCAGGTATTTGCAAGATCAACTGCTGAGAGTAAAGTTAACTTTGATGAACATGTTTTTAACTGGCTTTATACTTGCAGACTGCGATCTTACCCCTCGGGTTAAATGTTGCTGAAATGATTCTTACTAGTTCTGGTAAGAGATTATATATTTTTTTAAACTGGGAATTCCAAGTGAATTTCTGCTATACACATGGCATGAGTTGAATACAAGCTTTGAAGAAAGTATTTGGTATCACAGGAAGTTTTTTCCCATCTCGTGAGTGTTTCAGATATTGACTGTTTACTTCTCACTGCTGGTAGAGAGTTTATGAACTGTTTACTTATTTCAAGACAATATAAGCTTTGCCAGCAGCAAAGTTTTCCTGCAGAATATCTCCTTAAGGAAAAATGTAACAGCATGTTAACTACGAATGCTGAACAAGATTCAGTATTTTTTATATAAACTGTAGATTGTGAGACTACCTTACAGAAACTATCCTAGGATTCTTTGAAATTTTTTTGTTTTTTATTTTTCTAAAGTGAAAATGGTTGCTGTGTATCACATGGCTACTCAAATATATACAAACAGGAAGAGTTTTCTCATATTATTCATATTAGCTCATTTTCAACATTGTTTTGTTACTTTAGAGTCAAGCATTCTACATGGTTCCTAAAGTTTGAATGGAATGGAAATTTTTCCTGATATATTTTCCAAAATTAAATAGATATTTTCACTCAAACATTTAGTAAGATATATATTGAACACCACTGTGCCCTTCCCATTGTGATGGATGCTGAATGCTCGAGTATATAACTATATGACACAAGCACAAATCTTAAACTTTAGAGGAATGTCTCATTTGGATGAAAATGATGACATTTTATGTGTGTGTGTGTATACATATATATATACACAAAGGGTTCTCCAGAGAAACAGAACCAATAGGAGATACACACACACACTCACACGAATAAGCTAATGGCTCATACAGTTATGGAGGTTGAAAAATCCCACGATGTTGTTTCTTAAGCTAAAAACGTGGGAAAGCGAGTGGTATAGTTCAAAGGCCTTCAAGCCATAGCCATAGAGCCCGTGGTGTGCAATCTAGTCCGGGTCCAAGATCTGAGAACTAGGAACACTGAGTGCAAAAGAATATTGACATTCCAGCTTAACAGTCAGGCAGAGAAAATTCAACTTTCTTCCACCTTTTTGTTTTATTCAGGCCCTCAGCAGATTGGAAGGTGCTCACCCACATTGGGGAATGCTATCTGCTTTACTCAGCTCACAAACTCAAATCTAATCATTTCTGGAAATGTCTTCACAGACATACCAGAAATAATCTTTAACCATCTATCTGTGCATTCCATTTTCTAATCAAACTGATGCATTAAATTAACCATCATATAACCACCATATATATGCATATATATTAAGTATAAAATATATATAATGTCAATCAAAGGTATTTTAAAAGTTGTAATTTAAGTATGGACACCAAAGTGCTATCAGAACACCCTTGAACTACTGCTGCCTAATTTGTGGGAATGGAAAACTTGAAGGAAAAAGGAGGAGTAAACTTTTTCAGGTCACGTGTTTCTTTTTATGAGTGATGACATTTGATCTTAGTCCTAAAGGATAAATCATAATTCACAAATTATCTAAAGGAAAGAGGATAGGGCATTACCTTAATAATGATTCTACTATCATTTTCTACCAATAACAGTGCAAAACATTTAAATTGCTTTCTCCTAAATTAAGAGAAGGGTCAAACTAACTCAAAGAATGATAAAAGTTACCAACAAAGAAAACCATTTGCCTTTTGATATAGAAGTTTCATTATCACCCAAACTTCACTTTCAAAATTTATTTTAAATCATCTATTCCAGGAAGTTTGAACATTTTCTTTAGTGAATCAGAATTTTTTTGTCTGTTTTTAATCTCTAACCTGGTAGGAGTAAAGTTTTAAATACAAATGTTTAAGGGCATTTTTTCTGTTCTTAAGAAACTTTTTGAAATCATAATATAGGAACCTGAGAAAAGTATATAACTCACAAAATTAGAAAATGATAAATATGCTGCATAGTAACTACCACATACTGAGCATTTTCTACATGCCAAACACTTTCCTGATTACTTCTCAGTCACCTACTTTAACCCTCATATCCACGTGAGATAGTGATCATACTGTTTTAACAAATGGCATGACTAATATGAGCCAAAAATCAAAAAGTAGTTGGTAAAAAGAAGGTATTTGATTCTGTGATCATAAAGAATTTAATTTGGCTCAGTTAAACACACATACAATTCTCATTTTCTGAATCCAGAAATGGACAAGACAGTTACAGCCTAGTTGGGAAAGCATCAGTATTGATACAATATTTGAGGTTTGTACCAGCACAGATAATTTTGAATACAAGAAGACAAGGGAGTACATTCTAGGCAAAAGAACCTGTATTTACAAAGGAAATAGAGTTATACACCACCATAATTTTTCTTGTAATTACATGACTTTTAAAAATAATAGAGTAATAAGTGAGGCTAAGAAGGAAAAGAGAGCAGGTAATAAAGATGACGTGGAAAGTGACGCAGAGTTTAAATTTTTATCTTGCAGGTGTAGAATCTACCAATGGGCAAATTTAAATACCCAAATTAAATTACAAACTCACAAAGTTAATAACTTTAATACTAAAGATGAGTTATTTAAATATCATCTCATGAAAACAAATCGAATGCCTTAAATATTTATTAAAGCGATTTATTAAATGTTTTATTTGAAATCACTTAAAAATTTTGAGTCAAAACTTTATACATCTTTTATTTTAACTTTTAATAACATTTAAATAATATGTATAGAATATTTGAGATTTTTCTGGTATTTCAGACAAAAAATATTTTACCTCTGAGAAGCAGGTAGAGTGGATAGATTTACTAGCAATGTCATCTCTCTAGATGTCATGAAAAAAAATAAAATTGTAACAGGAAATTTTTCCTAAGCAAGACAAAATAAAGCAAACAAATAAAATTCTTGAGTAATTGCCAAAGATAATGACAGATTATGATTAATTATCAAATACTGGTAGAAATTTGCAATTCATGGATGTTGGGAAAGGATAAACAATTTTTTTGCACTGAATTCAAAACAGGATTCAATGGTTTTATAAATTTCAGTTTCTCTTTTAATAACTGCAAATCACCCAAGCTGGATTTCAATTTCATACTGTGTCTCTCCCTATTTCCACCTTAAACTCCCTTACTTCTCTGTCTTTCATTGGGCTTCTCAACACACGTGTGTGTTAAGGCTTCTAGTCCTTTGGTAAACAAACTGGTTATCTATGTTTCTTCCAATATATGTCTAATTTATATAATTAGACAGAATTCCCTTTTTAAAAACTAATTCTATAGAATATATTTTAAGATATATTAATTTCACATAAGGATTCATGAACCTTTTTTACTGTTTTCCTTCTCTCTGTTTTCCTCTCCCTCTTAAGTACCAGACTGAAGGAAGCGTTGCTTTTAAATGAAGTCAAATTATTTATGAACAGTAATAAAATGAATGTGTGGATACCTTTAAAAATATGTTAGCTACTAAGGACTAAAATTATCAATTATCGGCTATTGTATCTTCATATGAATTCCAGTGCATCCATATACATAATTGAAGATTCTTTCTCTAAAGGTTAAAAGGGAAGATAATTTGTCTATAGTTTTTTACATTAATAAAATTTATATGAACATGATACATATTTAAAAGATTTAATTTTACACACCCAAAAGAACAACTATTTATATAGTTGACCAAAGAGGATCAACAAAATACAGTTACCAAATAAGTGCTATCAATATCATAAAATGTAAAAGAATAAAATACAAATTAAATTGTTTTTTTACCATATTCCATGTAACTAGAATTAAGAGAATTCTTTCACACAAGGGTTTTCCATTTAGAAGAATACTTGAAAGTAAACCTATAACATTCATTTTTTTTTTAGTTATTTTAACTCAATAAAATGTTTCCCTAACAGAAGACATTCTTGCTAGGCATTTTGTGCACTTTCAACTGGCATGTCGAGATGAAAAATTCAAAATGTATTTAAAAGTCAGAGGTCTTAACATGTACTTTTAAATTTTTACTCTTCAATATCTGAAAATAAACTGTTACAAAAGTTGTCAAGATCCTTGTTTCATATCACTGGATTAAATAATGAAGGATTTCAGCAAGTCTTCATGCAGTCTTATAATTCTTAGTATTAATCAGTATTCCTACAGTTATAGGCAATTAATTTACCTTTTTTGGTAGGAGTGTGGCTAATGGTATTGTCAGGAGGTGGACAGCAGATAATTACATTCCTTGACTGTTCTGATCTTGCAATGGTTGTTCAAGTCTAATAAAATTACTTATGTATACCTTATTACAATATTGTCACTTAAATGTACATGGATAGTAATATTTTGCACTTCAATTATAATGTTGAAGATTAAGAATTGATTTGCTTGATTCAAATGAACACTCAATGATCAGTGGACCACTTATTGCTACTACTCAGTAGAGTATTCTATTTGAAAAATATCTAATTTTCTAAAATTCAATCAAAATATGCTTGAAGACTTTAGGACACAAAATTCTTCATATATTAATATATATTTAATCATTAGGGAAATAATGTGGGCTGAGCTACCCATACCGAGAGGAATTTATAAATTTCACTTGAGTAATTGCTTATTTTTCAGTATAAAATTGTTTAGTGGAAAAACATGAACAAGCTGGGGGTTATTTTTATATTAATACTCTGAGACAACATGACCCTCTTCTTAGATCTTAGAACAGGAGAGTCAGAATATGCTTCTAAACAAGAGGGAAAAATGGAATCCTTTTCCCCAAATTTGTATTTTCAAATTTAGTTTTTTTTCATATGGAACATCATAGTACCACTAGGCAATCTTAGTTCTTTTGCTCTTCTCCTGGATTTGAGAGAATTAAAGAGCCTCAAAGAAAGTTCAGATATATGCTTATAATTACATAAAATGATATTTGTACGTTTGCATAACCATTTACTATTTATATATAAAATAATGTTTATAAGATGGAGCATACTTTTTTGGT
This sequence comes from Cheirogaleus medius, assembly GCA_008086735.1. Classification (NCBI taxonomy): domain Eukaryota; kingdom Metazoa; phylum Chordata; class Mammalia; order Primates; family Cheirogaleidae; genus Cheirogaleus; species Cheirogaleus medius. Next base: position 28,434,766 of record VBSM01002608.1, read on the forward strand.
AACAAGAGATTTGTAATTTGAGAAATAATATTTTTATATTTTTGTTTATATAATAGTTATTCCAATAACTTTGTTAACTAGGTTTAGTTACCTTTCTAAGCCACATGTAGAGGTAATGAAAAATTAGTAATTGGAAGGTAAGTCTATGAATCCTTAACAGAAAATCTCTTGCCCATCTTTGTATCATCTGACATCTATCTAGCATTAGAAAAGACAGTATTATCTTGATATTTCACTAATTTACTTAGATTCAAAACTGCTCAATATTGTAATTATATAATTATGTCGATATGGGATACTAAAAATATACATAGAATATAAGACTATTAGAAAAAATGTTTATAAAATAATAGATGTTTATAGCAAACATTTTATTCTATTGAGTAGCCCTGGCAAGGGATGGATAAAATGAAATTAATTCAAATGAGAGAGATTTCTTTGAGATTAAAACATTGGTGGAGGTGTTACAGAGGTGGATTTGTATGGAGCCTAGAAAAATGTGTAGGATTTGAACATGTTCTATTTTGAGGAATCAGAGCCAAGATGCATCAAGAGATATATATGAGGAAAATGTTTACAGAGTAGCTGAAGCATATGAAATATATAATAGAAAAACTTCGTGGACCTCAACCAAGGAGCTCCCATTGACTCAGGATTTGAAATTCCGTTCTCTGGAACCCATCTATGCAAAGTTGTTAAAAAGCCAGTTAGAAATGACAAAATTCCATAGATTCCAGTGCTAAAGAATTGTATACAGAAATTTTTGGTATAGAAGTTAGTCAATTGATGTGAATTGGATATAATTACTGTATAAGAAAGCCTAGAAAAAAAAGGCTCAAGAGTAGATTTGAGTGATAGCATGAAAAGGAAGGAAGAGCTGAAGAAGCAGTTATAAAGAATAATCAGAAGATACTGAAG
>VBSM01002608.1:28435783-28454559 GCA_008086735.1 Cheirogaleus medius
GAACAGATTTTCAGAATTTGAAATCCTTTCTTTAATTTGTATAATTCTTAATAATGAGGAAATTTAAATGTGTTTATATCCATGATCAGCAAAAAGATTGAGCAGCAGAATTAGGAAGGAAATTAAAAACTAAAAAGAAAATCATGCAAAGAAAAAAATAAAAGTTAAATAATTTTTATCAATACCTTATTTTAAATGCTCCATCTATAAGAATACCACATTAGGCTCGTTAACTAAACTGATAGCTAATTTTTTTAAAAGAAATATATATATACATATATATGAATAAAAGGAACATATACAGTGTTTAAGATGAACAATTTAATATTTTAATTTTCATACAATAAATTTCAATCAATAGTTATGTAAATTACTAATTTAGAAATGAATATAATTTTAAGCACTGCTTCTGAGTATGTGGCTACAATATTTATGTATTAACAATCATCACTATAACCATCAGTATCTATATTTGTAATTAGACATACAGCTCTAAAGCATTTCTACATACCTTCCTTTTCTTTTTTGTCTCTCTAATATGTTTTTTTATCTGGCAATGCCAGTTTTATAGGTCCATGTAGAAATTGCTTAGATTTTTGCATGTATATTCAGATCATGGTAATTCATTTTGCAAAACTGAACATATACTAATGGAATCTTAACATGGTCGGGGAAATGATCATAAATCTAAAATCAAAAAGTTGGCTTCATGAAAATTACTGAAAAACCTCAAATAAGCATAGTTATGTGAACTACTCTTAAATATCTATCTTTGCAGATAGATAATATAATATCCTGAAATTAGAAAAAAAGCATAATCACAATGAAATATCACCTCACTTTAGTTAGAATGGTCTTAAAAAAAGGCAAAACAATAATAAATGCTGGTAAGGATATGGAGCAAGGGATTCTTTTACACACTGTTGGTGGGAATGTAAATAAGTATATCCATTATGGAAAACAATATAGTTTCCTTAAAAATTTAAAAAAAGAACTACCATATGATCCAGAAATTCCTCTACTGAGTATATATCCAAAGGAACTGAAATCAGTATGCTGAAGGGATATCTGCACTCCTGTGTTTATTGCAGCTCTGTTCACAATGGCCAAGAGATGGAATCAACATAAATATTTATCAATAGATGAATAAAGTGTAGTAAACATATACAATGGAATACTATTCAGCTATAAAAAATAATTAAATCCTATAATTTGTAGCAACATGATTTAAAATGGAGGATAAAATGTTTAGTGAAATAAGCCAGGCACAGAAATATAGATACTGCATGATCTTACCCACGTGTGTAATCTAAAATAATTATCTTTAGAGAGGAGAATAGTGGTTACTGGAGGCTGGGACAGGTATGGGTTACGAGGGTATGAAGAGAAGTTAGTTAATGAGTACCAAAATACGGTTAGATAAAAGTAATAAGCTGTGTTGTTCTGTTAGAGTATAGGGTGACTATAACTACTATAAACCTATAGCTTAAAATAGTTTATTTTATTTTTAAAGATAGCTAGAAAAGAGGATATTAAAAGCTATCACTAGAAAGAAATGATAAATGTCTCAGATGTGGATATGCTAACTACCCTGATTTGATCATTATACAATGTATTCATACATTAAAAGAAAGATCCCATAATACCTCATAAGTATATAGACTTATCATATTTCACTTATAAACAAAAAATCGGGTTGAAATTACCGTTGAATATTTGTTCTGTTTAAGTTTCAATTTCATCAACAGTATTTTGAAATATTTTTCATAACAATGGTGTAGTTTTAAAATGTGAAAAATTATTAATACTTCCAATGAAGTAGCAGTGTGTAGGTGTTCTGGATTCCCATCAACTGAGGTTAAGTAGTTTTACACAATGCAATGTAATTTTGTATAATTGCTGGATAATTTATTTTATTTCTGACACCTTCTTCATATTAATTAAAACAGTTTCCAGAAGGGAAAAAAAAAAAGATAACTAAATGAGGTAATGGATATGTCAATTAGCTTGAGTGTGGGAATCATTTCACAATGTATACATATATCAACACATTACATTGTACATCTACAATTTTTGTCAATTATACCTCAATAAAACTGAAAAAAGAAGGGACTAATACTTTTTAACATTAGATTTGATGATGGTTAAACCCTGTAAAATTGTTAAAAAAACATTAAGCTGTACACTTTAAATCAATATGTTATATAAATTATAGCTTAAGAGAGATGATTACAAATTAGTAGATGATCAGTATATGCTAGTCCTTGCCAATTGAAGTTGAAGCGCATTGGCATCACATGTGAGCTTACTATAAATGCAGAATATCAGGCCAGTCAAACTCTACTGAGCCAGAATCTTCATTTTAACTAGATCCCATGTGTAATTTGTGTGGCCTTTAAAGTTTGAAAAGAACTGTGCAAGTTCTTTTCTTTCTTATACAGCAATCATATATGGCTGATTCCCAGGAAATAATTGTTGATATGTTATCCCATACCTCCTCATTGTAGCCAAAATGTGAGAATTCAATTATATAATATTGAAATATGGTGATTCTTTTCAGAACTACTTGATTTTTACATAAATTTGGCAGGTCCTGGTTTGTTGTCAGGCAATGAAAGATTAAGTCAGGAGAGATGCCAAATGGATACCAAGTGACATTAGAAACTTAAGAGAAAAGGAAGGCAGTCCTAGAAGCTTCCATGTTCATCAAAATCACCATCTGTTGATTTTCTCTTGCACAATTCATAGCCCTAGCATGGCTACTTAGGATACATAGACGCTTTTCTGGCCCCATTCTAAAAGAAAAGGCAATAGCTTCTCTTAATTGCACATGCAGACTTTCTCAAAGGTATAGCAATTCTGAAGTAGTTGATAAATAAGACTAGGATTATTAAACAATAAATAATAGATTTACAGTTTGTTCAAACTATCACCATTGTCAGAAGTGGTGGCTCATGCCTATAATCCTAGCACTTTGGGAGGCTGAGGTGGGAGAGTTGCTTAAGCCCAGAGTTTGAAACCAACCTGAGCAACACAGTGACACCCTGTCTCTACAAAAAATTTAAAAAATTAGCCAGGTGTGATGGTTCCAGCCTGTAGTCCCAGTTTACTGAGGAGGATGAGGCAAGCAGATCACTTGAGGTCAGGAGTTTGAGGTTGCAGTGAGCGATGATGACGCCACAGCACTCTATTCCAAGCCACACAGTGAGATTCTGTCTCAAAAACCAAACAAACAAAAAACTAGCTCTGTGACCTTGGAAACTCCCTCAAATTGAATTTCTTCCTTGGTAAAAAGAGGCAGTTGAAGTTTGTGACAGGGAAATTTCCACTAGCAATCAACATTTTATTCTTATCCTATAAAACTGTGACTACCATATGTAGAAAATAGATATTTCCTATATAAAAATTCATGCTCTCTGATTTCCTAATTTTACCACCTTTCCCCTAAAAACACTCAAAGTTCTCAACAAATCTATAAATTGATCCAATTTCACATTTCAAAAATTGAAGTATTATCACTGTTCATTTACCTACCAAAAGAAGAAGATACTTTCCCAATAAACTTGCTTTAAAGTTTTCATTTCTTTTTTAATAATGGAAGTATGGTTTAGAGGAATGAATAATAAAAACAAGATAAGAAAATCTGGGTCTATACCTAGCTCTAACTTTATGGATCAGAGTTACTTTAGGTAAGTTGTAAAGGCTTTGATTTTAAATGTCTTCATCTATAAAATAAAGGAGTTGAACTATGACTTTTAGTTGGAATAGATAAATTTTAATTTTCATTAATTTGAAATCCACTTGCAATTTTTTTACTTCCCTGAGAAGATTATGGAAGCTCTTCTATTTTGGCATGTAGAGTAATGAAAGTATTTGGTTGTAAAAGCAAGTGAAAAATCAAGAGGATAGGAAAATTGTACAGAGCATGAGACCATTTCTGCTGATAGAATATGATTACTGAGTATGTTAGAAACGCTTAAAATATCTATATGACAGTTTTATCATAAAATTATGAACATTTAGCCTAAACCACTTCTGTGACAACTGAACAGAGAATGCCAGATGTTTATTCCATGAGATGGGTAATCTGAGCTGAAATATAGTACTGCAGCTCATGAGCAGTATAGACCCAGGCACGTAAATCTTGGCAATTGAACACACTCCATAACAGTCTCATTATACGCACAATAGCGTTCTAGAAATCTAACATTTTTATCCATATTTTACAGGTGCCCAAATTGTACAATCTCAAAAAATATTGGCTCACCATATCTAAGCACATTGTTATGACAGCCAGTTTCACTTTGACAACACATTTTTCCCTGTTGGCCCAATGTATATTTCTTTGAACATAATAGTTCTAAAAATACATCCTCTCTAGGACATTTCAGTATAATATTGAGAAGAAAATTGAAGTTTTATGATGACTAACAAATGAAAATTTTAGAGAGGTAAATTTATTCTGCAAATCAGTGGAAATTATTAAGCATATATTGTTGTACATGTGTTTAGAGTGAATAAAATTCTAAATTGAAATGAATCAACCAATCTGTGCTGATGAATCTTGTCCTAGCTAGGCAGTTGTCTTTGGAATATGGACAGCTTTGCAAATTTATGAAAACAGTTTCCTTTTTTAGCTCTTTATAAGAGACAAAACATAAAAAAGTTAAAGAGGCTAGTCTCTTTAATCTTTCAAAACTTTAAGGTCCTGAATTAATATTAAAATATAAAATCTCTGTTAAAAAAGCATTTTAAACTTTTTTTTTTAATTAGGAAAGAACATGTTTGGAATGTTTTGTCATATTTTCTTCTCTATATGTACTAATACTTCAAAGTAACTAATTACCTGAAATATTTCTTATATAACATGGCCTTCTGATCAGATTAGGGGATTCCTAGTATTTCGAATAAGTTGCAGTAGTAAGGTGGGAAATGTTTACTTGTATGTTGTAGTCAGTTCTTGATTAGGCTATAGGAATCTCTCACTAATATTTAGAGGAGAAAAATGAATCACCTATTTTGATGCCGCTCAAATTGCCAAATGAGGGAGTAATATTGTTGTCTTTAAATAGTTACTATTTGGACTTTTGTGGGGCAAATGAGGCTGGGGTATTCCATTATGCCATCTTGCTAATATCATTCCAATTACCTTTTTTGCATGTGTGTGTTTAGAGTACTTAAGATCTACTCTCTCAGCAAATCAAGCATATGTTATTTTTAAGTTACCATGCTGTACATTGTCCACAGAACTTATTCACCTTATAACTGCAAGTTTGTGTCCTTTGACCAATATCTCCCTATCCACCTTCCCTCACACTTGACTGCTAATAACCATGCTTGTACTCCCTGTTTCTATGAGTTTGACTTTTTTAGGTTTCACATATTAGTGAGATCATAACATGTATTCAATAAAAAATCATATAAATGGCCAACAGGTATATGAAAAAAGTGTTCAACATCACTAATCATCAGGGAAATGCATATCACAAACATGATATGCATCGCCTCACACTGTTGGGATGGCTATTATCAGAAGTCAAAAGATAACAAGTGTTGGAGAGGATATGGAGAAAAGGAAAACTTTATACATTGTTGGAGGGCATGTAAGTTGGTATAGCCATTACAGAAAATAGTATGGAGATTCCTCAAAAAAATTAAGAGTAGAATAACCATATAGTCCAGCAATCCTACTTCTGGGTATACAACCTAAGGAAATAAAATCATTATAATGAAAGGATATCTGCATGCCCATGTTCACTGCAGCACTATTCACAAGAGTCAAGATATGAAAAAAACTTAAATGTCTGTGGTCAGATAAAAGGATAAAGAAAATGTGGTATATATGTCTATAAGGCTACATTGCATAGCCTTAAAAAAAAGAGAGAATCCTGCCATTAGCAATAACATGGATGAATCTGGAGGACATTATGCAAATTGAAATAAGCCAGAGGAAGATCTACTTTTCTAATGAGTAAATATGAGTTTTTAAGTGACTTACTCAGATTTCTTGGCTAAATAATGAACAGAAGAGAGATTGAAATGCACGTATGTTTTACTTGAAAAAAAATTAACACATTACTTATTTGTAATGGCAATACATAATACTTATTGAGGTTTACTATATGCCAGGTATGTTGATAAATTACTTAGATGCATTCTTTTGCTTGATATTCATGGAATCCTTAGAAATAGTTATTAAGTCAAATTGACAGATTAGCATCTGAGACTTAGATGAGTACTTTGATCAATCAATATTATAGAGATGTCAAGTGTCAGAGACAGTATTTCATTCTAGCATATGACTATAGAACTTATGCTATCAAGCACCATGTTACATTGTTTTCATATAGCACTGCAGGAGATTATGCCTTAAAAATGTGCTAGTAGTATGAAAATGCTCTAGACTTTCTATCCCCCATAAGAAGTAGCAGTATAAAATAATTTTCAGTGTAAATTACTTACTACCATAGTAAAACAAACAAAACAGCAAAAATAATTTTCCTTCCCTTTGTTTCTAATTAGAAATTAGAATTCAGATATCTTCCATTCCTTCATTTCTTATTATGTTCAGGTCAAACAGAACTGTAGACTCAAGGGATGGATTCTTTGTTCCTCATTTAGAATTAATTAAATTCTAAATTTTCATTGTCTTATTTTAAAATCAAAAATTCCATGTTTCTTGATTTTGTAAAGTTCCAAGTGACAAAAATGATCCAAGAAATCATCAACTTCTGTGTTCCTAAGAATAGGAAGAGTAATCAAATTTCCATCCATTAAAGTCATTTATAATTTAAATTCCAAAACTCTTGTATTTGTAGAGTTTCCCCTGCCATAGTAATATTTATGAAACCCAGTTGTTTGTGCAATCTAACTTGCTATTGACAGCTATAGAGTACAATTACTACTTAGTGCTGTCTGGAAAAAGATAGAAAAATACAAGAGAAAAATTTGAAAGGCTTTTTTAAGAAACCAGAGTCATGTTCAACCCATGTGTTTTGAGACAATAATGAATCTAAGTATTGAGACAGTCTGTTTCTGTAGTAGCCGCTTTTTAAATAGCCTTATTAATTTCTCACTCTTCCTGGATACAACAGTGAGTAGGTTCATATAATATAATATTTTCTCTTGTAAGTTGATTGACTTAAGAATGCACGTCTTAACTAAGTTGAGACAGAGAAAGAATCATTAACTTCAGGTGACTAAAACTGTAATATATGAAATTTTATCAAATTACACGACAAAAATATGACAGCTGAGACAGATTTTATTAAGATAGCAAAAAAAATAAGAATCAATTTGGGCCACAGAGAACTATCAACACCATTTAATAACCACTTTTTGATACCCAGTTGGGTCTGGTCTTGGGGATTTGTAAGATGGATCTGAGACTTAATAATTTCTCATTTATGCTCAAGTTAGCTTAGGGTTATTTCTGTTATTTGTAACCAAAGAAACCTAATGGAAATAGCTACTTAACTACTTGACCACCAGAAAAGTCCTTAACCTCTCTAAATCTCAACATGCTTATACTCCTGACTTTCTTTGTTGTTATGAGAATTAAATCAAATAATTTATGTGCATTTCCAATCAGAGCACCTGAAGATAAGATAATGCTATCTGTTGTCATATACCAAAACAAACACACAAAATTTCTCTCTGCATATGTTTATCTCGGTCTTTAGACTATATTGAAAAGTAGGGAAGGATTTTCTACCCTGTTATTGAAACTTTTCACATGTCCATAATGTAGAGAGGAAACGAGTATACATCTGTGTGCAGATTTTGTCAGAAAGCTTGGAACAAATATAAGAGATTAACATACATTATTTATTTAATCTATTTGATATGGAAAATATAAGAATATAATGCATATTAATACTGGCAGATAAAATTCTCTTTTCAAAAATATTATTCTTTTTGAACACACTGTTAATCATAACTTTTTTTCTTTTCTTTTTCATTTTTTTTTCTTTGAGATGGGGTTCTCACTCTGTAGCTTAGGCTGTAGTGCGGTGGCACTATCATAGCTTACTGTAGTTTCCAAGCCCAGGGCTCAAGGAATCCTGTATGCCTCAGTCTCTGGAGTAGTTGAGACTACAGGTGCATGCAGTGTTGCCCAGGCTGGTCTGGAACTTCTGGCCTCAAGCTTTTTCTGCATCTATTGAGGTGTTTTTGCTTCTGTTTATGTGGTGAATCACATTTATTTAATTACATATGTTGAACCATCCTTGCAACCCTGGGATGAAACTGACTTGGTCATGGTGGATTACTTTTTGATAAATTGTTGAATTAGGTTTGTTAGTATTTTATTGAGGATTTTTGCATCTATATTCATGAGGGGTATTGTTCTGTAGTTTTGTTGTTGTTGTTGTTGTTGTGTCCTTTCCTGGTTTTGATATGAAGGGGATACTAGCTTTGTAGAAAGTGTTGGGGACAATTACCTCTCTCTCTATGCTATGGAATAATTTCTGTAAAATGGGTACCAACTCTTTTTTGTAGGCCTGGTAAATTTTGGCTGTGAATCCATCTTATCCAGTATTTTTGTTGTTGCAATTGTTGTTGGAATGATTTCTAAATGTTATAAGAGAAATATATTTTCTATTATGATGCATATTTTATCATTCTGACATTTTATATATTTGCTACTTTAAGGATATAAAAGAAACATGAGATACTATTTACTGCTTATAATTCAACCATTTTAGTGTTATCAAATATATTTAAACAATTGGCTCAAATTTGGAAATATAACTTTAATAGTTCTACAGAATTGCTTTATATTAAAGATAATTATATAATTATAAAATTTTCCTTTGAGTCAATAAGTTTTGTTTCCCTTTGGTGATATATTTTTAGTGCTTTCTTTCATGAAAAGGTATTTAAAGAGTTCAAGGTGTTATTATGTAAGAATAAAGTGGATGGGTTAAAATTACCTTAGAATACACTGTTTCTGAGATATTTTTAGTGCCTGGGCAGCACACAAAATTCAAAATTGTACGAGATAAGCTCTAATTGCAATAATAGTAACCAGTCTCTGTTTTTTAAATCCACGAGTCACTTCAGTAGGATTTAATGGAAAGATGGAACAGTTGACATTTTTATAAATGTTCTGCCACTTAGTCAGAGGTCAGGTATATTCCTCTGAAAGAATTTCATGGGATCTGCTACAAAATGAACATTAAAAAAACTCTCCTGCTGGTTGCTCCACTTATCTTCTCACCTTCAGGACAGAATTTTATATTACAGTCATTTTCCTGGATTCAAAAAGCAGACTATTGCTGACAGATATTTGTGTGTGATTTTTAAAGCATAAGATGTTACTTACTTTTTTTGTGGGGGAAGGGGGCAGTATGTGTTGTTGGCATTATCATGAATGTCAAAGTCAAAATATACATTTCAGCAATGTTAAAAATCACAAGATTAGGATTTTGGAAAAAAGGCTGTGACTCTTTCCCCATGGGTTGCTATTTGTTCTATCTTTCTTTGGCAGATGTTTCTGAAGGTTTCTGTGTGAATGGAAGAGAGAAATCAACTCTTTTTGAGGTCAAGGCATAATTTAAGCTATTACTCCCCCTATTTCTAAGTTCTCAAATCAGGAGAAATTGAATGATTAATACTGAAGTAGGAAAATACATGTTATAGGTTTAGTCTTAGCTTCTACAGAGATAGAAGTACATTTTCTTTTTATGTTGAAATAATGTATTGATTATGTACTATTTAAAATTTAATTAAATCTGTTTTTTAAAAATATAAATACATATTTTCAACTATATATTATTTCAGCATATTTATTCATAATATGCTACTCTCTAGTATCCTATATAGATAATATATAATTATGAACATATTTATTTTAACCTCAATATAAAATATACACACCAAAATTTTTATTGCTACATTTGAGTGTTGTTTGAAGTTAATTGGGTAAGAAATTCTAGGAGACACTTTTTAATCCTCTGTCTTGTAACATGCTATAGACCAAATTATGTTTCTCCAAATTTATATGTTGAAACCTTAACCCTCAATGTGACTCTGTTTGAGGATAGGGCTGTTAGGAAGTAATTAATGCTAAATGACATCATAGGGTAGAGTTCTGATTAGATAGGATTAGTGTCCTTATAAGAAGGGACACCAGGAATGCTTGTGTGCTCTCTCTCTCTTTTTATCTCTCTCCCCCTCTCTCCTTCTCCCTCTATCCTTTTCTTTCTCTCTCTCTCTCTCTCTCTCTCTCTCTCACCAAGAAGCCACATGAGGGCACAGAGAGATGGTGGCTGCCTACAAGCCAGGCAGTAGGCCTTCACCAGGAACTGAATTAGCCAGCACCTTGATCTGGGATTTTGGCCTCTAGTACTGTGAGAAAATAAATTTCTGTTGTTTAAGGCACCCATTGTATGATGTTTTGTTATGACAACACTAGCTGACAAATACTGAACATAAACAAAAGAGAGTAACGCAGAAAGTGGTACAGACTGAAGGTATTTTTCCTACTATCCTCACATAAGTTTACAAAAACCTCGAAAAAAATGAGATAGGGATACTTATGCTTTGAGAATATTTTTGTTAATATCACTTCACATACTTTGCTCTTCATTTCTAATCAATAACTGTAAATCTCAATCTATTTTTTGTGTTTTTGCATTTGTTTTTAAAAATCATGTCTTCTAATTTCTTAATTCAGTGATTTCCATATATTTTAATCACTTACTTCTTCCAATATTTAAATAATCAAGAATAAAGCAAAATATATATATTCTACTATCCTAACATTTATGTATATTTTAAAATATGCAAACACTGATTAAATATGTTGAGTTAAATTTCGAATAGAAATTCCAATGATTTTTCTCATCACATCAACAGTTGTCTTATGCATCACCTAAGAAATGTACTTTTTATTAAAATTACTGCATTAATATGTAAATCATTAAAGTTTAATAAAAAGTATGTTTTACATTATATGTCTTAGTGTTCAAAGAAATAATTGATTTTTGAACTGTATGGGTACTCAAGATATAAGAATAGACACTCAATATTACCGCTTTCCCTTTTCTTCTAAATATTGTCTCCCGAGCCCTCATTGTTCTCAGAATTTCTGAAAATTCATGTTTTTACTTTTAGAATTGAATATTCTCAACCCAAGAAAACTTTATACGTAATGGTATATATAGTTTGAAAATTCAAAGTTGTCTTGAGCACTTTTCACCTGACACAGTTAATGTAGCCTGTGTTAAGGTATCACGAAGACACAAATCTTCAGTGAGTCCATAATTATTAAGATAAGAAAGCAGCAAGGGCTATGTGTGTGCGTCATCTGAATAGTGTTACCATAGAAAACAGTCACCAAAATCATAATAAATTTCATATTTTTAAATTTTAGAAAGAAAACTCAAAAATCAATACATGTATTGAAAGAGCACTGGATTTATTATTTCATTTCTGATAAGAGCTTGCCCACTGGATCAAATTATATGATTTTAAATTATTTCAGATTTTAAACAATTAAAGAGCAATCACTGTATTATATATATTTCTTTGAAATTGAACATGCTACCCTGTGCTGTGTATTTAAATTCAGGTCTTCAACGTTTTGTGCTGAAACAGATCATAAATCAGAATGCCCCCTACTACTTTCAAGAGTTTTATGGCAATGAATGTTGCTACGAAGAATTTATGAGGGCAAAATCTCGCTAACTAAATAGTTATTGCCTTTTCCAAAGGAATAAATCCTAGCTACCTGAGACCAAAAGTATAAAGTTCTTGACACTATAGGATTCATAACTGACAGGCACAGATCCAGGGTCTTAATCATAGGGGGATGTTTTCCGGTTGTAAAATGTAGAAATGGGCTGTAGAAGGAAGATTAATAGAGCTGCTCAAGTAGTCAAGCCAAATACCTTCTGACTGCAGGTGTACCGCCGCAGAAGTGCGCTTGGACTTGGACTTTTTCCTTATTGAATAAACAATGGGATTTGAGCTCCTTACATAATATCTCTTTTATTTAGAAGTTTGCATATCCATTTTGCTTTCAGTTGACAAATTAGTTTTATTAAGCCCTGTAAAATTATGTTAATATATGTGTTGTTTACATACTTACACACAAACTCACATACATTAACTGATTCAATCCATTCAATCATTTATACCCAGGAGGAGTGTAGTTCTCTTTGTTATCCAGCCAGATTTGGTAAATTCAATGAATCATAGTATCAAGAAATTCCATGTTCAAGTTTTGTTGAAATCTTGTGAGTACATAGTAGTTCAGAGAAAGGCCTTGTTACACAAACACAGAGAGTTTATAGCTGCCCATTCTGAACAAACGCAATTTATTCAGCTGAATTAACACATGCTGAGGGTGATATAATTTTTTATGTACAGTTGCTGAATAAGTCAGTTTTCACCTTATTTAGTCACATGCTGAAAAGCTTACCAAGAGTTTATTCATCCATCCCAATTTCTGAATTTCATAAATATTGATTTAATACAACATTGATATCATGATTTACAATGTGCAATAATAATCTTGAGCATGATTAAAGTGAAAGTGCTGCAAACATGTTTTTAAAATATTTTTAAATTTATTTTTAAATAGGAAATATATGTACATGTAGTACCTATCACCTTCCACCATATCTCAGCCATTCAGAACACCCTTTTCTACTGATACCAGATTTTTGTATAATTTATTTACAGGTTTCCATAAATAACCCATCAGTACTCTATGACATACATAGAAATAATGTTATTCAAGTGTTAGCACAGCTTGTATACAAATGATAACATAGTATACTCACTGTTCTGAATCTTTTAATTTACACTTTCAATTTTACCTTGGAGATTATGTCCTATCAAAACAGTTGGCTCATTTTTAAGATACTGACACTATACACATCTTTCTTCTACTTGTTCTGGTCTGCTTTTAAAACTTTCTGATGTATTTTAATATTCTCTAAATGACTCTTTCATTTCTAATTTTTCTGTTATATTTTTTCATATATTATCTATCTCTTTAGTTAATTTTTCATTCATGTCCTAAATTATTATTATTTTTGTTTCTTTGTGTTGATTTTCAACTTTCTTGTCAATCTTGTTGATCCTACTTGCCATCCATATTCTTAATTTCATATCTGACATTTCAAAAATTTCCTTTTTGTTAGAATCCATGGCTGGAGAACTGTGATCCTTTGGCGGTATCAAAACAATCCATTTTTTTTATGTTGTCAGAGTTCTTATGCTGCTTCCTTTCCATCTGAAATTTCTTCTCTCAGTTCAAGACAGATAACTTTACAGTACCTGTTCTCCTTTTATGGGAACTCTGTTGCTCTTTGAAGAGAGTGAGACATCCCTGAATAGCACGCTTGAGTCCTATTCTAGAAGATTGACCAGGCAGAAGAGGGGCAGGTACATTGAGAGCCTTCAACACCACTGGTCTCCTGCATCTCCCCATTCCCTTGTGATTGTTATGAGTGATTGGCATATGCAGTGTGAGCACTTTCTCCACCCAGGACCATCAGTGGCAGCAGGGGAATAGTTGCATGATGGCATGAGTGTTTGCCCCACTGAGGTTCATTAGTGGAAGTGTTACTCAGGTGATGACAGCTGCTACTGCACCACTCAGACAGCAGTGGTGAGTGCTCAGGGCTGTATGTGCTCTCTCAATCCGGGTCCTGTGTAAGCTGTTGCTAGATGGGGCTTCCCAGGTAGAAGCAGCAGGTACCAGGTCAATGGGCCCCAGTTGTCCTTGGGTCCCCTGGCAGCAGTGAAGTCATGTAGCTCCTGCCCACAGGGTGTGCAAGAGCAGCCAGCCTCTCTGCTCCCTCTCTAGCCCACCATGGGTGATGGGGAGGCAGCAGCAATGAATTTGACCCTTGGGTAGTTATAGTGCTCTGGGGCTAGGACTTCAAAATGGTGCCAGCTGTAGCACACGGGTATTATAATCTGGTGGAAACCTACTGTGCCTACTCTCCAGAGCAATGCTGCTGGACAGTCTCCTGTCATCTCCCTGTGTCAGTCCAGTGGTCTGCTGTGGTAGAGGAGCCATCTCATATCTCCAATTGCAATGTCCATGTTGTAAGTGTGAAGCTTTAGGATTCTCTCCTCTGTCCCTTCCCCACACTTCTGGGACCTTCCCTTGTGTATCTCCAACCTGCCAAGCAGTTCTCCTCTCTACCCTCTCCTTCATTTTGGGAGTCTTCCATGCCTCTTTGCTAGTTTTCAATGCTCTCTCAGACAACCACTCTGAGAGTGAATATCTATTCACCATTTTCAATCCTCTCTAGGAAAGAAGCATACACAGGCTGCTTCTAGTGTGCCATCTAGGCCCTCGTCAATGAATATTTTTGATCCTATTTATTTTTTAGCTTATAACCCATGATTCCTGTCAAGAGTCCTATAATGCACTTTATGTTCATTGCTTGATTAAGAGATGACACAACAAAACAAGATAGGCAAGAAGTTGCCCCCTTCCCACTTCATTTTTAAGTTCCAAAGTTTATATCCTTTATATTAAGAAATTAAAATAATTTATTTTTCAGATACAAATATAAATATTTGTTTCAACCTAGATGATACATGGAGATACTTGTATCCCCTGGGATTTGAAAAGGTTTTTTGGACTAAGGAAGTAGGCATGTCAGAAGAGAAAGAAGAGAAGCAAAAAGTACATCTAATGGATCTCTGAGGAAAAGATAGGGAGGTAGAATGCTGTGTCCTATAGCTCCCAAGTCTTGGCTTGGTGTGAGGGACTAAACATTTCAGATAGATTTTCCAAGTCTGACAGTAGACAGTCCAGTACATCTCATCTCAGGTAGAGTTTTTGAAGGAGGCAAGGTCTTTGGAACTGGCTAACTTTAATTTTCACCCAGTCGAGCAGTTAAGAAAATAAAAGTGAATTTACTTATACAAAATTAAATCAAAGAAAATCATTTTTGCATATCAGAAATTATGGATTTAAATGGGCAACTATGAAAGAAAAGTTTGAGACTCATGAAAAAATAGCTAGATTAACAAGCAATTATACATTTTGTAAAAAGAAATTATAGTTGCCAACTGAAAATATTCTTGGATGTACTGTGAGCAAAATCTCTCTTTAAGAATTAGTCTTTTCTGCAACAATCAAGATTATCTATAACAACAGGGAGGATTAAAAATATTGCCTAAAACAATTAGTGACATTTATGACATTGATGTCTGTCTCTATTTGTGTTTTGTCCTTAATTTCTTAAGGAACTCTCATGGATTATAAAACGTTATTTGAAAGCTAAATGATGACCTACATAGGCTAATTGTGGTAGTATAAATCTTCTTTTGGCCAATACAAATGTTATACAGTTGAAGAACAGACATATAAACCTATGATTTAAAGATAACAGGGTATCATGTGTGTTTTTATGTTTCTATTTTTGTAATAGAATATGATTCAAATTGTAGAGCTATAAGGAACAAACACAGCATTGGTCAAGGTTATATTACCAGAAACTGAATCACTTCCAACTGAGACATGGTATGTACTTTGAATGATTTACTCCTTATGTCACAGTTCATGAACTGTGTACTTGCCTGATGTCTGCATGTGGAAAGAAACTAATTTTTTTATTTCTAAGCTTTTGCCTGATGGGGACACAAAGATTTTTTAACACCACATTTCTGTGAAACATCAATGATTGACATTGTTGTCCTAAAGTATAAATTTGCTTTTCCTCAGATACAGACCTCTTAACACATGATTTCTGTGTATTTTGACTATAAGTAGTATTTGAAATAACTCCAATCTTATAAAACAATAAATATATTATTAGGATATTAAATAAGGGTCTGCTATAAATATATCACTACATTTATTACTAATTAACTTGAACTTCGTAAAGGAAGAATTATCTTAAGATAACAAGTTGGATTAGGTGATCTTCCTTTTTTTGTAGACTTTCATTCTTTTTTAGAGAAATATATTTAAAATTGTGAAACATATAAGTTTATCTCTTTATATTATTGCTAAAGGCTTTAAATAAAAGAATCTTACTTCAATCATTGATAAGAAGAAAGGACTGACATGATACATGTCTATGTCTTTGAACTATAATGAAAATCATCACAACAGGCCATTGTTTGCTCAATTTAGAATATGAATTCTAAAGTTTTCCTTATATGTAGAGATAAAAACCTTGGTAATGTAAAAAGTTTCATCTTACAACAAGAAGTTACTAAGTATAAATTTTCTTTGAAAAGAAGACATTTCTAGAGAATACTTTTAAAATCTTCAAGCTAATAATTGGATGTCTAAAACCTATTAACTTATATTAATTTAATCTAAATAGAAAATGTTATAAAATGCTATAACAGCTATAAAATGTAAAATAAATTAAAATTATACAAATTTAGAGCTTCATAAACTTAAATTTGGGCCAAACATTAATAACAAGAGTAAAACAAGTTCCTTTTTATTTAAAAGTTAACACGCAGAAGTAAAATGTATTTATATCACATTAATTTTATAGTATTTTGATATAAATAGGAGAATAATTCTTTCATATTCACTCACTAAACAATTGCTATCTATTATATTTTAAATAACCATACAAATTAGGATTCATGTTTATTTCAATTTTGAAAATAAGAAATTAGATTAGAATGATTTACTATGTCAGCATTATAATTAATAACTATTTTGGTTCAGAGTTTTTAAGACCATATTGGTTGTTGAATAATTTTGTGAGTATTCCAGGTCAGAAGAAATGAGTAGCTTCAGAATATATACCGAGAATAATCAATTTTGATATTCAGGTTCAAATATAAGCTCCTCCTAATTTGACCTAATATTTCTACTTGTAGCAATAAAATAAAGGCTAGTTATTTTTGTTCATTTGCTTTTCTTTTTCTGATCACTAACTGTAGGAGGCAGTGAGTCATGCACGTGCTAACCTTTCAGATATTTCTCATAAAATCCCAAATCAAATATACATATTTATTCACTTTCTAAATAAACCTGATGGTACATTTTAAATCAATATATGGTTCTGAATCACATTTCTTTAAGCTAGGTTAATGTTTTGAAAAGTTATTAGAGGACGGAGGCAGTGGCTCACACCTGTAATCCTAGCACTCTGGGAAGCCCAGGCGGGAGGATTGTTTGAGCTCAAGAGTTCGAGACCAGCCTGAGCAAGAGTGAGACCCCGTCTCTACTAAAGATAGAAAGAAATTAATTGGCCAACTAAAAATATATAGAAAAAATGAGCCAGGCATGGTGGTGCATGCCTGTAGTCCCAGCTACTCGGGAGGCTGAGGCAGGAGGATCGCTTGAGCCCAGGAGTTTAAGGTTGCTGTGAGGCAGGCTGACACCATGGCACTCTAGCCAGGGTAACAAGAGTGAGACTCTGTCTCCAAAAAAAAAAAACAGAAAAAGAAAAGTTACTAGATAGTTACATTTCCTAAAAGAGAAACAATTACTATGCATTTCAATGATATTAATATTTCTTTAACAAATAAAATTGAAAACATACATCTCAATTCCAAAAAACAAAGCCCTCATGTTTCTGTGTGTGACTCTTCATTTTATTGCTTGAGAGTAGAAAAAAATATATATAAAGAATAGAATTTTTTCTTGCTTCGGTTTTAAACTCAGGTTTACTTTCTACTTTACCATACATTAACTAAAACAGTTGACACTGTGTCCCAGATTATAAACAATGATCCCATGAGGTTTAATTTATGCTGTGTATTACATTTAAGAAGGTATCCTTTAACATCAAATAATAATTTACAAGGAGTACAAATTTTGCTTAATTTTCTCAAAGAACATTAATGGAGCTCAACTCACTACTCCAAGAAACATCTGAGATACTTGTTCTCTACTTCATATATTGGAAACTGTTCTGAGACCAACCCGCTAAACTAGTTACACATTAAATTCCTAGTGTTTGTCATGTACTTTTAAATTTTCTTTAATTATGTTAAGTTCCTGGGTATGTCTATATTCCATTTCTTTTGTTTTTCACTGTGGTTGAAAAACTCTCCTTTTCTGGTCACTAGATGATAGTTTTGTGGGAAGGAAGAAACACTCATACATTTATTAATCTTTTTCATTTTCCAACACATAAGTAAAAACTATGAATTTTTATGTTCCTATAGAGGAATATCTAATTCCATGGATTATTTTAATGTTCTGGGGTATCCTAAAAGTTGAGGTGTGATCCAGGTATCTATGTTTAGTCTCTAATATTTGCTTTCTTGCAACCTCCTATCTTCTCTCAGTACATTCCTTTCCACACCAAAACTATTCCTACAAAATCTTAAATTTCCTGTAGGCCCTGTACAACAACTATGTCACAAAAATTAATTATAAACCTCATGAGTATTTGCATTTTGATAGAAGATAATGTCCTAATAAAACAGAATCATATAAAATATTAAAATTCCAGACACTAAGGCACATTAATATGGTATATATTTTTGAGCAAGAGGCTTTTAATCTGGTTGATTTTGTAGAAGTAAACATTGCTTAATTGTGCTTAACTAAGTATCTGCAAAAAGAGGGGCTTTAATAGAAATGCTTAAAAAGTATTTGGGCCATTTGTAGATTTACTATGCCTTTACAGCTCCACAATGCTTGTACAGACCACGTAAATAATGATTTAACTTCAGTGATAGACGTGATCATTTGTATACAATTATTTCTTCTAAAACCCCTAGTATTTAGTTCACTTGGCATTAACTGCCAGAACTAATTTTTACTATCTGAATTCCTTTCTTCACAGATGTCCTAGAAAATGAAATGCAGGGTTTTT
>VBSM01002608.1:28472950-28493103 GCA_008086735.1 Cheirogaleus medius
AAAAAAAAAAAAAAATCCCACAGTAATAAGATTATGCAAAGAGGCACAGTAGCTAACTGAGAGAGTTCCCAACAGACCAAGTGAAACAATTTGAGCAACTAAATAAATAAAGAAGTAATGAATTAAAACCCTAAGTATAAAATAAAAATCCAGGAGTGCATCCTGACAAAAATAAATGGATGATTAAGTAAAAGTGGAAGGAAGAAACATACCTGAAGTGAAGAAAAATTTCAAAAACTTTATGTAAATATTCTGCCCTCAAGGAGTGTGGCCTGCACATACTTCCTTTTAAAGTATACAGTATAGAAAGGAGGGAAAAGAGTAACTTTACAGTGATAAACCTGATTGTCTCAGCCAAGCATCAGCAATGATTAAGCATGTTGATAGCATGCCCCCTTGAGATGATGTGATGAAAACGGCGTATGCCTATGCTAGCTTCCTCTAATAAACTCACTATAATCACGAGACAATCATCAGACAAATCCTAATTGAGGGGAATTCTGCAAATTAACCTGGAAAATGCTCATCAGGACTGTCAAGGTCATTAAGAAAAGAAAAGTCTGAGAAACTTTCAGAACCAAGTAGAGGCTAAGGAGACATCACAAGTCAATGTAATGTAGAATACTGGATAGGAGCCTGGCATAGAAACAGGACATCGGATAAAAATTAAGGAAATCTGAGTAAAGTATAATCTTCATTTAATAATAATTATAAAAAATGAATCATACTGATAAGAAGGTGTTAATAATATAGGAAACCAGATTTGGGTATATAAGCTCTTTTATCTTTTCACAATTTTTCTATTAAAAAGTTCATAAAAAATAAGGTCACAAGAAAATACAGAGAAAGTCATGTCCAATATAATTGCACAGTTAGGACATTGTATATATATATATATCATAATAAAGAATTATGGTTATTATATTTATTATATTATATTTACATTAATTTATTTTTATTTTTAAAATGACTATTAATTTCCTAGGACATAGATGTTTATTATTTAAGCTCAAATACTTAGAAATGTAACTGTTAGGATATTACTTTTTGCTTGCAGCAGTTTAAAAATTTATTGAGACAGTAAGGACACCATGAATCCAGAAACTTTGGAAACATCTTTCCTAATTGGAATACATGGCCCTAGAACGGTGGTTCTCAAAAGTGTGTTTCAGCGACCTTTGGGAAAACCCAATGCCCTTTCAGGGCCTTGAGGAGTTACATTATATTTAAAATAATACTAATGGATGCTGAGCGAACTGGGGAAAGGGCTCATGGGGGAAGGGCACACTTGTAGTCCTGGTGTGGGTGAGGCTAAGGCAACATATGTAACCAAAATGTTTGTACCCCCATAATATTCTGAAATTTAAAAAAATAAAATAATACTGATATTTTCAAATATTACTTTTAATTTTTTTTATTTCAAAATATTATGGAGGTGTAATTGTTTTTGGTTCCAAGGATCGCTTTTGTAATGCTTGAGTCAGGGAGACCATTATCCTAAGTGAAGTATCTAAAGAGTGGAAAAACAAACTTTTACCTTTTAAAATTATGTTAGAAAGGTTGTTTATTTTTAAATAATGCTTAGATATTATTTGCTTTTTAAAATCTCATTCTTGAAAGTGTACAATACAGTACTCCAAATGCAATATGACATGAGATACAGAAAAAAACTGAGTGCAGAAGCAGATATCTGAATATCTGCTATCTATAACATTAATATTAACCTAGACACTAAAGAGATTTGAAACAATGTAAACCAATGCTACTCTTCTCACCAATTTGATTTGTTGTGAAAAAGTATAGCTTTTAAGATACATTTATGTTAATATGTAATGGATTATTACTGTTTTATTTATTTATTTATTTTGAGACAGAGTTTCACTCTGTTGCCCGGGCTAGAGTGCCGTGACATCAACCTAGCTCACAGCAATCTCAAAGTCCTGGGCTCAAGCAATCCTTCTGCTTCAACCTTCCGAGTAGCTGAAACTACAGGCATGCACCACCATGCCCGGCTAATTTTTTCTATATATTTTTAGCTGTCCAAGTAATTTCTTTCTATTTTTAGTAGAGACGGGGTCTCACTCTTGCTCAGGCTGGTCTCAAACTCCTGACCTTGAGCAATCCTCCCGCCTCGGCCTCCCAGAGTGCTAGGATTACAAGCGTGAGCCACCGTGCCCGGCCTATTACTGTTTTAAATGAACTAAATAAATATTTCTAAAATTTAGTCTCTTTAAATTTCTGATATGATAAATATCAATAGATAGACCTTAAATAAATTAAAGATTTTGGAGATTTTTAATAATTTTTAAGGATGTGAAGGGATACTGAGAGTAAAATATTTGCGAGTCCTGCTGTAGAGGATGGCAGAGTCACTAGATCAAAGGTGCCAGAGATTCTGGCTAACAACATGCAGCAGAGATGCACTTCTTGCTATTTAACATTACTGGAGCAAGCTTTGCCTTTAAAATTTGGATCTCAGCAGGGAACAGTGACTGACACCTGTAGTCCCAGAACTTTGGGAGGCCAAGGCTGGACAGGGGGAACACTTGAGGCCAGGAGTTCAAGTCCAGTATGGGTGACATAGCTCACTCTGTCTCCACAAAAGATGAAACAAACAAACAAACAAAAAATTAGCCAGGCATGGTGGAATGTGCCTGTAGTCCCAGCTACTCGGGAGGCTGAGCCAGGAGGATCCCTTGAGCTCAGAAGTTTGAGGCTTCAGTGAGCTGTAATTGCCACTGTATTCCAGCCTGGGCAACAGAGTGGGAGGCCCTGTCTCTTACAAAAAAGGATTCCCACATGTAGCAGAAGAATAATTGTTTTTCAATATTACAAAACTGTTTCTGAATTTCCATCTCCATTCTTTTATTACATTTAACTGAGTTTAGCATTTCTCCTGGCATTGAATGTGAAAAATCTTTACAGCAAGTTAAGTTTCAGATAAAAAAAAAAGCTTACATTATCAAAGCATAATACTTTAATTACTTTTCATTAGGTTCTAATAAATGCATTCATTCTAATAAATGTATTCATTCATTCTAATAAATGTATTTGTTTCTCTGCAAATAACCATTAGTTTATAATCAGTCCTGCTATTCTACTATTTTGGTGTAACTATCTGCAAAGTACAGTATTTGGGAGATCCTGTCTTGATGCACTTGCTTGGCTGCAATTTCTGTTGTCTCACTAGGTCATGTGCACCCCAAGTCCGCTGACTCAGAGTCCAGAGCAGCAGCAGGAATTGCCCAAGACTGCAGACAGACTTACCATATTTTTCTGGCCCCAGGCTGATTTTGTTAGCCAGAACTCAGGAGGTTTCTAGCCAGTGGTGAAGCTAACCAGAACTCAGGAGTAGAGGATTCTCCTCTAGCCAGGGCTGATCTGCCCTGTGTCATGTTCCCCTGTGACAGGCCCTGAGTTTCAATCCAAAGTCACACAATCACTTCATTCTTCCTCCCCCAAGCCCACTGTTTCTCTCTTTCACCTCTAGTGTCACATCGCCAGTGGATGGGGAAGGGGAGGAAGACAATGCAAACTGTCTTTCCTACCCTCTTCAGTGCCTCTTTCCTTGATACAATGTTAAAACCTGGTATTGTGATTGTTCACCTAAAATGTAGTTCTTATGAAGGTACTTTCTTGTGTGGCTAGTTGCTCAATTTGGTGTTCCTGTAGGGGAAAGGGGAGAGGGACAATTCCTGGAGAGTTCTATTTGGCCATCTTGCTCCACCACCTCTGGGTTTTGAACGTGTGTAGAAGAATAAGCAGCCTCCATCATTTTATTTGAATAGATAATAGATTGCTATAGATAATAAATTACTATAGATTACTGTAATGAAAGATTACCATAATAATCACTATATTACTATTAATATAATAAAGCTTATATGTTTACCAAAAGAACTATATACTTTGATTTGGAGAATAAATACTAGTTAATATGATCTATTTCTTTTTAGTTCATATAACAGAGCAGCATTTTGAATTTTCTTAAGTTTTTATCATAATTCTTTTGTAGAAATAAATATCAGACTTGCAGTTTACTTGAATATTATGCACATTTATTTCAAAGAAATTAATATGATCATTTGCTCCCAGATAAATATAGTTTTCTCTTTAACATTCAGAACATTATGAATGATTTTTGTTTAAAAAGTGACAAAAAGAAAATGCTTATAATTATTCCAGTGGAAAATAGTTTAAAGTTCTGAATGTATGTAATAGAATGGTTTGCAGATATTAAAAAAATATGCTGTACACATTTTGAAATTTTTTACTTAAAAGAAAATAGTTTGCTTTTCTCCATATTACACAGATTTCTTCTCATTTTTGTTATGTGGATTTTATACAGAATGTACTTTAGAAAAAAAGTAATAAAAAAATTTCACTTATGCCATGTTATTAAATTATTTTGAAATTTAGGTCAAGTATACAAAATATGGAACTCAGTCCATGGACAATAACATCAAAAAATATATAACTACAATCCTCACTATTAGACTTATACTTCTTTCAATAGACTTTGTGACTGACTCCTGGGAAGACACTAGAGAATATCTCAATAACCAAATGGGCTCAAAGGGAACAGAAATTTTTATCGAACCGCCCATTCTAGTCAATTTTTATGTTGAACAGAATGTAGAACACAATAAAACATCCCAGTTAATGGTCATGAGAATCAGACTATCCTAGTTAAAAGTTGATTATTCTGACAGGCAAAATTCCTCAAGTATTATTCAAGTATTAACAAAAAGCCTCTAGGTTTTGGGATATTTCGCTAGGTGATCCCTAAAAGAATCATGCTATGTTATAAAAAGAAATTAATTAATTATTAGGAATGAATAGTGTGAATAAGAAAATGTCTAATACTAGTTATATTTATTAGTTTCTCTAAACCTGTGGTCCTGAACCACTGGGCTGTGGACCGGTACCAGTTCATGGATTGTTAGGAACTGGGCCACACAGCAGGAGGTGAGCAGTGGGTCAGCGAGCAAAGCTCCATCTGTATTTATAGCCCTTCCCCATCACTCACATCACTACATAAGCTTTGCCACCTGTTGGATCAGTGGCAGTATTAGATTCTCATAAGAGCATGGACCTTACTCTGAACTGTGCATGTGAGGAATCTAGGTTGCACACTCCTTAGGAGAATCTAATGCCTGATGGTCTGAAGTTGAGCTGAGGTAGTGATGCTAGCACTGGGGAGAGGTTGCAAATGCAGATCATCATTAGCAGAGAGGTTTGACTGCACAATAAATGTCATATGCTTGAATCATCCCCAAATCATCCTGCCCAACTCCAGGTCTACAGAAAAAATTGTCTTCCATGAAAGTGGTCCCTGGTGCCAAAAATATTTGAGACTACAGCTCTAAATTATCCACTACACCTAATAGGTTGAAACAGATATGTTAACTAATTTCAATCTACTGTGGACCCTGATTAAAACAGGCATAAAAGATAGAGAAGAGGAATATTTTATATCAGACACTTGAACTTGAAAATATCTTTGCAAAGGAGGGGATAAAGGCTAGTCACATTAAAGAAGTTGCCATGAACTTCATATGCTGTGATTCCTTTATTTTTTCATTATTTTACCCATGTATTTTATTAGTAGAAATTTTTCTAGATGAAAAGTGATTTCCAGTAACTTTCCTACTATATTTTTCCTTGGCTTATAACTACTCCTTTTCAAATTTGGATAATATGTATCATATTTATAAAGCATTGACCTGAACCCTACAGGAGTAATATTTTTGTGAACATTTCTTGAGCAAACTTTTTGAGCAGAAATAAAAATATATCTACAAGGCCTTTTGTTTGCTCGTATTCACAGTTGAATTTCAGACCATGTAAGCAATTACATAGTAATGAGACAAAAAAAAAATGAACCCGGAATAAGGGTCTGGGAATATTTTCATTGTATTTTTTACTATTTTGATGTTATACAGACAAATTATCAATAATAGTTAATCTTTAGGTTTGGTGAAATATGGATTCTCTGGTAAGGTTTATTTTAATGGAACCTACTTTTGTTTATTACAATTTCATGCACTGATGCTTGAGTCAAAAATTTTAGTGAGAATCTTTTCTTTTGAGACAAAGTACATCTCACATGATTATGATTTTATTATGCCTCAAAATTATTTCATCTATCTCATTCCCTAGCTAAGCCATATAGAAAAAAAGTGGTATTAGTTATATTATGAAGCATCCAGTCTTCCATTGCAAGAAGAAACAGAATCATGGTATGCAAGTAGGTAAAAGATATATAGGTAAATATACAGAAAAAGGGAAGAGCAATCTCTTACTAGTGATTGGGGTCTGTGAAAATATGTGGCTACATCTAACTAGATATACTCATTTATCCACTAATGAAAAATCAATGAAAAACTTTGGTATTGAATTATAGACATTGAATTATATCACTTCTTTCCTATTTTCAGTACAATAGAATCACATCATACGTACATTTAACCTGCAAATTTGCAACAATATGGCTGAGAGAGAAAAGAGTACAATAAAGGAAAAAGGTAGAGGTAGAAGTAAAGGTAGAGATTGAAAGGAAGAGAGATAAAAGAGAAGCAGAGAGATAAAAATAAGTAAGAAGTAGAATAGTTTCTGGTTCAAACAAAACCTGACCTTCATTACTTACAGGGGGAAAAGCCACAAATAAAAGGCATATATTTTTTTCCAGAAACTGAGGTCTCAGGTTTGGAAATTAAAGTATGATTTGTGATATTATCAAGGGTAATACTGGCTACATGTAATTTTTCTACTGGCAGTATGACTTTAGAATCCAGTCCATGAGTAAGAGGGAAATCCATTTTATAGAAATTATAAAAAGGGAACAGTCAAAAGCAAGCTGAGTTTGAAAAATAAAAAAGCCAGTGGAGAAAGTGTCTTATGGCCAATTCCCTATGACATCTCTCATGGTAGATTAAAGTCCCTCCTAGTTAAAGTAAAATTTTAGAAATATGGTAGAGATTTTTTTTCTGCTTCTATTTGCATTTATGGACCATTCCTTTATTACTGTCAATTTTTCCAAATTGACAAACATTTTTTCTCAAGAATCAGACAGTTCCTTCTTAAGTTCAAAAGGCTATAAGGTTCAGAAAGGATTTACCAAGAGCAGCATGAGATTCAACTCTAAATGTGATTAGAAATGATTCTTATATGTCGAGTTGACTCAATATAATCAGCTTATACCACTGAAAAATGTGTGTTCTCTTCTGTCATCTTTCTCATATCTGACAAGGTCAGTATTACCAAAGCTGCAGAGTCAAGATACCCTTTTTTTTTTCTCTCTCTTTTTTGCTTGAACTACATACCAGAAGACTAGGGACAATAAAGCAAAATATTAGATTGACTTTGAAGAAGTAAATAAAACTGTTTTAATATTAAAATTAAGAATTTTTCAAAAACTCAAAACTTTAACCAGAAGACATAATAACAAAAGGAAAAATAATATCCAATAAGTAACATTTCATTTGCATAGGCATATATATTGCAGTAGCTTATACAGACCATGATGACTTACCTTGTCTCTAATAATTTTATATATTTCACACTTTTAACTCTTTAATTATTGGCTTTCCCAATGATGTTATTAATACTTCTCTCTCATGTATGCTAATTCTGACTTATCTCTATAGTGTGCTGCTATACTTATACAAAATATAACACAAGGACAGAGTTATAGTAACATGTTAAAAAATAGACTATATAAAATATGGACAAATTCAATTGAAAAAAAATGACTCAATTCCCTTTTGTGTTTTTATGTATTAAAGTTTTGATACATGGCCACAAAATACAAAACTGGCTTTATATAAATCATGTGGTTTTCCAGATATGAACATTTCAGTTTGAAATTCATCCACTGTAACTCATAAGTATGGTTACGTACTTCCAGCTCAGAAGTAAGGCGATCGTGAACACTTAATTATTTTTTCATTTCTGCATTACACTGGAGACCATGCAAAATTAGTGATGTACATCAGGAATCAGCAAAGTGAGAGATAAAGAGTGTAATAAGTAGTAAGCTGCTGACTGAGTACCAATTACAACAATTAAAATAAGTTGCATATTAAATTTCAAAAAGTGTTTGTGGAAAAAGAAGGAAAGAAAAATGAAACAAGACCTCTTTTAAGGTATAGACAGACAAATGGAAAGCAACATTACCCCCATAGTGATAGAAGCAGTCAGTATGGTTATATTCACCATTAACCAAACTATCACTAAAGCACTTACAATGGTTTAGTGATCCCAGATATTCTTGTCCTAAAGGGGTATATTATTTAATACAGGCCATTTTCCCTCAGGATTCTATTAAAAATAGAATATATGTAGATTTCATCTGCATAGATATATGCATACTAAATGGTAAGTGCATAGAAGAGTATAAGCATGCTTGTCAAAATTAGGTTCAATTAAAGATAAATAATTTTAAAAGAGATATATAAATGATTGAGCTAATTGAAAATTGAAAATTCTAAACCTAATTGTGCCATCTCTCTATGAAACCTTATTTTCCTTGAGTACTACACCTGTTATCCTAACTCTGGCCCTTTGAAAATGTTTCTGCTTAGAATAATCTTTCTCCTGTTTTACGTGTTTGCTTTACCAACTCGTCCTTCAGATAATAAATTCATTGTCACTTTGTCAAGCCATTCTTAGACTAGGTGAGGTCAAATTGCTGCATCAATACTATAATTTCTTCTAATTATATCTTAGCTATATTTTAAAGTAACTACAATAACCCAGGTCTCTTCTTATTAGACATTACAATGTCTATTTATTCTTGTCATTAAGAGTCTTAGGAGAATTTCTGCACATTGAATATGCATCGATACATTGAATATACATTGATATATTGTTTTATAAGCTTTATATCTTTGACTAAAAGTGGGAAGCATTTTATAAGATTTTGTTTCCTAAACTACAATATTGTTATATATTTTCCAGCATTCTCCAAGAGATCATCCTCTGTCGTCTCCTTGACAACTCATATAACAAAAAAAATCTGAAGTGGAGTGCTCTGATCCTATCGGATCCAGCCTTTTTGCACATATTTTGCTATTTCAAAATATATAATAGAATCACTAAGATCAGTAAGGTGCTTTGAAGATACGAAGTTAACTATAGTTTATACAACTCTGAAACATACATGAAAGCATAAAAAATATTATAGTCATGCATTAAAAAATTATAAAAATTATAAGAAATCTGTTATGCAAATATATGTACATGCTGTGATTCATACCAGATAACAAAAGTAAGAGCAAACTCAAGTTTTTCTTACCCTACAGGTACACTGAAATTCTGTTTTAAAATTAAACCTCTAAAATTATTTTTATTTTTAATATTAATAGTCACATTAAAATATTTCTCAGACCTGGGCAATGAGACATCTCTGTCCTCAGCTATCTGCTTGAAAAGGCTCTGCCTCCCACAAACACTGAAACATGAAGACATTTTTTTTTCTTCTTGTATAAGCAAAAATGTTTTTTGCTAAACTTAACAATTGATTTGAGTATAAATTAAACACAGGAAAGGAATGTGTGAGCTAAGCCAGGTCCTCCTGTTGAAAGGGTGTTGTTCTAAGAAGGTATGAATGTAGCAGTGAGAGTGTGTACTTGTGTGAATGTATTGATGGCAGGGAAGGAAAGAAGCAAAGTCTTGGCCTTGGGAAATTCAGCACTTTTGTTTTAAGCTGGCCACTCAAATGAGGTAAAATGTGTCACTAAACACATAGCTGGGTTTCCTGCCTTGCTTTGGATCAGATGGTCTTAATTTGAAAGACCTTCCTAACTGCCTGGCAATCCAGAGCAGAGATTATTTGCAGAGACAGAGAAGCAGCCAGCTCAGCTCCCTGAGGATGTGACCAGGTCAGCCAGCTTCCATCCTGGTTCAGGAGAAGTGAAATCAGTTCCAGCTATGCTCTCTCCAATTCCAGCTGAACCACACTGCCCCTCAGGCTCCAAGCACCAGAATTGCCTTAAGGGAAAATGTGGCTCCCAAGGAAGTCCTGGTGTGCTGAGATTCA
The DNA here is from genome assembly GCA_008086735.1 of Cheirogaleus medius. Taxonomy (NCBI): domain Eukaryota; kingdom Metazoa; phylum Chordata; class Mammalia; order Primates; family Cheirogaleidae; genus Cheirogaleus; species Cheirogaleus medius. The sequence continues at coordinate 28,482,993 of VBSM01002608.1, forward strand.
TAAGATAATTGGAGCAGGATCCACCCTGAGGAGGAAAAGGAGTGGACCTGTAGTTATATCTTGGTTTAAAAAGTTTAAATATTTAGATGTATAGTATATAGGACTCCATATATGACCCTCTACTGTTAGGAACTAGCTTGGTAGCAAGCATCATACTTTGTTACTTCCTTAATTCCACCATAAGCAACTAGACAATGAAGATTCAATAATCTTGCTATATGCTGGATTTTTAAAAATGGCTTTAAATTAGCATGTCTGAATAGATTGGAGTAGATCAACAGGGGGTTAATATGTGTGTGTCTGTGTGTTGTGCATATAGTATATGTACATTTAGTTGTATATATAAATATGTAAATTAATTGGGGAGGTTATTATATAAATGTAGTCAGGCATTATAAGGAATAAAGATTGATGTGTACAAAGAGTTTGGATTAACATTGGCACACTCTTGCAAAGATTGATGAATAAATGCATAATGTGTATATATAGAAGATATATAAATGACTGAGTTATGAATAAGTCACTTTTCTTTATGCCTCACTATACTTTTCTATAAATTAGGCATTGGAAAAATAAATTTTAAATTTAATTTTTAGAATCTTTTTAAATATGTAAAATATTCTATTTGTTAACTGTAAAATCTGAACTAAAATACTTGGTGGCATATAAATAAAAACTTGAGAACATATCCCTCTTTCAATACTGAGGATAACAAAGATTACAAAGATTATAGTGATATAATGTAACTTCTAATTAATTTGACTCTCATCTCTCTTCATTTGGTCAGCCAAACCAGGATGGTGTTATTAGAGGAAAAAGTGCTATTTAATATTTGGCATTCTTTACAATACTTGAAGATAACTCAGAATCTTGACTAAATTATATTGCTTATGAAAATAACCAGTAGTAGGGGTTTCTGAATCTTCAAAATAATTCAATAAATTCAAATAAAAAACATACTTATGAAAATTATCCATTTTGGGGAATATGGAAAGAAAAGCTTGAATTTCATATTACATATTAAATATTTAAAGAACACAAAATAATGAAGATGTGTGATAAACCTAACAATATGTTGCTAAAATTTTGGCCCTTTCTTTAGAAATATGACATTTGCTAAGGTTGTCAGTGATGCCATTTAAATTTTTTAAAATAAAGTAAAATACGAACCAATTCTCAATGTAAATGTTATTAAAGATTGTACTAAGATGTTATTCTACAGGGTTTTGAATTTAAAATTACTGAACTATCTCAGTGCCCTCAGATACAACACCGATCTCGAGCTCAGATGGAAAAATAATGGGTTTAGAATTATGAAAACGAACTCTCGCTGATTTCCATTTAATTGTTAACTTGGTGGGCATTCTTCAGTTACTGAATTTGCTTTTTGAATCACCACTTTTATAACTACAACACACTTCTGAAAGAATAATCGGTTGAGTGAAAGTATTAGCTCTGTTAACTCATTCTGTTTTACAATCTCATTTCTCCAAATAAAGATTAAGAAAAAATGTGTGCTGAGGATCACTTGGCAAAGGATAGCATTGTCTTTGATATTTGTTGAAGAATCATCTCCTATTTGATTATCCAAATCTCTGTTTCACAGCAACTACAACTGATATACATCCAGTTTTTCACAAAAGAGAGAAAACTATTATCTCTATTACACATGAGAAATGTTTAATTTGAAGTGTTTCTTGTGTTATTTAATGTTGGGATTTCTATAGCTGTCATAGTATCTGTATAGTCTATTTGTACCTGCCACCATGAGAAATTTAGAAGTTTGATTAAAAAATTATTACATACTTAAAATTGTTTTTATTTCAAAATATTGAGGGGGCACAGATTATTTTGATACATGGCTTGAATCAGGGCTATAAATGTGCTTGTCACTCGAATAGTGTCCTTTGTACCCTGTTAGGTGGCCTTTCCCTCCCCTGCTTGATTTCCAGTGACTTTTACTTCCCTCTGTGCATTTGTGTGCCCATTGGTTAGTTCCAATTCATGAGAGAGTACATGTGGTGTTTGTTTTTCCATTCTTGAGATACTGCATACATTCTCATTTTTGCACTTCTCTCCTTACTTCTCTGATGAACTCCTTGCAATGACACACTCCATTATTTTGGTGAAATTATCCATCAAGCAACTAATATGACAAAGGTATATAACAAATATTTGAGAACTACAACTATTAATAATGTTTTAGTACCTGTCATCAAAGAATATGGTTTAACAGAAGAACCAAGAAAGCTGAGCATGCTGGACCACCAAAGAGTTAACTTTTGATTCGGTGTAAATTTTATAAGTGTTGGAAGATTTTGCTGAAAAAATAGTCTGGTGGGATTTAATGCCAAGCTAAGGTGTTTAGCTTTTATTTGGCAAGAGAAGGGAATACCCGAAGGTCCTTGAACAAGGAAAAACCATAATCAGAAATGTACTTCAAGGAGAGTAATTCACATGTAAGTGAATTGTGGCTTTGTGGGGAGTGAGGAGGGAGGAGTGGAAAGTAGAGAAAATGAGAATGAAGAAGAAATCATTAAAGAAGTATATTCAATTGACTATAAAAGTAATCATTTTTACATATAAAACTTATGTGATCAATTTTTGTCTCTATCTTTTATTATTCCACTTTTATGAGACTATAATCTTTTCCAAGGGAAGATGTCCTTTTCATATTTGAATTTCCAATACCAAGAGAAAACCTGGAAAAGAGTAAATACCTATAAAATGCCATAAACTAGACTGAGGGAGGAAAATAAAAATAATGTCCTCTAAATGTTTAATGTAAATGAATAAAAAGGGGCAATATAATAGTCCTAGATAACAAAAGGTAGAGCAAGATATGATCATTTGAAATCACATAGTGCTTGTTCAGATCCTGATTATATTTTGTAACTACATTATTTAATATAGATTTTTTTATACTATAACAAGTTTTATAATTTTTGATGTTAAGAAATTTGTCCATGTATACATGTTGTTGAATTTATTGACATAAGGTTGTTCAATATAGCCATTTAAAGCCCTTACATGGGAAATAGATCCTACAGCAAGGCTGCATTTTTATTCCTAACATTGGCAATTCCAGGGGTTTATTTTAAGCAATAATGTTTAAGTTAATCAATTTGACTCGTCTTTTCAAAGAAGTATAATTTAATTCAGTTGGTCCTTTCTAATAGTTTTCTATTCTTTCATTGTTTTATCAAAATATTTGGGCATTTCCAATTATATATCTTTTAATAATTTAATATTGTATTGTCAAATAACATACCCTGTATAATTTCAGCTATTTGCAATTTATTAATACTTTTTTTACAAATTAGAATGTGATCCAATTTCCTATATATGTCATGTGTACTTCAAGATAACATGGACTCTGCATTTGTTTTGTATAGTTTTTTTTTAAATTATCATTTTGGTACAATTGGTTAAAAGAGCTATTTCAGTCCTCCAAGAGCTTATGCTTTTCTGATGTTCATTCTTTTATCATCATAATAATTCTATCTTTAGTTCTAGTAATATTCTCTGTCTTGAAGTTTACTTTGATGGATGCTAAGAAAACACCATGATTTTTTTATGATTACAAGTTGCATGCTTCAAAATCCTTTTATTTTCAAATTGTGTCCTCATACACAGAACATTACTTACAATTAACATACAGCTGAAAGGTTATTTATTTTTATCTGGTCTGTTAAATTTTTTCTGTTAAATTGAGCGCACTTAGTCCATTTACTTCAATGAATTAATTAATATGGTTGGTTTAACTTTATTTTCTTGATATTTGTTTCCTATTTTCTAGACTTGTTCCCTCTTCTTTTGTTTTACCTTTTATGGCTTTCATTTGGATTATATCTTTGTTGTATATATTTATTTATTTATGTCCTTGAAAGGCATAAAATGTTACATCTAAATACTACATACCTGCTCTCAATCCTTCTAACATTCACCTTTATATTCCCAATTTGATAGTTACTCTTATCCTAAGAGACTCTGACAATTAACATTAACACCATTTTCTTGTTTCAAATTTTCATGGTATTCCATATGACAAAATATTTTGACAATTGCAAAATAAAAAAATGAAATATACTATATCAGTAGTCATAATTTTATTTATATTAATATTAATACCAAAATATCTAATTGCTTTCTATACGCCAAATTAAGCAATTTGCTTTTGTCATGCAGAAACTTAATGACAGTGTCAGGCTTTAAATCTAGTCAATCTGATCAACATATATTTTAATTACATGGAGATATAAGTGGATTATTATTTTTTCTTTTAGATTTTTAAAAAGAATTTATATCTTTAAATGCCATCCTACATTTTACTTAGAAATTTGATGTGAATTTAGACACTTAAATATATTCATTTTTATATAATTAAACTTTTCTTGAGTTTTTATATTAGCCACATTAAAAATTCATAACTATGTCCCCCAAATGGTTTCATAATAAATATTCTTGTTCTTCTTATGAAAAATGTGATTCTTTCCTTCCGTGTACACTATTAAGTGATAAATCATGTCATCATCTTAAAATATGTCATATTTTCTTAGCTGCTTGACAGTATTTTGCCCAAGTATATTACACAGTATCAGATAGTGGTGACAGATTACTATTAAAACAGTATCAAATAGGAAACATGAAACATTTATTTGTCTGACTGCATATGCTATTGTATTTCTGCTCCAATTCATTACTATTCCTGATAATAATAGAATTATATGTTTCTAATAGTATGCAATAACACTATAAGTACATTGAGAAATACCTGTGTTATCATAGGCCATAAATCATTTAGAAACCAAAATGTGAAGAAGGAAAACAAATCAGTACTAACTATGGAAAAATTATATCATTTTTTAAATTTATTTTAAAGATACAAACAAAAGTAATCATATTTCTCCCCATTTATTCTTTCTATCCTTGTCTTGATGACCCTTCCTTCTTCATATATAGCATGTAAGAGAAGTGTATACTAGTCAAAGGGTTTATATTTAACCTCTAAATGTTAACACTTTTAATGATGCTTCACTAATGGTATTACTATGTAGAAAATAGTAAAGGCAGGTTTAGACAGCATAAATTGAAGGATAGATAATTTTGTAATTCATAAAATGGTTAACAATGCAAAAGAACGAGAGGGAAGAAATTAATACCAAAGTGAATTATGATAGAGTAAATGGGCAATTTGAATTAATCTTTTTATTTTTTCAAGAACTTTAAGACTAAATGGATGAAATTCATTTTAACACAAATAATTCATAATATAAAAGTGCCCAGAAAATAATATATGCTGAGTTCATAAATAATTTGTAATGATACTTCATAGATTTGAATTTAGGAGTCTTATAATTTATTTCTATCATCACAGTTTTCCATAAATGGGCACATTTTCATTTCCATTTCATTGGCATATTATTTCTCTTATATCTCTCTTCCAAACACACATACATTTCCAGTTCTCCTCAAACCTGTGGAACCAGTTTAAATACAAATTTGATCCTGTTTGGAGCCATTAGCTTGCTCAAACTCATGCTCATTATTCAGTATAATAAATACTGGGAAAACAATCTTCATAGAAATGGAAGATTTTACAAGTAATCAAAAATATACATTCACTATTTTAAAATAATAACATATTTGCATTTGAAAAAAGGATATTTCCCCAGCCATAATTCCTTCCGCCTTCCATTTGTGCAAGTATTTGTCATTTCTTTAGGTTGTAGCTGATTCTTGTAGTGTACTTTTATATCAAAGGGCTTCCCCTAAACTCACTTGCTGTTCTTCAATCTCTTTTTCTCCACCACATCCCCAGAGATACTTTATGCTACTAAAATTTGCATTTTAACACCAAGTCTTTATTATCACTTTGGGCACTATCTGTAGGTTGTAATAGGTTATAAATGTTCTCCAGAGCATAAAATTAATGGCAAAAGAAGTTGACAGAGCACATCACATAATACCAGGTATGTTCAACGCAGGATGGTGGATGAGCTCTTGTTGGCACTGTGGGCTACAGAAGTGCTGAAAGGCTTAGTGCCTGAGAATATCTAGTAATGTGCTACACTAATTTTCACTGGCTGGGATTTCAAATCAGCTGTCACACAGAATGGGAAAACTATGTACTAACAGGGCACTTTAACGGCATATATTTCGGAAACAATATTTTATAGAAAACATTCCTGTAACTAATTGGCTCTGGGTATCCATGTGTGTGTCATATTATGTGTTGGATACTTTTGGTATATTTATACCTGGCCAAGAATTAATTGATATCTTCTTGCTTTTGAGTTTAACCCAAGAAACTCTCTAGAAAGAGTATATTACTATAGCTAGGAAGAAAATATAGCATAGTCAGTAAGAATATAGACTCAGTGTCAAACTTCATTGAACCTGACTCCTTCACTCCTTAGCTGTGACACCATGGGCAAGTACTGAACCTCTCTGTGTACTGTTTTCTCTTATGTAAAGGCAAAACTTTCTCTTCTGAAAGGTGGGTGGAATGGGCACCCTTAATACTATGCATTTCATAAATAATTGTTAAATGCTTAAAACAGCACTTTGTATATTCTAAGCACTATGTAACTACTATTACAGAAGAATAAGTTTTGTACCATTATGTATTTTAAATAATGTAATATAAAAGCGAGGAGGCGTTTGCTATCATCTGCAGCATGTGCAGATCTGGAAAGCTCTTCAGTGACACATGGCCATGACTTGACACCAGTAAAATTTCTGTTCGGAATGGCATTTTTTTTTTTAACAAGTTCATTAACAAACATGATGTAAGGATTATTTTCACTTCAGTGCTTTTCACTAAAAATTTTAAGTGGAATAGAATGGAAGAGCTAGGAGACACAAATCCCCAATTTGATCACCCACCTACTTAACAAGTCTAGCTCATTTATTATAAACACAAATGGATGAAACTCAGAGCTACAAAAATGACAAAGAAGGATATTACACACTGCCACTTACGTGAAGCTTCTGGGCTAAATGGACCACAATTCTGATTCATGAGAGAAATTTCAAGAGAATAGTTTCTGAAGATGAAAAATATGTCAAAATCGTCTCCACTTATGATATTTCACGCAGAGGATAAACACGCCATGGTGTATTAACTTTTGATGGCTGTAACATAGGTGTTTGTTACTCAAACTGGGATTTAATGCCCATTAGAGGTGATAGATTAATGGTTCTGGAACATCACATCATCTGTATATTCATAGAGGAGGTAATGAAGTTAATGGCTTTCATCTATTCTATATAATGCATCGTGTGTACAAGTATCCCTGAGCTCTTTATGTACTACGTTGCCTATATTTTCTTGATTTTTAGAAGAACTATTTTGTTTTACTTTTCATGGTTATTATTTTCAACAGCAGATTTCAAAAACATTTCTAAGCCATTACCATTTACCATAACTATTCCCCTTTTCTTTTGCCAAAATACATTTGACATTACTTGTGAACTATTAATTAAGTGAAGCTTATGTATTAACCATATTAATGAACTTTCATTCTGGATTTGAACATGTATTTTTATCAAATCTAAGTTGACATTGCTTGTGATTCATACAATTGTTGTATATAGCATTAAAAACAAAGGGAACAAACACTAACACCATCAATTAAAGTAAAGCAAACTGTAAAATATAGGATATATTCACATTTCTGATATATTAAATTGTGAAAATATTTGAATTGCAAAATATATAAAATATATTATTTGGTTCTTCAGGGTCATGGTAAAATAATTGTCTTAGAATGATATTATTTTTGATAGCAGCTAATAAAATTAATTCCGGCTTGTTTGTATAGATCTCAAAATTAGGCTAGAGTTACATTATTCTGCACAAAATAAACAAGTGAATGTTTGTGAGTGGTATGGGGCTTGGACTTGGGAATGGGAAAATAATCATAATATTAAATAGTTTTTAGCCCACACAACTTTATAATACTAAACATTTTGAGAATACTTAGATTTATGAAGCAGACTAAAACTTATATCTTAAATAAAAGAATAAGTCAGCAAATATGTAATCACCATTATCTCTTTTGGACTGTAAATTATTTTAGGAAGTAACGGCATACAATAACCAGAAATTAACAAAACATTGTCTTGAATCCTTTTAATATGCTATTATCTCAAAAAGGACTATATTTGAAATAATTTATCCTGAATCTCATATTTTTTCATGTGACCAACTGATTTCATATGCAGTATTTGAGAATTCTGTGTGTATATCTATCATCTATCTGTCCATTTTTGTAAACAAGTATATGGGGCGAAAAAGAGGGAAACTTCCAAATAAAATAAATATAGTCTTGGCACATACCTTTAATAGTAATGTGAGTGTAAGAGGCCCAGTTGTTAAATGACAAATATTTGTAAGGGTGAAAGTAGAATAAGGTAGCTCATGTCAGTTAGAGGTAGATGATGGGAGAGTCAGAGAAGGAAATGTGGAGGATTTTTTGGCCACTTTTAGTACATTAAATGAAAAACTCTATTACTCTTCAAGAGTAAAACTAAACCAAAATCTTTTCCTAAACCACTTAATCAAGTAGCTACCATGATTGTGCATTTCAGTTGCTATATCACATTTTATTGGAAACTTCCAGTCTAGAGACCCCCAACTCATGAAGAGCTATGAGATGGTTTGTAACAAAACTGTTAAACTTTTACTACTAGTCTTTATTAGACCAAGGTGACTATTGGCATCATGTGATTGCCTCTGCCTAAAATAGGTATAAACAAGTCCTGCTGGTTCTGTTTAAGTTTTATACCAGGGAATAAGGAAGGAAAACATAATAGTTGAGAGAAGAAGAATAAATCAGGATAGCTTAATAACAATATTTTTAAACTATGAGAAAAAAATAAAAGCATTGTGAGTCACTTCTGGTCTTAAAAGCTCAGCTTTCTATAGTCTGAATATACCTGTAAATTATGCCACCTTTTAAAGGTAATCACAATGGGGGTTTTGAACCTCAAAGCCCAGGACTGTACATTGTCCTGCAAACTGCTTATGAAAGTCAGCATCCTTTTGTTTTTATAGCACACACAGTATGTTTTCAAAACTTTACTATATATGTTGGGTCAGTAGTTGTCTGTTTTCAATTCTTGGTGTGTGCTCTTGGCCAAAGAATGATCAGAGACACCAAAAGCAAGACAAGCGTGAAACAAAGTTTATTAGGGGCAGGCAAGATAGGTTTACACAGCAAGAGCAAGATACAGGTTCATAGAGCAAGAGCAAGATACATTAGCCACAGAAGGACGAGCCAGCCCCCCCTGTTGTAACAAAAGGGCTCCGATAGTGGTCTGGGGTCTTGTTTTATAGTGTCTGGATTGGGCTTGACCTCATGGTTCAGAGGTCACCACTGAACCACTTTGATGGACAGTTAACAACATGATAATTAGCCTTAGGTTACTCTAGGTCACTTTCCAGATCCTATTGCTACTGGGCTGTCTGGCAATGGGCTGTGGAATTCCCTGCATTCTTTTGCAGCTTGGCAGGGTGTTCCTCCTTCCTCCCAGGTGTGGGAATTGCTGGGACAGGATCAAGATGGGGCAGCACCAAGGCTGGGGCTGCCTTTGTCCTTCTTCCCCAGGTAGGGCAATTGCTTGAGGCAGCACCAAGGCAAGGCACCCACCTTTGTCCCTAGGAGAGTCAGAGGTCCCTTGCTATCTATCTAAAAGATAATATAGATAAATATAGGTAATGAAACATAAGATATAAACCATGTGCTCCAATAACTTTATGCTTTCATTGAGACAGAAAAACTAAAAGCATGAAGTGTCAAAATTCTCTTAAAAATTAAAAAATACAAAATAATGTGACATTTTGTTTAACATATATTTATATATTTTGTAGGAGTTTAGAAAGATTAGAATCAACAGAGACTTTGAGGAAGTTTTACTGCTGACAGCTGGGTTTCTGTCTTATTATTAAGAGTCAGAGTTATAAAAGTAAAGAAGGCTTTAGTGCTAAAGTTGGATTTTAATCTTATTATCAAGATTATGTTTCCATTTAGCTGGCTAATTCGTTGCCCTAGTAAATGAACCCTATTTGTTTTAAGAGACTTGACTATACATTCAATCTGTCACT
>VBSM01002608.1:28493203-28506579 GCA_008086735.1 Cheirogaleus medius
GATCTTAGAATTTGATGCTATAAATTTGACTGAAATCTTTGAGCTTTGATTGTTGAAATTAATCACTACTTTCACTTGAATCCCTTTGATAAAACTCTTGTCTCTTATATTTTTTATAGAGTTATTCTTCGATATTTCAAGCTTTCGTTAGGAAATCAGAACTGAACCTTTCCAGCTTCAACACCTTTATAACATCACCCTTTCCCATTGACATAACTTGATCTGTCCCAACTTTGCCATCAGCCACACTCACTTCTCATTATAAATCTGGTAATGATTGATTTTTAAAGTAAAGATTAAACTGTTTGTTAAATGACAAAATAATGGAGCTATCTGGGGAAGGAAAAATGTTCCAGATAAAACCCAAAAGATATGGCAAATTCCACTGTAACAATAGAATTAAATTAAGTATAAGCCCAGACCCAAATTGTGGTGCAAATGTGATTATGACAGTATAAACATGTGTGTGATGATAATATTGTTTTGCTAATCAGTGTTTCCTTTGTGATGATATTGCAGTCATAAAAGGTAATACGCCGTAGAACTCTATATCAAAGAATGTAAACAAGGATGCAATCATAGAGTGCTATAGCTGAGGAAGGCTTGGTGTACCAATAAGAGACACAGATTCTAGGTATATATAGTTTCTTATGGTTTGTCTCAGCCAAACAAGAACAAGTAGGTAATAAATTTGAACCTTATGCCTTGTGAAATGGCTAGATCTCTAAACTGTTTTGTTCATTTAAGGAAAACCACGGCTATGTTGATAGAGAGGCAAAGTAGTAATTATAACTTAGACTTAGGATGGCAATATAGTTTATCCTCCACCTAGGAAATTACTGAGAGTATAAGTGTGAATAATTAATTAGGTATTTGTTACAACAGGTATAGAATAGGACCAGGACAGTCCTGGTAGAACAGAGAAATATTATCATACTAGTTACACTGCATCAGAATGACTGATTCAAAGAATATTGAGATGATGGCCATTATTGAAATAGCATTAGATCCACCAGGCAAATCTTTCAGAGATGACTATATTTAATCACCTTATATAACTGTTAATAGTAAGTTAGTACTATTATCACTTAAAATATACACATAAATAATTTATTTACTTGTTTTATAATAAGTGTAGAGGACTAAAGTTATTATTACAAAGTATCAATCCATTGATGTTCTTCCAATCTATTATAATAATTATCAAACATACGGTAATGTTGAGTAAATTTTACAGTGAACATATGTAAAATTAACCTACCACTTAGATTTTGCAACTAACATTTCACTCTACTTACTCTATCACATATGTATCAAACTATTCATTCAAAAATGCATCATAAATTCATCTAATATTTTGCTTGAATTTAAAATTAAATTGTGGGTACAAGTATGCTTCCTTGAAAACTTAAGTATCCATATCATTTACAAATGTTCAGTATTTATTTATAGTATTTACCTCTTGAGGGAAAGTTTACATACAATGAAATGCTCAAACATTAAATGCATATATTCTGGGTATAGACAAAGGTATACACATTTGTAACTCAAACTCCTCTCAAGTTATGGAGAAAATTCCTTTATGATCTTTCCAGTCTATCTCTGTTCAACCTCCACCCCCCAAAAGTAACCATACAATGTTCCAACTTTTTCCCCACCATAGATGTGTTCTATATCTTCTAGAATTTCATATAAATAGAATCATATAGTATGAACCTTTTTGTATGAGGATTTTTGTACTCAGAATTTTTATTTTAAGATTGATTCAAGTTCTTATATGATTTAGTTGATTGTTGCATATTATTGCTGAATAGTATTCTATTATATTAATATATAGCAGCTTGTTTATACATTCTCTTATTTATAAACACCTGAGTTATCTTGAGTGTTTATCTATAATGAATAAGCCTGTCCAGAACCATTAGACAGAGGTTATAATTTTTGCTTCAAATGTCAATCATAATTTTAAAAACTTAAAAGAAAAATCTATTGTATTTATCCATGTATTTTCTCTGTTTGTTCATTGTTCTTCCCTCCTGAATGCTGTTCCAAAAGTCATCCATTTTTACTTTCCTTCCTGGTTGGAGAACTTCATTTAGTAGTGTTTTTAGGATAGATGTGCTAGTGACAAATTCTCTTAGTCTTCCTTCATCTGGGAATGTTTTCATTTTCAGTTTATCAGAAAGGATATTTTCACTGGATATAGAGTTCTGGGCCCTTTTTTTCAGCACAAGAAAACCACTTCCCCTGGCCTCCATAATTTCTGATGAGAATTCACTGTCATCCAAATTTCTTTCTTACTTTCTCTTGCTGCTTTTGAGATTATTTTCTTTGTCTTTAGCTTTTAGTTGTTTGACTATGCGTCAATATATCCTGCTTATGTCTTTTGCCTAATTTGGGGCATTTTTTAAGTTGGCTTCCACTGATACCACTCCATCAGAGGAAAGAGTACTTTTTATTGCTAGTGGCATAGAAGTATAATAAAAAATGTAAAAATAATTTGATAAATATTTGACATGGTTGATAGAGAGGCCATATATAAAACCATAATGTGAATAAGAAAAAATAAACAAATAATACAATACAAAAACAAAAGTTCTAAATTTGTGGTAATAGTTATTTAAGTAAAAGAATACAATTTTTAGTGTTGGTGTCATATATGATTCAAAACATGCTGTATTTCAACTTATAAATTAGTATGACATTCTCTGGAAAAATAAATCACTTAAGGAGTTCAAATCTGACAGAGTGAAGTCAAAGCTTCTTTGAGTATATTAAATAAAGTTGTTTCATGAAAAATGCATGGGAAAAAGCCTATGTTTAAATTCAAAGATTATTCCATATTATATGTGATTTTTAATATATGACCATAATACTATTTTATCTATATCTCCACAACTTTATTTATTCAAATTTATCAAAAAGTTTTTGGAGTGTTATTTTAAATGGGAAAAAAGTTGTCATTTTATGTTTGTTTTCAGTTATAATTAGGTATGTACAATAACAGGAAACCTTGAATTTTGTTTTAAATATTTTCCTATACAAACAGTGTTTAGTCACACACTATTTGTGACAGGTTAATGTTCTGAGTAGGTGGTCTTTTACCATTGTGTGAACATTATGGAGTGTACCTACATACACCTAGATGGCATAGCCTACTATACACCTGAGCTATATGGTGCAGATTATTGCTCCTATGCCACAAACGTGTAGAGCATGTTACTGTACAGAATACTGTAGGCCACTGTAGCACAATGGCAAGTATTTATGCGTCTGAACATCCCTAAACCTAGAATAGGTACATTTCTCATGGCGATAACTAATATTAACTTCACAATACTCAAAATGACAACTTTCTATTTTAGGCCTTCAGAAATCAATTCTTAATTTTGAACAATTTTAAGCAATGGAATATGACTGATAGGTGACATTAGAAGCTATCATTTTTATGGGGAATACTTTGCATGAATTATCTCATTTATTTCTTACAATAACTCTAAGAAATTAAAACTATTTTCATGTCACTTTTCTAGATGAGACAACTGATGTTAACGAAAGATGAAGTAATTTGCCCAATGACACACAACAATGCTAAAGTCAATCTTCTTTTCTTCAATTTCAAATGAGGTTTAAGACAATATGTATTAGAAGGATATGAGTTAAAGGGTTGCCATTTGATCATTGATTAGTATAACTAATCTTGACTTCAATATCTTAGTTTTCATAAAGAAAGAGTACTCAAGTTTGGGTTCATGTGGACAGAGAAGAAACATATGTAAGGGGGATAATGATCCTTAGTGGTGTTATATGTATTGACTTTAAGGCCATTATCACATTTCATGGAAGCAATATTTTTAATAATCAAATATATGTAGTATAAAATCATATTGAATCATATGGAATACACTAGCTATAAATTGCTCAATGCTCATAAAGGTAATTAATTCTTGCTAAAATTGAATTAGTTATTATCATTGCCATTTTAGAGATGAAGAAATTATAGTACAAGGCTCTTCAGTAAACTGATCAAGGTAACACAAATAGATGGTGTTAAATTCTGAGCTACAGCTCTCTAACCCCAGAGTTTGTGCTTTCATTCATTGCATCCTATATACATTGTTATTTGCTTTAAAAATATGGCAAACAAGTTTTAGATTTTCCCCTATTCTTTAGCTCCAAAAATGATAAATAGGAAAGCTAAAAATGCCATTTTTCCCCACTGAATTCTGAAAGTCTAAGTGATTCTGTAACAATACAGTTTCAGGAACTGAAATCATTAAAGTGGGGGTTAAAAATTATCAAAATTAAGTCTCACTTCCTTAAGAATTAGAGGTCAGAACCGTACAATCTACCACTCTGGGAATCTTTGGTCAAGATTTGCTTAAACACAGGGTAGTATCTTAGAGCAGCTGTGAGTACGATGGGATTATCATCTGTGCCTAATTTGATGGAAGTTTAAATTGACTTTTAGCATTTAAGAAAAGAAAGTTGTAGACAGGATTTGTTAGAATATATTTCTATTTGTATATCATAAATCCATTTCACATCATCTTTCAGTGCTCATAGCTAGCAGAATGTCATTCTGAATTTCGCTTTGATTTGAATGTGGATGCTGAGCTTCTGTATAAAAATTGGTGACTAGTGGTCACATTATAGTAGTCAACATATTTGCTTCCAACAATTCTCTGGTATTAGACATTAAAAGAAATTCTCAAACTATTAAACTGATTATAGCCTTTTGATAACCCCTATTTTCTGATTAGAGGTTGAAATATGATTAATGAAGGTGGCAGTTTATTGCTTCTTTTATTTAATAGCTGGAACTAATGATAATTTTATGTCCCTGCTGCTGCTTTAACCAGTATAATGTATCAGAAATAGAAAAACTTTTAAAAGTCAGCTTTCTAAGACATATTTTTGAGGATATTTAAAGCTACTTTTCCAAAACATACATTATAAACACTCTTCCCTTTATGTGCATGATAGCATGAATTATATAATTGGTGGAAAAGGAAAATAATTTCATGTAGGCTTATAATTTTGTTTTTCTCATTCGCTAGTAGTGTTAGTTTGGAATCTACTGAAAAAAATGCTACAGGTTATATTTTATATTATTCTCGCCACAATGTCCTCCTAAATATTATCATAATTGTTCAAAATGGTTCTCTGCCAGCACTAGTTTTGTTCCTCTTCATTTCATAATCCTACAATTATCAAGTTTTAACCAACCGTATTATCATGAATTTTCTGACTATGGATTGCTTTCATCACAATATATACCACTTTTGAAGAATACTTTTATATATCATGTCAAGTTCTAAGATACTCTTTAGGATCTGGCATTAATTATTATTCAAGTCCCTTTTTGTTGGAATGATAGTGAGGGCTCCAGAATCTGTCTGCAATGAAGACCTCAGACAGACAGTTTGATTGGACAATATATATGGCATGGGGGCCAAAGGTGACTTGTCATGAAGCTGTCTGTATACAGGTAGCACACTGCAATTTACTAGTTTATTTGGGTGGCTTGGGTATGCTAAAAGCAATTTATACAAATACCTCCTTGTTGCCCATTTGCTCGTCTAGTGTACACTAATTGTTTCATCCCCCATCATCACAACATCCAATGCATATTTGATACTTGAGGGTCCACTCACTGTTGCTTCAGATCAGGTCCCAATTATTTGACTTTGGGAGGTACTTTACTGAAGGTAGAAATTAGTTTAAATTGAGAAAGAATAGCAATAGTTAAAATGTATATAATCAATTTTTCTTTTCTTAAACATTATTTTAACAGAAACCTCTAAAACATTATAAGAAAGAATTTCCTACTATGTAAATTCCAGTCACTGTAGGAAAGCCTTACAAAGAGATAAAGATTAGTAATAATAGTAAAAACTGCTATTCATTTGTTAGTCTCTGCTAAGCATTTATTTGTATTGTACAATGACCTCTCGCCATTTCCCTAATCATAAAATATCACTTCTGGAAAAAATAACCCCTAATATAAACTTCAAATATATTAAATATAGATTTCTTATTATAAATATGGTTCCTATTTATAATTTCTGTTTGAGATTGGATCCTAAAAAGCTTTTGTTTAAACTTCGAGTTTTACAACCCAGTCTATGAACTTAATGACTTTAGGCCTTATTATATTGAAAATGCAATTCCAAACTACATTTTTGTAGCATGTGCATGTTATGTTAAATAATCAGGTATTTATAGAAGTTTGCAACATTAGTTTTTTTAGCAATGGCATGGTGACACCTCTTCACCATTGTTTCTTTAAGCTTGCATGTAACACACGGAAATGGATTGGGTATGTTATTTATGCTGGAAAGGGAATGGACAAGGGAAACATCTATAAATATCAGCCAAGGGAAAGTAAGAAGAATGTGAAAACTCTCTGAGCAAACCAACCATTGATCAGCTATAGACTTTTGACTTTCCAAGCTTTGAATAGGTCAGAGAGGACAGCAAGCATAGCGATTAAGGGTGTGTAAGTGCAGTCTGCAATTTCTAAGATGTAACTTCAAAGGTAGGAATGTGGCTCTGAATTCAATAAGCACTTACCTGAAATAAAAGTATCAGGTTCAAATTGGTTTGTTTTAACATTTAATGGTATGTTCATTTAAGAAATATTTACAGAACCCCTACTATGCAAAGGATACTTAAGGGAGAATTTTAAAAAAAATCAGTTTCAGCCTATTTATTTTTCTGTATGGCAGGACTATAAACAAGATTATAAATAAGTTCAATTTAAGGTAGAATAGGATAAACACAAGAAAAAGGATTTTTAAAATGTCATAGAGACAGGGAAATAAGAAAAATATTTCAGAAATGATGCTTTTAGTTTAAGTCTTCCAGTCAAACATTAATTGGTTGAAATTACAGGTATTTTAAATCTACTACAACTTTGGACTGATCGAAGGGAAACCAGTGTAAGAAACATAAAGGGAATCTGGGCAGGTGTGAGAAACATCTCTGTTTCTGGAAAGGCCCATGGTGCCATACAGGAAGCAGGTAAAGTAGACACATGGCTCACAGAAGCAAGACTGCCCTAAGGCGCCTCAAGAAATTCAACAGAGCAAATATACCTAATAAATGACATCATAGTGGATTGTGTCAGTTTCACCTGGCTCAGTAGTTATTAGTAGTAGTAGCTGCATATATTAGGCAGAATAATGGCATCCCAAAGGTGTCTATGTCTTAATCTTTGGAATTTATGAATATGTTACATTTCATGGCAAAAAGGAATTAAAGTTGCAAGTGCAATTAAGATTGCTAATTATCTGAATTCGAGATAGGGAAATCATCTTGGATTATCCAACTGGACATACTCTAATCATGTAAGTCCTTAAAAGTAGAAGAGAAAGATTAAAAGAGAGGGCCAGAGAAATATGATATTTAAAAGAACTCAATCTGCAATCGATGGCTTTGAAAACACAGGCAGTGAAGCATAAGCCAAAGGATACAGGAAGCCTCTAGAAGCTGGAAAACACAAGGAAATAAATTCTTACCTGAAGCCTTTAGGAAGAAACAAAGTCCTGCCAATACTTTACTCTTAGCCGTTGAAACCCATGTTGGACTTACGACAATCAAAACTTTGAAATAATAAACTTGTGTTATTTTAAGCCATTAACTTTGTGGTAATTTATTAGTGCAACAATTTAAAGCTGAAATACTCCACAGTTAATTTTGTAGGTGAGTATGAGGGTCTTCCAGTATGAGTGACCCTCGCAGTATCAACTATGTTGTCTTCATTTTAATAATAGAAGTTTTCATGGACCTCCTTCTTGATAATAATTATATATTTAACATTTTTTCTGGAAACATTACATAATGACAAAAAATCTAAATCAGTATGTATTTTATTCTTTCTTCCATCATATACCAAGCTTCGAAAGGGAGAGGCACTTATTTGTTTGGTTGACAACAATGCTTAATGTGCAGATTCACTTGAAGTTTGACCCCTGTCACTAACCAAGTGAAACTTCCATGGTGATGGTCTACAAAATGTAAACAGATGTATTAATGATGTAAAACTTAGGATTTTTGAAGACTGATATATCAGAAAAATATCACATTTACCATTGTGTAGATGCATGATAAATAACAGTTTATATAGGCTTTTAAAGCAGTGGGTCCAAGGTAGAGAGATTGATCATGAGACCATCATAGTTGCTGAAGAGTTGTTGGTAGAATAGATAGGGAAAACATATTTTTAAAATTTTATTGAATCAGTTTCATTTATTGAACAATTATTCTTTGCCAGTCACTTTATATAGCTTGAGTGTTCTGATATTAATTATAGCCTAACACACTAAGATAGTTTCATTCATCACTAAATGTCCACATTAATCAGTTTCTTTTGGATCCACAGCTCCAATTCCTTAATTTTCTTAAAAAGAGACCACTGTGCTATAGTCCCATAGTAAGAATTCTGGGATGTTGCATTTTGGATTCTATGGGAAGTCGATGCTGATTTTTAAAAAGATTTCTTGAGATCAGCACTGAAGTATAAAGGAAAAGAAGGAAAAATGGATCCAAGAGAAGTTGAATTGTGATACAGTACCAAAGGAGGCCTTCACTCACCTACTGGGAAGCTTTGGAGCTGGAAAAGGCTTCAGAGTTGTTTCATATTGAACTAAAGAGATCTGGCTTCTTTACCTCTACATGGAAGGACATGACCTTAAGAAAGACATAATTCTTTAGCCAAGGTAGTCTCTGAGGATGGCAGGGAGCTAAGGGCCATCTTCTGGCAGCACTCTTAGCAGCTTGGAAAATAATTGCCTAATTATTTGAAGGGTAGCACATCATAGTATCTGTACTTATGGGGTAAAGCTAAAACAGAGTGGTACCAAAACATGACATTATTTAAACACTTAACCTTGCTGGGTCTATAAAATAACAAGGTCAGATTTCACAATATCTGAACATCTCTTTCTGCTTTCATATTCTTTAATATTTTTGCATGATTTTTGAATTGTATTATACAAAATATTAGCGAGATTGGAAACTCTATACCTTTATGCAGGCTTTGTTGCTGTTTTTCAGGTTTTTTTTATTTGACTTCATCAATACATGTAAAATTGTCAATAAAAGTAAACAAATTTGATTTTACTTTCCTCTGAACATTAAATTCACATTTCTCTAACTATAGTTTAATCTGATAATCAACCAACATTTTATTTAACAAATTAATTGTTTAATGCAAATTCTCCACAAATGGTTTCAAAGATAGAACGCAGTACATCTTAAAACAATTTATTTAAGGTAAAACTGTCTCATATTTCTCAAAAAAATTAACAGATTATATAAATACAATTGACACGATATCTCCTTGTATGCGCTAAATAAAACATATTCTTTGGCAAAGTAGTGTATGAATAATCCTCAAGAAGTCCAGGAAAAATTAGAATATTCTCTGCAGTTTTCTCTTCTTGCTTCCTTACTCATGTTTGACTGAAAGTGAACTTGCAGGCTTTTAATTATCCTACAGCTTGAATTCAACCAGTGATAAATAGTTATTTAATTTGCTGTCAGCTTTAACTAACCTCAACTGTGACAGAGCAATGCAGAATTATCTTTAGCAGCACTACTGAATCAGAGTAGCTACTGTCTGGAATAATGGTGCTTTTTTTATTGTGCTAGAGATAACCTACACTTAAGCAAATATATGATATTTTAATATTTAACACAAATAAAGCTAAGATATTTCCATAATGAATACTGTTAATTGGCCAGGAAGTTCATATTCATTAATGTATTAATTCAGTCAGTAAATAATTATTGAATTCTTTCCCTCATGTGAGGCTATTGCAATAACATATAAAAGATCATGGTGATTCCAAATCTTTGCTATTGTAAATAGTACTGAAATAATTAAAAAAATCATATGTAACCCATAAATATAAGCAACTTTTATCTATCCATAATAATTAAAAATATTTTAAAAATTATAAAAGATGATGGTGGCTTGTATTAATCTGGTGCCAGGAGGGAAGTAGTTAGATTCTGAATTTATTTTTAAAGTAGAAGTGTAAGGATTTACAGATTAATTATTGGTGGTATGAGAGAAATAAAAAAAATTAAGGATGATATCAAGATTTTTGCTCTAAGCAACTTAAAATAATGTAATTGTCACTACCGAAGATGAGAAAGGTTGTGAAATTAACTGGTTTGGGAAGTATATCAAGAATTTAATTGATCTAAAATAGTTATTACTATACCACATAATATGGAATAATTTATTATTATTCATGCTAAAGAAATTTGAACATTAATTCTTTCAGGACATATACTTAATAGATGCCATTTAAATATATTCTAGGTGCATATTTTTAAGCATCATATGAGCAGAGAAATGTAGTTTTAAGATGGATGAATATATATTATTTAAAATATTTAACCAATAAAAATGGAAAATGTTTCCAAACACAAAATTCTAATACTAAAAACCCAAAACATAACACTACTTTCTCTGACCATTTTGATATTAACTTTGTTTATAAAAAGGTACTTTACCTTTTCTGTATGAAATTTTAAAAATACAATAGTAGAAGAGGAGAATCTAACCTTGGCTACCAAGAGAACTGTTTATATTTCTGATGTTGTCATAGCCTCACACCTGAATTTTAGAATGTAGCTTATATTACTTTCAATGTATTTTTCTCATTTCTTTGTTTTCTGATAACAGTAAGAAAGAAAGAAACCTTTTTGCTTCTCTGATATCTCAGTATTTGTATAATATTCTTCAACTGTTTATGTTCTCGTTTCTTGTTTATTTTCATTTCCTCCCCATGTCTCACTATTTTTGATCATGTAAGCTATTGTATTTTTATTACTCTACTTATGGGTTAATAATTCACCATGTATATTTTTCCTACTTTTTCTTAAGGAAAATACATCGAGAAAAAGATATGAAAACATTTTGAATTGGCAAAAACTGACAAGATGCAATAATTACAGCATGCAGATTTACATAATTTAAAATGTATAATACCAATTATAAGTTATTGGGAAAATTTATTAAAATTTTTCATACTAACAGGATTTTAATTATATTAGAGTTAGTGATTTTTTTCAGGCTAACATTCTTTGAAATACATAAAATAGGAGTTAGAAATTCAAGTTCTCTGAGGGCAATAGGGCAGATACAGACATCTGAGCACATGTATCTGCTGTGCTGGGTTTCTGGATTATCTGTGAATTTAATTATGTTTGTATATTGTGTGAGTGGGTGCTGTCTTAAGAGAAAATCTCTGCTGTACCAAGACTGGTAGGCAAATACGTGTGGAAATCTGACTGACCACATAAAAGTCAAGGATAGAGGATGCTCCCAAATGTTTGACAAGAGTCAAATATCTGCTAGATGACCACAAAGAATCTCCTCATTTGGCTAAGATGACCTATGCATGCTGAAAATTCTTGGTAACATGTGACAAGTAATGTTGCAGCAAGAGAGTGATTACTATCAACCAACTATACATTTGCACTTGAGGGGCCTGGATGGATGTAATAGTAAAGACTTGATAAAGTAGCTAACAGCAGGATTAGATTTCTTCAGTATTTTGGTGTTGCTATAGACAAGAGGTTGCTTACCTATGAAATGCAGAATTAAGCACACAACATGCCAGTTTGGTAGTGTAAGTATCTTAAATAAGCCTAATATTTGACTTTCGTGCAAGTACTTCTGCATATTCTATGTTCTCCCAAATCAGTCAGTCGTCGTATCACTTACAGAGAAATTGATCAAGCAGATGTTTCCTAATATTAACAATATCCATACCTAAATCTATGGACACAATTTTTTCTCATTCAGATCACAATGAACACCAGTGCTATAAGATGTTAGCAGTTAGGACACATTATATTTTGAAAATTCATATAGAATAAAATTGAATAGAAATCTTAAAGATATCTCATTTCTTTGTCTAAAATTATCCATATTACCTAAAGCAATATACAGATTCAATGCAATCCCTATCAAAAGCCCAATGAAATTCTTCACAGAAATATATTAAAAAATCCTAAAATTTATACACAACCACAAAAGACCCCGAATAGTCAAAGCAATTCGGAAAAAAAAAAAATTAGAGGCACCATACTTCCTAATTTAAAATAATATCACAAAACTATAGGAATAAAAATAGTATCATTCTGGGATAAAAACGGACACATAGACCAGTGGAACAGAATAGAGAGCCCAGAAATAAATCCAAACATATATGGTCAACTAATCTTTGACAAAGGCACCAAGACGACATAATGAGTAAAGGACTGTTTCTTCAATAAATGGTGCTGATCAAACTGGACTTTCTCATACAAAAGAATGAAAATGGACCTTTATCTTACACCATATACAAAAATCAATTCAAAATGGATAAAGGCCTAAATATAAGACTTGAAACCATAAAACTCCTACAGAAAACATTAGAGAAAAACCCCTTGATATTGGTCTTGGCAATGATTTCTTGGATATCACAACAAAAGCTCAGGCTACAAAAGCAAAAATAAATAAATGAGACTACATCAAACTAAAAAATGTCTGCACAGAAAAGGAAATAATCAACAAAATGAAAAGGCAACCTACGAATTGGGAAGAATGTTTGCAAAATATATATAGTGATAACAGATTAGTATTCAAATTTATAAAGAACTCATACAATTCCATATCAAGAAAGTGTATGACCCAATTAAAAAATGAAAAAGTACCTAAGTAGACATTTCTCCAAAGACAACATAAAGAGGGCCAACATGTATAATGAAAAGGTGCTCAACATCACTAATCATCAAGGAAAATCAAAATCACTCTGAGATGCTAATTCACACCTGTTAAGACATGTATTATCAAAAAGACAAGAGATAATAAGTTTTGACAGGGGTATGGAGAAAAGGGAACCCTTGTATACTATTGTGGGGCATTTAAATTGGTGCAACCATTATAGAAAACAGTATGGACGTTTCTAAAATTTAAAAATAGAATTACCATGTGACCTAGCAATGCCTCTTCTGGGTATATATTCAAAGGAAATGAAATCACCACCTCGTAAAAATATTGGCACTCCCATGTTCTTTTTAGCATTATTCACAATAGCCAAGATATGGGAACAACCTAGGTGTCCATTAACAGACAAATGGATTAAGATGATGTCTATATCCTAGTAGTTATTTCTCAATCAGTGCAATATAAAAATGTTTGCTGAGTTGAATTAAGTTTTAAACAAATGTTAAATATCTCCTGTCATTTGTGCAGTTCCTGGCACGTATACATGCCCAATTTTTTAAGATATAAAGGAAGGGATAAAAAGTAAGAAGTGTCTTTTTCATAGAGTGACTTTTGTTCTTTTGGGTATATACCCAGTAATGGG
>VBSM01002608.1:28506679-28519307 GCA_008086735.1 Cheirogaleus medius
ATTTGTACCCCCATAATATGCTGAAATAAAAAAATAAAAATTAAAAAAAAAGTAAGAAGTAAGAAAGAGAGAAGGAGGTAAGAAAGAAAGACTAATTGTAGTGTTTTGGGGAAATGTAATTAAAAACAAAATCTTCTCTCAACCTAGAAATCCTCTCCACAAAAGTAGTAGAGAAAGCAAATGTCGTTTATTATTGAATAAGCATTAAACCAGAATGTGATGTGCATCAGAGGCAATCCGTTAAGAGATGGTGAAGACGGAAAGAAATCTCACCCTTTTATTTAGCAAACAGTTACAATTCATTACACACACATTTTCAAGATAAACAATAACTAGTCCTCAAGAGCACTTGACAGCGCCATTTGTCACACAGTATCTCTAACTTTACCTGGTAATTGGGGTGATGATGTATGATAGCTCATTAACTTTAACCAGTGGGAAAACACACTTCACATATCTTTATGACAGGAAGTAGTTTTGGCAATTTGGAACAAAGCACTCAAGGAAATTAGGTTCCAACCTTTCACGGAAACTGGGAGGTAGGGGAGCTATCTTCCTGGATGCTTAGATTTCACAGAGATGTTTTCCAGATTCTTGGAAAAGACGTTCCTAGGTCATAATGCTGACAAAATGGCAATCTAGTCTTCAGAAATATTTCTGTACATTTCAAAGAGAGGAGAAAGTATTTAATATTATTCTAAAGTAAATGAGAACAGAAAAAGGAGGTGTGGGCGATATCTTGTTTTTCAACAGGAATACCTAAGCCTCTTATTTTCAATTTGTCCTTATAAGTAGAGTGAATACAATACAGATCAGAGGGAGTGTGGTACATTGGGAAGAACGCAGAAATGTTCTAAGACCATTTTTGTTACTTGCAAGCATTTTCCTTGGAACAAGCATTCAATCTCTGTGGGATGCCCCTTATCACCTTTGAAGTGTGTGAGATGCACTGGATACTATCTGAGGTTCCTTTAGACTTATTGCTGTATTTCAAAATAATAAAAATTTGTTGTGTTAGTGAGGATGAGGAGTGTTGTTATTTTTCACGTCCACACTTGTTGGAACTTTAATTGCTCTGCTGTTTCTAACACACAATCAATGACCTTCATTGAACAGGCATAGAGCTCTAAATTACAAGGAAATGAGAATCACTAGGTCTCTACTATGCAGTTAACACATGTCTTCAAAAAGTTTGCCAAGCTGAGTGACCATGTTTTGAAAGGAAAGATAACTCATTTTTATATTATGAAATACTTTAAAAACAAATAACAAGCAAAGGAATCTTTTCTTATTAGTATTTTTTATCTATAGGGACTAAAATTAGAGTAGTGGCCTTTCATTTACTGCCACTATCAGAATCATGGAGATTCACAAATGTTATATTCTTGGTCTATGGGCCTGTAGAATGTGTTATGATGTTGTTTTTTTCTTCTGTTTTTCCTATGGGAAAAGATAAGTGCTAAAAATAATAAAATAGTTTCTCTCTCTCTCTTATTTTTAATCTGAGAAGAGTTTTCTTACACAGTTTACTTTGTGAAGAAAGTCTGGATAGCCAATATAAGTGAAGACCTTTAATATTTCTGCTAAACAAATGCTTATAGGAGAAAAGAAAAGAACATTATTGTTTACAAGACAAATATCACTGAGGAAAAAACAAAAACGTGTTATTTGATTGCCTGGGCCCCTAGGTGATTGAATGTTTTTCTTCTGAGCTTAATCCCCAAACTTGTAGAGAGGTTTCTAAAGAAGTAATGGATATGAAACTATGTAAATAGTTACTCTGTATACTATAAAGTGCTTCCCAGTGAGTTAGTATGTTTTGTGTATTGTTTGTGTGTCCGTGAGTGTTTCAATGAAACAGATTCCCAGAAATCAACTTCGAGGCAGAGGCAACTACTATATCCATTTAGAAATACTTTGAACAATCCAGAAAAATATTTTAAATATTTGATCCCATTTTCATTTCTTTATAGGAGTAAATGAGAAAAAACACAATGTTCTTATTGGATTTCTAATGGAGCATAATGAAAAGTTTAGCTTTTCTTCTCATTTAGCAGACCCAAGCTCTTCTGCTTTTGCATGAGATATATTGAATAAAGTTGTATTAATATTATGACATTTCTCTATATAAGATACTCTTATTACATAGATTGCTATTTTAATCCGCCTTGCTTAATTCTCAGACCGCAATTTGTGCCTGCCTTCCCTTATTCCACTTCAACCACCTGGTCTTCCAGGATCTTACTCCATAGGCTCCTATTTTAGGGTCACTCTTCCACCAAATAACGATCTGCAAGGATAGCACCTTCAAGTTTTTGATGCCTTTGTTCAACTATCATATTCCTAATGAGGCTTGGTGACTAATTATTCAAACCCCTCCTCCACCACAAGAATCAATATTTCGCACTTTTATTGTGGTAAAGATATACATATAAAACTCATAAAATTTGTAATTTTAAACACTTTTAAGTGTAAAATTCAAGTGCATTCATTACTTTCACAATATTGCACAAATGCCACCACTAATTGATCAACACTTATGCGCACATTTGTTAGTAACATTCATTGAGTGTTGGGCAGGTGGGGGAGATGGGTATATTCATACCTCATGGGTGCGGTGCCCACTGTTTGGCAGATGGGCAGGCTTGTAGTTTTGACTTGGGTAGGACAAAGGCAATATATGTAACCTAAACATTTGTACCCCCATAACATTCTGTAATAAGAATAAATAAATAAATATATAGTATTCATGAAAAAAAATTCCGAAAACTTTTTAATCAGCCCAAACAGAAACTATATAAACATTAAGTAATAATTCCCCATTCCCTTCTCTTTTTAGTCCTGGTAACCTCTCATCTACTTTCTGTCTCTATGAATTTGCCTACTTTAGATATTTCATATAAACAGAATCATAATATTTATCATTTTTGTCAAATGGGTAAGAAGTGGTATCTGCTAGTTTTGATTTGTGTTTCCTTAACGACTAACTATGTTGAAGATCTTTTCATTTGCTTATTGCCCATTTGTATATCTTCTTTGGACAAACACATATTCAAGTCCTTAGCCCATTTTTTAAATTAGTCTGTTTTGTTGTTGTTGTTGTTAAATGGTAAGAGTTGCTTATATAATCTGGATATAAAATTCTTAGTAGATATATGATTTGCAAATCAGTTATTGCAAAGAGGTTATTAAGTATGAAATATCCAATTTCCTTAAGTACTAAGTTTGACAGTACATATCTTTGACATTTCACTTTGACACGTCTTGTTTTATTTTTATTGTGAAGGTACGTCCTCATTCTTTCAAACACATGTTTTGGTTTGTGATTATCTTTCAAATTTTTTTAAAGCAATTTTTGTGAAACCATGGATAAGTCAAAAATTCGTGCTATTTTCAAATATGAGTTCTGTCATGGAACTAATGCAGCACAGACAGCTTGAAATATCAATGAAGTGTTTGGGAAGGATGTGCCTAATGAACTCACAGTACATAGATGGTTTGTGAAGTTCTGCTCTGGTGATTTAAATAAGCCACATGGGCTACCTGAGACCAAGGTGGATAATGATGAGCTGAAAGCTATAGTGGAAAGAAATTCATCTCAATGTGCGTGTGAATTAGTAACAAGGTTTAACGTTACTATTCCAACACTGTTGGAACATTTGAAACAAATCAGCAAGGTAAAAAAGCTGGATAGATGAGTTCTGCATGCATTATATGAGCATCAGAAGAGAAATCATCTACAAGCTTGCCTATTTTTGCTATCACCACATAAAGGTGAACCATTTCTACACCATATTGTTACGTGTGATGAAAAATGGTTTCTTTTTAACAATTGCAAGTGTTCTGCACGATGGCTGGATAAACAGGAAGTGCCAAACCATAGTCCAACATCAACTATTCAACAAACAAAGCTAAATGGTTTCTGTTCGATGGTACAGCACTGGTATTATCCACTATAGCTCTATGCAACCTTGTCAATGGATTACAGCAGATGTGTGCTACAACCAACTGGACAAAATTATTAGAATGCTTGTGATTAAGCAGCCAAGATTGTTCAACAGAGACAGCCCGATCCTCTGACAAGACAATGCTGGACCACATTTCGCACAAACAAGGCTGCTCAAACTACAGAGACTGGACTTAGAAACTCTCTGTCATCCACAGTATTCATCAGACTTTGCACCAACTGACTACCATTTCTTCCAGACTTTGGATCACTTCTTGCAAGAAAAAATATTCAATTCTCAACAATCTGTGGAAAACACCTTTGATGATTTCACCACCACTTGCTCTCTAGGCTTCTTCCCTGCTGGCATAAGCAAGCTACCATTAAGATGGCAAGAATGTGTCGATAGCTTAGGTGCATACTGTAATTAATTGTACTGCTTCCTGTTTGAGATAGAATAAACTACACTTTTGATTCAAAATCGGACATTTCATATTTATTGACCTCTTAACCACGAAAATTAAAACGATTAAAATTTTTCCCATTCTGTGGATTATCATTCACTTTCTTAATCATGTCATTTCATGGTATATTAGTCAGGTTTCTCACAAGAAACTGAATCAATATCCATTTAAAAAGAGAGAGAGAGGTATACTTTAAGGTACTGACTCCTGCAATTGTGGAGGCTGGCAAGTCCAAAATCTGCAAGGTTGGCTGGCAGCCTGGAGACTCAGGGAAGAGTTACAAGTCCAAACCAATTGCAATCTGTTGGCAAATTTTCTCTTCCCCTGGAGAGGTTGTTTTTTGTTTGTTTGTTTTTTTGGTTTTTTTCCTATTAAAGCCTTCAATTGGTTGTATGAGGCCCACTTACATTATGGCTAGTAATCTGCTTTGTTCAAAGCCTACTGATTTAAGCCTTAGTGTCATCTAAAAAACATCACAGAAATATCTAATTACTATTTGACCAAATATCTGAGTATTGTCACCTATCCAAGTTGACACATAAAATTAACCATCAGAGATGCACACAAATTTTGAGTGTTTTGTTTCTTGTTTCTTAATGTCTTTGAAGTCTGATGTATCTATTTTTTGTTTGTTAGTCATGCTTTTGATATCATATCTAAAAATTCATTGCCAAATCCAAGATCATAAATATTTATTCCTGCATTTTATTCTAATAATTTCATAGTTGTAACTCTGATATTTAGATTGCTGATCTATTTTGAGTTAATTTTTGTTTGTGGTTGGAGATAGGGGTTCAAATTCATTCTTTTGTCTGAGGAAATTCAGTTTTGCCAGTACCATATATTAAAGAGATTAATCTTTTCTCATTGAGTCAACTTGGAACCTTTGTAAAAAATCAATTGAGCATAAATAGACAGGTTTTTTCTGTACTTCTATTCTATTTTATGGCTCTTTGTGTCTGCATAAGTCCAGAATCACATTGTTTTGATTATATCAACATCATACTGTTTTAATTACTGTGGCAGTATAATAAGTTTTGAAATAGGTAATTGTGAGTCTTCCAATTTCTTTCTTCTATTTCAAGCTTGTTTTGGCTATTTGGGGCTCCTTGCAATTACATATAAATTTTATGTTGGCTTTCCACTTTCTGCAAAAACAGCTGTTGAAATTTTGATAGCGATTGCATTGATTTGGTAGATTTTAACAATCTTAACATATTAAGAATAGTGTCTTTCTACTCATGAACATAGGATATCTTTACAGTGCTTTAGAGTTTTTAATTTCTTCTAGCAATGCTTTGTAGTTTTCAGCATTCCTCCTCTCATTGGTTAAATTTCTTCCTTGATACTTTATTTTTTTATAGGCTGTTGTAAATGCAATTGATTTCCTTTTTTGATTTTTCATTGCTGGTGTGTAGAAACACAATTCTGGAATGATAAAGAATCATTTTTTCAAATGTTAGAAATATCCAAGAGAATGAAACAAAATGTCTGCTTTGGAAAATTCTATATTCCCTATTGCTGAGGAAATTCTGAAAAATCTGTGTCTGTTAGCTGTACTGTATGGAGTCTTTCTAAATTGGATGTGCATTGAATTTGAGAGCCAACAAATTCCCAAGTGATTTTCACAAATGAAAAACTATTTATTGTATATTTTGCTTGTCCTTCTGCCTCCTTTCTCTATCATCTCTAAATTTAAAATTCTTGATGTTCCTAAAGGCTTGAAAAAGTTAGATTTAATCTATGGCTAATTTTATAATCATGTAAGGCCTGCACCTTTTCATTTTTAAAATTTTTGTGACCTGGGTTCCAAATATATGTGTCTGTGCCTGTGTGTATGGGTGTGTGTGAGTGTGTGTGTGTAAGAGAGAGAAAGAGAGAGAGAGAGAGAGAGATTAAGAAATAGATTAAAGTTGAGATTTATATTCACACTGAAAGTGAAGGAGAGAAATAGAGAGTTTTAAAACAATCACAGAGAGAGTGACTTTGTGTTATGGATTAATGGAATGGAATGAGGAAGGTTTATTGCCAAAATACTGGAATTTATTCAAATATAGAAATTTGCATATTCCTGCTTCTCAAATGATATAATGATTGATATAATGATATGATATAATGATTAGGCAGAAACTGAAACAACACAGAATATTTTATATGGTAATAAAATAAAAAATTTTAATGGGCAAATATAAGAAGTAATAAAATATAAGCCTAATGATATCCAGACTAAAGTTTATAAATAATTGAAAGTCTAAAAACAAACTAGAATTGTATGTGAATGTGAAGGGAATGATGTGGGTCATTTTTAGCTCCTCCCACTTCTCTTTGATATTTAATCAGTTTTAAAGTCTCTGTAATAACCCCTTCTTTGAAAGATTGAACATTGTCTTGTGCATTTTTTTCTGGAACCTAACAGAATGTCCTCTGTATAATGCATACTTAATATTTATTGGTTGAATGTCATATATCTCCTGTTTCCCCTCCAGGTCTACTCTCTGCTCTTCTCTATCATGCTTTTTAACCCAAGAGGTTGACTTCTCTGGTTTATATCACTTAAGAAATTTATACCTTTTGGCCTCTGGATTCCCAGAGAGTTTGACCAACAGACAGGAGATTAGAGGGTGAGATCAGCATATTCATTCCACCACCTGTATCTTTGCAAAGTCCCCAGGCTGACACTGTTTCTCACCCAAAGATTATAGTTATCTCAAGACAACCCTTTCCTCAGATCATTTTCAGGTTTCAATTATTCTCTGCAGTCCTTTATATTCTCTCTTTTAGTATTGTTATATTCTGCCACATGTTTATAAAGGTCCTTTATAAACTGTTGCAGTATTATTCCAATTTGAATGTGTATTTCACTTATTTTGGTGTTCTGAGAGATAATCTATTGGCCATTTATACAGCTGAATGGTTTATGGAAGTTAATATTCTACAATTAAGCAGCACAAAAAATACTAACTAAGTGGTTTTTATCTTGTTAACATAATTTCTTCACTTGATTTCCTCTTTCTTCCTGTTAATCTGTGTGATACATAGAACAAAAGGATAACAGAAAACTCAGGGTGTTTCTTTCCCTTTAGACCTTTAAGGAAGGTAATAAATAAAATAAACACAAAATTTTACACTTTCCTCCTCACAATCAATAAACCTTTTGAAGCAGATAAAGTTTAAAAAGAAGAAATTTCTTTACAGGTCACTGCATTTGAAGAGTAACTCCCTCCAGAAAACTGCCTTTTTAAAGTATTCTCTTAAATACTCTTCAAACGGTTATGAACTATAATCTATAATACTGTTTTTATAGTTATTAGCATTAGATAGGTAGATAGATAGAGGTGGATACATAGATAGATGACATATCTGCATATGTGTCTATTCCACTCTTATTTGACTTCTAAAATTTATCTATCTAAAGTTTATTTTCATACAAATGTCATTATCCCATACAGACTCACCTATATCTACACTTTGCAAATTGACACTACATATAGGGACCTATCCCATTTTTTTTAATAACTCTAATGAGATCATATCAATTTGCAATTGCACCCAAAGATTATGACTGTTTATTACTCCTCACTTGCCTTCCACACTATACACAATGTCTCTTTTTATTTTTTATCAATTAAAAACAAATGGGTTTTAATATATTAATAAAATAATAATTATATTGCAATTAGGGCTTCCTAGTATGTTACTCATATTCTGACTATGATCATAGATTTTTCAAATACAAAGTTGAATTAATCCTCTCAATAGATGAAGTAAAAGCATTTGACAAAATTCAGCACCCTTTTATGATAAGAACTCTTAAGAAAATACGTATAGATGGAACATACCTCCATATTATAAAAGCTATATATGACAAACCCACAGGCAACATCATACTGAATGGGGAAAAATTGAAAGAATTTCTGCTTAGAACTGCAACCAGACAAGGTTGCCTACTGTCACCACTTCTCTTAAGATAGTGCTTGAAGCCCTAGTCATAGAAATCAGACAAGAAATGGAAATCAAGGGTATCCAAATGGAGAAAGAAACAGTCAAACTATTGCTCTTTGCTGATGATATGATCTTATATATAGAAAACCGCAAAGACTGCCAACACACTTCTGGAATTGATAAATAAATTCAGCAAAGTCTCAGGCTACAAAATCAAAGTACACAAATCAGTAGCATTCCTATATACCAACAACAGTCAAGCTGAGGATCAAATCGAAGACTCAATACCATTCACAATACCAATAAAGGAAATAAAATACCTAGGAATATATTTAACCAAGGAGGTGAAAGACCTCTACGGGGAGAACTACGAAACACTGAGGAAGGAAATTGCAGAGGACATAAACAAATGGAAAAACATAGCATACTGGATTGGTAGAGTCAACATTGTTAAAATGTCTATACTACCCAAAATGATTTACAGATTCAATGCAATTGCCATTAAAGTATCAACGTCATTTTTTGCAGATCTAGAAAAAATAATTCTATGCTTCTTATGGAACCAGAAAAGACCCCAAATAGCCAAAGCAACCATAAGCAAAAAGAAAAAATCGGGAAAGATCACTTTACCAGACTTCAAACTGTGCTACAAGACTACAGTAACCAAAACAGCATTGTATTGGCACAAAAACATAGATATAGACTAATGGCTCTGAATAGAGAACACAGATATAAAACCATCATTATAATGCCATCTGATCTTTGACAAAGCAGACAAAAACATACACTGGGGAAAAGAATTTTTATTCAATAAATTGTGCTGGGAAAATTGGATAGCTACATGTAGAAGACTGAAACAGGATCCATACCTCTCACCACTCACGAAATTAATTCACAATGGATAATAAACTTAAACTTAAGTCATGAAACTATTAGAATTCTAGAAGAACAGGTTCAAAAAACTCTTATAGATATTAACCTAGGCAAAGAATTTATGAAGAAAACCCCCAAGGTGATCACAACAACAAAAATAAATAAATGGGACATGATTGAATCAAAAAAATTCTGCACAGCCAAGGAGACAATCAATAGAGTAAATAGCCAACCTAGATTATGGGAGAAAATATTTATGTGCTATATACCTGAGAAAGGGCTAATAACCAGAATCTATAAAGAATTCAAGCAAATCGGCAAGATAACATCAAACAACCCCATTAAACAGGGGACAAATGAACAGAAGTTTTTCAAAAGAAGACTAATGGCCAATAAGCTTATGAAAAAGTATTTAATGTCTAATCCTCAGGTAAATGCAAATCAAAACCACAATGAGATATCACCTAACTCCAGTGAGAATGGCTTTCGTCAAAAAGTCCTCAAACACATGGTATATGTATAACATGATTTATTACTCAGCCATAACAAAAAATGGTGAACTAATGTCTTTGGTAACAACCTGGGTGGAACTGGAGACCATCCTTCTATGTGAAGTATCAGAAGCATGAAAAAAAAAACCACATGTACTTAATACTAAATTGGAACTGATAGATCAACATTTATGTCCACATATGGTATTAAAATTTAGCAGAAATCAAGCAGGTGGGAGTGAGGAGAAAGGGATGGGTCAATTCACACCTAACAGGTACAATGTACACTATCTGGGTGATGGGCACACTTATAAGTTTGACTCTGTACAAAAACAATTCCAAAACATTTGTACCCCTGTAATACTCTGAAATGAAATAAAATAAAAAGTTTAATTTATTCATAATTCAATTGTTTCTGCTTTAATTTTTTTATTCCCTTACTTAATGAATCTTAATACATGATAAAACTATTCAAGTACTTTTTCAGTTTCTTCTGACAAACTTATACATTCATTTATATTTTTACTTTTTTGTATTTCTATTTTTATCTAGAATATGTTCTGATATTGGGAAACAGGAATCCAGCCTTTTCTCCACTTACCCCACCTCCCCATGTTTTTTTGTTTTGTTTTGTTCTGGTTTTTGCCAGGTATCCAAACTCTTTTTTGAATGACTCATCTTTTCTTTTTTTGAATTTTTATCATATCATGAAATTCATGAGCATTGAGTACTATTTTTGAATTTTTTGTTATTTTAATTGAATTTTTATGATTCAGAATCAAATTTATTACTATTTAATTACTATATGTTATAAATATATTTTAATATCCATTAATGTTGTTTTGTCATAGTTTGTTTGCTTTTATGTGAATACTTTCTAACCTGAATGCTACAGTAGTATTAATTTTTTTTTTATAAAAAAAACAATTTATTTTACTGGACTGGAAGTATCTTAATTTTGTGGATCAATTTAGAATGATATAAATTTATATTTACTCTTTATTTGAGAACCAATTAGCTTTCACTCTTAAAAAGAGATATAGAAACCCATAAGTTAGTAGCTTTGTACACTACTCAAACGTATGGGTTGGCAATGTGAGCTGGGTTCAGCTGGGTGGCGATTTTGGGCTCATTTAGGCTCACCAGGTGTTTATCGTCAGCTGGTAAGTTGGCCAGTAGCCAGTTGACCTAAAATAATATGATGGATACATTTATGTGTCAATTTTACCAGACTATGGTACCCAGTAGTTTGACCAAACACAGATCTATTTATTAATAATACTGTTGCTATAAAGGTATTTTTTAGATATGATTAATAATTATAACCAATCATGTGGCTTTGATTAAAACAGATTAAACCTTCATAATGTGGATGGGCCTCATCTAATTTGTTTAAGGCCTGACTAGAAAAAGACTGACCTCCCAGAAAAAAAGGGAATTGTACCAGCAGACAATCTTTGGACTTGAACTGCAACACTGGCTATTCCCTGATTCTCGAATCGGCCAGCCTACCCAGCAGATTTTGGACTTCCCAACCTCAGTAATAGCATGAACTAATGTACCAATTCCTTAAGGTAAATATCTCTTTCTCTGTCTCTTTCTGTGTCTTTCTATCTCTCTCTCCCCTACCTCCCCCTGAATGGATTAGAATGATATACATATGTACACACACATACATATTGGTTCTAATTCTCTGGAGAACCTTAATATTATATTTATTCCTTTTACATATTTTTCTTCTGAAATATGGAAAATAAAATCAAATATGGATTGATTTTATTTATTTTATAGTTCTTTTTAGCCTGTGAATAGTAATTACAGCATGACTTCTGCCAAAAGTAATGAAGAAATCAATAAGCTGACACTATTCTACAGGTTTCCAGTCCACACCCCTAGCAATTTGAGTTAGTTATACAATAATTTTTTTCTTTTTTTAAAATTATTTCTGCATATTATGGGGGTACAAATGTTTAGGCTACATATGTTGTCCTTACCCCACCCCCAGTCAGAGGTTCAAGTGTGCCCATCCCCTAGATGGTGCACATCACACTCATTATGTAATTATACACCCATCCCCTCCTCACCCCCCAATCTGCCTGATGCCTGATAAATGCTATTCCTGTATGTCCACTTACATACAGGTATTGATCAGTTAATACCAATTTGCTGGTGAGTACATGTGGTGATTATTTTCCACTCTTGGGATACTTCACTTAGCCAAATGGGTTCCAGCTCTACCCAGGAAAATACAAGATGTGCTATATCACCATTGTTTCTTAGAGCTGAATAATACTCTGTGGTATACATATACCACATTTTATTAATCCACTCATGTATTCATGGGCACTTGGGTTGTTTCCACATCTTTGCAATTGTGAATTGTGCTGCTATAAACATTTGAGTGTAGATGTCATTTTTATAGAATGTCTTTTACTTTTTTGGTAGATGCTCAGTAATGGGATTGCTGGGTCAAATGGTAGATTGATTTGTATCTCTTTAAGGGATCTACTTTAAGGTACCTCTTTAAGGTATCTTGCTTTCCACAGAGGTTGCAATAGTTTGCAGTCCCACCAGCAGTGTAGGAGTGTTCCTATCTCTCCACATCCACACCAACATTTATTGTTTTGGTACTTTTTGATAAAGACCATTCTCACTGGAGATAAGTGATAACTCATTGTGGTTTTTATTTGCATTTCCCTGATGATTAGAGATGTTGAGCATTTTTTCCTATGTTTGTTGGCTATTTTTCTGTCTTCTTTTGAAAAGTTTCTGTTCATGTCCTTTGCCTTTATAGGGTTTTTTGATTTTTTTTCTTACTGATTTTCCTGAATTCTAGATAGATTCTAGTTATCAGCCCTTTATCAGATGTGTACCATGTGAATATTATCTCTCATTCTGTAGGTTGTCTGTTT
>VBSM01002608.1:28527824-28546140 GCA_008086735.1 Cheirogaleus medius
CCTGATGAGTTTTAAATAACATGAAGAGTACAGAAATTTCAGGATGTGCCTCATTTTTACTAGCCAAGATATTGCAATTTTATTTTTTATTTTGATCAATACATGAGTTAGACATTCCAAGGTCCTTAATTGAAATGATATAATGTGCTTTGCTTGGAATCTATGTCGCTAGTTTAGCTAATTAAAAGCCAAGTATATGAACTAGAATGTTTCCTATGTGATAAAGCAACAGATGTCCTTGGAAACATTAATAAGTTGTCTGGATTGATAGAGATGCTAGCACTGTAACAGTAGCCTAAGAATTCAAATTATTAGTGAGCTGATTCTCATTAACTATTAGCTGGCAGAACACCAAGAGAACTAGGTAGACAACAGCAACAACAAAACCTGGCTAAAATATTGGCAAATAGCGTTCTTAATAAAAAGGTGAGTTAAAGCACTGCAGAGCTATCTCTTACTTAGGAACCACTAAACCAATTAGGAACATAAAATTTTGAATGTTATTAACATAGTCATTTAAGTAATCTTTCAGGTAAGATCAAGGCTTGGCTGGAGGCCAGTAAATGTGATATTTAGCATTATATTTTCTTTCTGTATCTGTTTGGATGAGCAGACAAATAATCTATGTATTTCTATAATCTTGAAAAAGAAAACACATTCTCAAAAAAATAAATTATGTTTCAATTGAACAGGAATAATACTGTAAATATTGAGAGTTCATGGAATTTTGAAACTTAGTTACAATAAAGATGATAACCTCATTTTACAATTGAATAATCAGATGAAATCATAAACTTAAAACAGGTTTTCTGATTCCTAAACTAATATTCTTTTAATGTACTATAATGCTTCTCAGATAAGAGATATTGACAGGATAAAAAAAAAGGAGTCTTGATGAGCAAAATTTTCTCAATATGTTATTCACATTTTATTTTTCTCTTTATTTTCTATTCTCATTTTTTCATTATTATTTGACACGCAGATATTTAGTTAAATACACCTACATAACTTGTTTTATTGTGCTTTGCTTTATGTTATTTACAGATATTGAATTTTTTTTTTACAAATTGAAAGTTTGTGGCAGCTCTTCATTGAGCATGTCTATTGGCATCGTTTTTCCAACATGTGCTCACTTCATGTCTCTCGGTCACATTTTGGTAATCCTCACAATATTTAAAACTTTTTTGTTATTATATCTGTTATGGTGACTTGTGATTGGTGATCTTTGATGTTACTATGGTAATTTGGAGTGAGGGTATCATGAACCATGCCCATATAAGATGGTGAACTTAATTAATAAGTGTTGTGTATGTTCTGACTGCTCCACTGACTAGCCATTCCCCCAACTCACCCTCTCTCCTCAGACTTCTGTATTCCCTGAGACACCATAACATTAAAGTTAAATCAATTAATAACTCCACAATGGCTTCTAAGTGTTCAAGTGAAAAGAAGAGTCATACATCTTTCACTTTAAATCAAAAGCTAGAAATGTTTAGGCTGAGTGAGGAAGACATGTCAAAAGCTGAGATAAGCTGAAAGCTGGGCCTCTTACATCAGTTAGCCAAGCTGTGAATGCAGAGAAAAAATTCTTTTGAAGAAAAGTAAATATTCTACTCCAGTGAACACAGGGATGATAAGAAACCGAAACAGCCTTATTGCCAATATGGAGCCAGTTTGTTAATAGTTTTCTTTGTAGAAGATCAAACTAGCAACAAGATTACCTCAAGCCAAAGCCCAATTCAGAGCAATAACCTAACTCCCTTTAATTTAATGAAGGTTGAGAGAGGTGAAGAAGCTGCAGAAGAAAATTCTGAAGCTAGCAGAGATTGGTTAATGACGTTTAAGGAAATAAGGCATCTCCTAACATAAAAATGTGAGGAGAAGCAGTAAGTGCTGATATGGAAGCTGCAGCAAGTGATCTAGAAGATCTGGCTAAGATAATTGATGAAGGTGGCTGGTCTAAACAACAGATTTTTGATGGATACAAAACAGCCTTCTACTAGAAGAAGACACCATCTAGGACTTTCATAGCTAGATGGAAGTCAACACCTGGCTTCAAAGCTTCAAAGAACAGGCTGATCTTCTTGAGAGGGGTTAATGCAGCTGGTGACTTTAAGTATAAACCAATATTTATTTCCTATTTCAAAAATCCTAGGGCCCTTCTGACTGTGCTCCATAAAAGGAATAACAAAGCCTCAGTGACAGTATATCCATTTACAGAATGGTTTGCAAATATTTGAATATTTTAAACCCACTTTTGAGACCTACTGCTAGGTAAAAAGGATCCTTTTCAAAACATTACTGACAATGCATCTGGTCACCCAAGAACTCTAATGAAGATGTGTAAGAAGATTAATGTTGTTTTCCTGTCTGCTAACATAACATCCATTCTGCAGAGCATTGACTGAGAAGTATTTTTGACTTTCAAGGTTTATTATTTAAGAAATATATCTCATAAGGCTATAACTGTGATTCCAGTGATTCTTCTGATGGACCTGAGCAAAAGAAAAATGTCACCATTCTAGATGCCATTAAGAACATTTGTGATTCATAGGATCAAGTCAAAATATTAATATTGACAGGAATTTGGAAGAAGTTGATTCCAACTCTCATGGATGACTTTGAGGGATTCAAGATGTCAGTGGATGAATTAATTACAGATGTAGCAAGAGAACTAGATTAGAAGTGGAACTGAAGTCTCATGATAAAACTTAGACAGATGAAGAGTTGCTTCTTAGGGGTGAACAAAGAAAGTGGCTTGCTGAGATAAAATCTACTCTTGGTAAAGACTCTGTGAATGTTACTGAAATGACAGCAAAGGATTTAGAATATTCCATAAACTTAATTTATAAAGGAGCAGCAGAGTTTGAGAGAATTGACTCCAATTTTGAAAGTTCTACTATGGGTAAAATGCTATCAAATAGCAACACATGCTACAGGGAATGCTTTCATGAAAGGATGAGTCAATGGATGGCAAATTTCATTGTCATTTATTATAAGAAATTGCCACAGCTGCCCCACTCTTCAGCAGACACTCCCCTGATCAGTCAGCAGTCGTCAACATTGAGGCAAGATTCTCCATTAGCAAAAAGATGATGACACACTGAGGGCTCAGATAATCGTTAGAAATGGCCACTGATCAAAATAGGAGAAATGAAATACGTTTGCTAAATAATGGTAGCTCATCTGAGACTGGATCAGAATAGCCTCCTTGAAATACCTTTCACTCTTCTCTAAGATTCAACCTTCATTTTCAGGACCCATTTTCAGTCACTCCTCTCTCCTAAAGTAACTAGGCTATATGTCTTCTTTTTCTCAATGCCCAGTTTTTATTGAATTAATTCAAATTATAAGAAAGACATTATAAGAAATAATTTTTTAAAGACTCATATTTTCTACCATATATCAGAAACTCCAGTAGATTAAAGATTATATCATAAACTTCTTTTACATTTTTGGCTCTGCTGGGAACATCATTTTATTGATTTCTATACCCATTTCACTATCTTTAATGCTTATCTTACCATCACACACAGCTTTGACTTTTCATTCTTTCATTGTAATCACCCTCCACAACATTGCCTATGTTTCTCTCTATTATACTAAATGGGAAAAACCTCAACTCAGGCATAATTACTTTTGCCAAAGTAATTATGGCAAAAAAATGGGCAGGTATATGCATGTGCACAGACATGCACACACACAAACACCATTAAAACTATTACTTTAAATTCAGGATCACTAAAATCAAATGAATTTTAATGACAACAGAAATTTTTCTAAATTTGTCTAAAACCTCAGTTCTTCCAGATTTTATCAGTCAGAATAATCTTCTTCATCCACTCGAACTTTGTAGGAAGACTGGGAAACTTTCCAGGGCAGCTGTTGTATAAGTGATAGCTCAGCGTTTACCCTCCACAACATATTATGATGCCATGAATGCAGGGTCAGGGGAAGAGTTCTCTAGCAGATCTATCTCAGGCAATCAATTGTATTTCAAACATCTCTCCCCGAAAAGTGGAAAACATTGAAATGGCCAAATGGTGTCAAATAATATCTACCTTCAAGTTAGAAGACAAGTGAAATCACTGCCAAATAAAAGTATTATATTTCATAAATAAAAATACAGGATTCCCACCTAAATTCAAATTTCATATAAAATGAATAATTTTAATATAAGTGTACCCCCTGCAATGTTTGGGAAAATATTTCACTAAAATATGGATTGTTTTCTATAATGTAACTGAGTGTCCTGTGTATTATCTGGGAACCCTATGCCCAAGTACGCAGAAGAAGATCTGGAAATATTGGAGAGATACATTATGTATATTACCCCCAATTATTTAAAAAAATTATGGTATCTGTTCTATTTTGGAGCTCCCGTTGATCCTGCTCCCTGAAAAGAGGTAACTACCCCAATCCCTGGCCCAGTCAACCCAAGGTTTAAAGGGAACAATATAACATATTTAGGAAACTTCTGACCTAAACTGTTCCCTCTACCAAATCTTCTAGAAGTATTTCATTGCATGGCTGCATAACAACTGTCTATTCACCTATTGATTAATGGCCATTTTTCTGATGCCTAAAACGTTGTTGTTAAGCAATGACAGGTAATGAACTTCAAAGTGGCCAACTTTAATCAAGTAAGCAATGAAATATCTTCTATGTAAGCACAATTGTGGTATGCATAAAATCTCTGACTCTAGGGTCTAAGTGTCTATAATTGCTTTTAAAAATTCGATACCATGCTAATAACCACTGGGCTAAACGCATCTTCAAAAAATGTTGTTTTATACGCTTCTCAGTTTACCAATCTAGCTTGAAATGATACAAAAAATCACCTTTTAGAAACAGAGGATGAAGGAAATTCTCCTTTGAATCATTCATTTTTTTTTTCTCCTTACCAAAGTTAATGCTTTAAGCAAGTGAAATATTACTCTCAGCTTCAAGTGTCTGGTTGTTCGCCAGGATCACACAAGCAGCTTAGGCATTTATTGACAGGAGTCCAGCCTAGCAGCACCAGTGAGCTCCAGGGATTATTTGGTCCTCCGTTTTACTTCCAAAAAATATAGCTCAGTATTGTGCATATAATATAAACACCTTAATTGCCTGACAAAAAGATGATGAAAAGTGAAATATACCTAAATAAAGTGTATTCACCAATGCCTTCCTTAGAAAACTGATTCTGTAGGTCTTTTACCAGATGAGTAATTAAAAGAAAATATAACTTACAGAAAATTCCTTTGCATTCAACTTTGTTGCTGAGATGGAAAATAATTTCTCATAAATGATTCAAAGTCACCCATTTTGATGTTTTTAATAAAAAATCTGGGTGCCCTATCTTCCTTTTAGAACCTTAACAATCCATTGTTTTCATCATGTTACTGAAGACAGCCAAACAAATACTTGAAAAATTCTATTTTAAACATTATTTTTCTGTGATGACAGAATAGAAAAATATGCAGCAAAGTAATACTTTTGAGTCAAATCAGGCCCACATTTTATTGCTACAAAAAAAACCCAACCTGCCATGTGCATGAGTAAGTGTTGCAAAATATTTAAATTATCCTACTTCTGACATATTATGAATTCATATACAATTCAGTTTCACATAAATTTGTTACCTGGAAACAAACATGTCTCAACAAAATGAATTGGTATCTCATGGCACTCAGAACATTTGAATATAAATCTGAGAAGGGATTATCATAGAGTAGTAAGTTATGGTGAAAAAAGTAACAGATAACAAAATTAACATTCATAACACTATTGTTTAACTCTACATAAACCCTTTCAATACAAATGTTTTGAGGGATTTATAAATCACTAGAAATTCTATCAGTATTAATAACTTTCAAACATAAAAACACACAAACTCCTTGGATACCTTTTTTGACTTCTACATAAGGGAAAGTACTTATCATGGGCTGTATATAAAACATTCATCTTCTCAAAGGTATATCAACAAGACCATATGAAAATATAAAAAGGATATATAATAGAAATACTTACAATGAATGTTTTCCTCAAGATTCCTATTCCTTTTTATGTTATTATGAAATAAAATTTATCATACACGTCATTTTATTGCCCACAGTAATTTAAATATCCAAGTTTACTCTCTCACGTGTTATAAGGTAAAGAATCAAAACTAAAATCAGTATCTATTTGATTCCAAAGTCCATCCTCTTTCCCACCCACTGAAACAACTATTAGTAAAATGCAGTGTAGTCCCATTATTAGAAATTGTTTTTCTTAAATTACTGAAAATCATACACATTCACACACCTTTGTGTAAGTATAATGAGGGTGTTAGTATGTGCATGTGAATGTTTGTTTACAAAATACACAGATTTATTTTTTATACAAATATTTTTAATTTCTTTTATTTACATCATTTTTTTAAATTTCATAATATAATGGGGGAACTAATGTTTAGTTTACATATCTTGCCTTTGCCCCCTCAAGATTTAAATTAAGATAATCAAAATTTAGTTTGTCCCTTACTGTCATTTTACATGCAGATCTCATTCTCTAGATCTGAAGGTATTCTTAGTATTTAGGATAAACTTGATATTGTTAACGACTTTAAAATTTTCTCTCCTAAGACTTCTAAAAGACATTAAATTTCATTTGAAACTAAGAGTGATTCAATACTTACATAGACTTCGCCAATGGAAATATTATCAGGAATACAGTAATAAATACCATGTTTTCAGTCTCTAACACTTAAAAAGTGAATTTTTAGATGTTATTGATAGCTGTAAAAATCACTGACATCTTAATACTTTAAAATTATTAGACTATTAATTGGAAATAACGTGATTTGTACAGATCAAGTCTTTTTTGTTTGTTGTTTTTTAATCAAAACTGTCTTCTAAATCTGTGGTCCCCAACCCGTGGGCACTAGTCCGCAGCACCCCAGGAACCAGCTGCACAGCAGGAGGTGAGCTGGGGTGAGCCAGCGAAGCCCCACCTGCATCCACAGCCGCTCCCCAACACTGGCATCACATCCTGAACCCTGTCCCAGCCATCAGATTTGCGGTAGCATCAGACCCCCATAGGAGCGCGAACCTCACTGCAAACTGCTCACCTATGGGATCCAGGTTGTGCACCGCACCCTGATAGGAGGTGAGGCAATGATACCCCCCACCCCGCCCTCGCTTCCATGGAAAAACTGTCTTCCACAAAACTGGTCCCTGGTCAAAAAGGTTGGGGGACCACTGTTATAAATTATTTGAATGTAGATATCCAAGGTCACCTTTCAGTCATTGCTAGATACAAAGACAATCACTTATCCCTTTCTTTTTATTGTCATAAGAATTGTAGAAGTTTGGGAATACAGTAGATTCAATATCTAGAATACATGGACATAACTGGCATTGGGAAGCAACACAACCTTTACCTGAAGGTTTCAAAGGGTCCTCCACTCAGTCACTCTTTCTCTGTGGAGGGAAGGTATTCTTTTGTTACGTCCAGACATCCACAGCGAACCACGGTGAAAATTCTCCTAAGTCTTAGTGGTTGCAGTGTGAGTCACTGAGCCGGCCTCAAAACTCTTAATTATTACTTTGAATGGAATCACTGGCATTAATAGAAATATACCACAATGCAATTTGATTTCCTTTTTTAGTCAGTATATGTTTTATAGAAATTTTTATTTGAAACAAATCAATTATATTAAAGGATCTCCAAAGAGAATTCCTTGAAATAATAAATTAATTGAAACATACTTTAGAGGGTGCCACGTATAAAATTGGTTTTATTATATAAGGATTATTGGAGTAAAATTAACTTTATATTCATTTGAACCTATTTTTAAAGGAGTGTTTCAAAGTAAAATAGCATGAAAAATTTGTGCATGAAGAATAAGCTTACTCCCTATTCATGTATTTGGTTTTGTAGAATGTAAAACTTTTTGTGTGTGTGCATTTATGTATGTATTCTATAGAATGAATTCAAATGCATGCTATAAAATATTTAGCCATATGTCATTCAGCCATATATAATTAAAAATTCCTAGCATTTACTGAGCACTTACTTTGTGCCAGGCAGAAACAGATAGAACAGAAAAAAGTGTTATCATCCCTCAAAATTGAGACTTAGAGAATAAGAGCAACTTGCTGGTTTCACTGCTAGTAAATACTACAGTAGGAGTTTAAATCAAAATCTCTTTTACTTCAAAGTCTATCATATTAATATTACATTACACAGGTTTTCAATATTTTGTTGTATTTAATAGTATGATTGTTAAATTAATAATTTGTTTAGTAAATTTTTAAGAAAAGAAATAATTCAGAAGAAAAACTAATTAGACACAGTACACACATCTGCCACAAAAATAATAACAGAATCAGCAGAGATGGAGTAGCTCTGTAATTTTATTAATATAAGGACTACAGGTGATTGTAATGACAACTAGGCCCAGAAACTATTCTGGTAATGTTGGAAACTAGAAACTCAAACCACAGCTTGTATATTTAGTCTTACTTCAGGTAACTGGAGGCTGGGGAAACACACCACACATAA
Organism: Cheirogaleus medius; assembly: GCA_008086735.1. Classification (NCBI taxonomy): domain Eukaryota; kingdom Metazoa; phylum Chordata; class Mammalia; order Primates; family Cheirogaleidae; genus Cheirogaleus; species Cheirogaleus medius. Next base: position 28,536,354 of record VBSM01002608.1, read on the forward strand.
ACATATACACACTCAAACACACATATACATGTATGTATATTTTTGTTCTTTGTTTTATTAAGCAAAAGATAGAGCTTGCCCCAGTTCATTCTTAAAAGTATAAATTTGCAACTCTAACTCCATGATTGAATCCAGAATTATTATTTTTGGAAAATCATGATTTTAGAACCCATTAGTAATCTTTTGACCTCTCACTGTGAAAGCCTCAGTGAAATTTTATATGATTTCTGGTTACCTTAATATTTCCCCTTCTTTCCAGTCTTCATTTACAGTCACCCATCATTATATATGAACTTTCAGAATCATATTTCTGAGTCTCTCAAATAAACAGTTACTGTCGCTTGTCTTTTTTGATAAATGCTTTTTGTCTTGAAGTGTACATGTTTTTCCTCAATTCTTCATTTTGCCCTTCCCCAATTGAGTGCTTAGAACATAAGTCAGTCAGCTTCTCTCTGTTACAGATCCAGCAGTCTTCAAAGAAAACGTTCCAATTTAGAGTTGATATTAGAAATGTTTGATTCAGTAGAATCAAGGAAATACAAATTATAGCTATTTCTGTGAAGTCCTTATAATAGTTAGCTAATTGTTATGCAGTACAAGGTAACACACATATAAATATACGTGCTAGTTAATTTTGTTTTAGAGTGTATTTAATTTCAATGCATTTTAGATGTATGGACTTGTTCTTTCTATTCACTTCTCAGAATAATATTTTCATTGAGCTAGTCCTTAATTGAATTCTTTTACTCATTCAATCATCCATTAAACTATTTTTACTATTAACTGTTCATTCTGATTCTGACACTATATTAAGATGGAAAGTTGCAAAAATATATTTCTTGTCTCTAAGCAGGTATTAGTCTCATGCATGAGATAGAAAAATAGAATATAGGACAATGCATTAACGATTAGAGCTATGTTTCAAGTGTGGACAGAATGATTTGGGAGAATACAGAGGACAAAAAAAACATCTGTAACTTGAAAAAAAAAGGACACTTCTTAAACTTCTGGAATTAAAATCCAGATGAAATTTTTAAAAAGGGGGAAAAGAGATTGATAAACTTGAATCCATTTAAGAAGCTGTGCATCACAGATTAGTGGCTTAACTTCTTAACATATAAAGAACTTCTTAAAAACATGGGAAGAAGTTAATGTAATAACTTGGTAGAAAAATGGAAAAATTATGATAAACATAAATAAAACAATATGTTCATGGATTAAGAAATAAAAATGGTTCTTAAACATATAAAGTGAACCATACTGGACTAATATTCCTACCAACAGACTGACAAAAATCAAAAAGTTCAATAACATCATTACCCATTGGGAAGTTAGGGAAATTGAACACTCTCATATTTTGCTGATGAGACTGCTAATTTAAACAACAAATATGAAAAAAAATGTCATATTAATGTATTTATCTGTTGACAATCCCAGAACAAAGAAACTAGCAAATAATGCATTGCCCAAATTTGAAACAATGTATGACCATTAAAATATTTATGGAAACTGCAAAAAATTAGAACCAATCCAATGTTCACTGGTATAGGCCTGGTTAGGGTCTATTAGATGGGATATTATATCATAAGAAAAAAATTTAATAATATATAATAAAATAATTTTCAGGGTTTACTTTTACATTTGTAAAAAATAGGGTTCAGAAGATATTTCTACCTTTTACTTTAATTTTTTAAACAAAAGGTAGAATATGTATATACATATAAATATATACATAGGTCCATTTGTTTATATTGCAACATGAACCACTGGTAATGGAAAGAAAAAAGGTGACAGTGATAGAAAGTGGGTGGAAATGACAGAGAGTTCTCTGAATATGTCATATATTTACATTTGAAAACATTTTAAAAATATACATTTGAAAAGTAAATTTGAATAAAATGGCAATGCCTAAAATTTGGAAACAAACCAGAGCAAATACACCTAATTTTGTGTCAAGTTGGTGATCTATGAAAATTTAAAATAATAATTTTAAGTGATTTTAAATCATAGATCTTTGTATACATGTCAACATTTAGAATATATTCTACAGAAAAAAATGAACTGCAAAGAAATCTTAAATTTTAGTCAGTATTCTAAATGTTAACTGATGTCGGTATTAGTATTTAAAAATAGACTTAAAGAAGCACACATATTTATATAATTAAGTATATGGAAATTTTCAAACTGCAATATCAGTTAATATATGTAATACTTAGACAAATATTAAGTAATCTCAATGTTTAATTAACTTATTGGTAACATTTAAGTATTTAACTCTATATTTTACAATATTTATAAGATAAAACATATTTTATTCCCTTATATACATATATAAAGAATTAATGCTACTTTAAAATAATAAGAGCCTAATTAATCTAAAACTGTATCTAGAATATGAAATACCAGCAAAAACTAAGCTGTGTAATACCTTGCTTTATAAACAAAAATGAGGGAACTCCACATTGGCACATTTATATATAATATGATTACACATCTTTCCTTATATATTATAACTTACAAACACTTAAAGTATAATACATTTTCTAAATGCAAACAATTCCAAATTTTATAATCTAAACAGTGTGTGTGTATAAAGTGGTATATAATTACACCATATCAGGTACCACAAAGTATGTGTGTGTGTGTATGCATGTCCTTATAGAGAAGGTCATTTTATTTTAATCCTCTATTGATAACTTTGCTTTTTCCAATGCTGAATTCTTTGACAGTTTGTTCTTGTTATATGTGTTCTTTCTCTTTGCTCTAATGTCCTGGCTGCCCTCTGGGCTGATGCAATTCTCTTTGCATTGACAGATACTTCCCCAGGGAACTTTGGGAGAAGGGTGAATGCTTTTACTGATATATGACATTGTAAAATTCAGTGACTTGTACTATTGCTCAGATGGTCTGGCATCTTCTGAACAATGGCATGGGGAAATTGGATATCACCTTACACACCCCTTTCCTAACAATTACTTTCCCTTTCGAAATGTGACTTTTTCTTTATAGTTTTCTTCAAATTTATTATATAAACTAATTCAATATTTATTATATATATACTGGGTCATTTTTGTGATTACTTTTGATTATTTTGAGAATAATAATTAGTTATACATGTATCAAAAATTTTTGATAAAACCCTGCTATTGATAAAATCCAAATGTTTAAAAACCTATTAAATTTTACTTTTAAATTTTATAAAAATAAAACATGCACATATTTTTAAAATGTCATTGAGAGTATATTTTAAAACTTAAAATTTTTAAAAATTCCTCTGGCCTACTCGTCAATTCTGTTTCATTTAGGCAATTGTTTTTAACTGTTTTCAGACATTTCTTCCAGTATCTACACTAAGTGGGATACATAGTCTCTTATTTATGGATAGCTTGATTTTACAATTTAACACTTGATTTTCTATCAATTAGATGGGGATTTCACTGTCTTAAACCCTTGCTATCTTATTCTCATTAACAGCATCTTATTTTTTTACAAACTATATTTAATTAAACATGTTTGTTTTAAAATAAGATTACTTTTTTAAATGCTTACTTAGGTTGGAAATATTCTAAAGCTATATGTAATTTATATAAGTTATAGTAAACATAAGATACAATAAAAACTTCTATTTTATAAAAGTCTCAAAGACTTTTGAGATCTAATCATTTTTACATTTTTCCCTAATCATTTTTACTAGCTAATCATTTAGCTTAATTATAAAATTTCTCTTTTAAAGCAACTGACCAGATGAAATTTCCTTAACAATTTTTTGCTAGAAGGCTTCAGGAAAAACGATTTTAGGGACATGAAATACTGACAGGGCAGAGATTCATACATACAATCTTCTCACAGATTCATTGCAACCAAAAAGAGAGATTTCTAATCCTTCAATCTTTTCTTTTTTGTGTGTATTCTGAAATTACGACTTAAATCTATCTTTGTAAATTCTAGAAATTTTATTTTTGCTTTGCATAATTCATTACTGACAAAAATATCTTTTGGCATACTTTAAAGCCTGCTCCTGACAGGGAGAATGGTTTGAAGATTTCACGGGATTCAATTTGAATATAATTTAGGTCAAAATGTTTTTCACTAAAGTACTATTTAAACATTTGATTCAACATTAGATTAATGTCTTTCATTCTGGGCAGTCTCTGACTTTGATAGAGGTGAGTTGAACTGCATAAAGGTGATTACCTAAGAAAGCATGGAAAATGCAGGTGGATATAGTGAAAATGAAAACAAATTGAAATTTGTGGGGTGTTGCAAATGCAATGTTTAGAGGGAAATTTGAATGTTTATACTAGAAATGAGTAAAAGGTTAAAATCAAGCTCTATCCAGGATACTATGAGGTGATAGTTCACCATTGTTTTTTGTAGTTGAGCAGTATTCCATGGTATACATATACCACATTTTATTAATCCACTCATGTATTGATGGGCATTTCAGTTGTTTCCACATCTTTGCAATTGTGAATTGTGCTGCCATAAACATTTAAGTGTAGATGTCTTTATTATAGAATGTCTTTATTTTCCTTTGGGTAGATGCCTAATAGTGGGATTGCTGGATCAAATGGTATTTCTACTTTTAACTCTTTGAGGTATCTCCAAATTACCTTCCACAGGAGTTGTACTAGTTTGTTTTCTCACAAGCAGTGTAACAGTGTTCCAATTTCTCCATATCCATGCCAGCATTTGTTGTTTTTGGAGATATCACATGAATGGAAAAACAAGCACCACATGTACTCACTATTAAATTGGTACTAACTGATTGACACTAAGGTGCTCACGTGGTAATATTCTTTGGGTGCCAGTCAAGTGTGGGTAGGGTGGGAGTGGGTAAACTCACAACAAATGGAGACGGAGCACACTGTATGGGGGAATGGCATGCTTGTAGCCCTGGCTTGGGTAAGGCAAAGTCATTACATGTTACCAAATGTCTGTACCCCCATAATATTCTGTAATAAAAAAAAGGTTAAAATCATTTCTCTAGGCTTAAACATTAAGAAGTTACTTGAAGCTTTAATGAGCCTTCTTGGAGAGTCCAAGGGTATATGTCTTTTTCTCTCAAAGAGAAATATTCAGGTTCTCCTGTGATATCACATAAATTTTAGAATTTTACTTTTAATTTCTGCAAAACTAACTGGGATTTTGATAGAGTTTGCATTGAATCTGTAGATCACTTTGGGTAGTATGAACATTTTACCATTATTAAGTCTTGTAATACATGAAGATAAAATGTCTTTCCATTTATTTGTATTGTCTTTAATTTCTTTTAGCAATATTTTATAGTTTTCAGTGTACAAGTCTTGCCTTCTTAGTCAAGTTTATTCTTAAGTATTTTATTCTTTTTTATGCTATTTTAAATGAGGTTTTCTTAATTTACTTTTTAAATCAGTTATTGTTATTGTCTAGAAATGCAACAACTTTTTGCATGTTGCTACTGTGTCCTGCAACTTTGCTGAAATTGCTTATTAGTTTTTACATTTTCATGTAATCTTATAGTTTCTACATATAAGATCATTTCATCCTCAAACAGAAATAATGCTACTTCTCTGTTTCCAAGTTGGGTGCCTTATAATTGCTTTTCTCATACAATTGCTCACTCTAGAAGTTTCAGTAACATGTTGAATAGAAGTAGCGAGAGCGGACATCCTTGTCTTGTTCCTGATATTAGAGGAAAAGTGTTCAGTCTTTCACCATTGAGTATGATGATGGCTATAGGTTTTTAATACATAACTTTTATTATGTTGGAGAAGTTTTCTTCTAATCCTGGTTTGCTGAGAGCTTTTATCATGAGAGAATAAAGCTTTTTAGTCTTTCACAATTGAGAATGATGTTAGCTGTGTGTGGGCTTTTCATATATAGCTTGTATTTTGTTGATGTAATTGCCTCCTATTACTAGTTTGTTGAAAGTGTTTATAATGAATTTTGTCAAATGCTTTTTTTCTGCATCAATGGAGATGGTAATGTAGTTTTTGCTCTTCACTCTGTTTATGTAGTGTATTTCATTGATTGACTTTCATATTTTGAACCATCCTTGCATTCTGGGTTGAAGTAAATAATTTGATAACATATTTTCTAAAGAGAACCCCCTTCCACTGTAATGGGATTTTATCCATTGCAACAATATATAAATCCTGGTCTAACTGCTGCTTATGAACATGGATGCTCCATAGTACATTCCTACCACCACTAGGTGGGAGGAACAGGTAGCAAAATCTTTGCAGCAACCCTCCCCACATCCCATGTGAATGACAGCCAGAAAAACACAAGCATAGGAAACAATAATAATTGCTACAGGGAAGAGCAGTGTAATTACACAGCAGATAAATATCCTTTCAAACATCAAGGTATCATTGCATGAGAGAGTAGGAAGAGTAGGTTCATTATAGAAAACATGGAGTATTTCCCAGGCACCACAATGTGAGAAGGACAATGCAACTGTAATTTCAATTATACCATCAATGAGCCAATATTCCAAGAAAGAGCAGCCATGAGACCATGGTTTTGGCTCATGAGAACTGGGTATCTTAATGGGTGGCAAATGGCAACATACCAATCATAGGCCATTGCAGCCAATAGGCAACATTCAGCTCCGCGCAGGGAAACAAAGAAGAATATTTGGGTTCCACAACCTACCAGAGAGATGGATTTCCTGCCAGACAAGTAGTTGAATGCCGTCTTGGGTACAATGATACAGGTGAGCATGGGGTTTATGAGGGATGGTTGGCTGAGGAGGAAGTATTAAAACATGGGGTGTGGAGCTGAGTGTCTAGGTAGATGAGGAGAACCATAACAGTGTTTCGATGAAAGCCACCAGGAAAATGCCCAAGACCAGACTGAAGAGGAATGAGTAGAATTGTTACTAAAGAGATCCAACAGGATGACGTCTGAGTTGAAGTCTGATATTCCCATAGCATGATGAACATGTTCTCTGTGGAGAATGTAACATGTGAGAAATGGCCAGTATCACTTCATAAAAATATCAAGGATTTCCTACCTAGATTGACACACCTACAAAATGATGTAAACATGGAGAATTATTTCTCTGGGCATCAAATTTTTCACTTGTAGGTTAAGGATTTTAAGCTTATTTTTAGCTTGATGTGACATTTACCTTTTTAATTTTTTCTGAAAATTTTATTAATTTTTTAATGTTATTCTTATTTCAAAATATTAGGAGGGTAAAAATATTTTTGTAACATGGATACCTTGTATACTGCTTAAGTCATGGCTTTTGGTGTGCCCATCACCAGAATAGTTTTCATTGTAGCCAACACGTAAAGTTTTTCCCTCACCCTCCCACCCTTCCCCTTTTCGGTTTTTCAATGTCCTTTACATCTCTTTGTTCCCGTGTGTACCCACCCTTTACATCCCACTTATTAGTGAGAACATGTGGCATTCGGTTTCCATATGCATGCACATACATATGCATGCGCACACACACACACACACACACGTATAAATATGACTTTTTTATCCATTCTTGAATTGACGGGCCCTTAGGTTGATTCCACATTGTTGCAGTTATGAATTTTTCTGTGGTGCATATTCCAGTACAAGTGTCTTTTTGATAAAATGACTTCTTTTGCTTTGGGTGGATACCCAGGAGTGGGATTGCTCGATCACGGTAGGCTCACATTTCTTTCGTTGAGGAATCTCCATACTGTTTTCCATTGAGCTTGTAGTAATTTGCAGTCCCACCAACAGTGTATGAGAGTTTCTTTATCTCTGCATTCATGCCAGCATCTATTGTTTTTTAGACATTTTAATAACGGCCATTCTGATACGTATAAGGTGGTATCTCATTGTAGTTTTAATTTGCATTTCTCTGATGATTAGTAATGTTGAGCATATTTTCATATATTTTTAAGCCATTTGTCTATTTTCTTTATTCAAACATTTGTTTATATCAGTATGGACTCATGCATATTTATTTTATATTTTTGCGTTATAAACCAAAACTAGTTTGTTGCTCAAATTTTTCCATCTTTGGCCCGCCACTGGAGATTTTTCAGTTGACTTTCAGTTATGCCTCTTTCAAATACCCCCTCTTTGTGTGTGATTGTTTTAAGAGATGGGGTCTCATCTTGCCCAGGCTGGATTCCAGCTCCTCAGCTCAAGTGATCCTTCCACTTCAGTCTCCTGAGTAGCTGGGACTATAAGCACAGGCCACCATGAATGGCCCTTTCAGATATCCCCATCACTGTGATTTGTTTTGTTTTACTTTAGAACACTTTCTTATTTTCTGGCATTACAAGCTGCTCCAGGTTCCTCTTATATATTTTCCACCCTAGATGTGGGATCAGCCATTTCTCCAAGGAATTCTGATTCTTTTTATTGGAGAATTGTATTAGAAGCCAATATCTGGGTAATAAGCATGATTGTTGTTACTGGCATGGTGTTGTTTTCTACTCCCAGGGTAGATATATGCTTGCTACAATTCACAGTTATCAACCTTAAGGCCCTTCCTTATTCAAATAAGAATCATAAAAGAAAAACTAGATCAGATACTATAGAGAATTACTGAAAACACATAACTTAGAACTGTATATAAGATGATAAATATTTTATAGGCGTATATCAATTTTAGAATTATATAGTATTTTTTCAAATGCTTTCTATTTCCATTTTACTCAAATGAAAAATATTTATTCTGAGAGGCGGTAGAGCAAAGTAGTTAAATGTGGACTCTGAAGTCAGAATTAAAATATTACCATTTGCTAATATTAATAATAGGCATTTTCCATATTTGAGTTTGGAAAAAATTATTATTACTTTTAAAAATAATTTGGTCTTTGGAAGTGGCTATATCTTTCTTGATATTTTGTTCTTAATTTCTGACTGCATTTGCAGCCCTGCTTCCTAATAAAAGAAAAATTTGAAAATTTTGTCAGTAAATTGTCAGTAAATTGTATTGGGAATTTTCATTGTTTTTTTCTCTTATATTGTTATATGCCTTTTTAGTATAAACTGTGAAAAAGTGGCCAGCCATTTACTTTTTAAATTATTTTTAGACAGAGTCTCACTCTGTTGTCCTGGCTAGAGTGCCATGGTGTCAGCCTAGCTCACAGCAACCTCAAACTCCTGGGCTCAAGCAATCCTTCTGCCTCAGCCTCTCGAGTAGCTTGGAACTACAGGCATGTGCCACCATGCCCGGCTAATTTTTTTCTATATATTTTTGGTTGGCCAATTAATTTCTCTCTATTTTTAGTAGAGACGGGGTCTCGCTCTTGCTTAGGCTGGTTTCGAACTCCTGACCTTGAGCGATCCACCCGCCTAGGCCTCCCAGAGTGCCAGGATTACAGGCGTGAGCTACCACGCCCGGCCCATTTGCTTTAAGTTTACTAATGCTTGGCTCAATTACCTAATCACTAGGTTGCCTTGATATTTCATAGACACATCTCAAAATGTCATAAAAAAGCATCTTTTCATCTGTAATCTCTTTGACAACTGAGAAACTATAAACTTGATTGTTTTCTATGAGGAAAATATTGGTTAAAACAGCTGCAAATAGGATCCAATTATGATTATAAGTGCGATGTAAGGTTAACTTCTGAATGAATGTATTTTAAAACATTCTGAAGATAAAAAGTTCCAATATAATTCTAAATGTCCTGCTGGCTCTTATCACTGCATCTGTAATCAAGCTGGAAATGTCTGGACAGAGTAAAAGCAGAATGCTTATTCCAATACTGTCTTGGATTTTTCTTTGCAAATGAACTACATCCAATCCAGGGATTCCAGTGCTTCAACTGCAAATTGGGAAAATCAGTACAAGCACTGA
>VBSM01002608.1:28549769-28585634 GCA_008086735.1 Cheirogaleus medius
ACATTCTTTTATCAAAATAGATGTAGAAGTTTTTTATTAAAAGTTAAGAAAGGTCATAACCTATTTATGACTGGAACTTTCAGCAAACTATTATTAAGCGGGAATGTCTCTACCTGATAAACAGAACCTACAGAGATCTCCAGTTGGCATTCACCTTTCTGTAGAATTATTTTAAATACAGTCACATTCTATTTGCCTTTGTTCCATCAGAACTAAATAATTTGTTCTGTCAGTGTCCAAAGTTTTTGTCCTCAGAAAAATATGGTTGAACCATCAGGGATCAGTTGGACACCTCATACCAATCAGTGTGGTTAGCGATTGGAGTGTAAGCAGTGATACGCAGTCAGGTATGCACTCAAAATAACTTAGATGCTTTCTTTCCTTAAGATAACAAACTCCAATGTCGTACACTACTGAAACCTGAAGTGAGATGACAAATAGCTATGTGTCAAAAAACAACCTCTTTCTTCTCTCTTGGAAGTTAAGCATAAAAGTTTGCAATGAACAGAAAAGTTTCACATGGGGGATAGAATATCAAAATCCCAACTATAGTTTTTCTTTTCTTGGCATAGTGTAGATAATAAACTTTATCAAAGCAGCCTTAATTGCAAGCATTAGAATGATGGCCCACTTTTCCACATTTGATAATGTCTACATAATTCAGAATCTTTAGCATTAACTATTTATTTAACCATACTCAAAACTTCTGTTCAAGAGACTGGTTATTAGTGACTGGGATCAGTAAAATATATTAAATATATTAAAGTTATTTATAATACTCTTACACTCATGTAGGCACTCCCTCAAAGATGGTCCTTTCTTATAAGTCATTTAACTATAAAGTAATTAAAGAAATTAAATGACTTATACTTATTTTCATGCTGAACATGAAAGAATGCAAAAATGATCTCATTTTATAAGATAATAATTAGATAAGAAGTTCTTTATGAAAAAAAGGCCAGTTTCTGTTTTGACAGAGAGCTTTAAACTTTATTTATTCACTAACTGAAAACGTCAGAGAGAAAGTATATACAGAAAGTAAAGATATTATTACAATACTAATTTAATTTTTTAAAAATTATTTTCTTCTGATTCATTTCTAAAAATACATCCTTTATTCCATTTACAACTAAAACAAATATGAATAAAAATATATTGGTACAAGAAATAGATCTATAATTCTAACAGTGTTTTATTCTCTTTATATCCTATTTTTATATTTTTTTAAATTGACAAGTAAAATTATGATATTTTGATATATGTACACATTGAAGAATGGCTAAATCACACTATTTAACATATGCATTACCTTACATATTTATTTTTTGTGGCAAGAACACTTATAATCTACTTTCAGCAATTTTCAAGGATATAATATATTGTTATTAACTACAGTCGCCATGATTCACTATAGATCTCTTTTCATAAGTTTCACAAGTTTTATGTCCTTTGGTTTATTCAAGAAGCACAATCAGAAAAGGCATGGTATTCACTTCATCAGCAACCCTGCATCTTAGAAAACAGCTCAATGTCTGTATAGTATTCCTATATGTCCATCTGGGAGATTAAGGTCAACTTTTCTGGATCCCTCTTCTAAGTATATTTCATTAATTTTTTAAGTTTACTTTATTTTTTTCTAAAATCTAGCAAACTCTTAAGCGGTGTAGTATAAAAGATGAATCAAATCACTTGGACTCAATTATTTTTATCTGAATAACAGAGAGAAATGGGTATAAATATGAATATTATTTGGCTAAGTAGCACAGGAGTGCAGATAACTGATCCATAATATAATTGGATTCAAAAAGTATTAATTGTTTAAACCCTGATTAACATTGTTTCTAGTGATTTTGTTTTACATAAAAAATAAACTAAAATATTTTCAAGAAAGAAAAATGTCTAAATACATAGTCAAACAGCCACTTGACCTTTCTCATTCTAACAGAGATTATATATATTTTAATCAGACTAAGAAGTCCTCTGCAAAGAATTAATCTGCATTCCTTTGCTAACTGAAAATACAAACTTTGAGTGGCTATTTTGTGGTCAAGCTTGAGGATTTAACAAATAAACAACAATAAAAATGTTCACTTATAATCTACCAGAAAAGATAGGCCTGTGAAAATCTTGTAATAAAGTATCATTAATTAGTGCTTTCAAGCAAAGTGAGTGACAATAAATATAACTGAAGGAAACCTAAGGAAAGGAATTGTTACAGACAAATGCATTTCTCACTGAAGATAACTGTGAGCTTTTGGTACAATTAGAACATAAGGAAGAAATGCAGTTTAAATCTGGAAGTGCAGTTTGCTGCCAGACTGTGAAAGGCTTTTAATGTAGTGTCAAAGAGTTCAGACTGGAAAAGTTCTAAAGGTTTAGTAAGGGGAGTAATATGACCAAATATTAGTTTGGGGAAGAAAACTGCCTGGCTCACAGAACATAGTATAGAGTGAGTAGAAACTATAGCAGAAAGACTAGTTCTTCAAGCTCAGATGAGAGACAACCACCACTTATATAGGGCAATAGCAATATTTATTTAGCAATAAAATGGTTGAAATTTTCATACAATACCAAGAACAATAAAAAGAGAGAAAAGGAAGAGTTCATAAAGAATGTAGGGAAGGGATGAACACAGGATGGAGAATCTAAGGAAATCCAGAGGTGAAGTTGGGGTGAAATTTGAAGAGGACAGCAGATAAGTAGGTGAAGGGAGAATAGGAAATCATAATTTATATTTCCCTATTCTCATTAAATTATTTTTAATGTGAAGACCATAATACATTATTTTCTGAAACACACATTCCCACAATTGTTTGCCTTACAGGATGATTTTACCCTAACACATTCAATTAAAATGTGACCTTTTAGGGAAAGCAGCATGCAACACTGCTTCTAGAAGCTTTAAAGTTTAACGACTAAATTGTTTTCCCAGATTCAGGCATTTTGTCTGATCATACCCATTAAACACTACCGTAAGATTTGTTTTGCTATTAGCTGAGGGCTACTAGTAAGCACTTTTGTCTTTTGTAAAGGGTCACTATCACAGACCCTTATGCCCTAGTAATTAGGATATCACTGTAGCCTTAATTTTATTCTTGGAGATTTACATTCAATTTCCATTAATATTAATAGGAAGCCATTACCTTATCGGCATAGATGATTGATAATTTAGAATATTTCAGGGTGGTGTTACTTCATATGGTATTTCTGTTAGAAATATAAACAGCTTCCATTTAATGCCAACTGTACATCATGTTATCTAATCCTAGGTAATTTGCCACATGGACAAAACTATTCTTTTTGTAGGAAATTTTAAAATAAAAAAAATAAAAATATTGAACTCATTAAGAATGTTAAAACATCTTTAAAAGGTAACACTATTTTAATAATCAGTTCTTATAATAATTTTAAGAAGTGATTAATAACCCAGGATGTTGTCTAAGGTAAATTTCCTTCTTAATATCTGAATATAGTTTTAAACACCAAAAGTAAGTAATGTCAGCACAGGTCAAGTATAAAATAAAATACAAAGTCTTGTTGTTAACATTAGATTTTTAAAATGTACTTAGGAATTTTATCAATTGTGCCATATTCAAATATATAAGATTAGGAAGCAAAAATAAATGAATATGAATTTAATTTGTAGGAGAAATATTAGAAATATTAAATGATATACAGATATGAATTCATGAGCGTCAGAGTATGTTCATCTGCAATTAGTTATAAAAAAAGAATCGCTAAAATATTATCATTAAATTCTACTTTAATGATTAAATTTGCATATATAACCAATATTCATGGTTATATGTCCTTCATGTATTTTGATCCAAATGAATTATTATAGAATAATTAATAAGTTTATCCAACTTTCCATTCGCCGCATATTGTATGTGGCATAATTAGAATGATATAAAGAAAAAGTCTCTGTTCCTAGAGTTATCAGATTTTATATAATGATTATCAAATTATAGCTAGTTGACAATAAGTACTGATCAAATTTCTAAATTTTAAAGTCATTTTAATATCATACTAGAAATACATTAGATTGCTCAGGTTATTGATTTACCTGTTTTCTAAGAACTTTATGAAAAGACAATGGATGGACCTTATATTTAGCAGTGTTTTTGTTAGAAGTAATCTCAGCTATGATAATCTCCCTGCTCTTCAGATCAGACCTGTGATTAGGGCAAGAGATAAACAGGTGGGATAGAGACAGAGTGATTGAAGTCTTCTGGGTCAATAGTTTCTCAAAAGACAATTGGCAGTCAGCTCACTTGAAGATTTTGTTTAACTGCAGACAGATCTGATTCAGTAGGTTTGGGGTGGAGCATCTATTAATAAGATTGCCTTTCTTTCAAACTCCCAGATAATAATGATATTACTGATGTAAGGATAATACTTTAGGAAGCAAGTCTATTTCTCCTAATATTCCAAATAGGTAAACGAGCTCAGATAAACTTCTTGATTCACAATTATCATGAAACTGATCATAAACACTTCCCAAACAATATCATTTTATGTTTATTCTATTAGCAATTAGTGTATATCCATTACTTTTCTAAATATTAGTTATAGCATTCCTTATGTCATAGCATTTGTATTTTAGATCATTTAATTCAGAGATAACTAAATCACTCTTAGGAAATTTCTTATTAAGTAAGTATATTATTAGTGAAGAGAGAACAGTACATTAAGCAGAACATTGACAACTCTAAGGAGAAATGAGAAATTAAACCTAAAGTAGTGATTGGAAGAATATTGTCTTGCGATAACAATGTCATACCTTATTGGTATTTGTGATATGGTTGGTTTAATATGGAAGTATTTAGTGTACCTCAATTTTAGTATGATGATACAATTCCATTGGCACAAAAAATTCATTTGAATCTGAGCTTTAAACCTTTCAACATATTTTCCCTTGTGAGTTTAGTCAACCATGCCAAGTCATTGCAATAGAGTTCCCTACTGGTGTAGAGATTTTCTTTAGCATGTATAATGAAGTTCTTTGTGACTTGGAGTAAGGTTCCTGCTAGGTCTGCCAGCTTGCTTTAAACTGGATGAAAATACATATATAGTTTATTTATATTGAGGAATCTCTAATGTGGTTATGTTCCAATCTTTACAAAAGTTTTTAAAATGTTTTGTGGAATGAATTTGGATAATTACACATTGTCTTCTGCTAAGAATAGATATAAATTCAGCACATTTTAAAAGCTTGCACAAAAGTGTCAGTTTAGAGATTGATAGTGATATTATCAAGAGTAATGTATTTCAAGGAAAAAAACCAAACAATTATAAATGGAAATACAACTACTAAATAGGTTCTTTCCTGGGGAAAACTTCCACTCATATTTTTACAGTTATTAAAGAAAATAGTAACCTGTCAGTCAAAAGTAATTGATGATTTGTAGTACTTGGAACTGTTTGTCAAGTAGGTTCGTTCATATACTGATGAGTCTACAGGTAAGGTTAACCATGTTGCAGGCCAGGACTTAGATCATGGTGTCTCCTAGGACAATGATTCCCAACATTTTTGGCACCAGGGACCAGTCTTATAGAAGACAATTTTTCTATGGAACAAGTGGTGGTAGGGGGGAATGCTTTTGGGATGATTCAAGTACATTAAATTTATTGTGCATTTTATTTATACTATTATTACATTGTAATATAAAATTAAATAATTATACAACTCACCATAATGCAGAATCTAATGCTGCCGCTGATCTGACAGCAGGTGGAACTCAGGCTGTGATGCGAGCTATGGGGAATGGCTGTAAATACAAATGAAGCTTTGCTTGCTTGCCTTTCACTAACCTCTGCTGTGTGGCCCAGTTCCTAACAGGTCACATACTGGTACCAGTCCACATCCTGGGGGTTGGAGACCACAGTGCTAAGTCATACATTTTCGTACTTTGTCTGAGACACAGAGGCACATTACTGACAATAAGTAAAATGTTAAAAAAAGAAAAAGAAAGAAAAGAAATGCATTACTTCTGATTTCTTAGGGCCCTGAACTTGGTCCAGTTCTTCAAATAACATCCAAGTTCTGGATTTTTCTAGTTTCTTCCCCAATCCAAAAGAATAAAGAACATTCGTCTTCAATATTTCAACCTGATATCCTGTTGACAGAGCAATCTGTTTCATGCATTGGTGATTCACACATGGACTTGTTTTTATCAATGACTCAGATGAATTATGGAATACACAATTTTGATAAAGAGAAAGTGTTGGATTTAGAGAATATGATATATGACTCCTTTATTCAGCATGATTATACTGTGTACTTAAGATATTCAAAACAGTATGCTTGGCAGGATTGAAATTTTAGTGGTATAAGTGATATTTAATATCTCTTCAAACCTAGAAGATAACAATAATCACAGAAATTGTAGGCATCTTGAAAATCCATTAGGCAATACTGTATCTTCTAATTTTGGATGTCGTGGGTACCTATAAAACATAATTGGCAAGTTGTATCTATGTATAAGCCTACAACTGTGGAAAAGTAAAAGATCGGGTTATGTCAGTCAGATGTTTTATTCCACACATTTTAGTTTTCCAACTTTGTATAGAGAAAATGCAAATGTATATACTCTGGGACTAGTTCAAAACCAAATAAAACAGTGGTAACTTGTGCAATCTGAAAAAAATACATATTCAGTTATGTCTCAGGAATTGATATTTTCATATTACTAGGATCCAAGAGGACTCCACATGAATCTTTGGTAACTTAAAGTCAATCCAAGAGTTCGAATAATATACTCAGAACCAACAGTAGAAACACACACAGGTGTACACACACACATACACACATAGGCATGCATACACATGCTGGTAGTTTTTTCTTTTTCTTTTCCAAACCCTACAATGGGCAAAGTGATGGGGAAAAAAAAAACATTTTAGAGCTAAGATAGGAGAACATTAAGATAACTTAGCAGCAGATAAGCAACTACCTAACAGCATAATTTGGCTCTTAAAGCCACTGACAACATTTCTAAACATCTAATAATTACACACTTGAACCTCTTTCTAGAGTTCAACATGAAGTTAAAGCTCACCTTAGGGCTTACTAAAAACTTATGCTTAGTCAAATCTTAACTTTTCCTGCATGGCCAGGAGGTCACTGATTTACTTAACTCTAAAATCTGACATCATAGCTGCACTATTCTTTATACTGGTTTGTCCCACTAAGAGCAGAATCATATCCTACTGATCTTACTTGTCTTGTGCCTATCTCTGTTCCACTTTTCCCACAGAGTCATAAAACAGTATCATTTTATTAATATGTATTTGCTTTCTAGTTATATCACAAGAGTTATTTTCAAAATTATATATATATTTTTTTCATTTAGTTGTATTTTCTAAATCTTTCAGTTCAGGAGTTAATTCAAAAAATGTCTCTGAAGATAGATTGCCACTATTTTGATTAATATTTCTTGGCATAACATCTCTCTATTTAACTGCAAAATTGTATTCTAATTAAATTCTTTCTAAGAATCTATGTAAATTATTGGCAGAATTCTTGCTCCCAGCATGTATCTTCTCTCCCATTGTAAGATTTCTGGAATTTAAGCATAATTAATTTACTAGCTACAGTATCTTTGTGTATGTGATTCATAATTCTATATTGTTTGGAGATATCTCCTGCCTTTAAAAGAAAATCCAGAATAAAGGCTTTTTTCAGTTTTCACTTTTTCTGTACTTCTATCTCTGACTGCAAGTTAATTTCATTTAGAAGGCCGAATTGAACCTTTGGGGAAAACATAATTCTATAGAATGGTTTCATTGATGACTTTGTATCAAAGGCCAAATTTCAAACAGGCATAGATATTCCTTTCCTTCTTTTCTCTGCAGCATGGTTGTGTGTCAGTGCCAGAACCAATTCCTATTTTCCCTTTTCCAATTTATATCACATGTAACTCTTCTCTCCGGATCCAACCATGCTATTCTGCTTTTTTGGGGCTCATCAATTGCCTATTACCCTATTTTAGTTAATTTCTGGGTAGCCTGCTAGAATAATTAATTTATGGCAAGTTAGCCAGAATTTAATTAGGGCAGAATTATATTAACTTAATTAATTTTTATAAACTTTTAAAAACCAAAAATAATTGGGGCAAAATTTCTAAATAAATATGTATTAAATGAACTTCACATTTAGCATAAAACGATAGCGTTTCCCCATCAATATCCCTAATACATGGATCCACTCAAATGTACTGCCAATTATAATAAAGCCATATTACCCTAGCCAAATTCCTTAATCTCTCTGTGGCTCAGCATCTTTGCTGTATGATTAGAATAAAAATATTTATTTTATAGAATTATTTTAAAGATTAAATAAGATAACATATGATGCTTGAAGAGTGATTGGCAGATGCCATTTTTAATAATAACAACAACAACAATAATAATGAAAGGACAGTTCCTAAGATATGTTACCTTCAAATGGTTTGGGGGAAACTAAGAGAATGGCACACATGTGACACAAAGCCAAGTTCACTAATTGAGAGTGGAAAAGGCAAAGAACAGAAATAATATGAACATTTCAACAGGATGAATAGAAAGTAAAAAAAGAACATGTGGCTATAGGCAGAAACTGAGTTCGAATTATGCAGAGTGGATAATAAAATGGCAAAAAGGGATGGGAGGATCACAAGAGTGGGGAGAACAGACCTTCTGTTACACAGACTGCAGCAGAGTGGGAATGAGGGAACTATTATAAACAGCCTAAAAAATAAATGTATAGGCATCAAAACTCAATACCTTTTACAATAGCAAAAACTAAAATAAAATATCTATGAATATATTTAACTAAGGAGGTGAAAGACCTCTACAGGGAGAACTATGAAACACTGAGGAAAGAAATAGCAGAGGACGTAAGCAGATGGAAAACCATACTATGCTCATGGGTCAGCAGAATCAACAGTGTTAAAATATCTGTACTACCCAAAGTGCTCTACAAATTCAATGCAATCCCAATTAAAACACCAACATTGTTCTTTGCAGATTTAGAAAAAATAATTCTATGCTTCATACAGAACCAGAGAAGACCCCAGATAGCCAAAGCAAATGTAAGCAAAAAGAACAAATTGAGAGGCAAAAATTTCAGAATTCAAGCTATACTACAAGGCTATAGTAACCAAAATAGCATGGACTGGCACAAGAACAGAGACATAGACCAATGTAACAGGACTAAGAACCCAGATATAAAACCATCCTCATACAGCCATCTAATCTTTGACAAAGCAGACAAAAACATTCTAGGGAAAAGAATCCCTATTGAATAAATGGTGCTGGGAAAATTAGATAGCCATGTGTAAAAGATTGAAACAAGATCTGCACCCCCCACTACTCACAAAAATCAACTCATGATGGATAACAGACTTAAACCTAAGGCATGAAACCTGGAGAATATTAGAAGAGAATGTGGGCAAAGCTCTTATACATCAGCCTATGCAAAGAATTTATGAAGAAGACCCCAAGGGCAATCACAGCAACAACAAAAATAAATAAATGGGACCTGATCTAATTAAAAAGCTTTTGCACAACCAAGGAAACTAGCATTAGAGCAAATAGAAAACCTACAGAATGAGATAAAATATTCAAATGTTACATACCCAATAAAGGGATGATAACTAGTGACTATATATAACTCAGCAAAATCAGCCAGAAAAAAATTAAACAAACCCATTAAAAAGTAGGCAAAGGACATGAACAGAAACTTTTCAAAAGAAGATAGATAGACTAATGGCCAACAAACATATGAAAAAGTGCTCAACATCTCTAATTATCAGGGAAATGCAAATCAAAACCACAATAAAATTATCACTTAACTCCAATGAGAATGGCTTTTATCAAAAAGTCCCAAAACAACAAATGTTGGCATAGATGCGGATAGAAAGGAATACTTATGCACTGCTGGTGGAACTACAAACTAGTACAACCTCTATGGAAAGTAGTATAAAGATACCTCAAAGAACTAAAAATAGAACTACCATTTGATCCAACAATCTCATTACTGAGTATCTACCCAAAGGAAAAAAGATATTCTATGAAAAAGACATCTGTACTCAGATGTTTATAGGAGCTCAAGTCACAATTGCAAAGATGTGAAAACAACCCAGTGCTCATCAATCCATGAGTGGATTAATAAAATGTGGTATATGTGTATCATGGAGTACTACTCAGCCATAAATAAATGGTGAACTAATACCTCTTATATTTTCCTGGATGGAATGGGAGCCCATTCTCCTAAGTGAAATATCGCAAGAATGGAAAAACAAACACTACACGTACTCACCATTAAATCGGTACTAATCAATCAAAACTTATGCACACATGTGTAAGCATCATTCATCAGGTGTTGGGCAGGTGGGAAGGCGGAGGAGGGGAATCGTGAACTCACACCTAAGGGACGCAGCAAGTACTATCTGGGGGACAGGCATACTTGTAGCTTTAACTAAGGTGGTGTAAAGGCAATTTATGTAACCAAACATTTGTACCCTGGTAATACTCCAAATTAAAAAAAAAATTATAGGCAGGGCATTGGGGCTCACGCCTATAATTTTAGTACTCTGGGAGGTCAAGGAGGGACGATAGCTTGAACTTAGGAGGTCAAGACCAGCCTGAGCAAGAGTGAGACCTTGTCTCTACTAAAAATAGAAAAATTAGTCTCTACTAAATAAAGAAAAACTAGCCAAGTGTCATGATATGTGACTGTAGTCTCAGCTACTCAGGAGTCTGAGGCAAAAGGTTCACCTGAGCCCTGGAGTTTGAGGTTGCAGTGAGCTATGATGACACTACTGCACTAAACCCAGGGTAACAGGGAGAAACTCTGTCTCAAAAATAAATGAATGAATGAATGTATACTAACTTAAACAATACCAAAAACCCCTTTCACCAAAAGACCAGTCTCTTTTACAAAGACTGATCATATTTGTGGCATGATTCAGTAGAGGGGAGACAACACAGCACATCATAATTACTCTTTTGTAATAACACCAAAAACATCCCAAAGAGCACACTATAAATTCCCTTCTGTTCTATTTCGCACACATTTAGATATGAATCTAGTCTTTAGATATTTACATTTTTATGAATTTATCTTTCTTATTGTTGAAGTGTTAGGCTTTACCTATAAAATTTACCACATATTCTGAAATTCCCATTTCAGAGTTTTACAACTAATCCCATGAGATTAAAAGAGAATAAAAATAACTATGCATTTAAAAGTTAACCATGTACCAGTAGCTGTTCTAAGTCTGTTACTTGTCTCAACCAATTTAATTATCACTACCAACCAATAGAATACTAATGAGAGGCGAGGGCAAAGGTAATTTAGCTCTACAGTTATGTTCTTGACTGATCGGCTACACTAGTAAAGAAATGAAATTGGAGCTCAATAAGGAATACAGAGGAGTTAAAATATTTCAGATTGGTTTCTGAAACTGACATATATTTTATAGACAGCTTATTTTAATACTCACTATCTCTCCTATATGCTTTTATTCTATTAAATGCATTTTATATAGCAATAAAATGACCCAAAAGAGAATTATCTGGGTATTCTGGAGTGATAATGGCTCCCTGGCCCTGTCATTCTCCCACACCTATCTCTAGGTAGCACACCACATATCCGAACACTGTTCCTCTTGGGATGGACATGGTTAAAAATGAACGTAAAGTCAATGACTCAAAATGGTCTAGAGTTTAACTGCATGGAATAAGCTTAGCCCATTCTTGCCCTAGAAAAGGCAAAAAGAATTGTGCTGCATTTCAGTGTATTATTAAAAGGATAAATGTAACACACCAGGCACAGTGGCACCAGTCTGTGGCCAGGACACATAGCTGTGATAATGTTCCTTTTCTTCCAATTATTCACAGTCACTTTCCTCCCCAGTGCTAATGCATCACAAAGGAGAAATTTTCCCCAATTCGTCACTTTTCTCCTGGGATTAAGTGAGAGAAATGATGAAATAATAAATACTAAATCAATTCCTTTATCTTACTTAGGGAGGAAAGCTCAATAAATCAAAATAATCTTTTGTCTCTCTGAGGTATTTCAGATCAATGCATACCAAAATTTAGGCATAGCATAGACAGAGTAATTTTTCTGTCTCTGTGCAAAGAAGAGATAATCAATATATTCTATAATGACCAAATTAAATCTGACTTTTTAACCCTTTTCATTTGTATACCAAGGTTAAATAGTTGTAAATGGATTTTAAGATATTTTTTGTTAAATCCCTATTTCTCTTTATTTTCTGAAATACACTGAAATCAAACGAGTATCTTTCCATGGAGGACATATGCAAAAAGATAATTAACCCCTTTGGAGAAGGAAAAGCAGAAACACAATAAATTATGCTCCCTAATTTTGCCTCAGTTATTTTAAATAAGTATATATTTTCTGAATGAAGTATAACAACATATAAAAATAGGAAACTATAAGAAAATAACAAAAAAATAAGGTATTGTCAATGAGAAATACATTTCTACCTCCTTAAATTCTGAAGAAGCCAGTGTGTGTGATTTTGAAAATGTATTTTTACTTATTTGCGATAGTTTTAGTTTATAAAGCTGTCAAAAAATCTTTCAGTAACTGCAAGGAGAGATCCACAGCATAGGGAGAAAAGCTAAATGACATATAATACAGGCATCCCACAAGTTGCGCTCCAGGAAGTAGTATGTATGAAGAAATCAATCTTTGATGAACTGACACCCAGAATAGACATATTAAAGTGACTGTTTTTTCTTTGTTTGTTTTTGTTTTTGTCAATTGCTCAGTAGCTCTGTTCCAATATAATTAAAATCAAAATAAAAGGATGTCAGAAAGCTGAATAAATAAAAAAGTTTCATTATATTTCTATGGTATCAGTTGTAATGTCTCTTTTTTCATTTCTGATTTTATGTTTTGAGTTTTCTTTCTTTTTTTTCCTTAGTCTAGCTAAAGAATTGTTGATTTTGTTTATTTCTTTCAAAAAACCAACTCTTTCCATTGCTCTTTTGTATTGCTCTTTCAGTGTTTATCTTGTTTATTTCTGCTCTGATCTTTATTATTTCTTTTCTTTTACCTATTTTTGGGCATATATTGTTGTTGTTTTTCTAATTCCTTAAGAAGTTATGTTGTTTATTTTAGATTTTTCTACTTTTTTGTTGTAGACATTTATTGCTTTAAACTTCTCTTTTAGAACGGTATTTGCTATATCCCATAGGCTCTGTTATGCTGTGTTTCCATTTTCATTTGTTTCAAGAAATTTTTAATTTCCTTTTTAATCTCTTTAGTGACCCACTGATGGTTAATAAGAATGTTGTTTAATTTCCATTTGTACAGTTTCTAAAATTCCTCTTGTTATGAACTTTTAGTTTTAAAATTTTTTATGACTTGTTTTGTGGCCTAACATACGCTGTTAGAGAATGCTCAAAGTGTCATTGAGAAGATGTATATTGTGCAGCTTTTGGGTAGAATTTTCTGTAAATGTCCATCACGTTCATTTGGTCTAAAGTATAATTTAACTCCAATTTTTCTTTGTTGATTTTTCTGTCAGGATGATCTTTTCATTGTCGTAAGTCAGGTGCTGAAGTCTGCTACTATTATTGTATTGAAGTCAATTCCTCCCTATTGTATTGAGATCTATTAATATTTGCTTTATATATTTAGGTGCTCTAGTGTTGGGTACATACATATGTAAAATTGTCATATCTTCCTGCTGCTTTGAGCCCTTTATCCTTAAACGATGGCCTTCTTTGTCATATTTTATAATCTTTTACTTGATGTCTATTTTATCTGATATAAAATAGGATGAAGTCTAGTTATTTGTGGAAACATGAATGAACTTAGAACAACTTATGCTAGGTGAAATAAGCTAGGCACAGAAAGACATAACACTGCATAATTTCAATCATTAAAAAAAGTTGATTTCATCGGAGCAGATAGTAGAATAGTGATTAGGAGGCTGGGGAAAGGTGCAAAAAGAAGGGAAGAAGAGGTTGGACCAAGGGCACAATGTTACAGTTAGATAGGAGGAATAAGTTCTGATGTTCTATTACACAGTAGTATGACTATAGCAAATAACAATGGAGTGTATATTTCAAGATAGCTAGAAGAGAAAATTTTTAATGTCATTACCATGAGATGTGCAACGTTTGGGGGATGGTCACGCTTGAAGCTCTGACTTTAGGGGTGGGGGGGCATGGGCAATATATGTAACCTTAATGTTTGTACCCCCATAATATGCTGAAATAAAAAAAAAGAGATGATAAGTGTTAAAAATGATAGGTATAGTAATGTCTTGATTTGATTATTATATAATGTATACATATATCGAACCATCACATTATACCCCATAAATATGTATAATTATTATGTATCAATTATAAATAAAGATTAATGAATATGAACAGCATATTTTATATACTTGCTTACAGAGTTCGATAAAAAAAGTATTCCAGGTGCTGAAATCATGAATCAATATTTTCAAATTCAAAAGGAAAAGCTTGTTCTTAGATGCTACCATTCAAATTCTACATAGATCCAGAAAGGAAATCACATTCTGAATATCGCCTTTTGATTAGAAAGGTCACTAATATTTCAAATTTCTATTATGATTGAATAATCCTGAAAAATATGATTTAATATTAAAGCTATTAGGAAAATAAGTGTTATCTGTTATGAACTTTTATAGGAGGATTAAGTAAAGTCAATTTGGATACATTCAAACACTTTTATATATTAGCAAGACACAATTTATCAATGTTAGCCTCAGGCAACAGAGAACACTAGACATTCTCAGTATAAAAACATCCCAAGTAGGTAAAATGCAAATAGTGCACATCAAGCAGCATTTACTAATCAGATAAAAGCTGACCTGGAACAACCAGTGAGGAAGAGAACCTTTAACATTTTAGTGGCAATTCAGGAAGATATAATTATCAACAGGTCATTTAGAGTTACTCTTAATTTCATTGACATATAAATAATGTGATCATTTCACTTTGATCTCACCAATATATTATTATACAGTTTCCATAAAAAACTTACCCAAAGGTGTTTTCTCACATTGCATTCCTTAGGCCTGTTCAAACTAAACATTTAATTCTTACTACATTCAATTATGATTGCCCAAATTGTGGCACACTGATTTCTAGCTAATTATTAATATTTGGTAAGCATTTTACTGATCATTAGGACTTCCACCAAAATACAAGACTAATTGTATTCATGTTCTTGGTGTGTCGAAGGCTCTATCATAACAAAATAATTTTCAACAATTTATCTTTGACAATGCAGACCAAAACATAGACAGGAGAAAGGCTGTTCTGTTCCAATAAATGAAGTTGTGAAAATTGGAGAGACATGGGCAAAAGATTGAAATGATCCCTATTACTCACTATACAAAAAAGTTAACTCAAGGTAAAACTTAAAAGTAAGAGCTGACAACATAAAAATTCTAGAAAAAAACTTGGGGAAAACTCTTCTGGACATATGCTTAGGCAAAGAACTTATGACTAAGATCCAAAAAGCAATACAAAAAAATTAAAATAAATAAATGGAAATTAACTAAAATGTTTCTGCATAGCAAAATAAATAATTAACAGAGTAAATAGAAAACCTACAGAATGGAGGAAATATTCATAAACTATACATCTGACAAAAGTCTAATATGCAAAATCTACAAGGAACTCAAGCAAAGAAGCTAGGAAACAAACAAACAAACAAACAAATGATCATGTTAAAAAGTTGGGCAAAAGACAGGAACAGACATTTTTCAAAATAAGTTATGTAAAAGGCCAGCAAACATACAAAAAATGCTCAATATCACTAATCATCAGGGAAATGCAAATTAAAACCACAGTGAGATACCACCTTACCTCTGTCAGTGTGGCCATTATTAATAAGTCAGAAAACAATAAATGTTGTCATGGATGTGAAGAAAATAGAACATATATACACCGCTGGTGGGAATGTAAATTAGTACAACCTCTATGGAAAACAGCATGGAGATTCCTCAAAGAACTAAAAGTAGACCTACCATTTGATCCAGCAATCCCACTGCTAGATATCTACCAAGAGGAAAAGAAGTCATTATATCAAAAGGACATCTGCATGCAAATGTTTATTGCAGTACAATTCGCAATGCAAAGATATTAAATCAACCTAAATGTCCACCAGTTGGTGAGTGGATAAAGAAAATGTGGTATATATACACCGTGGAATACTACTCAGCCATAATAAAGAATGAAATAGCGTCCTTTGTGACAACTTGGATGGAAGTAGAGGCTATTATCCTAAGTGATGTGTCTCAGGAATATAAAAACAAATATCGCAGGTACTCACTTATAAGTGAGAGCTAAATGATGGGTATACATGGTCATACACAATGGATAATGGACTTTGGAGACTCAGAAGGGAGGAGGGGGAAGGATAAAAATTATCTATCAGGAACAATGTAGAGTCTTCGAGTGATTGATACACTAAAAGCCCTGACTTCACTACTACACAATTCACCATGTAAAAAAGCAAAACTACAACAACAACAAAAACACTGTGCCCTCCAAATATCAATATATTGAAATAAAAAATCATCTTTATGAATGAAGAAGAATGTTTATTTTTAACAAGTTTAATGATACATTTTAAATTTTAATATATTTTTGTATTGGTAAAGTAAGATTTAGCAGTGTAAGGAAGTATGCCAAGATATCTCTGAAATTTTGAGCTAAGATTTCCAAATTAGAGAAAGACATTAATATTATTTCTTTCATTTAAAAGTTTAAAAATCAGTAAGATACAAAGGGTACAGATAATGATTGGGTTCAAAATACTAAATGACTTTGGTGAGATTTTTGTAATTCAAAACTGTCTAAGATAAAAGAAAAAGAGAGGACGTAAACAGAAAAAATGATAATTAAAAAATTTAAACAAACAAAAAAATGATTTCTAGTTGCAAGTCCAACACGTAAAGAGCTTGGAAGGCATCGTTCCTGTTCTTACAACAAGAAAAATGCTGAACAAACTGAAAATCAACAACTCTTCTTAGATCAGTCAAAGAAATGAGGCAA
This sequence comes from Cheirogaleus medius, assembly GCA_008086735.1. Lineage (NCBI taxonomy): Eukaryota > Metazoa > Chordata > Mammalia > Primates > Cheirogaleidae > Cheirogaleus > Cheirogaleus medius. Next base: position 28,566,831 of record VBSM01002608.1, read on the forward strand.
CAAGGCAAACTGCTTCCCTGAAAAGTGGAGAGAGGGGAGGATGCCAAGAATCACAGCAAAAGCTCAGGAATAGAAACCCACCACTAGAACAATTACTGGTTGGAACACTTAAACTATAATTAACAAATTTTTAGAGACTCAGTGTATACTACTTTGAAAGCCAAAATAGTAAGGATCCAGTTTTAAGGGGACTTCCATATATTTTTTGTTTTACATCTAGGAACCCAATCAGGTTCTCAAGGTGAACATCTGAGAAAAATTACTTAACCAAACTTGAGGAAAGGAATACCCAGCTCCAGCCCCTTCTAGACTTTGTACCCATAATAATTGGGAGGGGGGCGTGGGCAATATACATAACCGTAATATTTGTACCCCCATAATATGCTGAAATAAAAAAAAAATTTTAAAAAGTATATAAAATTACATTTAAAAATTTCCAAATAAGAAAAAAAAAAAAGAAATGAAAGATGGTTCATGAGTGGTGATCTCAGGGATATTAAAAGTATAATAAGGAAATATTATGAACAATTCTATTCTTACTAATTTGAAAACATTGATGATATGAATCAATTTCCTCAAAATTACAAGCCACAAATTATCACATATGAAGAGATAGATAACCTAAATAGGCCTATGTCTATTTAAAGAAATTGAATCAATAATTCATAGTCTTCCAAAGCAGGAAGTACCAGGCCTAGATGGTTTCACTGGTGAATTCTATGAAACACTTGAGGAAAAATGATATTCATTACCTACAATCTTTTCTAGAAAATGAAAGTAGAAGAAACATTAATACTCATTAACTCATTCTATATGGGCAGTATTGCCATAGAGAAAAACAAAACAAAGAAATTATAAAAAAGGAAAACTACACACCAATATATCTTATGCATGTGTTTGCAATAATCATCAACAAAATATTAGTAAGTTGAATTTAACAATGAACAAAAAGAATTATACCCTATGACCAAATCTACTTGATAAAGAACATTTACTGAAAAGGCTATAGCTAACATAGTAGGTAATGGTGAGATCTTCCCCAAAGTTAGGAACAAGGCACAGATGGTGTTCTCTCATCACTCCTATTCAATACCCATACTACAGGTCCTAGAGAATGTAATAAAAAAGGAAATAAAATGTATACAGGTTAGAAAGGAAGAAATAAAACTGTGTTTGTGCACCAATGATATGATTATTCATGTAGAAAATCCAAAAGAATAAAAAAAAATTACTCCTGAAACTAATAAGCTGTATAGAAAGTTTTAAAGATGTAAATTTAATTATGTACAAAATTCAAGTACTTTTTGCATACCAGCAATTAATTGGAATTTGAAAATAAAAATACAACTTTAATTACATTAGTACTCAAAAGATGAAATACATAGATAAAAATCTAACAAACTATATGCAAGATCTCTATGAGGAAAACTGAAAAATTCTGATGAAGGAAATCAAAGAAGAACTAAATAAATGGAGTTATATTCCAGGTGCATTGATAAGAAGGCAATATTGTCAAGATGTCAGTTCTTTCCCACTTGCTTTATAGAGATTCAATGCAATCATAATCAAAATCAGTTATTCTGTGTATACTAAAATATTGGCAAATATTCTACAATTTATATAGAAAGGCAAAAATTCAGAATAGCCTATCCTTACCACATTGAAGAAGAATGAAGTTGGAGGACCAGCATTACCTAATTTCAAGACATGCTATAAAGCTACAGTAATGAGAACAGAATAAAGAGTCCAGAATTAGACCTACAAAAAAATATAGTCAACTGATCTTTGACAAATGGACAAAACCAATTAAGAACTGATAGTTTTTTTTTCCCAAAAAAAGATACTGGAATAATAAGACATTTACATGCAAAATAATTAATTTAGCCACAAACTTTATCTTTCACAAACATAATCTTAAACTGGATCACAGGCCTAAATTTAAAACACAAAACGACAAAATTTTTATAAGACAACATGAGAGAAAATTTAGAAGAATTAGGTTTGTGATGACTTTCTAGATAGAACACCAAAAATACAACTCATGAAATAAAAAAATGATCAGTTGGACTTCATTAAAATTTAAAACTGCTTTGTGAAAGTCACTGTTAGGAGAATTAAAAGATGAGCCACAGAGTGGTAGAAAATACTTGCAGAATACATATCCAATAAAGGACCTGTATCCAAAAATATACAAAGAATCCTAAAGCTTAACAATATGAAAACAAACAACCCAAGTTATAAATGGACAAAAGGTCTGAACAGACACTTCACCAAAGATGACATGAAGATGGAAAATAAGCAAATAAAAATTCTTAACTTCTTATATTATCAGGGAATTGTAAATTAAAACAATAATAGCACTGAAGACTACTCAAAACAAACAAGCAAACAACAAAACAGTAAGGGATCATTACATACCTGTTAGAATTTACTAAAGTCAAAACCACTAACAATACCAAATGCTAATGAGAATGTAAAGCAAAAGAAATCTTCATTCATTGCTGTTGGAAATGAAAAATGATATAGCCACTTTGGAAAACCATCTGGCATTTTCATAAACATAGTCTTACCTAATAATCCAGACACTCAGCTGCTTGGTATTTACCCAAAAGAGTTGCAAACTTATGTCCCCAAAACACTATACACATAAAATTTTATAGCAGTTTTATTCATAATTACCAAAAGTTGGAAACAACCATGATGTTTTTCAATAGGTGAATGGATGAACAAATATTGATACCCCCATGTAATAGAATATTATTCAGCAATAAAAAAGTTGAGCTATCAAGGAATGAAAAAACATGGAAGAACCTTAAACACTGCTCAGTGAATGAAGCCAGTCTGAAAAGACTATATGCTATATGATTACAATTATATCACATTCTGCAAAAGGCAAAACTAAAGAGACAGTACAAATATCCCTAATTGCCAGGGATTTGAAAGGAGGGAGGGGTAAACAGAAAGATCTTTGGGGATTTTTGGGGCAGTGCAGTATTCCATATGAAACTGCCATTGTGAATTCGTAACATTAAGCATTATTCAAAACTTATATAACTGTACAACACAAAGATTGGACCAATTATAAATATGGACTTTAGTTAATAATAATATACTAATGTTAATTTTTAAATTTTCTTTAAAATTTTTCAAATGTATCACACTAAGTTGTTAAAATCATGGGAAACCAACAAGAGGGGGAAGTGGGATGGGTTCAAGGGAGGAGTACTGGAATTCTCTGTACTTTCTCCTCAGTTTTTCTGTAAATCCCAAGCTGCTCCAAAAATAAAGTCTATTCTTTCAAAACAAAACTACTTAAAAATCAGTGCATTAATAAGACTAAAAGAGATAATACCCAATCCATCTACCATATCCTAAGATGTGTATTAATATGTTGGCATGGGGGAGTGATTATAGAGAGAAAATTTTACAGAAGAAAAATTAGTAAATTATAGGTTCTTTCTAAGCAATTATTATTATTTTTTTCCCCAACAAAACTACTGAGTGCCTATGCTGTTTCAGGCAGTATAATAGACACTGAGGGCACAATGGTGAGAAAAAGAGTCATGGTTCTGGCTCTAATAGAGCTGATTTGAAGAAGTAAACAGATGTTCAAGAGTTCCATTTGTTCTTGTCGAGTGACAATGGTAGTAAGTACTGTAAAGGAGAATTGTAGGGCCTGATAAGAGCCCATACTAATGGAATTTGTCCTAGCCTTGACCTTGTGATAATGGAGAAATAATGAGAAGCTCAAGAAAAAAAAAGTGGGATATAGAGGGGGAAGCTGAACAATAACAATAACAAAAACTACCAACAGAGATACTATGATAAAATGCGGCTAAATGAAAAGAGAAAAGATCAAATGGGAGCCATGAAAAAGGATGAATACTCAGCTAGATAAACAAAAAAGAGTCAAAAAATAGAATCCACTATATATTGGATTTAATATAATATCTCACTAAAGATCACTGTATTAACTACCTAGCTATTTGGAAGAAAAATAAATTTAGATTTCTATTTCATACCTTGAACCAAAATATAATACAGATATGTATAATACAGGCATACCTAATTTTATTGCACCTTGCTTTATTGCACTTCACAGATATTACATCTTTTAAAAATTGAAGATTTGTGGCAACCTTGAGTCGAGCAAGTCTATTGGCATCATTTTTCTGAGAGCAAGTGCTCACTTCGTATCTCTGTGTCAGCATGTTTTAGCAGTAAAGTAATTTTAAATTAAGGTAGGTGCATTTGTAGACATAATGCCATTGCACATATTGCAAAATATAATATAAATAAACATAACTTTTAAATGCACTGGGAAACCAAAAGAATTTATTTCACTCATCTTATTGTGATATTTGCTTTATTGCAGTGGTTGGGAACTAAATTTGCAATGTCTCTGAGGCATGTCTTTAGTTAATTTGTATCCAATAAATGTATAAAAATATTATGAAAAAAATAGGGTGAAAATTTTAATCTCAAGATGAGGAAAAGATGTCTAAATACAATTAGAAATAACATTTGTTTTGAATGCATAAAACATAGTTTCATATATAATAAAGCTACATTACACAACAGAATGTCACCAGCATTTAAAGAATATGAGAAGATATGTTTGACAGGTGAGTGAGAGGAGTTGTCAGAGAAACAATATGAAAAGTAGGAGAGTGTGGTGCCAAAAAAAAGCTAACAGAGGATTGCTTCAAGAAATGGGGAATGGTCAAGAATGTCAATGATGCTGAGTATTCAAATAGAAAAGAAAAAAGGAGCTGAAGAAATATACAATAAAGTCAGCAACAAAGACTATGTTGTAGTATTACTTATGGAACTAGAACATTTTAGACCCAGTTACAAGAGGAATTATGAAGCTCTGCAAAGCAGACTGTTGTATGAGTTTATTCACAAATTACAGTGAGGAATAAATGTTTAACTGTGAACTTCAGTTCACCTTGCAGTGAACAATGTAGACTTTCTGTTGAAAAGTAAAAGTAGCACATTTATTTTGAACTGATTTGATATTTCCAATTTCTTTTAAAGTTATAATTATATTCTATTTTCACTACAAAAGGCAACAAATATCTTCATGAAACATAGTATGAAAGCATATAGTTACAAAGTAAATTTTCATACACATATCTTTGACAAATCATAGGACAGCAGAGATGTAACCTTCTCTGATTTTCTTCTCTGCTTTTTTGGTGATGTCCAGCAAAGGGCAAGAAGAGGGTGAAGGTTGATCCATTTCAGAGAGAATAATGAGTTCCAGCACAATCTCAGAGAAATATTAAAGCCCAGGTATATTTGTGCTCCTCAGGTTATTGTAAATGTGAATGCTGTTTTGTAGGGACAAACATCAATCATTATTTTCTTATGTCAGCAGTTTGGCATATGCATTATTTAAAAAGGGGATAAAAGGAAATAACCTTGGACAGATCATATCAAACATATATGAATTTTAACAGCTTTATAGATGAGTAATGGAAAAAGACTATGAAGACAATGTCAATGTTCTGTATGATTAAATTTCTAAGTAATAGAATTGTAGATAGCTCATCTATAAAAAGGAAGTGGTCTCATTCTGTCCACATATTTATGTTTCTTTAAGAAGCCTTCTTAAACAGTTATGTTATCCTCCTTTGAAATCCTATACCTCCTAAAAACTATACCATTCCTCGTACACTTAAAATATGCTGCCATTTATCTTCAGTTGCCTTGAATAATAAAATGTTGTGAGTTTTTTTTTTTAAGTTTATGAAATTTGGATCAGAATAGACTTTACTTATACCAACATAAAGGTCACTCTAACTGAAAACAGAAGTGCTAAAATTGTGACTCTTTCTATTTGTCTCAGTTAAAGCTGCTATATAACAAATTAACATAGACTGGATGTCTTAGACAACAAACGTTTCTCATGGCTTTAGAGGCTGGAAGTCGGAGATCAAGGTGCCAGCATTGATTGGGTTCTTGATGAGGGCTCTCTTCCTGGTTATATCTCACAAGGCCTTCCTTGGCCTTGGTGCGTGCATGCAGAAAGAGAGAGAAAGATCCCGAATCTCCTCTTCTTTTCATAAGGGCATTAATTCCAGCATGATAGCTCCACCCTAATGACCTAATCTAACAGTAAGTAAGTACCAAACGCCCCACCACCAAATATCATAACATTGAGGGATAGGTAGGGTTTCAACATCTGAATTTAGGGAGGACACATTCAGTCCATAGCTATATTCAATGTTTAAAACACTCAATTAACCTTCTTTTCTACAGATTTTTCCTAGAAAATTATGTTATGAACTCGAACACAAATTGCCTGTTATAATTAGTGTTGGTACATTGCCAATCAGGGCAAAATGTGAAGTTTGGACTTGAATTACTTTGAAATGAATCCTTTTAGCCACAGTTCTTTTCATTTGCTCTCACTATTAGGAGAGAATTTGGCAGATATGAGTCCGGATTGAGTTTTCTAATTTTATATGCTATCTCTAGGAGATTTTTAAGTGCAAAATTAATTTTTACCATCTCTTTTCAGAATGTTATTTGACTTAATGCATTCTGGTTTTCTCACATAGTTATTTTCAAACTTTAAGGGGAAAACAAATTATAACCATCAATTGTGTTCTTATAGTCTATTCAAAAAGGTACATTTTTCATAAATCCTTTAGTGTAGAGGGAGGTCTTATTTTAAAAATATTTATGTTGAGTCCTGCTGTATAACAATAGAAATTAAAATTGCAACTACAGAAGTATAAAGTAACTATACTTTTAAAAGACTCATCCTTTTCAATACACTGCATTCCTGATTATAGAACAAAAGTATGCATTTTTCTAATATTTTTTCCATAATTTGGCTTAATGATGACAACTAAGCCAAATAAGCACAAGATGGTGAGAGAAAGGAGAATGATAACGATGTTAAAGTGAGATTTAATTGTTTCAAGGAAAATACAGGGAACAATTTTTATAATAATAAAGTTACACTATTGATAGCCAACAAATATGATTATTGGTCCTAAATATATAAATATTGATATCCATGTGGGGGGAAAAGCAAACAAGAAAGTACTTAAAGACTATGACTGGGGGTCATATCCAGTTGTTTCACATTCTTTACTAGATGCATCCTGGTATACCTTAAACTCAAAAATTATTCCCAACTTCTAACCTGAGACTTTGTACATTGATTTTGTAACCAAGTCTCAGGTTACAAAATCAATGTACACAAATCAGTAGCATTTATATAGGCCAACAACAGTCAAACTGAGAAACAAATCAAAGGCTCAATACCTTTACAATAGCAACAAAGAAAATAAAATCCTAGGAAGATATTTAAATAAGGAAGTGAAAGGCCACTACAGGGAGAACTATGAAACACTGAGGAAGGAAATAACAGAGGATGTAAACAGGTGGAAAGCCATACCATGCTCAGGGATCAGCAAAACCAACATTGTTAAAATGTCTGCACTACTCAAAGTGAACTACAGATTCAATGCAATCCCTATTAAAACACCTACATCATTCTTTGCAGATCTAGAAAAATAATTCTATGCTTCATATGGAACCAGAGAAGACCCCATGTAGCCAAGCAACTTTAAACAAAAAGAATAAATTCGGAGGCATCAATTTACCAGACTTCAAGCTATACTAAAGGGTATAGTAACCAAAATAGCATGATACTGGCACAAGAACAGAGACAAAGACCAATGGAACAGTACTGAGAACCAGATATAAAACCATCCTCATAAAGCCATCTGATCCTTGACAAAGCAGACAAAAATGTACACTGGGGAAAAAAACCCTTATTCAATAAATGGTGCTGGGACAATTGGATAGCCACATGTACAAGACTAAAACAGAATTTGCATCTCTCATCTCTTACAAAAATCAACTCACAATGGGTAACAGCTTTAAATCTAAGGCATGAAACCAAAAGAATTCTAGAAGAGAGGTATTAGCTCTGGTGATTACTTTCCAGAATTAATCATGACCAGCAAGGATTTCTTGGAACTAACTTTTTTTTTTTTTTGAGACAAAGTCTAACTCTTTTGCCTGGGCTAGAGTGCCATGGCATCAGCCTAGCTCACAGCAACCTCAGACTCCTGGGCTCAAGCAATCCTTCTGCCTTAGCCTCCTGAGTAGCTGGGACTACAGGCATGTGCCACCATGCCCAGATAAATTTTTTCTATATATTCTTAGTTGGCCAATTAATTTCTTTCTATTTTTAGTAGAGACGGGGTCTCGCTCTTGCTCAGGCTGGTTTCAAACTCCTGAACTTGAGTGATCCTTCTGCCTTGGCCTCCCAAATGAACTAACTTTTGCTGTATTCATGTTTTGTTTTTCTTAGGGGCTGTGTGTGCCGTATTTAGCTAATATTTGTAAAATAGTTTTACAGTTTTAGTAAGAAGTAGAGTCTCTAGTTAGATTGAGCAGTTATTGGCATTTAGCTATTGCATTCTTTTGGTTTAATTTTAATCCAATAGGTGCCATTTAAAGAGTAACTTTTTTAATTTACAAAATGAGTAAATGATCATTGTAGAAAATTTTCAACATATAAGAATGCACGAAGCAGAAAAATAAATATCACCAGTAATACACTCAAGAAAACAAAAGCTGTTATACAGCAGCCTAGGCAAAGAATTTATGAAAATGACTCTAGAAACAATCACAGCAACAGCAAAAATAAATAAATGGAACCTGATCAAATTAAAAAGCTTTTGCACAGCCAAGAAAACTATCATCAGAGCAAATAGACAACCTACTGAATGGGAGAAAATATTTGCATGCTTCACATCCAATAAAAGGACTGATAACTAGAATCTATATAGAACTCAGGAAAATCAGCAAGAAAAAGTCAAACAATCCCATTAAAGAGTTGGAAAAAGACATGAACAGAAACTTCAAAAGAAGACAGACTAATGGCCACCAAGCATATGAAAAAATGCTCAACATCTGTAATCACCAGGGAAATGAAGATCAAAACCACAATGAGATATCACTTAACTCCGGTGAGAATGGCTTTTATTAAAAAGTCCCAAAACAACAAATGTTGGTGTGGATTTGGAGAGAGAGGAGTACTTATACACTGCTGGTGGGACTGCAAACTAGTACAACCTCTATGGAAAGTATCATGGAGACACCTCAAAGAACTAAAAGTAGCACTACCATTTTATCCAGCAATCCCACCACTGGGTATTTACTCAAAGGAAAAAAAGACATTCTATAAAAAAGACATCTGTACTCAAATTTTCATACCAGCACAATTCACAATTGGGAAGATGTGGAAACACCCCAAATGTTCATCAACACAACAGTGGATTAACAAAATGTGGTACATGTATACCATGAAGTACCACGTTTCCCCAAAAATAAGACAGAGTCTTATATTTATTTTTCCTCAAGAAGACACCCTAGGGCTTATTTTCAGGGGATGTGTTATTTTTTTAAGTACGGTACAACAATCTATTTATTCAAATATAGTTAAGTCGTCTTCTTCTGGAACATCACCATAACTCTCCAAACCCCTAATTCCATCCTGAATTTCTTGCGACTCTATTTCCTTCAGAACCATTGGCCCCAATCTCTCATGTCAAGCAATAGAGCTCTCGTGGGGCAGATGAGAAGGGCTGCTCGTCTTCTTTACTGCTCCACGACGAAATGCATGGGTTGTGCAGATATGCTGTATAGCCATGTCCATCACTAGGTCTTATTTTCGGGGCTAGGGCTTATATTGCGCAAATGCTTAGAAATCCTGCTAGGGCTTATTTTATGGGTAGGTCTTATTGTCGGGGAAACACGGTACTACTCAACCATAAAAAATAATGAACCTCTTGTATAATACCTCTTGTATTTTCCTGAATAGAGCTGGAGCCCATCCAACTCAGTGAAGTATAATAAGAATGGAAAAACAAACATCACATGTACTCACCATTAAATTGGTACTAACTGATCAACACTTATGTGCACATATGGAAGTAACATTCACAGGGTGTTGGGCAGCTGGGAGAGGGGAGGAGGACGTGAGTAAATTCAAACCCAACAGGTGCAGTGCCTGATGTCTGGGAGTTGGGCAAGCTTGTAGCTCTGACTCGGGAAGTGCAAAGGCAATATATGTAAGCAAAGCATTTGTACTCCCATTATATTCTGAAATAAAGAAAATAATAAAAGTCAAGATTAAAAAATACCAAAAATTATTACCAACTTGTGAAATAAAGAAGTAATTTTTCTGTCTTCAAGTTGTATTATCGCATGTAAAAATCTCCTAGCAGTGAACGATTAAAAACTTTAATACTAACAATCTATATTAGGTAGACCTGGATTATATGAGATAAACAAGTGAAAATGAACAATCAAAAAGGCATTATTATTAATGTGCACAATCTTCTATTTTTATTGATGAAATCAACAGCCAAATTGAATGTTCGAATTTTCAAGGAAACCCAAATAGCATGCTTTGTCTCATTTGATATATGAATCAACTTAGAAACATATAAAAAAGTAAGACAAATTGGATATTAAAATTACCTTTTCACCAATAAAGCAGATATTGGAAAATAGAGGCTATATCAGTAAGCAAAGTGATCCTAATCCTGAATCCCAGAATTAGACAGACTTGCCTATGCAGTAGCAAGTATTACTGTACCGCCTCAGCAGACTTCTACTCCAACCCAGTGGGAGTGGGGCCTTTACCTTTAAATTTACAGTTTAGAGGAGTAATTAAGAAGGAGACAGAACTAAAGTGGGCTCAGTTCTGTATTCCCAACTCAACACTGATTATTCATAAGAAGGTAGAGTGTCACCCTAATGAACATAGTTTCACTTGAAAAGAACACTCAGAGAATAGTAAATAAGGTACACTCTCACCTCCATCTCCCCAAAATTTTAGTTAAGCTCTTTTATTTGCATGCCAGACCTAAGTGTTATTAATATAATCTTACCCATCAAAAGCATCTTCTCATTAAAACTTTCAAAAACTAAATGTCATGTTTTCTGTAATTGCCCATGCTCTAAGTTTATCAGTATGTTCTCAATGAATGCATATTCTCATTTAGTGCATGACTGCTAAATAAAATTTCAATATTGACAAAAAATACATTAGTCTCATTTCCAGGGAAAATAATTGTATTATCTATCGGTGATGATTTTAAAGCTAAAAATCTTATAATTACAAATTTAGATCATAACTTAAAATGATGAAATCTTTCTATAATTTTTATATGAAAACAAAATAATTTATAATTATTTTCTTTTAAAAAGATGTGTAAGTTACATTTATTAAAATAAATATTTATATTTTTATAATTATATCTATAATTAAAAAGGAAGTGCATATTTTCATACCATTTTTATTCAGAGATGATACCTTTCCTTCATCTCACTAACTAATCCTAAAAAATATATAAAGTAAATATTTGCCTTCAAATTTGCATATTAGCCCAGTAACTTCAATATTTTAGTATGAAAATTAAATTGATCTTGGAAATTATAAGTCTAAAGATAATTTGAAAATTACAATCTACTTTATATATAAATAGAAATAACAATGATTTTAAAAACTAAACAAATAAACTAAATTTAGCTAAATAATGAAAGTAACAGATAAAATAATAAAGAAAAATAAAAGATAAATATAATTCTATAACTTACTTTCAACTGAACATTTAAAGAGTGTTGTTGGGTTCTTTCTGTATTGGTACTGACATAATAGAGTTATTTGCAAGTAAATATTTCTTCAGATTAATGGAATAAACTTCCAATCTCTTCTAGATATTTAATCTGTTAGTAAATACTTCTGTTATCTTAAGTTTATATCAATCCTAAAATCTTTGACATTAAATTCTTTCAAGTAACTTACTTGTCTTCTGACTTTCCTAAAATCTGTCTCCTCCAGAGAGCATAAATAAAGATCTTAATATCAGCAGAAGCAGGGTTGTATGAAATTTAAAACAACAAATTCACCTGTATAAAACGAAAAAACAACAACAACAACAACAATTTAAAACACAGTCTAAGAGATCAGGCTAATAAGGGGGAAACATGAAAAATAAATTCTTGTTTAGGTGGCATTGCTTCTTGGAGAAATTTCTTCTAAATCAAATCCAACTTTTTTCTTATTCTTCAAGTGAGGTGAATGGATAAATGCATTTCTTAAGTAAGACAGTCATAAAACTCATTATTAAGATGCATGAGACTAATCATTTTTACCTCTTATGAGTCATTGTTCATAAAATGAATAATAATGAATTCTGATGAGAAAGTAAACACTCAAGAATAGTTTAGCAACTGTAAGATTTGTGTCAACTTCTCACTAATCCCAGCTTGAAGTATTCTAGCATAGAGCTTCTCATATAATTGCAGTAAAGAAAAATATTTTTCCTATTAGTCAAACACCAATAGCTTTTTTTAATGTACTAAAATGAATTATTAGAAGAATAAAATTAAAAAGATATAGAAAACACAAGCCCAAATTTTATCAGTAAATTTAAAAGCTTCTCAGTCAAATGTTCCTAATGAATATAATCAGAATAAACATAATATAGGGAACATAAAAAGATAATTAGTAAAAAATAAATGCATGTTTATTGAAAGGGTGGTTATACATAGTTAATAAAAAGAATCAACATCACATCTCAACATATCCAACGTCACATCTCAACATATTCTCATTCCACAATTACAAGCAGCCACCACAACTTCTGACTTAAATAGCAGTTCTTGCTATAAAATATCTATATACATACTTAGAAAAAAATGTATACATCTATATTAAAAGTTCTTACTGTGAAAACTTTCTTTGCTTCTTTTTGCTTCTTTATCTAGTGTAGGTTGGATTTACAATATGATTCTTAGCGATGTTGAACATCAAAACTATTAGCAACTTTCATAGTAGAGAAGCCAATCTCACTGAGTTATGTTGATAGAAATAGAACAAATATTTTAAAGCCATTTTTGCAACTTCAGGATTTTCATTTTTTAATTTTATTTAAAATGAAGCAAGAGTGATGATCTCTTTATCATTGTCTTGGTTATTAATTAGCCTTCTTAGAAAAGCAGCCCAGAGTTGTCCCAGAAAGGCTAAGTAGAAAGTCATACTTCCTGTTTATTAAACATATCTATTAGGTCCAAAAATTTATTCAATATTTTAGAGCAGAAATATATTTTAGAAATCAATTAATCCAAACTTCTCTTTTTCAGATGACACATATCAACTAAACGACAAATTAGTTATTAAGCATTAAGTGCCTGTTAAAGATTACTTTCAAAGATAGCTGCAACAGTTATTTCCATTCTATAAGCACTTTCACAGTAGAATTTGCCACTCCTCCCAATAACAAATGGAATCTATTTTTTCCTCCATTGAATCTCAGCTAGCCCTGGGATTTACTTTTATCAACAGAATGAGGCAGACATGACTTCTGAAATTAAGTTTTAAGAAACTTTGCAACTCCCTTTTTCACCCTCTTAGGAAGCCTCAGCTATCATATAAAGAAATCTGGATTGTCACTATGAGGATGCTAATGGAAATAAACGTTCTGAATGGTGGAAAGCTGGAAAACCACAAGGAGAAACTCAGAGGATAATGGCCCATGAGGAAAGAGAGGTCTCGGAAGTCCAGCCATCCTAGCTATAGTGTCAGACATATGAGATAATAATGATCCTCCATCTTCAACAGGGAGCCAAGAAAAGTCATTCTCATTGAACCTCCCCAAAATTCCTGATCCACAGGATAAAATAAAAGGGCATTAAGCCACTAAGTTTTGTAATGGTTTAAGTAACTAAATTTTGAGGGCATCACAAGAGAGATAACATCTAATTATAAATTCACAGTCTAGAGGTGATTTAATAAATTCATATACAGTTAGCTCTAGGAATGTTTTAAGCAACACATTGGTGTAAATTCAAAATGTCATTGTAATAGAAGAGAGTTAGATACATGAGTAACAGATCAACAAATATTTTACAAAATAGGTGATTATAGAGCCAAGTTTTACTCAGTCTTTCATTCATTCATCAAATATTTAATGCGTACATAACCTGTGCACTGTAACAATATATGAAACTGAGAATATCATGTTTTTTTTCCATAGAAGTGATGTTCTAAAAGTGGATTGAAGGACTCTGTGAAGAAATCGTAGAATATGAACTTGGAGAATTAGGTAGGGACTAGATCATAGAAGATTTTGAAACTATTCCAAATACTTTAGATTTACATCTTTGTAAAATGGAACAATTTATGAAGAACATTATGTCTGAAAGAGATAATTTGAAATGTAAAACAATGACAAAAATTGGTCTTTTCTGAGAAAGAATGTAGAGAAGTCATTGGTTGATTGGATCTACTAAGAGAAGAATATTGTTAAAAAGAAAAAAAAGCACAACATACTCCATACATAGATTCTGTATCATTTTTAAATTACTCATAAAAAATCCAATTACAAGATTTAATAAATGCATAAAATCAGTTTAGTTTTAACTTTTCTAATGAAAGTTCTTCTAAAGTTGACTTTCTTAAAATATGCCGTTGAAATTATTATTTTTTAAATCAATAATTATATAAAATTTCTAGCAGGATATAAAATGATAAAATGGTCCTTTGTCATAAAACAGAGTCTCTAATATGTTTTGGGGCAAATAAAGCTAGAAATTGATTTTAAGCTGCTTTTTTTTACCATTTCAGATTTATTTGATTTGACTGTTAATCATTATTTTATTTAAGATTTATGAACTACAAAAAATACCATTTATCTTTTCCTTATAGAAAAATAAATTTTGAGTTAGATATATAAGAATTATGGCTCTAATTTTCCTTTTCACAAGTTAATATACTAAACAATGAATCATACACAAATGTGCTGCACTCCTAATATCACACATTTACAGTGGTTTTTGACATAAAATAAATGAAGTTTGCTTTAGGAAGAGTGGCACCTTGAAATTATTGAAATTGAATTTTTTACTCAATGTAATTTTAATTATGAAGTGAACTCTAGCTCCTTGTTGGGAAAAAAGAAACTATCCCTTTTATCAGCTCATAGTTTTATAAAACCAAACTACTTCACCCTGCAGAATATAAAAGTTTAAACATTATATAAAGTTTTAGCAAAACTCTGAGATAAAATATCATGGATAAAGAATGAACTTGGCCCAACTCAAGACCTTCTCTATGAGGAAGGATGTGGAATTACTAGGATATTATTTCCAGGAATAACCTATTTCACAATATAATATATAATAATGATAAAGAATTATTTTACTCTACATTATGTTCTTATTCTTATAATTCCCTTTCATCTTTTATATTTAGACAATTTGTTTTATTATATAAACACATTTTCTCTTTTAATATTTATTGCCATATAATCACATTCCACTGAATTTACTTCTCAATGCTTGTATTGAGTATAGTTTATATATCCATTTTAATTTGGCTCTTCAACCACTGAATTATTTTTGTTCCTCCTCACTAAATTAATATGGTTAGTAATAAATTATTCAATATAATGCTCTTATTAGGAAAAAGTCACATACCTGCACGGTGCTCTGACAATATGTTTGCAAATAATTAGCACTCAAAGGTGTACCAAAACAGGAAGTTAAGTTCAGTGAAGAACAATAAAGAGAGAAAAATTTCTTAATGATTCAAGCTTGGAAGAAGGATAAAATTTATTATATATGACTTCTGGTGAATTATAATGTGTTAGAAACATTTTTCTCTCTCTTTTGTATTAGCAATACATGAGGCCAAAAAATAAATTAGTATTACTCCAACATTCAATATAAGCACAGAGGGGGAAAGTCCTATAAAAGATATAAAGAACTTTGGAGAAGATTAAAAAACATCCAGAGAAGCAACCAGCATTGAGAAAGCTTAATTTCATAAGCTTGAAAGAGGAAAAAGCAAGGCCTTTGAACAGGCACTATGCTGATAACGTTCAGAAATTAGGCCAGGCATGGTAACTCGCACCTGTAATCCTAGCACTCTGGGAGGTAGAGGTGGGAGGATCACTCCAGGTCAGGAGTTCGAGACCAGCTTGAGAAAGAGCAAGACCCCTCTCTACTAAAAACAGAAATAAATTAGCCGGACAACTAAAAATATATAGAGAAAATTAGCTGTGCATGGTGGCGCATGCCTGTAATCCCAGCTACTCGGAAGCCTGAGGCAGGGAGGATCACTTGAGTCCAGGAGTTTAGGGTTGCTGTGAGCTAGGCTGATGCCCCAGCACTCTAGCTTGGGCAACAGAGTGAGACTATGTCTCAAAAAAAAAAAAAAAAAAAAGGTTCAGGAATTAAAGGGAATTAAGTGTCTTTGAAACAGAGGCATGAGGTAATTGTACAAAATGGTTTGAAAGTTTAAGAACAATTGGGACCCCAAAATTTCTCTTACATCCAATGCTATGAGCCAACTATCACTTTCACCCTTTCTACTGAGAGACAGAGAATTTACTAAAGTATAAGTCATTCAGTGCCAAGAATATTGTGAATAACAGAGGACAGAGAAATATGTTTTAGAAAAAACGAAGGTATTAATTAAAAGCCAAATTTCTAAATAAATAGTGGCCAGGCAGTCACCTTGTGCTCAAATCTCCAAGAACACTAAACATTCTTCAAAGTCCCACATCACCCTCACCCTCCGTCTGCCCCCAAACACACACACACACACACACACACTTTCTTACCACAGAGGAAATTGGTGGTTTCTTCCCTGGAGAACCTAAGCAGGCCAAGACAACATCTATACATTCTGACATTTGTCCACATTCTAATGAAATAACTGGATTCCCGTCAGCATACTTCATGTAAAAACCCACCACTTATTAAGTCCCAAGGTACCCAGAGATTTCAATCGATTACTTGGTGTTTTAGTTTTAAATATGATGGCACTGCTAATAGTCACCAACCATTTGAGCAAAGAATTTAGTATGAAAAACAATCACCTAAGAGACAGAGACAGAAAGACAGACAGAGAGGGGAAAAACAGTATAGGAAGTATAGGAAATATTTTAAAATTATAAAAAACATAATCAAATAGATAAGTTGATATTGATCATGAAACCTGAATGGGATTGGTAATGAATAAAATGAGAAAAAAAATTATCCCTCAGATATTAAATATATGACAGAGATTAAAGATGTCAAGAGTTAAATTAAGAGATTTATAGAATATGAGAATATAAGAGAAAAACATAAAGGGATAAACAATTTTAAAAAGTTACAGACACTACAGTGATCTATATCCGACTCATAAGAATTCCAGGAACATAGAATAGAAAGATTAGAAGTGAATAAATCCAGTAAGTCATATAAGAAAATTTCCCAGAAATATGAACATAGGCACCTGTATTGAAATAAACCATTGAGTAGCTTGCCAATGAATTAAAAAATAAAATTACATTATTATGGAATTTTGCAGAAGTAGGAAAATTTCAAAAAAGTGAAAGAAACAGAAAAATGGTAGGGAACAGTAATTGAAATAGCATTCTCAGCAGCAAAGGTAGATGAGAGAAGACAGGAAATATATTGCCTTCAGAAGAAGTCTAGGGGGAAATCAGATCCAACTTTTCTAAGCCAGTATTTCAATTAGGTATAGTTTTTTGTTTATTTGTTTGCTTCTTTTGTTTTTGATTTTTAAGGCATTTTGAAATATTCTATATCTCAAAAACTTCATTACCTGTACAGTTTTTCTCTTAACACACCAGAGGCTGTGTTTTGCTTGAAACACAGAATAAAATCAAGATAGAACAAGCCATGGGATTCAGGATATAGAGAATGTAATAAGAAGAGTGATAAAGAAAATCCCCTGGATGACAACTCTGTAGTGAGCCAGGGGAACAACCCAGCCAATTGGAGGTTGGGGACAAAGTATTCCAGGGGAGAGACCTTAAGGGTTGGGGTGGTTGGAGAAAGGGAGGATGGCAGGGAGCTTGATAACAATTATTAACTATATAAAGAGCAAAAAAGTAACAAGTTGAAGGAACGGCACTTGTTTCCTCATTGAAGAATATTTTCATAATAATTGGAAAAATGCTACAATTGTGCCCCAGAAGGTAAAAAATTAGAAAGGTAGTAATAGAGCTTGAGATCAAGAGAAAAAAGGAAGTGGAAAAATACAGTGCTGTGGTTGTTGTATGTATGCGTGTTCCTCCTTTTTTTTTTTTTTAATTGTAAGCCCTAGTTTTATTGGGGCATCTACTGATCAATAAAACCATACAAAATAAATTTCCAGTGATGAAAAATTAGGGAGTTGAACCATTCTCTTAACTTGAGTACAACTGAAAATCCTGGAAATTTTTTTAGCAGACTTTATTTTTTAGAGCAGTTTAGGTTCACAGCAAAATTAAGCAGAAAGTACAAACAGCTCCCATATATATCTTGTCCCCACAAATATACAATATTACCCATTATCAACATCCCAGACAAGAGACGCATGTTTGTTACAACTGATGGACTGACATTGCTATCATCATCACCTAAAGTCCAAAATGTACATTAGGGTTCACTCTTGGTGGTGGACATTCTATGAGCTTTGAAAAGTGAATGAAAGCATGTATCCACCATTGTAGTAACATTTAGAATAGTTTCACTGCCCTAAAAATCCTCTGTATTGCCCCTGAAAAAAATGTATTTTTAAAAAAAATCTAGTTGAAGACATTAGAGAGATAGTAAGACAGTGAAAAATTATTGGGCCATTATCTAGGAAAAGAGAGAAACCCAAAGAACTTACCACAGCTTTGTGGCTACCTTATCTTTAAGAATGTGTTCTTCGCTGATGATATGATATTATACCTAGAAAACCCCATGGACTCTTCCAAG
>VBSM01002608.1:28585734-28608206 GCA_008086735.1 Cheirogaleus medius
AAAAAAAGAAATTACAAACAAACAAACAAAAAAAAAGAATGTGTTTCACTTCAGAAGAGGCATCTAAGAGACTGAAAAGTTGGGCAGCACTTTTCAAAACTCTACAGACATCAGGCCATAAACATTTAGTCTAGGATCTACCAAGTGTAGAATAAGGATGCGTTAAGTAGATGAATCTTAAGTACCTTGTCCCTCATAAAAACTGCAACTAAACATCGGATTATTTCTATCCAATTTCCCATCTATTATAATTTTCATTTTACATGAAAACATTTCTTTAGTTTTTTTTGAGACAATCTTGCTGGCAATAAATTTCATCAATTTTTTAACACCTGAAAATGTCTTTATTTTACTTTTGAAAAATATTTTCACTAAATGTAGAATTATGGTTTGATTTTTCTCATTAGCACTTAAAATTTATATTTTCATTGCCTTCTGGCCTGCATGGTTTCTGATGAAAAAATCTAAGGTATGATCCCCCTGAGGACTGTACCCCATGCCCCATATAACATGAAGTCTCTTCACTCTGTTTGGTAAGAAAGCAAATTATTTCCAACCTGTGTGAACTCTGGGACTTGTTCTGCCTAGAGCTTTTTACCAGGATTTCTGTCTCTGTGAATCATGTAAAACTACATTATAATGTTTAATTCCAATTATATAAAACAATGGCACTTGATCCCCTTCCTTTTTTCTTTGAAAATTATTTCAGTTTTTACTTCTCTTTTTATATTTTCTTCTCTATCATTTTCTCTGTGTAGTTCTCTTTCATTCTCTTTCTCTCCTTGTCTCCCTGTTTTCCTGTTTCTGAACAAGTGTTTTCCTTCCTGACAAGCCTCTTTATCCCTACTTGGCAGGTTAACCATCACTCTTTTGTTTAGGCAAAAGACAGAATGACAGGGCTATCTGTGTAGTGGGCACTCTTTGTTGTGCTTGTTCAGTTACAATTAATAGTGTTTTTCTGTAGACAAGTTGTATGTACAGAAGAAAAGGTTTAAGGCAGTGATTCACAACCAAGGGTGTCACAGATATTGCTACATTTAGGATCGGCAAAAGAAAAAATGGTACCATTAGCCAACTGCTAAGAATTACACATTTTCTGCTGTTCATAGGACACTGGAAAAAAAAAAAAAAGAACTGCAAACAACCAGTAGCCCATGTTATCTTACAAATGCACTTGTTAAGCCTTATACAAAAGATGCTGACTACTAAAAGAGGTCAAACTGGACAAATCATGGAATTGAAAAATATTAAAAACAAAGTACAGGAAACGCATTGGTTATCCTTATATTGTCTAGTCACCTATGCAATGTGCCATCAAGGAATAAAGAGAGAGACTCACTCTTCTAGGGAACACTTGAAAATAACTTCTGCTATGAACTGAATGTTTGTGCACCCTCCTCTCCCAAATTCATATGCTGGAATACTAATGCTCAGTGAGATGGTATTAGGAGGTGAGGTCTTTAGGAGGTACTTAGGTCGTAAGGGTTGTACCCTTATGAGTGGGAGTAGTGCTCTTATAAGAAGAGAGATGAGAGCTTGCCTTCTCTGCTCTCCACCATGTGGAGATGCCAGGAGAAGATGGCAAACCAGGAGACAGGCTTTCACCAGACCCTGGATCCATCAGGACCTTAATCCTGGACTTTCCAGTCTCCGGAACTGTGAGATATAATGTATGTTGTTTAAGTTGCTCAGTCTATGGTAATTTTTTCAGCTTGAACTAAGATACTACTCAAGATGGCATAAATAATATATTCTCTGGCTATTCCTCATTAGGAGTGATAATGAGGAACAAAACAACAGGAAATCAGTTGTTTTGGGGAGGAGAATGTGTCTCTACTCATAAAGTAAAATTTACTATGGGGAGATCAAGGCTGGATCAAAGATCTGATTTTCAGAACAAAAATTGTTGAATATTTCAAACATAACAAATATCAATTCATAACATTATGGAAATTTATATACATATTTTGAATTTGTTATATTTTTTGTTAGCACATGTGGTTAACTTTTCTATTGCAATTTCTAAATAGGCATTAGAACATTTACCAGGAAAAACACTGTTTAGTTTCTTCCTTCCTTTTTTATAACAAAGAATATAATGCATAAAAATCTCTGCCTCGAGGGGGGATGGGAGACAAGGGCAATGTATGTAACCTTAACAATTGTACCCCCATAATATTCTGAAATAAAAATAAATAAATAAAATAGTTAGTGAAAAAAAAATCTTGCAGTCCTAAACAAAGCCAAAGTGCATCATTGCATTTAATAATGTTTTGCATGAAGTATACACTAAGTTTCATAGGAGTTCAACTATGAATATAGAGTAGACTGACCAAATTACAGACTTTATTTTGGATATTTCAATGTTCACATCTAATTCTTTCTACCTACAGATTTGGATTTTTAAAGCGTAAAAACCATGGTGGCAATTTTCAATGTTCTTTATGGAGATCAATCATGAAAGTCTTATGATATGGGATTCTATATTATAAGAAACAAATATCATAAAAGGAAATAGCATAACACTGATACCATTTCAGTTTTCCCTTCATCTTATGTGACTCATTTGGTTGATTTTGATATCCAGGAGAAACTAACTTCAGGAAAAGCAGTCAAGGACCATATGCACCAACATTTCACTACAAATCAGACCTGGATCTCACTAAATGCTCATTATTTCTATCCAATATTGTGTGAGCTACCCAGCTTGCACAGAAGGTCAGAAAGCATTAAACCAAATCTGGGTTTTGCACAAATAGAGTGAAATGTGGAATGACATAGCACCTAGCACAGTCAGCTGTGATTCAAGATAACTGATGTACAAGGGCAAAGTTATCAGCTTGCTGAAATTGATCTGGGCTAAATCACTTTGCTCTCTCTGAGGCAACCAAACTAGTGAGGAGACTATAATTTAGTGCCCCAAACATGGACGTAAATGGACTCTACATGGCATTCTAACTTCAGACCAAGTGTCTGTAGGCAACAGCCAAGTATCCAAATCTCACTCTAGTGAATAAATATACTTGATAACTCTGAATCATGCTGGGGAGAAAAGATAGTTTTTTTCTGTAATATTTTACTAGCTACCTATTTTTTTTCTTTTTTGAAAGTAATTTTTGCTTGCTGAATTGTATTTATATTAGTGTACCAGGTGCTTTAGGCTGGGTTTTTATGAAATCAAATTTTAAAATATTTGAATTGGATAGTGGTGAGTGGAGTTCAATGGGAAATTTAGCCTATACGTAGAAGAAGATTTATTTGCCTCAATATTCTATTAGTGACTCTTACTTGGATAGGCATTAACTCAATGATTTATATTATAGGATTATTCACTAAAAATGATTAATTTAAGTAGACTGATAAAATTGTGGTGTGCATATACACAATGACACCTTTTCATACATAAAAGGAAGGAGATTCTATCATTTGCAACCACATGGATAAACTTTGAGGGCATTATGCCAAGTGCAATAAGTTAGGCAGAGAAAGATAAATTCTGTATAGTATCACTTATATGAGAAATCCAAAAAAGATGAACTAATAGAAAATGAGTACAATTAGAACAGTGCTTGCCGGGGATGGGGGAAGAGGGAAATGGGGAGATGTTGGTTACAGGATACAAACTTTCAGTTATAAGATGAATAAGTTCTGGGTTTCTAATGTATAGCATGGTGACTATAGTTAATAATACTGTATTATATAAAGTAAGTCCTCATTTAACATCTTTGGTAGGTTCTTTGAAATTGTGACTTTAAGGAAAGGATCTATAAGGAAACCAATTTTGCCATAAGCTAACTAATATAAACAAGAGTTAAGTTCCTAGGATATATTTCTGGTCACAAAAACATCGTAAAACTTGTAAAAAGACCAAACATTGACATAAATGTGAGCTATATGTACATTTAAGAAAGATTAACAAAAACAAGTAACATAATTATTGACCCAATTATTCCAGTTGCAGAATAGCCTTGGGTGGCTGGAACCCTTCAGGGTAGCTCAGGGCTTAAGGTGGGAACCAGCCCTGGATAGGACGCCATTCCATCCTAGGGCACACTTACACATACCCACACTCACTCAGATGAGGACTGAGTAGACACACCAATTCACTAACATGACTTCTTTGGGATACAGGAGAAAACTTGAGTACCTGGAAAAACCACACACAGACATGAGAAGAATGTACAAACTCCACACAGACAGTGGTCCCCACTGGGAGTCATTTTTTTTCTCATGAGCATTATAATGAGCCAATGTTGAACACAATGATGCTATTTGAAGAATGTGCTGTACTTGAAATTTGTTGAGAGTATGTATCTTAAATGTTCTCAGCACACACAAAAAATAATAACTATGTGAGGTGATGGATAAGTTAATTAGCTGGTGTGTGGTAATCATTTCACTATATATATTATATACATTATATATCAAAACACCACATTATACACAATAAACATAGTCAATTTTATTTGTCAGTTATAGCTTTAAAAAGCTGTTAAGAAAAAATAAAATAAAGGAAGCAGCACTGTAAAAAATGGTGGTTAACTATGGACCACCCATAAGAGTATTAAATCTGTGTTATTAAATAGAACTCTTCAGCACTGTGGTATTCACTCTACTGAGAATTTACTTATGATTATTAGGTAACTATTTATGGCATTAATTTGAATGTTAAAATAAGAAAGTTAAGCAAAAACATTGCCTCTATAAGCTCATTAAAAATAGTATTACATAGATTCATATTGAAAACAACACAATGAAAGAAAATAATTTTGCTTCAAACAAAAATAGAATAATTACTGAAAAATTATTGGCACTTTGTACAATATGAGTTTATCTAAATTCAAACATGGTGAGAAAATCTTGTTACTACTAATACAGAAGTTATTTCAGAAGGAAGTATATAAAATTTATTTAAATATATACCTTACTGTTTACATAAAGAATATACTCCCTCCCTATGGGAAGACAAGGTAGACATTTCTCCCTGATAAGGCAAAAGGGGTTCTCCTCAGCTTCTGTCCCACCTCTTCCTAGATTCCATTTCAATAACCAAGGTTTGGTCACAGCAAAACCCAGCATGGCACATTCTAAGCCTTAAAAGGGCAGAAAAGGACTAGACAACAAAGGAGCTATGAGCATTATCCGACATGTGCCAGTAGGATCCAAATGAATATCCTTGCTACTGAATTTTGAGAGTGCTTAATCAAGGGGCTCAGAATACAAACTAAGGAAAAGTTTATTAAATTTGGAGTATTCCCTTAGGATACAGGATATGATACCCTACTAAGGACCCTAGGGGGTGATGAAAACTCAGTGCTAGGCTGACTTCTAGAGGCTTGCAGAAGACAATAGCCCAAAGGGAGAGAAGTTAAAATGCCTGAAATTTCATATGCAGATAGGGATTAAAATACTCAAAGAATCAAGAATGTTGGATTAGATATATTTTATGAGGAGAAGTGCCCCCAACACCAGATTTGTTTCCTAGGAAGGCCCAGAGTACTCATCATTCATCAAGCTATTAGAAATGCAAAAATAAGAGTCACCAGCATCACTAATATGTTTAACAATGGCTATCTCTTGCAGGCCAAGGCTGCTGTTGTAAGCTTCTTTTATTGATATCAGTGGAGATGGAGGACTCTACACCAATTGACATCAGGTGGCACAATGCTTAAATTACAAAAGCTAAGGGATCACAATTATCATAATGACCAGCAAGATTGAAGTGTAAGTCAAGGGGGTTTGACCTGCAGATAGTTGTGGAGATGGTTAATGCAATCTGGCATCTTCAGGAGCAAAATAATTGGACATCAAACAAAAATAAAATGGGCGAGCATAAATCTAAAGCCATTTCTTGATAAAAAGTTACAATTCTTTGGACATTTCCCACATCTGAGCTGCTGTTTTGTACATTAACTAAAGAGATAACTAAGTTCCCAGGAAGAACCACCCTACAATGTCATAGCAAATATATACATCAATGTGTCCTCTTTCCTTTCCTGTAGCTGACTATATATTGGTGAAAATGAGTTACTCAGATATTTTGAGGACTATTGGATACAGAGTCTGAGTTGATAGTGATATCTAGAGAGCAAAGCTGTCATAGTTTCCCTGTTAGAATGGAAGCAAAGGAAGAAGGAGAATACTGGCCAAAGTCTAGGTAACTGTTATTGCACAGAGTCTATAGACCCACCTGGTGTCATTTTCTCTGCCTTTGAATGTATAATTCAGACTGATATACTTAGCAGTTAGAGTATCCCCCACATTGGATCATAGCCTGTGAGATTATGGAAATCTCTATGACTGCTACTCCACACAGGACAAAAAAAATTAAGTCAGAATCACATCTTGAGAGGATGGGAGAGATGAGGGCCACCTTATCTAATGAAAGCAGTAAAGTAGAGCTCCCTTTCATATCTTTGTTGAATATATAAGCATATCCTTGTAGGAAGCAAATGAAAATTGGAGTGTAGTTGTAGACTATCACAATCTCAACCACATAGTAACACTGAGAGCATTTTTCATGCCAGGTGTAATATTGTTTCTAGAGATAATTAATGCAGCTTCTGAAACATGGTATCCAACCATTGTTTAAGTGAATGTGTACTTTTCTATCACAATCAGGAAAATGGATCAGAATAAGTTTATAATTATATGAAATGGACAAAAAATAGACTTTTTCAATTTCAAAATTTTTCAATTTTGCTGTAGGGATATGTTAAGGCTGTCAAACTTTTCCAACATAATTTGAAGATACCTAAACCACCTGGACTTCCAAAATATCAAATTGCTTTATCATATCAATGATACCATGCTGATCAAGCATGATAATCAAGAGGTGTCTTATGTTCTGGAACCCCTAGTAAGATACATATACTCCAGAGAGTTGGAAATTATCCCTACAAAGAATCAAGGATTATCCACTCTAGTAAAGATTTTAATGGTCCAGTGGTCAGGGAAACCCAGAACATCCCCTTCAAAGTAAAGAGTAACTTGCCTATTCTTCTGTCCCCTGCTCCAAATAAGAAAGTACAATAGCTTTCAGGTTTTTTCAGATTCTGGAGGCAATGCAGAATACTACGATAAGTACTGCTCTTGTAAACATTCTGGGTAAGACAAAAGTCTTCCCCTATTGAGTGAACCTTAAAGAAGTAAAGGATGCTATATGAGGCTCACCATCCCAAAGCTTGCCACATGGGCCATAGGAACCAGAAAGCCTATTATGATGGAGATATCAAGAGCAGAATCTTATGCCAAGTGGAGTTCACAGCAAGCCTCAGTAGGAGAATCATAAAATACGCTCCTGGATTTCAGGAGCGAGTCCTTACTATCTAAGCAAAGAATTACACACTCATTAAGAAAAACTCTTGGTGTGTTACTGGGCTCTGTTAGAACTGAACATTTTACCCTGAGGTACTACCAAATGACCACGAGTTTGTAACTATACAATCTATGAATAAATAGCATCTTCTTGGACTCATCAAGGCAAGCATTCGATTCCACTGTAAATTAGAAATGTTACATCTGGTCAAGATCAAACTATACCAGAGGGTACATGTAAGCTATATTAGCAGGTAGAGCTAAAATTCAAGAAACCGCCATAGTTGGACCAGTGTCCCTCCCTCAGCTCATACCTACAAACATATGGTGCATCTCATATGCCCTTGCTGAAGGGCAAGGATACATCCTAAGCTTAGTTTACAGATTAGTTGTCTCACTATGAGGGTGCAAGTCAAAAACTGATGATGGCTGAATTAGAGGATTTCAGTGTTGGCTTTAAAATAAGTAAAAATCTATTACTGGCTAGGAAAGCAGTAAAAGTATATTTATTTTAATATTAATTATCCTAAAACAAGAAAAAAAAACCATGAGTTGGAATACAAGAAATAATGCAGATAGTGCAGAATTATTCCACTAATTGTTTTGGCTTCTAACACTGCAGTATAGTTGTTTCAATTCCTACCTAAACAGTATGACCTATGGGCTTTGTTATCTGGAGAGAAACATAATTATCTGCTGCATTTGCAACTTCATGGATTATTAAGATGAATTAGGACTTGTGTAGACTTAGGAAACAATACTTTCTGATTTAACATTTTGCAAGATTTAGAAAGAACTCAATGGCAATTCTATAACTTTAGAAACTCTGAGATAGGAAACATTTTTAGATAAAGTTTAATAAAAAGAAAACCAATTATATTTAACTAAAGTGCTCAAAGCCACTTGTAAATTATTCTCTCTTCAGACTAATAATGAACGATAGAAAGGGAAATACAATTGCATCCATATTTCCACAATCCAAAGTTAATTTTATGTATATTATTTGCATATTATATGCAAATGATTTATTCCTTCTTGTAGTTCATGTGTAATTATATGTAAGCTTCTTACCCAGAATTTTAAAGTAAATCCAGTAGGATTAAAAATGGTGATTTATTTCATAGCTTTTAAACATCACAATTATTAATTATTTTTTGTAACAAAAATTTTTCTATAGTATGGATGATCTCTGTATTTAGGGAAGATTACCCAAATTAGAGTAATTATTAAAAGATATAAAGCAATTAGATTTTTGATATACAGAAGAAGACTTGTATCATATGCTGATTACTTTTATAGCACCCACATTAATATTGAATTCAAATGGTTTCACTCCATACGTGTGAACTGAGGTCACATAGTCCAACTTTGAGATAATCGTGAATATAGTATTGAATGGAAATCTTCCCAAGTTTATCCCAAAATTTTGAGATTTGGTAGTTAGGGTATTTGATAAGCTCTTAGTTAACCTCCTTTGTGGTAGGAAATGGGATATTGGCAATATGCAGCACAAACTGAAATCAAAATCACTCACATTACTACAAGTTATAGCATGTGGTGCCACATAGATAGAAAGAAAAGCTTTGAGAGATTAAGTGGTTATGACACTTAGTCACTATGAAGATCAATGGTCACAATTCATGATTACAAAGAACTTGGGGATAGACTTGCTGCCAGCTTCTGACTGTCTTT
Source organism: Cheirogaleus medius (assembly GCA_008086735.1). NCBI lineage: Eukaryota > Metazoa > Chordata > Mammalia > Primates > Cheirogaleidae > Cheirogaleus > Cheirogaleus medius. The sequence goes on from VBSM01002608.1 coordinate 28,594,744, forward strand.
AAGAGCATACCTGGAGGGGAAAAAATGAATTTAAACTTGCATTTCTAAATCAAACCTCAAGGAAAGATTCAGGAAGTTTTTATGGAGCCTTAAAACAATGACTGGAAGTGGCAGTGCAGACGAGCCTGAAGATTCTGCCTAGAATCTGGTGGAAGATTGCACAGATGCTAAACCATTTAAGTGTGCAATCTTAATCATTACATGTGAAGGTAAATGGGTTGTTTATATAGAAATGGGGTCTTGAAACTTAGGATGGGAACATTTGGACAGGCCCAGATGAAGCTAAGATCTTTGACATCCTAATTTCCTTGAAATTCTTTGGGCTTTGGAAGCAATGCCCTAAGAGACCAGATTTTTCTTACCTTAGAGCAAACAAGCAACCTTCCTTCAGTGACCTTCCCTGGGGTAACTGCCTCAAAAGGGGACTCTATTCTCTCACCAACCCATCATTGTGATTTAGATGCCAGCGTATCTCAGCAGAGGTGACAGCCTTCTCTGGGAGAAGATTAATTATAGTTGTAGGGTATTGTTGATTTACTTCACAAGATTCTTAGAAACAAGAATGGAGATAGATTCTAAGAGAATTCAATCACTGAATAAAAAATATAAGATTGGATCAGACCAAATCTAATGATATGCATTCACTCCTCTAGGAGTGATTTAGGGATGCCATGTATTGGGAGTGGTGTTAAGAGTCTGTTAGACTGGCTAATTAAAGCCTGAACTTAATAGTAGTCTACAGCTTTTCAACTCCAAGTGTGGTCAGGGAACCATCTGGGAGCATAATTTGGGAGCTTTAGCAATGTAGAATCTGAAGTCCACATTATAGCCTCTGAATTAGTCTCTGCATGTTAGCAAGCTATTCAAGATTTTTGTATGTACATTAAAGGTTGAGAAGTAGTGTCTTTAAGTCAATGAGCTTCCTGGTGATTATGTAGAGAAAGGAGTTTTAAGAATCAGAAATCATAAATGTTATTGTGACTCCACTATGCCTGTTCAGGTACTCTCTAACTATACCACGTAGGAGTGCTCCTGAACATACCCTGTGTTAAAGCATTATGAAGGTGCATTGATGAGGACAGCATACTTGAAATTTATTGTAAACCTTTGTCACACTTTTCTTCTTTAGGCTGAAGATGACAATGGTAAATGCTGCCATAGAATGACATAAAACTATAGTTATTAATTAAGCTTTATGACTATTATTTTTAATAATTACTTCTTTTTTTCTTTACTACCTTATACTCCTTGTCTCTGCTACCTTATACAATAAGCAATAATAGTAGATAATGTTGCAATAGAGACTTTAGGTGTATGACCGAATGCTTGCATTTGTTCAGCAACAGATTCATGTAGTTAGGACACAAACTTATATGTCTAGCAAAAATATTGACTGTTTTACAGAAAATCTGTGCTGACAACTAATCCAAACAAATAATAACACTGGAGCCTGAGTGACAAAAGCTTTGCTCTATTTACCAGATCTTTTCTCAGCTCTTCTCTGCTTTATGCCCTAGAAAACTGACCTCTGTGAAGTGCATTGCTAAGCATTAGAGACCTCCAGTGCCAAAATGGCAGTGTATAGGCAAGCTGGTTTCTCTCTTCCCCACCAAGAAACTAAAACCAAATATATAGCCCCAAGATCTTCTCAGGCAAGAACCCAGAGCTCAAGTATGAGGAAGAGACAGTTTCTGGGACCTCAGAGAAGTGGAAAAATTCTGATCAGATGGTAGGAGAACCAGACTTCCACACCCCCATATCCCTCTCCATCATTCTGCCAGGACCAACCATGCAGAAAATCTCCCCTCAACTCATGGTTCCTACACCGGGAAAAGTGAAATTGAGGTGTCAACCAGTTTCCCCACCTTTTTGGGCTCCCCGGCAGGCTACCTCCTATTCTTGTCTTAACTCGCAGGCAGTGTTGTGACTGTCTGGAGGGACAAATGTCCCTGAGGATGGGCAAAGACAAATGGAGGAGCCAGGACCACCATGCCTGACCCTGAAAGTCTGCTATATCTTGGCCAAAGGAGATGCCAAATAAGAGTGGCTATAAGAGGTAAATTCCTCAGGTCCCATGGGCACCAATCCCTAGTCACTGCCTGGTTATCTCACACTGCTGAGATGATGCTTTTGGGACCTCTCACACTTGAGACAAGTAGTGTTCTAACCCGTTTACTAGAGCCAAGGTGAACCTGGGCTTAAAGTGCCACCTAAAGCCAAAAAGGAGGCAGCAACCTAACAATAAAGATTCACTAAGCCAATATACGCAAAACAAAACAAGTTGGACAGAGAAAACTGGAATAAATAACTAATCATTCAATGCAAATACATAGACATATACCCACAAAAAACAACAGCAAACAGGAAACCACGACCTTCCCAAAAGGACAGAGGGAAAATCCGGTGACTGCCCCTAATGAAATAACATTTTGTGAGCTCTCTTTCCAAGAATTCAAAACAGTAATTTTAAGAAAACTCAGTGGTTTCTAAGGTAACAAAAAATCAATTCAGAAATTTATCAGAGAAATTTAAAAAAGAGATGGAAACAAAAAAAAAATCAAACAGAAATCTTGGAACTGAAAAGGATATATACTCAACTGAGAAACTCTTTGGAGGCTCTCAACAGCAGAATGAACCAAGCAGAGAAAGATTCAGTGAGTTTGAAGACCAACTATTTGAAAATACACAGTCCATGGAGAAAAAAGAATAAAAGGGAACAATGACCATCTACAAGATACAGAAGTGCATTGCATAAGCAACCTTGCCTTCTGGCTTCTGTTTGTATTTTAATAATGGGAACTATAGTCTGGACATCAAAGAGAGAGAAGTAGAAGTATTGGTTTTTCTCCTTCCCCTCCTTCTCTGTTATTTTGGTTGTGGCATTTTTCTCTCAATAGCCCAGTTTCTTAAAGATATCCTATCTCTCATGGCTAAAAGAGGTTTGTGTAACATTTTCCCTATTCTTGTCTTTAGGCCTGATGCTGATCTTTAAAAGCTTTATAATCAATATTTGGTTCCCTCAGCCCTGCCCACAACTCTGGAAATATTACCTTTATAAAACTCTTCTCAATTAAACTGTTGATTGTGCCATTTATTTCCTTATGAACACACAAATCCATCATGGTACCAGTCATGTACTGCTGTGTAATGATACCACTTTCATGTATTAATATATACATGGCTCTATCTTTATCTGGGAGCTCTGTTTCACTGATCAATTTAATTAATTTTTATGTTTGCACTAATACATAAGTAACTTTTTTTTTGAGCTGTACATTTTTTTTTATTTTTTATTTTTTCCAGCATACTGTGGGGGTATAAATGTTAAAGTTACGTATATTGCCCTTGCCCCCACCTTGAGTCAGAGCTTCAAGCGTGTCCATCCCCCAGTTGGTGCACATCAAACTTAAGCATTCCAAGTTCATAATAAAGCAGTAGAACACTAGGGAGAGGTTTGAGGAAGGATTGGCCCCCCACGTGGAGGAGAATTTTTATTACTGATAAGGTTTAGAATTGCCGATCATGTTGCTAATTAAAGAACCAAAGTAATTTTAGTTGGTTTAGTTGTTCCCTTTAAATTCTCCACAATGCATCCTTTATTGTTTGCAATCAAGGAAAACCACTCCCTGCCCCAACCTTGGTACACTGTTGTGATTAAATATTAATGTATGAAAGAGCAATTTATTCTCCAGAAAAAAAGAATTTTCTACTCTTGGTGCTTTAATTACTTTTCAATATGAATTTTAATGTAAACATATCAAATTGTAGAACAAATGCTATTTAATTTTGATTTAAATGTTACTGGATTTATTGTATTAATTTATTTGGCAGAATTTATATTTTTTGTAGTATTGAGTGTAGTTTCTTTTATGTAAAATAGATTTGTTTGTTTGGCATGGATATTTTCATCTACATTTTTGAGTAGGATTGTCCTTATTACACTGTCCTTGTATATTAAAAATTGTGCTACCAAAGTTAAACTTTCATCATACAAAAAACGGAGATAAGAAATTTTTTAAATTATCTATTCTCCAAAAGCTTTCTTTACACAACTGAAATCATTCAGTCTTAAAAACAGATTGACTGACACTGCTGCAAAACTATTGTTTCAACTTCTTTAAAAGTTTAGCAATTGAGCTTCTTCATTCTTTTCAAGATAGATTTTTATGCATAGTATTTTCTAGTAGTAGTCCACATCTATATTTTAACATGCAATAGTATAAAAATAAATCATTGTAATTTCTTTATAATCCCTGTTGTACAGTATGTTTTTATATCGAATAAAGTTTATTTTTGTTCTCTTTGTCTCTCTCTCCTTGCTCTCTTTCTCTTCAATCTAACTAAAAGTTTGATTATTTTATTTAATAATTGCTCTACTTTATCATCGAAGTCTCTTCTCATTTTCATTAGTCCTTAGTCTGAGCAATATTCAATGTCTTATTTCTTCATTTTAACCTGCAGACTTGCATGAGCTTTGGAACAAAGTTTATAGCCTTGTTGTTTGTCTCCGATAAAGCTTATAAATTTTTTGGACAAATTGTAAATTGACTCCTGTTCAGTTTACATTTTATTCACATGGATTTCATTACACAGGTTCATAAAAATTAATAATCTCATATCTACAACCTTAAATCCATAGATTACCGCAAGTAGATTTCTTTATTTCTAATTTATTGATAAATTAAAGAAAAATGATATTTCCTTTATTGGCTATAATCATTCTTCTTTCTTTGTCTATGGTCTTTTCTATCCTCCCTTGCCCTTGTGATTACATGTCTGTCACCCAGTATCGTGTCCCTACTTAATAAGACTTACCTTTCTCACTATGTCCACATTTGAGTCTTCCAACTTCATCAATTGCCTTTCTTTTAATTTCATTTAAAATTTCTCCTTCCCTACTCATTTCTTTCCCTGGATCTACAAATGTACTTATCAATGCCAGGAATAGTAGGACAGAAATGCTTTTACTTATGATAAGTTCATTTCTAATATATTAAGATAAGATAAAGAATAAAGGAATAAAAAGTAGAAGGTACTCTAAAGGTATACTTTAAAATAACCAAAAAAGTGGAATTAGGATGTTCCTAACAGAAAGAAATGTTAAATGTCTGAGATGATGAATATACTCCAAATACCCTGATATGATTAATTCACATTGTATACCTGTATCAAAACATCGCATGTACTCCATAAAGATATACAACTATTGTGTACTCATAATAATTAAATATATATGAAAAAGTAGAAGGTACAACTTTCAAAGTATTTTTATTTTATAAAAAGAAAAAGAAATAAAAAAACAAGTAGAAAAAATCAACTTATTGACTCATTTATCAAGAGACGTAAATACAAAGAAAATCTTATTTTTGAAAATTCTTAATTATGGTGCTAACTACTATACAAATATTATTTTATATTTCTTTAGTGTACAACCAAAGAGATGCATAATCTATTTCCCACTCAGCATTTTAGAATGTATTTTTGTACCATTTGCCTTTCTATAAAATCGTTTTACAAAGCTGTTTTAGAATATACTATTAAATGCATTATACAAGATCACAATGTAATTTCTCTCGGCACTCTATTTATGTTTACTACTGACTTCAAAGGACATTCAGGATGTAGGAGAGTCATATTCCCTGGGGGACAAATAAAAAATAATCATGTCAGCATTCTCATAGACAAGTGAAGCAGAGGCAGTTTTAGCAAACACATAGTCTCCTTTTAACCAGAAATGATTTGTATGTTTTCTTGAGGCAATGTCTATTCGTAGCAGTGTTAACATTGACATCAGTAGCTAGAAATGACAGCAAAAGAAAAATGGTTCTCAGGTGTAAAAATCAGCAAGTGAGAGCCTTGACCTTTTGGAAAAAATCAGGATGTCCATGAGTAACTACAGATCACAAAAGGGCCACAGACTGAAACCTGTGCTTAGATAAAGGCCATATCCCTAAAATGATCCCTGCATTCTAATAGTGCAACATCATTAAAACTAATATCCAGGAGAATCAAGGAGAGTACTTAATTGATACATATTCCCTAGGGCATAGAGAATAGTCCTTAGACTTTGTGTGTGTGTTTGTGTGTGTGTGTGTGTGTGTGTATGTGTTAAGAACTTATTCTGTGCTCTCACCCCCATTAAAATCTCATAATGGAAATACTTCATTCGGAAAGAAATATGACTGCAAAGCATTCTGTTTCCATATTCTTTTAGTGGGAAAAATGGAAAAGAATGGGGAATGGAGTATAGCATCCATTGTTGGAATGGCATGTTCATATTTGGTATAGAAAGATTGGGGCTATGTGGTCAGTGAATATAAAAAAGACCATATTCAAACAGTCATCCCTTTGGTTAGCTGAGCTAAAAATGCTGGTGAACACTGCTAGTGGTTGCAGTCATTTACCATTTTCTATAAAATTGGTATGTCCTCTCTATTAAACTGTTCTCTATCTGGTGGTTAGAGCAAATCTTTGAGAGCTAAAAATGAATGAATGAATGAATGAATAAAAAAATAAAAGCTATTATCGGCATCAATATAATGGCGGTCAACAATATAAGTAAAAATATGAAGAAATATGGGAAATATACATTTAAATATTGAAGAATTAAAGATAAGTGATTCTCTCCACTTCTGGTAAATACACATTTGGTAATCCTAGAACATCACTTAAGATCCCAATTCATCACTTCCTTTATTTGACTATCATAACTGATAAATAATCGTTTACACACATTAGTTCTAAGAATCATGGCTAATGTTTTCAACAGCGAAGAAAGTCTCAAAAGGTCACAATTTCTTCTAAATAACTTCTTATTAACATTTCATATAATGCAATTAAAATGTAAAGTGGCTAATGATTATAATAAAGGACAAAAGACTCAATAATAGAGTAACATTACTGACACCATTTGGACTTTAGACAGAATGACCCAGTGAACCAATGCTAATTTGAGATAGTTTTGCATTGTGTTGAATAAAATTTATAAGAGGCCGTTGGTTTGGACTAAGCTTCCTGCTGTTCCACACCACCAAGCCAAAACTAAGTTGTCTGTCTGACCTTCCAAGAAATCAGGAGAGAGAGAGAGAGAAAGATAATAAATGAACCCCCAGACAGGCTAGTTTTAATTGGCATGATAAGGAAGTTTGCTCCACTTTAACCTTTCTTTCCAAGCAATGTAACTTTGAAGGAATCAGTCTGCTTGTTGTTCTCTGTTTCTGCTTTCCTCAGCCCTTTCTGTCTAAAAGCCAAACTCCTCTGCTCAGCTTATTGGAGTACTCATTCTATTTTATAGAATAAGTTGTTGCTCAATTCTATAATTGCAAATAAAAGCCAATTAATATCTTTAAACTAAATTTATTGTAATGTTGTCTTTTAACAGTTCTAGTAGACTATGAAGGAAGCTGAAGGACACTCTTGATGTCTCCTAAGACCCCTTTCGGAATGCAGGAGAGGCACCTCTGATAACTTTTGAGGTCCCCTGTCTTCCTCACTAGGTCTCGAGCTCTAAATTCCTCCCCGGTCTGACTCTGCTCTTTTTGCATTGAGTCTCCCCACCTCCAACATTTTGGCTTTCAAATACAGGGTTATTTTGTGCTATGAAAGAGTGCATGATCTTGGGGTGAGTACCAAGGGTTAGTCTGTGTTCTGGAAGAGCATATTACAGTTTGGGAGCTGCAGTAGTGGATAAGTCACTGGAAAGAACAGCAGTTTTAAAGACAATTGGCAGTAGTTGCAGTACTGCAGGGAGTATGAATTATGACTTTTGAAATTCACAGGAATTTGGGTTCTATCTGTGAACTAAAATAAAATCTGAAGCCCTCCAGCCACTGAATGGACCGTCCCTTGGCAAAGGGGATTCCAGAACAACCCTAAATTTCAGTTGCTGGCCATAAAAAGGAAGGTCAGACATTACTCACCATACTGCCCACCCTTCTTGGAGATACACTTTCTAACAATAAGATGCTACATCATTAACAGGGTTATGGCGATATAAGACAAAGCTTAAACTACACCTGCAGACCATCAATTTATTGAACAGATCACTTGAGTTTTGGTAAATATCCAGTGGATCATCTTTGATTAACAGACATCCTTATCTTAAGTTAAAGTATTCCAAGTCTTTAGACAAAGCTTCATTTCTTTAACCAATTACAAATCAAAGAATCTTTAAACCTACCTATAACCTGTAAGCTTCCACTTTGAGTTGTCTCGCCTTTTTGGGCCAAACCAAGGTATGCCCTCCACATATCGACTTAGTATCTTATGTGTAATTCCTTTCTCCACGAATTATAAAACCAAACTGTAACCCAGCTAACGTGGGCACATTTTCTCGGGACCTTTTGAAGCCATAAGTTCTAGGCTGGTCATACACATTCAACTCCAAATAAATCTCTTTAAATTATTTTACAGAGTATTTTTTGTTTGTTTGTTTTTGTTTTTTTTCCCCCCATTAACAAGATGGTACCTAAATGTAGGGCTCAGAGAAGACTCAGCACCTCCTGAAGGAGTTGTCTGAACTTGGCTCCAGGTACTGGAATAGGCCACCCTTGAGTCTGCCAACTCTCAGCTTATCCTTGGGTGAACTAGTTAAGTCCCCCCGAGCTGCAGAACTCATGATCTTGGTTCATGGTCCTGGTTTATTCTGAGCTGTTGGTTCTTTTCCTAGGAAGTTGTTTGAGATCCTAATTTTGATTTGGAGGTGCATCCTAAAGGGTCTTCTCCATTGCCTCTTCCTCCCAATATAATCTCAATTGGGTGTTCTGTGCTTTTTGAAAAAACAAAACTGAACTGCTCTTTTCATAGATAGATGAGACTGAGTTCTTCAGCTCTGAAGGTAAAGGGCATTTTCCTCCTCCCAGATGAAAGGCACCCCTGGGGCCTAAATGGGAGTGGCTGGGATGAGTCCCTGAGAAACAAAGTAGTCCTAAAGGGAATTTCCCAAGAGAATTAATTAAAGGAGTGCTCATCCAGGGTATACATAGTAGCTGATCACCAAGCATTTTGAACCCTCTCAGAGGTGGTAGTCCCCTGAGGAGGGAAATTGAGATACATAAGAGGGTGGGAATGACTCAGTGGTGAAACACTGTGGAGTCGCATCTACAATCAGTACATTCTGATCCACTTCTCTAAACCCTAGATTATAGCTCAGTTGCTTCTTTTAAAGAAAAATGGGAAATAAATCCTCTTAAAATGAGAAAGACAAGGAGAGCAACCTCTTTCTGGCACCCCAGATGGTTGGCGGCACCCCTACTTACAAGTATTAATATTTATGTAAATGGAAAGGTTTGAAGGCATACCAGGTTTTCTAGGACTCCAGCTGGTTATGGCCAATTCTTGTGCACATGTTTTAACTGAAGGGAAAATTACTTCAAGAAAAATTTAGAGCTCCAGTGGTCAACGTGCCACTACAAAGTTAAAACACCGAGTCTCTTAAGTTCTCTATCTATATTTTCTTTTCTTTCTACTCTGAACTTGCTAACTTTTTAAACTGATGTTGAGATAAATTCAATGTTTATGGTATGACTAATTCAAAGGTACTTGGAGATCTTGCAGCCAGTTTTAGCTAAAGTATAAGCATTGATAACTCATTTGAAACAAACAAACAAAAAGGGTAAAAGAGGCTTTTTATAATCAGGCTGCCATGGAAACAGCTTTACCTAAAACTTTGGTCCACAGGCTTTATTAAGATTATCTGTCAGAGCAATTAAAGTTTAGCCATGTAAACAAGTTCTAGTTTTGTCAGAAGTAATTTGGATCCAGTTGTCTTTTGTAAATTGGTGAGTTTGTATTACTATCCCATGGTCAGATTCCTGAGGTAAAAGCTATTGAAATTTGAAATTTTGTGTGCATGTGCTTGTGTGTGTATATGTTTAAATGTATCTTGTATATATACATGTATTATATGTTGTATCTACATGGTACCAGACTGGCTTATAAATAAGGGAGCACTCATAAATTAATTAAATAAACCCAAATGCTTTTCTAGTTCACATGAATTTAGTAGTCTTTAGTAAATAAATTGGATTATTAAAAAAGTATTATTGATGAAGTAAAAAAAATATTTTCAAATTTTCGGCATATATTTTTTTCCTGTGTTTACTGGACATGTTTTGTGTTCTTAATGTGTCAGGGTTTGAAACAAAGATTATAAAACTATAAATCCAGTCAAAAACTAAATGACCTATGTTTTTGAGAAGTAAGACTAACTTAATATTTTTGGTTTATTGGCATCAGCTACATCTCATGAGTTACTGGCAAAACTATAAATATGCTTCACTTTAAGGTTTTTACTTAGGTAAAAATGCAGACATGCCTAGACAAAAATAAATACAAATAAATTGGAATAAGTAAAACATCAAGTAAATAAGAGCACAAAACCAGAAACTTACTGCCAATGTCAATGTTTTATGAAGATATTTTGGTTTTGGTCTCTTAATCCTAGTTGTTGATGCAGTTTCCTACACTGACTTCAATATCTGTGGAAAGGTACAAATAAAATCTGCTTCTAACTCACTCCTTTTATCATCTAATATTAACAGCACTGCTAGTGATTTAAACCTGTCCTAGGATCTATAGTTATAAGAGCTTAAACTAGCGGCTTCAGTTTTCCCTTTGGTTTTGCTCACTCAATTTGTCCTTCTCTTGGCAAGCTAGCTGGCTATGTGTACATTATGTTGGCATATCAAAGTTTTTGCCTAGAGGAAAAAATCTCTAAACTGTTAATTTTTGTATAGTAATTTATTTGAAGATGAACAAGGTGGTTCTTAGACTCCAAGGAAAATCTCAGAATAATTTTACACTTCTGTGCAGTATTACATGTTCTCATATTTATACTCAGGTTGGAAAAAGTTTTGACACCATTTAGATTGTTTTAAATGTTATCTAATCTTGATCTTCATATAATAAAAAAGTGTTACAACTTTGTGCCATTATTTGTGGTATTAAGGATTCATTTTGAAGGTTTGTTTAGTCTATAATCAGGAGATATTATATCAATAAATTTTATTCTGGAATGTTGATATTTTGGAAAGATCTAATTACTTAACATCTTCAAACAAGATATATTCTAAAACTTCTACTCTATTCATAAAACTTAAAGAAAGATCTTACATTGTGTAGAATAGTGAATCTTATGAAAATACTTATGTTCATTTTCCCAGGGAATTTTTTAAATTAAAAGTAGTAATTAAACCAATATTTTGATTGTTTCTGCTCTGTGTTATATGTCTAACATTCACAGGCTGTAAAACTCATTAATAGAAAATAATAACTGGGATGTAAGTAATAAATTAGGTAAATGTAGATGGGATAAATACTTAAATAAAACTTTTATATAATTTGGGATCTTTAAATTCTGTTACATTAAATAATAGGCACTCATTAAATGTCTGGATCATTTCCAGTTAAGAAAAAAATATGGGGAAACACATGCTTAAAACATATAAATGGTTTTCATCTATGGTATATTGATATATGACAAACAATTCAAGATTTCTTGCTTCCTAAGTTTTCACTAAGGTTTGGAGTTACAGGCAGTTGAAATTTCTGGTTAACATATGATATTGTTGGGCCTCAAATACCAATACCCCAAAATTTGGCAGTTGGACATGCTGGACTGACTAAAGAATCTTCAAGTTCTCTCTGACATTCCCCCACCACAGATTCTTCCAAAAAAAATTAAAGTTTTTTATCTGCCCACAATCCAGACACAGAACAATTGTTCTTATCTTCCCCTCCCTGTAAGTCAAGGAATGTGACCACACCTGAATAGATACTTTAAAAATACAATATCCTATCTCTACCAGTTAATCTTTTTTCCCTATCCATTCATCCTTCCTAGTAATCTTTTATTGCCCCTCAACAAATTCCTTCCCCCTCCCAGCCAATTTTATCAGAAAGGCACTTTGTGGCCTAATGACTAAAATTCTGTACTTTCACCCCAGCAACCAGGGTCCAGATTCCCAGCCATGGAATTAATCGATATTTGTGTGAAGCATTTACTTTCACTTTTCCTTACTGCTTCCTCTTTGCCAACTTTGGTATCCCATAAAAAGAACCTAAAAGGAAATTGTAATGATTGAAATCCTTTAAAAAACTCAAAAAATGACACCACTCACATTGCCCTCTGCCTTTTTTTTTTTTTTTTTTTTTTTTTTTTTTTTTTGAGGTCTTCTCTTTTCTTCATTGAGTCTATCTTTAGAATCTGTTATGGACAGATTCCTCTCAGTTTAAAACTCTGCACTCTTTTTGTTGTAAGGGTGAGCGGGAACTTGTCCTTTCCCTGGAAAGTTCACTGAAAGATCAAGGCACAATTAAAGTAGATTAATAAGAAAGGTTTATTTATGATGCAAATGGCGAGAATCACATAGTGACTACCCAATGTTAGGTAACTAGCAAGGAACCTCTAACTCCCCTAGGGAAAAAAGCCTCTAGCAATTGCTATACCTGGGGAAGAAGGACAAAGGCTGCCCCCATCTTGGTGCTGCCCTACCTTAATCCAGACCTAGCAACTCTCACAGCTAGGAAGAAGGAGAAACACCCTGCCAATCTGCAAAAGAATACAGGGAATTCCACAGCCCCCAGGCCAGGAAGCCCAAGCACAATAGAATTTGGAAAGTTACCTAGAGTAACCTAGGGCTAATTATCATGTCATTAATTGTCCATCAAAGTGGTTCAGTGGTGATGTCTGAACCACAAGGAAAGCCCAATCCAGACACTATAAAACAAGACCCCAGACCATTACCAGAGACCTTTTGTTATGAGAGGGGGGCCTGTGGTGGTTCTGTGGTGAATGTATCTCGCTCTTGCTCTGTAAACCTGTATCTTGTTCTTGCTCTATAAACCTATCTCGCCCTTCCTCAATAAACTTTGTTTTATACTTGTTTTGCTTTTGGTATATCTTGCCATTCTTCAGTTCTTTTGCCAAGAGCATACCCACACCAAGAATCAAGAAAAGACAACTGCTGACCTGACACCAATGGGATCCAGATATTTTCATGCATACCTTTTAGGGGGGATGGGGGAAAATCAGGATCATAGGTAATTTTGTTTAGGAGTGACAAATGGTGCTAGGGAGTACAAATGGATGGGGAAAAATTGACTCATAAATAATTATCTTTGCAAATTAAATTAACCTGCGGGAGAGATATTAGAGTTAAATGATTTGGGCCAGGTGTGACTGCATTCTTGATTGTCTTTACTGCAACATATTGAGATAAAGGACAGGAAGAGAAGTCAATTGTCACCTTTGATCTTTTCATTAGTCAGTCCAGTTTAGGCAGATAGAGGGAAAATCCCACCCAGTGCTTTGTTGATCTCAAAAGGCCTGCAATTCAAAATACTCTTTACACCAAGAAGTCATATTTTGGGGTGAAATTTCCTGAGTTCCTTCATTGTATTGTGTTATCTCTTTGGCTTTTGGTGATAAGAGAAATTAATTGTATTGTGATTTTTTTTTTTTG
>VBSM01002608.1:28608306-28626386 GCA_008086735.1 Cheirogaleus medius
GACCGTCTCCTGGCCGGTCACCTCGAGGGTGTGTAGCTCCTGGGCGCGGACAAACAGCTGCATGCTGGCGACTGAAGAAATAAAGGCGGCTGAAGCACAGCCCCCGTGGCCGCTACCACGAAGATCGATGTTTTTATTTTTAATTTGTATAATGGCTATGCAAAATTGACAATGTGAGGGGTGGCTGAATGCAGGGTTTTTTTGGTTTTTTTTTTAATACTTAATACTACAGGAGTTTCCTTTTTTTAGTGCACGTAAGGAAAGCATGGTTTGGGCACCTATAGACTTGCCACGGAGGGATAAGACTCCCATTGGGGATTCACTAATGCTAGAGTAGAATGATTAGCATTGATTGTCCAATCAGCCTTGGAAAAATGTCCTCTCAGTGAGGTGCACTATGGAAACATTGCACTGTCCAGTCCTGTAGCATTTCCCCATTTGGGGGGACTGAGGACCCAGTGTAGAAATGAAATCCTCGATTTTGAGGGATCTAAGTATTCTGTCTTCCAACTGTACCAGTGCTAAAATTGCAGACTTTCATCACCCTGCAACTTTCAGTGGCTCTATCCTAAAGCCAATAATCTAATTAAGAAGCAAGCTAAATTGAAAAGGCCACATGTCAGACTAAATCAGTCTACAGATAGCTGACTATTTTCAATTTTAAAATTCTTTGTAAAATAAGTTTTGACTCTAAAAAACCTTCCTTTGTAATAGCATCTCCCTTTCTTTATGTAAGGTACTATAAACTTTTAGGACAAAAAGAACAATATTTCAAAGGTTACATAACAAAACTTAACTTTGTTTAGGTCTAAATTTTGTATCTTGAGAAGTAAATTTCCTACATAGTTTTATGTCTTTGGAAATGCAAATTTGGAATTACCTAATAACGCTTCTCCAGGTCAATGAAATAAGTAATGAAGAGATCACTAATGTAAAGTGGCTAGAGAAACTGTTTGAAAACTGACAAATGAAAAATCTTATAAGTCTATAAGATCTGCTTCTGACTCTGTCTGTATGTCATACTTTCAAGATTATTTTCAGTAATGAACAGTCACTAGCTGTCCAAGGGTAAGCTTTTCAGCTTCTTATAAAATATCACAAGTAGCAGCAACCACTCTGAAACAAATAGGCCATCCTTTTGCCACTGAACCTAATCTCTTAGCGAAATAGGCTAGAGACTGTTTATGATCACCCAAAGTTTGTGTCAATGCTCAGAACCCAACTCCTTGTCTTTCTTGGATGAAGAAATCAAAAGCTTTATGTAAGTCTGGGAGGCCCAATGCAGAGGGCAGTCATCATCTTTAATCATCAAGAAAGCCTTGTGGCATTCCCCAGTCCAAGTAAGGAGTTCTTTTTTCCATTTTAAGGTTTCATAGAAGAGTTTTGCTATTAGCACAATTTTAGGAATTCAAATTCAACAAAACCCAGCCATACCCCCAAATCCTCACAACTGCTTGCAAATGGCAGGAACTGTTACCCAGTTTATAGCCTCTCTCTGGTCTGGGAGGAAGTTCTGAGTTCCCTGAGATAATTCAAACCCTATATATTTGACAGTGAGCAGTGAGATTTGAGCCTTTTTTCTGAGATGCTTTATATTCTTTCTCCACCAAGAAATTTAATACAGTAACAATAACCAGACAGTGAGAAAAACTTAAAGCTAGAGGCAAATTTACAAAATCAATTTGGAGTGTCATAAAGGGCCGTTTGTGCCTTTGGAGGCTCCTCAAGAGTGTTAGTCTCTTCCAGAGAATTGGTGAGATTTGCAAATAGCGCACTGGGTAATAATTTGGTCAGAGATATTGTAAATTTCAGGGCAGTACCAACTATACAAATATATATATTTTTAATTATCCCCAAATTTGCATATATATCCCATGTGGTAAGAGATAAATGCAAGTCAAAAAGCTAAAAGAAAAGGGGCCACAGGGACCCTGTTTGGCCCAAAATACACTCCATTGGCAATAGAAGTGCCAGCAGAAGTTAAGAAACCATGAGATTTCTAAATTGTGCCAACTACAGGCTAGACTCTAAGGCATATTTGGATTCTGTGTAAATAATGGCAGCTTTTCCTTTTGCCAATGTGCAAGCTCTAGCAAGGTCTATGACAAAATTGACTCAAGGCATTTTGGGGTGAGCTTGAGTGCCCTCAGATATTTTATGTAAAGTAAATAACAGTTGCTGTACCCACTGGAGTCTATACCTAGAGGATTTATGGCCTTATTCAGCTGGAGTCTTTAAAAGAATGAGAGAGACTAAGAGAGCACCCTGTTTACAGAGCAAAAGATTATCAATGTACTGAACAAGTATTGAACAAGTGTTGATCTGAGAGTAAAGGTTATAGAGTTTAAATCAGCTTAGAAAATCTGAGAGAATATTGAAGGAGACTCACAGTGTCTCTGAGGTATTCAGGTCCATGTTAACTATCTCCCTCTGAAGGTTAATGCAAAGAGAAATTGTGAATCAGGGTGTAACAGAATCAAAATGAAAGTTGAGCAGAGGTCAATTACTGTGTTCTTAAAGTCACATGAACTAAAGAGCATTTGAGTTAGTTTCTATCTTCTTGATAAAAGATTTCATTTAAGCACTTATTATTTAGTCTTTAAAGCCAATTAATTAGAGCTCTTTTATATATTCTGGTAGTGAAATATCACATATGAATGACATATCTAAACACATAGACATATAGACATACAGACAGAAGCAGTTCTAATAGCTCTTATAAAGAATTTTTATTTGCCAGCTCTTAAATATTACTTTTTTTAATTCAGACTATCAATCTTTTAATTACCTATTTTATTGTTTTAAGCAATCAGTAGCTAGGCAATAATTTCACCTTTAGTAAGATTTTGCCATTTCTGTGTTTGTGGTTTGTAGGGCCCAATACTTATACATGCATAGGTAGGCATAGATGGAAAAGAGAGTACTCGGTTCTTCAGAAATTAAGGGTCCTATTATTACCTTAAATGTAGGCTTTAGCTCGCAGATCTCCATGATCTTAGGCAATAATTTTTTTTTTTAACCCAAGACACAAACAAACAAAAAAAGGAACAATGGGATAGAACACAGAAATTCCTGTGAATTCCTGAAAGCTGGAGTTAGCATTGCTGTGTACTGTTAGTTTCTGCCTGACCCAGTCAGATATTTGAGATCTCTAAATGGATCTAAGCTAATTAATTATCAGATCCAATCTGATCTCAGACCTAGTTTAGTTTCTGTGGCAATGTTTGAACCAAGTTATGATCAAAAATTTTCTCAGAGAACTCAAAACACAAATCTGTGGCATTTTGGAATCTAAAAGAGAACATACCCACAAGCCTCAGTTGTAGTGAGAGAGCAATGGACAACAGATCTCTCAGGTACCTTGCTTGTACTCTGAGTACTCCTGGGGGTCTCTGGGAGCTTTGTTTTGGAACCTACTTTTGATCAAAATTAAATTGAACAGAGTTTTATTGAGCAAAGAGCAAGTCATAAATTGGAAAGCTTAACTAGAATAGGTTCAGAGAGACTCTAATGCTGTAGCATGGTTGAAGAAGATTCATGGACAGAAAGAGAAAGTGATGCACAGAAAATAGAATTAGCTGGATAGGCCACAGCTCAGCATTTGTCTTACTTAAATATAGTTTGAACAGTTGGCTGCCTTTGATTGGCCAAAACTCTATGATTGGCAAAGAGGAAGGAATAGAAAGGGGTGTAAATGAATGCAGCAAACTTTAGCCAGGACAAACAGCAGACGTTTTTGCTTTGAACATTTAAACTAAAGTAACCTTTTAAGCACAACCAATAAGCCTTAACCAATGTTATAACTTAATCAAGGAAGCAAGAGGTGTTTTTAAAGAGGTGGAGAACAGTTTTTACAAGATCCAGAAAAGCCACAAAAACAACTCATAGAAAGAAAAGCCTTGATAATCATAAATGAGGTGTAACCCACAATTTTTTTATATCCATATTTTCTAGGATACCAGTTCTTCAGCTGACTATTCATACATAAATATCTAAAAGCCCCACATGCCTTCACAGAATACAGGAAAGCAAAAGCTGTGCACGGAAGAGAAGAGAATCAATGAATGGCAAAAGTTATATAAATATCAAACCAGAACAGGCTCATTCCCTGCTTGGGAATCAAACTTAGGCTGCTGAGGTGAAAGCACAGAACTTTAATTATTAGGCTGCAAGGTAAACTGGCCTGTGCCATTATTGCCGCAGGGGAAATGTTCAAGTGATTTTTATCTTTTGTTTTAGATCAGATATTTGCTTTTCAATTTTGTCAAGAGAATTTTTAATGCTAGTCACAACATTACATGTCTTTCTTTTAATCTAGTTTCTCTATTAATACAAATAAGGTAACTGCTTCAAATAAGATATCTCGACAATTTATTTAAAAAAAATTAGAAGTCTTTTAATTTAAAGGATCCATCCATCTGTTGGCCATTAATCTAAATGGCATATTTATTCCAAAAGTGACTCAATCTAATGCTTCTTCATAGAATATCCAGGTGGTAATTTTCCAGGTTTAGCCTGGAGAGAGCAAAGAGAAAGCAGTTTCCAAGATTCCCAAATATTCACTCTCAAAAATAGACAAGACAACAAAGAGGGTAGGACATTTTAAAGCAAAGACTTCCCCTAGAGCTTTACAGGTTTGATAAAAAGAGTGTGTTGCTTAGAATCTTACATGTCTTGGACACCAAATCTTTTCAGATTGGCCGCCTGACATATTCCCCAAATCATGCCCCCCAGACAGTGGAGATTGAGGAGAGAATTACCCTTCAGTCACAAGACAATCTCAGGGGCAAATAGCAGGATGAGAGGGAAAACTCATACTATTTTGGGGTGGAGGCAGGGAAGACTTGCAGCAAAGTTTTTCTTAATAAATGCCTGTCTGGTCAGAACCTTGTAACTGGCTAGCTTGCAGGGCAGGCTCAAACATCGGGCTCATGGGGTGCTAGGCCTGAATTCTACCCTATAGTAACCCTCTTCATAACAAAAATTACATAGACAATGACAAAATAATGCAACAGGAACAACAAAAAGCTATTTCTGAAAGAAGAAGGAATCAAACAATATGAATATTCATATCACAAAGTACCAAAAAATATACCAATATTAGATGCTCACAAGACTAGGCACTCACAAAAACCCTTTCTTTCATTAATCTTAAATTTGAAAAAGACAGTGATCTTTTACCTTCTGCTCAACTGGAGACCACAGAGAGAGGACAACCAAGAATCTGACTGATAAATTAAGGTATCTTACCATGTTGCTGTCTGGCCAGACTCTCCATTTTCCTCACTGTGGCTTTCAGAACGGCAGAGTAGCTATGAGATTTTGAGGATTACGCCAAACTGTAGGGATGAGGGGAAACTTGCCCTTTCCCCTGAAAGTTTGCTGAAAGATCAACTCACAATTAAGGCAGATTAATAAGAGAAAGGTTTATTTACCATGCTCATGAGGAGAATCACAGAATGATTACTCAGTATCCCAATGAAGTTCAGAAGTTTTTATACCTGCCCTTTTGGAGGGTAGGGGAGGATGAGAAGTACAGGTAATTCTGTTTAGGGGGAACAAATGGTGCTAGGGAGGATAAATGGATGGAGAAACAGATTGACTTGTAAATATTCTCTTTGCAAATTAAATTAACCTGAGCAAATTAAATTAACCTAAGAGATATCTATTATTAATATATTTAAATGATTTGGGCCTGGTCTGGTTGCATTCTTGATCCTTCTTCCTGCAATATATTGAGATAACAGAGAGAGGAAAATAAATCAATTACTCTTTTTTATCTTTTGATTGGTCAGTCCAGTTTATGTAGATAGAGAGAAAGCCTTATCCAATGCTTTTTGATCTTAAATGACCTATAATTCAAAATATTCTTTATACCAAGGGGTCATATTTTGGGGTGAAATTTTCTGAGCTCCTTTACATCCATTGTGTATTACCCCTACTAGAACAGACAGGGAGCTATTGGTTAACAGTTGTCTGATTGGTTACTATTAATATCAGACTATTCTGTTAGATAATCCCAATATGACTTTGAAGGCAGAGTCTACCTTGAAACCCACCATCTTGTTGCCTATGGACTCTCATTCCCCAGTCAATGATTGCATTCAAATTATTGATCTAGTATATTCTAGTCTCCCAGATTTGACTGATCAACACTTAATAGATCTGCATTAGGAGCTCTTTACAGATGGAAGCAGCTTTATGGAACAAAGACAACACAAATCTGGGTATGTTACATTTATTGGCTAACAGGTAATTGAGGCACAAGTCCTACTCCCTGGAACATCTGCCCAGAATACTGAATTGATTGTGCTGACTAGAGCCCTATATCATGGGGAAAATAAGCATACCAATATATTAATTCATACTGATTCCTATTATGCTTTTATGGTGATACATGCTCATGGAGCTATTTAGAAAGAGCTTATTTCTGTAAATAAGAAAGTTAAATTTGAGGCTCAGATTCTGGAATTATTAAAAGCAGTTTTTCTGTCTAAGCAGGTAACTATCAAGCACTGCTGGGGACATAAAAAGATAGACACTCATATTACTAATGGAAAAACTATGCAGGTTTGATGGCCAAGAAAGCAACCTAGAAAATGAATTGTCAATTGACTTTTATCTCCTCTTTTAAATTATATAAACTTGATCCCTATTATTCTGAAAAAGATTTAGAAAGAGCTAAAGAATGAGAATTCTCAAAGTATAGTGATCAAAATTGGCTTATGAACATGGAAGGTAAAGTTCTCCTTCCTGAAGTTCTTATCAGACCAGTGCTTGAGCAGATTCACCAAAGTACTCATTTTGGGAGAGGTGCCACCTTAAAATGGATATAGCCTCCTGGGGCTGGATCTAACTTGCAGAGAACCATTCAGATAGTATTTCAAAGCTGCCCCATAAAAAATAACCCAAAGCCTTCAGAGGGCTTACGGGCACTCTTGAAGAAAGGAGCTGAATGGAGAGGGATTTATCCAGGGAAAGACTTGCAGGTAGACTTTGTCATGATGTCATGAGTCCCTAAAAATTTACAATATCTGCAGGTCTTTGTTGACACTTTTTCAGGATAGGTTGAAGCTTACACAGCCAGGACTAAGAAAACTTCAGAGGTCACCAAAACCCTTTCAAAGGAAATTATTCCTAGGTTTGGACTTCCTTTAACTCTCCAAAGTGATAAAGGAGCAGCTTTTGTTGCCAAAGTTATTCAAGAAATATTTCAAATTCTAGGAATTTATTGGAAACTACATTTATCATGGACAACCCAGTCTTTGGGGAAAACTGAATGGATGAATAGAATTTTAAACAAGACTCTTTCCAAAATTTGTCAAGAGAGTTAACTTGGTACAAAGTGTTATCCCTTGCCCTGCTGATAATTCAGGTGGCCCCAAAAAGCAAGCTGGCACTTAGCCCCTTTGAAATTTTATATGGGAGACCATTCCTGAGAGTTTCCAATCAAGGCTTGGCCAATGATCCTTTGTCCCAAGAAATGGAGGCTTGTTTGTATATAAAACACTTTGGTAATATGCTAATTATTAATAGTATTTCTATGTTTGCTTTCAAGAGGCTCCAGTTTCCAATGGATATGCCCCTCCATCCCTTAAAGCCAGGAGACAAGGTACTGCTGAAAACTTGGAGGAACCAGCATCTCAAAGATCAACTGAAGCTACAGAGGATTGGCCCTTTTGAGGTGCTCTTGACAACTCACTCATTGGTCAAGCTAACTGGACTGAAAATATGGGTTGATCATACTCAGGTAAACTGGCTTCCTCTGAACTTAAAGGAAGGAGTCATATTGATCTTGTGAGAACTTATGTGATCTTAGATTATTATTTCAAGCCAAGCCCACAAGCAGATAGAATGCATTAGAACCTTGAATTTGGAATTGTAATTATTCTGTCAGTCATGTATTCCTTTGCCTGGAAGGACAATTCATTAGTCTGAATCTCCCAGACCACTGCTTCTTTAGCTCATTTATTAAAATGTTGGATATGTCACCCCAAACATCAGTCAGTTCCGGACTGTCATGATCCCTTCATTTAACCAGAGCACAACTTTTCTGATGTCCCAATATGTACCTTTGAATATGTCTGAGACCCTAGTAGAGTTGTATATTGGGTAAAGTTCACTTGGTTAATGATTGGGGCTCAAAAACCTTGTTTTTTCTTGGCCTCCCAATGGGATATCGCATCCCTACAAATCCTCAGAATCACAGAAATGGTAAGCAAGTATATTTCCCTAATGGGGACCCATATGAAACAGCCATAACAAAAATGTTAGACTCCGTCCTCCCAGACTACTGGGATGGATCTCCCCTAGATGGCTTTGACTTAACCACCTCAGACCCTTGGCTAAAAGAAATAGCCTTGCAAACTTATCAGTCATATAACTCCATAACTTGTGCCTCAGAGGGATATTTTTTGTATGTCAATAAAAAAGAGAGCCTTGGACCTATACATGATTAAAAAGAGAAATGATGGCCAATGTTTATAAAGATACTTATTCCTTTTTCCATATATTCCTTTTTCCATATATTATGACTCAGATATCAAACTCTGTTCCAGTTTCCTAAAATTGTTTTCATGATCAACTAGGGGAATTCTGGATGGAGACTCCATCTGGGGAGCACCACGAAAGTATCTCCCAGAGTATCTCCCAGGAGGAATCCCAGATGGGGATGGATATTTCTTTGGGTATACTTTACTTCCTTGGTAGATGTTGGCAGCTCAAAAACACATACTTCAAAACCTTTCTATAAACTTGAGGACCATTGCTAATGAAACCACATCTGTGATAGCTGCCCAACAGGAATCTTTAGACTCTTTATCTTGAGTGGTTCTTGATAATCACATGGCTTTTATTTATATCTTAGCAGAACAAGGGGGAAGTGTTTATGTTATAACTAATACCTCATGCTGCACGTATATAAATACCTCAGCACAGCTAGAAATGTATATTGATAAAATCAGACAGCATGTTTCTTGGTAGCAACATGTTGGAGAGGATGGACTGGAACTGGGAGATTGGGTCAGAACTCTTCTCTTGGATTCCTCAGGGAATTTGCTCTGTTCTTTCTGGCATCCTAAAATCTGGTTTTTCCTTTTTAATAATTATTTTTCTAATTTAACTCAGAGTGAATAAATTAATCAAATTTGGGTTGAAATGTTCTAAAACAATAGATAAAAGAACTCAGGTTATAATGTTGAAGACATCTAATCATCAACTTAAAACTCACGAGTACTTTCAGCAGCAGGCCCAGCATTTTTGTTCCTCATACTCCAACTATGTTTTATTTCATCAAGAAGGAGCCAGATAAAATGATACTCTGATTTCCCACAATTGAGTACTGAATGAAGAGAAGAGGGGCATTGTAATTGGCTCCATGAACAAACACAAATGACATCCCCACAATATACACCTTCCCTGTAATTTTCTTATGTTTTGTAACACTCAAGGACCAAAATATTATAGTCTTTCTTTTTAACTAACTCTTTTACCTTTTCAGTTGTCTCCCACAAACAGCAGACTCTTTGCAGGATAACAAAGCCAAGACTCTCCATCCATCAATAACCTGTGACTTCTGAATTAAACATCCTGCACATATTGCTTTCAACATAACCTGCTCCAAAACACATACAAACTAACAAAAGCTAAGGGAATTCATCACTACCAGGCTTGTCTTACAGAAATTGCTAAAGGAAGTTCTTTAAGCTGAAACAAAAAGCTGCTAATTAAGAACACAAAAGTTACAATAGTACATAATTTAAAGGTATAGGTAATACAGAGCCATATTCAGAATACTCCAGAACTGTAATGGTGATATATAAAGCAATTTTATCTGCAGTATGGGGATTAGAAGACAGAACTATTAATAAGATATAGTTAAAATAAATTGTCAAGGGATATGTATTAGAAAATGATGTAAATTCTACCATCAAACACACAAGATATGGGGGCTGGGATGAAAGTGCAGTGTTGTTTGCAATCAAAGTTCAGTTATCAGGTTGAAATGGACTATTATAAATATAAGATGTTCTATGTAAGCCTTATGGTAACCACAAACCAAAGACCTATAGTAGACATACTATGCAAAAATAGAAAGGATTCAAAGCATACCACCGGACCAAACTGTCAAATCACAAAAAAAGTCAGACAGCAGGAGAGAAACAGAGTCCCCCCAAAAAAAGAAGAAAAGAAAACTATTTATAAAAACAAAATGTCAGTAGTAAATTCTTATTATCAATAATTATCTTGCATGTAAGGAAATTAAATTAGCCAATAAAAAGACATAGAGTGGGTGCATGGATGAAAACTATAAGTTTCAACTATATGATGCTTATAAGAGACTCGCTTCATCTTTAAAGACAAACATACTTCCATGAAGGGAGGGAAAAGATATTTCATGCAAATAGAAACCAAAAGAGAATAGGGATAGTTCTGATATTTACTTCGGACAAAATATACTTCAAGTCAAAAACAGTAAGAAGAGTAAAAAAAGGGACATTATATAATGATAAAGGGGTGAATTTATTAAGAGAATATAACAATTATAAATATACATGCAATATTACATATTATATTCATAATCATAACATCATTTTGTATTGCACCTCATGAATAGATACAACTATAACATCAATTTACAACTTAAATTTTTTAAAAAATTAAATTAAGTTTAAAAAGTTTCAAGGCTACTCAATCAAAAATGGTTTCTATCTTTTTAAATGATACCTTCAATTAACATTACTGTGTATACTACTTTTCAAAAAAAGATGAAACATATGGTAATATTTTAAAACTACTAAGTAAAATGTAAAAACCGTCCTCCCAAAATATCAGCAGTCTAGAAATAATTACCTTAACTTGATAAAGAATATCTACAGTAGTCCTCAAGATCACATCACATTTAATAGTGAAAAACTGAGTGATTTCTTCCAAGCCAATTCAGCCTGTTTAACCATCCTTATTCAATAGTAAGGAGAGTTATAATTTCTCTAAGGCAAGGGAAAGAGAGTCTATTTACTGGAAATGCAGAAATAAAACTATCCTTATTTATAGATGCTATGCTTGCCTATATAGCAACTTATAGAAAATTTACAGATTAACAACACCTCCTAGAACTAAGTAAGGTCAACAGTGTCACAGGATGCAAAATCAACCCAGAAAAATTAATCACATTTCTATAAACTAACATTTAACATGTGGAAATCAAAATTACAAACAAAATACTCTTTATAATAATTTAAATTGTGATTCTTATGTATACACTAAACAAAACATGTAGATGATTTGTATTCTGAAAATTATAGTATGCAGATTAAAAATCAAAGACCAAAATAAGTGTAGAGATCTATCATTTTCATAGATTGTAATCATCAGCACAATAAATATATCAGATACATCCATAGTGATCTAGAGGTCATACCTCATATAAAAACTATCCTAAAATCACACCCTTAAATTAAAATAAAAAATATTAAACTTTTTGGGGAAAATGAGAAAGACTTCAGGATATAGGGCTAGGCAAAGAGCTCTTACACTTGATTTAAAAAGCATAATGTATGAGAGGAAAAACTGATGACAAATCAGATCTCTTCAAAATTAAAAACATTTCTTCTTTGAAAGTTCAAATGAATAGGATGAAAAGACAAGTTACAGACTAGGAGAAAATATTTCCAATCCATATATATGACAGATGACTAGTATATAGACTATACTAGGAACTCTCAAATCTCAACAGTAAAAAAACAAACAAAAAATGAATTAAAAAATGAACAACAAATATGAACAGACATTTCACCAAAGATTATATACAGAAAAATGAAAATTAAATAAAATTTGATACCACCTAACACTCACGATAAAGGCTAAATTTTAAAAAATCATGACAAAACAAAATTATGTGAAGATTTAAAGAAACTGATTCACTCATACATTGCTAATAAGAATATGAAATGATTCAGGCACTATGAAAACAGTTTGGCAGTTTCTACAATAGTAAAGATGCAATTACCCATGATAGCATTTGCACTTTGGGGTATTTCTCAAAAAGAAATTGAAACTTAAGTTCACACGAAACTCTGCCTGTGAATGTTCAGATCAGCATTATTTGTAATACTCCAAAACTGGAACAAGGCAAGATATCCTTTGAAAGTGAAAAGTTAACAAACTCTGACACATATACACCATGGAATAATATTCAGTTAGAAAAAAGAATGAATTATTGATGCATGCAAAAACTTGGAAGACTCTCCTGGGAATTATGCTGAGTGAGGAAAACTAATTCCAAAAATCCCATATTAATAATATATTATTCTATGTTTACAGTATTTTTGAAATAGCAGCATTTGAGAAATAAAGGACAGATTAGTGGTTGCCAGGAATTATGAATGAGGCCCTGGAGTGAAGTGAGTATGGTTATAAAATGGCAAAAAAAGGGATCCTTGTGGTGCTTAAACTTTTCAGTATCTTGACTGTGGTGGTGTGTACATGAGCATACTTAAGTGATAAAATTGTACAGAACGTACACACACACACACACTCACATGAGCACAAGTAAAACTTGGACATTTTAAATAAGATTGATGAATTATATCATTGTCAATATACTGATTGCAATATTACACTAAAATTTTGAAAACTGCTATTACAATGCAAAATTGGGCAAAGTCCAAAAGAAAAGATCTCTCTACATTGGTTCTTCCTTTTTTAAATTTTGAGATGGGATTTTACAATGATGCTCAGGTTGCCCTCACACTCTGGGCTCAATCAGTCCTGCCACCTTAGCCTCCTGAGTAGCTGGGAATACAGTCATGTGCCACTGCACCCACCTTCTCTCTGTATTATTTTTTTAACAGTATGTGAATTTACAAATATCTTAATAAATATTTCAACTACTAACATTTATAGACAAATAGGGTAAACAGTGTAGAGTTTCTTTTCCTGTCATATATCAAACAACTCTGTTCCCCAGAAAAACAATCAGTTCTTTTTATACTTCCAAGGGTAGATCAAAAAAACAAAGTTGTATTAATATGTGTGTATGTGTAAAAACTTTGTAGTACACTTAGCACCAGTAGCAGAACGTATTTTTATATCTTAAAATTTTTATTTAAATCTTTCATAATGATATCCCTCTATTAATACATGAAGAAATTTCTTATTCTATGTCTGTACAATATTCTATTTTATGGCTACCCCATAATTTATTTATCCATCTCTTTGTTTTTAATATTTTTCTCTTAAAAAACAATGCTGCAATAAATAACCTTGTGTAATTTATTTTATGCCTCTAGCTGCAGCAAGTATGTCTGCAAGTTACATTTTTAGAAATAGAATGGTTTCATCCAAACATATGTGCTTATATAATTTATTAAGAATTGCCATAGTATCCTTGGAGGTTAGATCAGTTTATACTATCACCAAATATATACGAATACTTTTATTTTTTCTAATGTTTTTGCCAGAACAACATGAAATTAAACTTTCTTAATAATTGCAAATCTAGTAGGAAAAAATGAGGTCTAAGTACAGAAGTAGCAGTATGACTTGTGAAATGTTGAGTCACAACTGTTTTTTGTGTGTTTTTTTTTTTTTTACTTTTGTGGTCTTTTAATGATTCTTCCAAGTAACACTGGGTAAATCAATCAAGAATCATTATGAAAGCTCTCATGAGTTGCTTAAATATAAGATTAATGAGTTTATAGAATATTTTCATAAGAAGTTCAAGAATTTACAGTCTGTAAATCAATAGTAGGATAATAGACCATAGTTATCAATATAAATAGAGATCCAACTTTGAAAAAGCATATTTCTTTCTCTGGACATAGCTTAATTATTAATATGAATCTTGTTTTCTATTATTATTATTATATTTTTAAATATTTTTCAAAACTGTGGGCTAGACTCCAGCTATTTTTATAGTTTAGTCTTTAGAGCACACCATTTCCAGTAAATTTCTTTACCAGAATCTCAGAATAGACAGCAATCTGACACATACATAAATAATTTGGGTTGTGTATAATTTGGGGATTTTACATTTTTAAATTATTATAAATTTTAATAAGGTACAAAGAAAATTACTTGGAGATAGTGCTCATGTTTAGAAATGAAGAAACTAGCATTAATAACTAAGGGTTGAAATCCAACACAATGAAATGATAGATAATCATAGTAAGAGCCATATTTGAAACTACAATCTAAAGAAATCATTTGATTTTCACAATGTATCATCCTATAAACTGCCATAATATGGCAGTCATATTCTATTGGCTTATGAGTACTACTGAGCATAGTGATGTGATGTTGTGTATAAGATACATTGCAAATCTAATTGGCTATGTCACTAACATACATCCGTTCTACTTGTTTACAGGGAATTTATTTGTGTCTGTCTTTACCTAATAGATAGTCTGTTTACTCACAAAATAAACATGTTTTTAAAAAGCAAATGTCACAAAGTGTCGGAAATGTATCATGTACTCCACTCCTGTCTGCATGTGAGTTAGAAAATTTGCAGGCGAGAAGGAAAAAAAAATCTTTCAGTCAGATGACAAGTTTACTATATTTTTTCTCTTCTATATGACAACTAAACTAGATTACAGGACTACATGAAGATATTCTTTCTCTGACAGTGAGCACTGATTTAACATAGAATTCATTTTTATTGGCCTAATATCATTTTTCTTTGTAATATTCAGTAACAACTTAGAAAACTTGTACTCCTAATGCAAGCAACTGAGAATGAATAAGCTAAATAGAAAGATAGTTATAAAAACACATTTTATTTTTTTGTAATGAGAATATACTTTGATACATGTTAAAATATTTTCATAACTTCGTCTTTACTGGAACAATTTTATGTAGTATTATTAAGCAAGAAAATTTAGCACCAAATTAAAAAAATTATTTTAGATGCATGTGAACTTCGTGTTGAGAAATGAATTAACTTACATGAGAGAATTTAGGTTTTAAATTGATTTCCACTAATGGATATAGGGATCTATTATAAATAAGTGATAGATGATATTAGATGTATAGATAGATAGGTAAATGATAGAAATCTACTTATTTATATGCATGCATATATACATACATGCATATATATGTACATATATACACACACATACACATTTACAGAACCAATGTAAATTAAAATAATTATTCGCTTTTGAGGACATGGCAAATCATAAATAAAATAGCCCAAAATTTAATACTGAGAATTTGTTCAGTAGTAGCAGAAATGAAGTATACAATTTAAAAATTGCTATCAGTTAATCATTCAAAGTTCAAATATTACCATTTGAAAAGTATGTTTAAAAGTTGACTATTTTAATTATTTTAATGACAGTTCCTTAAGCACTTGACAGGTATCATGTACCTCTTTAGTTTCAAAACCTCACTTAATGCCAGATGTCAGAAGTCAGAAGAAAAAGAGAAGTCTGTAAATTTTTGAGCTAGAAGTCTGGCAAAAGAAAACATGTAAATACTACACAGGGAATATAAATAATGTGAAATTGTCTACCCATCTTTCTCATACATCTCTTCCTTCCTCAGCACCTCTCCCCTAAATCATAAAAGCCTTGTCCTCTCTTAAATTCAGAGGTGTAATCAGGCGATGCCTAATTATGAAATCCCACTGAGACCATCAACAACCCAGATGCATTCCCTGCCCCCTTCTTTTTAAGTTACCATAAAATAACTCTCAACTGCAAAAGTTGCAGATACCAAATGAAATCACCTTTTGTCAAATCCAAACAAACTAGAGCTGAGAGAGCATGAAGAGAGAGGGCTCATGTTTACATGTCTCAGTTAAAGACTGTCTCAAGGACTTTCTAAAATAACCCCACAAAAAGCTTTTATTTTTATTTATTTATCTTTTTAAGACTGCAGCAATCCTTTTTAGAACTTCAGCTGGAGAGTCCCTTCAGTTAGAGATCCCTGACATAGAAGAAATTTCTGTAGTTCTGGGTAAATAAATGTCAAGAGGTATACATCAAAGGTGTGGTGCCTAGAATGCTACTAAAGAACCATTTGGGAGAGAGGTCTTCAATTTCTTATGGTATGAAAAGTGTTACCCAGTATCAGATAAGATGCTCTTGAAAGAATACCTGCTCAGTAATATCATCTCCACTAATGATCTGATGCCTTTCTGGCTTTGAGTCTGTAAAATCAATGACTGTTTCCAAGCAGCTTATGTGAACTTCCCTTGCCAGTAAAAGCTTCCCTTTATCCTCTTCTCTTCAGATGTGTATATGGCTGGCCATAGCTGTGCATCTGGGTTTTATAATCCTCATTTCTAATTCCCAACTAAATTCAACATATTTGGAGATATTTGTACTGTGTTTTTGCTGTTGTTGTTGTTAACACACTTAGGGATAAATGACTTGGGACTATCTCTGATTTCCCTGATTCTTCTACACCATGAATATGAATAGTTAAATAAAAGTTGTCCATATGCTGTAGAGGCTAAGGTGTCCATATGTTGCAGAATAGAGAAGAACTTAGATTTCCCATTCCACAAAATAGTATCCTTTTGAATATAAAGTATATTGTCCAAATAGAAATCTGGCCTATCTTCAAAGCTAAATATAGTCCTCTAAAACAAAATCTGTGTTTCTTAAACGTGGATTACCATTGACAGAAAAGAAATCTTGTGTAATGTTTGGTAAAAATGCAGACTCCTGAGGCTTACTTCAGGACTACAGAATTGGAATCTGGGACTGGGTAACAGATATACATTATTAACAAACAATCCTGGTGATTTATTTGAAGATTACTGATTTGAAATAGATTTTCCAAAAATGCAGACACTCGAGTTCAAAATAATTACGTTTTACAGGATAAGTATTTATTAGTTTTGAATAATAACACCAATTCTACAAAAGAATGAAGTTCTGCTTTTTATATGGAAGTTTTCTAAATGTTTTACACGTGTTGCAGCAATGAAAATGTATTCTTGGATTTCTGATTGTGAGGAGTGTAATTAACTCATGGTCTCAGATGCTGCATTCTGTAATTCATCAAAGCACATATGTAAAAGCTACACTTCCATAGGCTTCTCTCAGACAATGACTAAATGTGGTAAGAATACTAAATAGGCCTAGAGAGACACAGGACACTGTGGATAAGTGAATTTGGCTTTAGGACTCCCCATTTACTTTGCCAAAACCATCATAGGACTGCCGCGTAGTCTTCATAGTAGTGCACCATAGTCTAAGACTATTCCTACCTGTACCTTTCCTCCTTTCCTCTCTCCTTTTCAAGAGTTAGACCTGAATTGCAGTCTGACAACATTCCTAGAATTCTCTGGCTATCTCTCCATTTATCCTTGGATATGTAATACTATTTTGGCATTAGTTTCTTGGAGGCTCCAGTTAATTTAATCCTAAAATAAACTGTAAGAGTGCTATAATTATCTCTATTTTATAGAATAGGTGAATGTTATTTAAAAAAATAAAAACTTGTTCAATGTTAAAGATTTAGTAAATGATAGAGAAGATAGTCAAACTTAAACTATCTGGCTTTGGAGTTTATGCTCTTAATGAATATACTACATTACAATTATTATTTGTCAATTAAAAAGAAATATTATCCTGGATGGAGCTGGAGCCCATTCTTCTAAGTGAAGTATCACAAGAATGGAAAAACAAACGCCACATCTACTCACCATTAAATTGATACTAATAGATCAACACTAATCTGCACATATGTAAAGTAACATTCATAGGGTGTCAGGCAGGCAGCGGGGAGGGGATGGATAAATCCACACATAACAAACGTGGTGCATGCTGCCTGGGGGATGGGCATGCTCATCAGATGATGCAAAGGCAATTTATGTAATCAAAGCGTTTGTTCCCCTGTAATATTCTGAACTAAGCAAAAGAATAAAAATAAGTAAATACATACATAAATAAATAAATAAAAGAAAAAATATGCTATATTGTTTTGTTTTGGTGATTATAAAAATGAATGAACTATGCAATATGACTTAAATTACTATAATTTATGGTAGTGACATAATACTTCCTTTTAAATATTATTCAATTCTAAGAAACGACAGTGAGCTAACACCGTTTATGCTATCC
>VBSM01002608.1:28626486-28643956 GCA_008086735.1 Cheirogaleus medius
AAAAAAAAAAAAAAAAAAAAGAAAATTAGCAAGTGGATGATTTAGAGGATAATTTAGATGGATATGAGAATGGAGCCTTATTGAAGAGAAGAGGAAGGACATCATTGAACACTAAATGAAATCTGCTTGCACCTTGATCTTGCACTTCCCAGCATCCAGAACTGTGAAAAATAAATTTCTGTTCTTTATAAATTACTCAGTCTGTCGTATTCTGTTACAGCAGCACAAAATGGATTAGGATAGTGGACTATGGTTTGCAGTTTGCCAATTTCCAGATTTC
The DNA here is from genome assembly GCA_008086735.1 of Cheirogaleus medius. Lineage (NCBI taxonomy): Eukaryota > Metazoa > Chordata > Mammalia > Primates > Cheirogaleidae > Cheirogaleus > Cheirogaleus medius. Next base: position 28,626,767 of record VBSM01002608.1, read on the forward strand.
ATTTTAAACTAAATTAAGTAAATTAAAATTAAAACTTAAATGCTGCACCCCCTTGTCCTAAACATGCACACTTTAGCATGCTCTGTTTTTATTTGTTGTTGTTTTGGTAGTTTTCACTTTTTTTTCCTACCTCTTGCCATATAAAATATGATCAACAATTTAGCTCTATGTAGATAGAGATATACTCTTTTATAAAGTGTTCTTGCTTTACACATTTCTTTACTCACCATTATTTTCTATATTCTATAGAATGTTTTTGCAATGATTTCTTTTCTTCCTGAAGTACTTCTTTTAAGATAGTTTCCCAAACAACATTCTGAAAATCTCTATGCCTAAGATTATATTAATATTTACTGTGCTTTCACATTAACTGATAGTTTAGCTGGCTATAAAATCTAAGTTTAATATTCTTTTCTTTTTAAATATTAAATATATTATGCAGTCTTCTGTGTGTTATTTCTAAGAAGTATGCCGTAAATATGATTTTTTTTTTTACTATGCATGTGTTGCTCTTTCATTATGTAGTAAGCAGAATAGTGTCCTCCCCAGTGTTCCTACCCTAATTTCTGGAACCCATGAATTTATATTAAATAGCCAAAGATAATTAACACTGTAGATGTAATAAATGTTGTTAATCAGCTGAGATGGAAAATTATCCTGAGTTATACAAGCAGGGTCAAGATAGCCTCAAGGGTACTTGAAAGTGGAAGAAGGAGTCAAAAGAGCAAGTCAGAGTGATTAGTATGGGAAGGACCCAGCCTGCCATTACTAGCACTAAAGAAGGAAGAAAGGGGCCACGTGCCAAGGAATGCAAATAGATTCTGGAAAGGCAAGGAGATGGATTATCCCGAAGAGACACCAGAAGAAATACAACTCTACCAATACCTTGATTGATTTTAGCCCAGGGAGACTTTTTGTCAGACTTCTGAACTCCAGAACTATGAGGTAATGAATATGTGTTGTTTTATGACACTATGTTGGCAAATTGTTAACGTAGCTATGGAAAACTAATGTACCCTCCAATGCTTTACCAGTTTCTCTGTCATGTCACTAATGTTTGAGAATTTTACTATAAGATTTCTATACATTTTCTCTTACCTGTCAAGTTTGACAATATGTGATCACTTTTATACCAATATTTTTGACCATATATGTGCAAATATATATGTATCATGAGGGAGGAGGGTAAAAAGAATAGTAGTGATTGGCTACATTGTCCAAATCTATCCACTACTTTCTAGAGCTGGGATTTTATTACACCATGATATAACTCAGCTGATCACGGGCACACTAGGATGGAACTGTTATTTTTCTGTATTTCACTATAATCTCAATGATCTTCCATTGGCATAATAGAGGAGGAAAAAAGGCAGAAGGAAAATATAAAGCAAAATCATAGGAAACCCCTTCCCTATGTAAATACAAAGAAGGAAGAATGGGTAAGAAAAGAACAGCCCACATTTAAGGCATGTTTCAGAAGGACAAGCCTAATGAATAGGCCAGAGGAGATCATTTGACCTAAGCCCTTTTCTTCTTAATCCAAGAACATCATTTTGTTCCATTACACATGAATAACTTAAGAAACATAAAATGATATTTTTTAGAATTATCCTTGTAGAAGAATAAAGAGTGCCAGCCTACTTTACCAATGTCTTTAGAGTCAAATTAATGACAAATATATTAACATAGAGCATGCATCCAAGATGAATGCATTGGCATTTATGCATCACTAATTATTTTTGTTTTTGTTACCATTTATTTATATAAACTTTTGATAAACCTTTGTTTATGTATGACTGCAAAGAGCTCCTGTGTTATTTTTTAATGGACTACTTGAACAAACTGGGGACAGCATTATTAACGTGATAAAAATCTGTGGAAGAATGTTTGTGTCACATTTTGTCATCTACAGTGATATAATCTAATGTGAAATTGATGGAGGGCCTCATGAACCTGTCAGCCAGATGCAGTTGCAATTTAATTCGTTCAGTCTTTTATCAGTTATAATCCATTTACAACAAGAAAGTTGAAATTTAAACAAGCTGACCTTTGAAAATATTCCATGTTTGACTTCAATATTTTTTCACTACTACAACTGAATTTTATTATAAAAACAAAATTTATAAAGATACAATGCATTTTAAGATATATTGTGGAGCAGGCTTACTATAACAATAGTAGAAATGTATTTTCAAGTAATATTCTCTTTCTATTAATCGTGCTTCATAATCAAAGTTGATGCTGACATATATTACTCAAAACAATGAACTACAATGTGATGAGAAACTGATATCCACTTGCAAAAGGGGTATAAATATAACCTAATCTGAAGTTAGAAATTGTGGGTTTGTTTTTAAAGGCTAGACACTTTGATACTTCTTTCTTTTGAATTCAATAGGTATATGAGGCTGTTATGAGAACTGGATAACACATCTGATTTTGCAAAAAAGTGATACTTTGATTACAAGAGAGTTATTGCAATATACACAGAGAACTAAATCACAGTCAAACAAACAAACACAGTCAACAAAACTTTAGAGATCTGTTTTTCAAAGTGAGTGCTGCAACCCATTAAGGGGACATAAAACTAATTTACAAGGATGATATTAACATTTAAAAAGTAAAATGGAAATGTTAAAATATATCACATACCATGAGATATTTCTGAATGAAACTTTTATTATATATGTCTGTGAATATGCTTGCTGTTTTACCATGTAAAATGCATGATCTATTAGAGGTTGCAGTAAAAAAAAAATGTTTGAAGTCAAAAATCAGAGGGCTCAGAATGATGTGATTTAGATCTAATTACTTATATGTAGGGCTTTGCTATAAGTTTATTTGAAATCCTTATAATAATAATAATTAACATGTATTGAGCTTCTATTGTATTACAAGGACACTGTTCTAGGCTAAACACCTACACATGCAATTTATTCTCATAAAATTCTATGTGATAGATGACATTATCTCCAATAATGAAGACAACTTAAGCTAGTTGTCCAAATTCACATAACTAGGCTTGTATTATCCTTAAATGTTTAAGAAAGAAGTAGGCATAGTATGGGTTAATATCATTCAACCTTTATGGACAATTATATGTGATGTATAAGAAGTAAAATTGAAGAAATTATTCAGAATATATATTAAGACATCTATGAAAATATATTAGAGATTTCGCAAATTACAGAAGATCAATTTTAAGTAGATTTAGAAAAGAAATTTTATTACTTTATGCAATCAAGAGGGCACATTTATTGTTAGGAACAATGGTTGCCAAACTTGAATCTCTTGACCTTTTGTCTTTGCTTCTTTAGGCAGATCTTGATCATTTTCTCTTACAGATTCTATGTTTTACAGCTCTATTCAACAGCTTCTGCCTTTGACCAGGGGACCATTGGGAAAATGGTGAGGAAGGCTAATCTGCCCTCTGCTGTCATATTGTATTCCAGTGGATCCCAGTTGATCACAGTTTTCAATATAGTAGAGATTAACTCTGCCAAGCAAGGGACGCAAAATTAGAGAGAGATGTTTAGTTCGATCCTGGGGCAATCACCTTTCCTAATTTCTCTGCCTCTTTCTGCATATTTCATTTTTAGGCAGTTCACTAACTTTAGCATGGAGCAGTGAATATAGTTTTTGAAATTGGGTAATTTATATTTATAGGATTGCTAGTCTTCAATAGTCTTGGATTGCCAGAATCAGGAAGAATAGAACTTTCTTAACAAAAATGTTCTTCACTGAATATGCTGAATAATAATATTATAAGAGTAGCCAGAACATTTCAGTACTGTGCTTTTACACACACACACACATACACAATGTTCCAGAGTCTCAGAAATAGTCGATATGTGCTTGGAGTTCAAAGCACTTCAAAGTAATTACTTAGCCAACTGATTTGTAACCATATCGCAAAATGACAAAGCAAATTCTATGTTGTAAGCAGTCCTAAAACTCTTCCTACAATTTGTTAAGTATGTTTAAAGAAGTACCAGATCTCATATTTTTGTGCTAAGTGAGATTTGTAGACTTTTCCCAGAGGGTACAGTATTAAAGGCCAGATTAATTAATGGACTGTTTTGGTCAGATTGGGCTGCCGTAACAAAATACCATGAACTGGATGGCTTAAACAACAGGAGCTATTTCTTTACAGTTCTGGAGGCTAGAAGTCCAATATCTAGATACTAGCTTGGTAAAGTTTTGGTGATGGCTCTCTTTCTTGGTTTATAGACAGCTGTCTTCTTGCTATTTCTTCTAAGGACAAGGGAAGAGAGAGAACAAGCTCTCTGGTGTCTCTTCTTATTAGGACACTAATCCCATCATGCGGACTTCAAACTTATGACCTCATCTAAATCTAATTATCACCCAAAGGCCTCATCTTCAAATACCTTCATATTGGGGGCAATTAGACTTACTTCAACATGAACTTTTTTTTGGAGGTACAATTTAGTCCATAGCAGAAACAGTGTTTAAGCATTGGATTAGGGGGACATCTGGTTAGCTGATGCTGATTAATATAAACAGAATCTTAGACACCTCTTTTTAGATATATCCCATTACAGTACCTCTCATAATGTCTGGCATACAGAAGGCACTTAAAAATATTGAATTTGTGATGAAAGAACTCTTCAAACCCAACATATTGAAGACAATATGATACAGTGGCTGTGAATTCATATTCTAAAGGGGACTGCCAAGAATTGAACTTGACTTTGCCACTTATTTGCTATATAATCATTGAAAAGTACTGAGCTCTCTGCTTTAACTTCCTCAACTATAAAATGAGGATAACAATAGTCCCTATAAAAAAGAATTGTTGTAAGAATGAAATATGTTAGTATAAAGTGATTAAAACAGTTCCCAGTACATTATAAGTGCTACATAAGCTTTAGTTTATTAATATTTGTTTTTCAAAATTCAGTTTATTACATTTATAATCTTTGAAGTCACTCCCCTCTCCTTCAATATTCATGGCAGTTCATGATGCAATCATCCACTCAGTGGCTCAAACCAGAAATCTGACCCATTTCTCTTTCCCTCTCTTTCTCCTTCTTCTTCTTTTTTTTAATACAGCATTTGTTTATTCTTTAAGGTAAAGCTAAGAAGCTCTCCTGTTTCTTTCCATTAAATTATCTCTTGAGAAACTTTCACTTCCTTGGATTTAGCCTGTTATCAATTGGTATTTCAACAAGAATTAGAATTCTTCTTAGTAACTTTTATTTTATTTTTTGTTTGTCTCTCACATGATAATAAAATAAATAACATAATGAATGCTTCATAAATATTTGTTGAAATAATTGAACCGGAGTCTACATTGTGGAAGAAAAATGAATGTGGCGTATAAGGTCACTTTATATGGCAATATAACATTTTTATATGTGGGGTGAGGAGGTGGAGAACTTTTCCTAAAAGTAGATGAGTCCTGATAGAAATTTTTATGTGTTTTAGGGAAGTCTGTTGTGGTTAATGATCTATTTAGTTTTATGTTTATAATGGCTATAATGCTCTCCTAAAAATACTTATCAAAGACTGAAATTTTTCAATAAAGAGATCCACAAGCAACTCATAAGCCTCTTTGTCACTTTGATTTCTAGTAAGTGGCAAAATGACACTTTCTTTGCTTCGGTTTGTTGTTTCTCTCAGCAACTCCCTAGGAGGTTAGTGAGTTCTGAAATGCTTGATTGGTCAGAGAAAGAAAAAGAAATAAGAATAAGGAAAAAATCTGAAACCCATACAAGAAGATTAATATTTGAATGGATTAAACTATATTTAATAACTATGAAAACTATATTAATTAAAATAATTTTTATAAAGTATTTGCAAGAGATGGGAAATACACACACACACAATTTTTTTTTCCTGTGACGTAGTGGAAACTGTATGAGATCTATCTCTTACAAGCTGGGTGATAAAAGCAAAATTAGGAGTTTTGGACCATAGCTTCCTCACTGGTAAGCTAGATTTATATAACTACTTGACTATGAAGATTAAATGAACCAATACCTAAAGTACCTTGTATTTTATACATATGTTGTTTTTATATAACCATTTACCTTTTAGTTAAGTGAGTGATGATTTTCTAAGCACCAAAATTCTTAATTTTGTGAAATTAGTCAAACTATTATAAAGAACTAATTAATTTAATTCCTTATATGTATTTTTGTTTTAAATATATTAAATTTATTATATAAAATATATTTATATATACTTGATGCATATATGCCTTTCATGTATATACACATGAAATATTTTATACTACTGTTCTGCAAAAAGTTGCAGAAGCTAATAAATACCAGCTGTTTTTTGTCAACTCCGACATGCCTTTATTTTCTGACCTCTAAGTTAGATATCAGGTTCACAATCATATGTTGTTATTGTTATTGTTGTTTTATACAATGATATAGCTAGTAATCTCAGATGAAGGATTTGGTTCTGGCCACAAATAACTTCATCTGGTTACAACATTAAATAATTACTACTGGTCTTAAATGCCAGAATAGTTTATGTCGGCAAAACATTTTGTTGAAAAATATTTGTTAGTTTCCTTTGTTTGTTCTGTCTTCATGTTCCTTTCCTAGTTGGAAGTAATTCTGTTGAGAAAGCTCAAGGTGTAATGCAAATGTTTATTAAATGTGTATTCAAACCCTGAAGTCATAGGACAGGTGAACTACTGCGGTTCTCACATATTGCAGCTTGGCTAGTAGGTGCCTTTGTATTAGAAACTATTTTTTCCTAGGAAATGACTGTAATGAAGAAGTCAATGACCTGTAAATTACAACTAAAATGTTCAAGCTGGTTTTGTAGACAAATGCTTTTGATTATAGGCCACAATGTCTAGAGTTCAATTTCTGTTTAGGCAATGACCTTACATTTTGTTGTTCTTGTTCTTGTTGCTGTTGCACTGTTGTTAATGGTTTTACATGAACTTTAAAAAAGGTGGACATAAAGATTAGAAAGATTGAGCTTTTTTATTTCTAACTTCAACAATCACAGAAATCAACCAACTAAGAAAAAAGGAATAGGGACAAGGATAGGAGAAGAAAAAAATCTCCCATTTATGTTCTTTTTATACTAATTAATTTTATTAGTTAGATCATGATCAGTGGCCACAATGGGATACCTGTAGAAAGAAATAAACCCAAATCAATTTCTTCAGCCTAATTTGTGGATTATATTTTTCTATTTTCCACATTAAACTGCTGTGATTAATTTCTCTTACTTTTTCTACTAGATTATTTTGTTGCCATCTGACAGCCATGGTTTGGGGAGACATAACTTACCAAACATGAGCAGAATTCCTCTAAGGACTCAAAGCGATTCATAAAACCAGTGCCCACTTGTCTAATAATCAAAATATATCATTTGTTTGTAGACTCTTCCTTTTCAAAAATCATCAGAAAATGACAACAAAAAAAGTGATTACTCAACATTTAAGAAGTATAAGTCACTATTGAAATAATTATTTTCCTTTTCTTTTTCAGATATTGTAGAGTTATAGACAAAGAGCATAAACACATTAAGCTAAGCAATCTTACATTGAGTGTCTAAGCTTCATTAAGCTAATGTTACAAAGTATCTCTCCAGCCATGAAAGGTATCCTAATTGATGTCATTTGAAAAGTAGAACAATCACAGAATTTATAATATTTTTCTCATGCAGTCTGTCTTCACCTTTGGCATGAATACTTCAAAATAACAGATATTTCAAAGGTGACTTATGAATGAGATTGGAAAATCTTAAGAATTCACTTCTGTACCAATTTTTTATTTCCTGGTAGCTTTCCAGCTTAATTTTAATAAGAAAATTAGAAACAGGTTTTAAACATAGTCTTGTAGACATCCTGGGATATGAGGATGTATCTATGAGTAGGGCAAAATTGGAACAAAGGGAATTTTGTGTTTTTAATAGCTCTTTTCCATTGTCCCAACTTTCTTTTCCCCCTAATCCCTCTCCCATAACCTTTTGTCAAAACACAACTGAGTGCTATCAGATTATGTAGGTGATCTCTCTGTATTAGTCAATAAAATCACCTTGTCCTACAAAATGCCTTTCTATTGTCAAAATTCTCTGAGAGCCTAAGATCTGCACCTGATGTGATCTGCTATTTTCTCCTAAGGTGTATAGGTCTTACTGTGTTGACACATATTTTAGCATTACCCATTTTAGATGAAACTTTATCACAAAAAATAATACTAATTATAGGAATTTCTGGGTTTTTTTAGTAAGCATATAAAAGAGAGATTTAGAATAGATTAACAGGATGCTCCTAATTATGTTTACCTATTTTAGGAAATATTAATACTTTGGCATAGGGTGGCAAGGAAAAATCCCATCTATGAAACTGACATGTGGCACAGATTATCTAGAAATTTTAGATAGTAGAGTACAAATTTAGATATTTGGAATTCAAGTGACCTTTTCATGACTTGAATGGCTAAGGAAGTAAAAATTTATGTATAGCTCTAAAATTCAATCTATCAAATACATTGCTTTTTTAAATACTCAGCCAAAGACTAAATTTTCATGTATTTTTTTACCTATAAGATTGCAAACTGGAAAAGTGAAATTGGCCCAATTTCAATATTAAGTTTACATGTAATATAATAGAATCAGGTTTATTCTGACTGCTTAAAAATGCTAATAATGCTAAAATGGCTGTCTCTAGAGCTATCTTTTTCAAACCAATATTGGCACACAGTGAGAGATGCAAAAAAGAACAATACAAATTATTGAACAGTTGGAAGATTTAACTCTTGGAGGAATGTCTATCGTACTCTTGACGAGGATATAATTCACAGGTGCAAATTCATAAAAGGGAAACAAACAACTAAGAAGAGAATAAATCACCTAAGATTTAATTCACAAGAATTTATTAATAAGAATTAATTTATATATAAACACAGTAATGAAAAAGAAGTATTATAATATGTAAACTAATTACAGATGCATTTTAAAATTACAGATACATTTTAAAAATTACAAGTGATTTTCCTTAAATATTCTAGAATATCTGCAACAGTGGATTTACTATTAAAGAATGTAAGATATTTCTGGTTCAGAACACATTTTATTACCTGATATTTTTCCCATGAACTTAATCTGTTAATCAAACCAACAGCTGGTATATATCACTTGGATATTAGGAAACATAATTGTTTACCTGTTAGAGTTTATATTATCAATTCAAAAGGCTTTGCCCTTTGAATCAATTGAGGGCTCAAATCAGAACATATGAAAATGTTCTCTTTTACATTATTTATTTTTGAGACAATATTATACAACCTAGAATCATTTAAAGTCCTATTGTAATGTATTTAGATGTAAATAATTGTATATTGAGACAACTTTTGAAATTTCATAATGTTGCCTTATCATTTCTTATGGCTTTTCAAATATAACAAATTTGTTTATATAATTTCAGTGAAATTAAGGATATACACATTATATACAGTGACATTTGCAGCAAAAAATAGCTGAAATATCATTGCGAAAATGCCGTATAAATCTACAAAAATCATATAATTTTGAAGGAAGACTAGAGCAAAGAATTATGTAGGTTAAAGACAGATTTTAATTATTGGGGTAAGGTTTTCTTATATAATTAATATGAGTAAACTTTTATTTTTCCCAAATATAAATGGATAAAAGATAAATTGTCATGCTACATTTCACAAAGAAACCTAAATTTTATATCTGAGACCTAACAGAGTTCTAAAATGCAATTATCATCCAAGTAGGCTTTATACAACTGAAAATGAATTTGTGACTTCCACCAGCAATGTTTGGACTATTAAACACAGAGTTGTCACATATTAGCTGACTTAGGGGTGAATCTTTGTTTTATCATTTTAATGGAAATTGATATAAAAACATAAAGATGCATAAATTTAATAAAGAAAATATGACCATAAATAACTAATAATTATATTTAGTATTTTATATATAATGTGTGTGTATACACACACATATACATACACACACTCTCTCTCTCACTCTTGAATGCCCTGACCTTAAGTAGTGTTTATCTATTATTTATCTTTCATTCAGCTTTGTAGAGAAATGTAATTTAATAGTTATTTCCTGACTTCTGTAAACTTATACATATCCAGAGTCAAAGAAATAGGGGCAAACATATATTTAAATGATGTGTGTCCAGTAACTTCATTTTTCTACCATTAATTCCTACATATTCTTCCATAGCAAAATCCAAATGATTGATTTGTCTATCAATCCATTACAGTGCAAAGTAAATATCAGTCTTAAGCACAACTGCTCCTAAATACTTAAGCATACATATTATTAGAGTTCAGTATTTTTGATAGCTCATATTTTCTCATGAGAAAAAGGTTTTTATAGATGATATAAAATTTACCAACTATTATTTTCTTTACTTAAAACATTTAGTGTCCTCTCGAAGTTCACAAAGATCTAATCACATGTTTTACTTTAGAAGCTTTATAGTTCCAAAAGCTTATAAGTCTATATCTTTAGGTAAGTCTGGAACTTTCATAGGATCGTAATCCATGTTGTTAATTTTAGCAAATAGTGCAAGATAAGCATTGAGATTTATTTATTTTTCATATTTGTATATCCAGTTCTTTCAAGACAATTTGTTAAAAATAAATTTCCCTTCCCAAAATAAATTGCTCTGGCACTCAAGTTGAACAACTGAAAGTAGAGCTGTGGGGTCATTTCTGGAAACTTTCTATCAATGTACTTCTGTATTTATATGTATATAATCTTGAAATCACCTAATGTATGATGAGAAATTCTATTCTTCAAGATTTTACCATGAATATTCTAGATTTTTTTCTATTTTCCGCATAGATTTTAGATCAGCTTTTCAACTTTTACTATACTTCTGTTGAAATTTGAATGAGATGGTGCTAAATTTAAAAACCAATATACCAATATCATCTTAAAAATATTGAGCTTCCTAATCGATGGGTATGGTATATAACTCCATTTGCTTAAATCTTATTTAATATCTCTTGATAATATTTTGCATATTTCTGTATAGTGATTTTTCCAACTTTTAAAAAAACATCCTTAATAATTTTCTTTTAATGTTATTATAATATATCATTTTAATTTAATTTCCTATTGTTTATTAAACATACTTATTGCTCATTATGAAATTTTCAGGCACCCTGAACTTCAGATGTTTTTCCTGCAATATGACCTATGTTATCAGGTGGCCATATCTGCATTGCTCTGTGGGAATTAGTGCTCAGGAAACTACTAAAAAATGTAGAGACTCTAACTTTTGACTGAAGAGTATTTAAATTTCTATCAACATCCTTAGAATTATGGTAGGCTAACTTATTAGCTTCAAAGTGGGGCAAAATATGAAACTTTTCACATTCTTCATTGACGCATGGGTTGTAAGAGTGGGCTATTTCAGTTTCAAATATTTGGACATTTAAAAAGATACCTTATTTTATTGATTTATAATTTAATCTGTGTTGTAAAATGGCACACTTTATATTATTTCAAGTCTTTGAAATACATTAAAACGTACCTTACAGCTCAATATATGGGCTATGTTGGCACATTTTCCATGTGCACTTGAATGTGTATCCATCTGTTATTGGGTCCAGTGCTTTATACATAAAAAGTAAGTTAGGCTGATTGATAGCATTATTCAAATTTTTCTATACCTTTATTGAATTTTGTTATTTTGTTTTTATAAATTTCTAAGAAATGAATGTTCAAACCTGTAACTGCAATGGTAGATATATATGCTTTTTGGTCTTGATAGATTTTGCTTCATGTGATTTTGAACTGATTGTAGATATATTTCACATCTGTATATATGTATAAGATCGTTATACTTTCTTGATGAATTGCTTCTTCCTTTTATGAAATATCTCTATTTCTGATAATATTCTTTGCTTTTCTGTGATATCTATATATATACTCTAATTTTCATATTAATGTTTCCATAATATTAATTTTTTCATCATTTTAGATTTAACCTTTTTATATTCAAAGTCTATCTCTTATAAGTAATATATCATTTGATCTTTTAAAAATTAATTTTGATAATATTTTAATTTTATTGGAGAATTTAGTCCATTTATATTTAGATCTTAATATGATTTTATACAAATGCTTCCTCTTGCTAATTGTTTTCTATCAGATTTTTTATGTTCACTTTCCCTTCTTTTTTGTTTTCTTGTTTTGTACTAATCCCATGTATTTCTATTCAATATTATCATCCCTATTATCTTTTAAGATAATTTTTGTAGCTTTGTAGCTTTTTGGTGTTGCGTGTTACACTATGCATCTTTACCTTATCCCGTTTACTATTATGCCACTTCACATAAGATATTAAAAACTTACAAGAATATTCTGTAATATGTCATATTTTTGACCTCTACACATGTATAAATTCCAAAGACCACTTTTACTACTATTTTTCTTAAACAACTATATTTGATAATTTTTATAAAATTACAAAATTATTATATATTTTTCAACATATATATCATCTCTAACATACTGTAATCATTTATACATATTTGAGTTTTCATCAAGTATCCTATTACTTGGTTTGACTAACTTCCTTCAAAGATTCATATAATGAATGTTACATGTTTATTAATGACAAATTTTCTAAATTTTTATTTACCTAGTAATTTCCTAATTTGCCTTCATTTTGAAAGGCAAGGTTTAGCAATATGTATATGTATATATACAATATGTATATGTAATTCTTACAAGTTTTCACATGGTTTGATAGTGCATCCCTTTTTATTGTTAAGTAGTAGTCCAATGTCTGAATGTAGCATAATTTGTTTACCTTTTCGTTTATTGAAAGACACTTTATTTTTTTCCAGTTTTTGGTCACTATAAATTAGGCTGCTATACATAACCATGTCAGGTTTTTGCATGTGGTTCAATATGGGAATCTTTACCAAATTAATTTGAAAGATTAATTTGGTAAAGATCTAAGATCACAATTGCAGGATCATATGGTAAGACTGTGTTAAACTTTGTGAGAAATTGCCAAATTTGGTTCCAATGTGGTTTTACTGCTTTGCATTTTCACTAGGCATAAATAAAAGTTCCTGTTGTTTCACATCCTCACCAGTGACTAACACCAGTACAGATTTTTAAATTCTTTTTTAAATTGAATTCACATGTCTGTGGAAAATAACAATGGTTTCTTCTAGAGTGTAACTGGGGGTCCAATGTAAAAGGGAGATTTCATAAAATCTTAAAGATTAAAAATGAATCTTCAGTATCATTTTTCATTAAAGCATATAGCCATCTCATTTTATTAATAAAAAATGTATGTCTTTAAGATGGGCTTATTGTCACAACCCTCAGCAATCTTTCCTGATCTATGCTCTACAATATCAAAGAAATATTTCACATCTGCCAAAGACCTTAGAAATCAAATATCATTTCAACTTTCACAATATTTATTATTTCCTTATGTTTATTCGTTATTCTTCATATGCATATCTATATATCAATTAGATTACCCAGTATTTTAATATTTGGCCACTAAATATCCATTTTATATATTCCTTAATTCATCAAACCATGTTTTGTTCATGGTAGATTTATTGAATAAGCATTTCAAATGTGTCTATCTACTCACTGAGTGAAGGTAATATAAAAATATACTTGTTTTGAGGTGACAGAGGTAGTCCACTTAGCTCAAAGATACAATTTATTTTAAATAAAGTTTAATTTCATTTTAATTGTTATTCTTTAAGACATTTTAGTCAGTATGTATTTATGTAAAACATAAAATTTTCTAAAACTTTTTACATTTTTAAAGTATAACTCACCATTATATTTTTGGAATTTATCTCATATAAGAATATCGATTCATAATATTATAGGCATATTAAATAGTTAAAGGGAATTCAAAAGTTATAAATTTAGTATAAAATCAGTTCTTAGTAGTCCCAAAGAGAATTAGGTAATATAGAAATCACTGTGCATTACTTTCTTCTTTAAATATGATTTATACCCAATTCAAACCACATCTGAATTCAGGTGTGGTTCAATATGGGAATCTGTTCCACGTATGCAGGTGTGCACACACACACATACGTATGTATATAAACCACTCACATATGATGGACTACTTTTGAAAATAAGCAACAATTGATAGATTTGAACATTTTTACTATATAACTCAATATAGCCTTACCTACTTACATAATTTCTATGCTAACTTTCAAATTTAATAGTCAAAATCAAAGCCCAAAATTATAGAGTAAAACAAATAGCAATTACACCAGAAATGACTTAACAGCTGTCAGCTTATACAAGGAATGGCAGTGCACCAATTCCCTTGGCATCCGTGAAACTGTTACTACTGCTGTGATGCCTCTGTCTTTGCTGAGGTTAACAGCAAACATAAGACACTTTTTTGGTTCATTTACTCAGGCTGTTGATTAACACAAACTCAATGCCAAGACAGTGTTACAATCAGCTGAACTGCCATCTAGACATTAACATTATTAATAATGCTCTTCTGGTAGTATTTGTTTCAAAATATATTTTAGAATACTATATATACCTCAAGGTAATTATTTAAAAGAACCTGTGTGTGTGTGTGTACATATGGTTTTCATATCAGTAAGCAGTTCTATATTTAATGTTAAGAGTCTCAAAGATTATACTCCCTGTCAACAATAAAGTTTATTGGTCTCATTATTCTATGAATGGGTTTGGAAATACTGAGTATACACTCCATTCATTTACATAATTTTATCAGGTTTTAAAAGCCAATTCATATTCATTATTTTGCTTGATAATTGCTTCAATACATCCCAGGGACAAACAAGGTAGACACTATTATAATGATTTTAAAGGTAGGAAATTGAAAATCTAGAGTTTAAATGATTTTCCAGTGTGATGTTTAGATCAGATATCAGATCCTTATGTCCATTGTGCCTCTTTTTTTGTTGGTTTTCTCCATAGAATCAGGTAAACATTACTTTCCAGGTTTGAAAAGCCATATAGCATGCCAAGAGAGAATATGAAAGCATTTCCTCTATTTCCACACTGAGTATTCCATTTTGGATAGGTAGCACTATGATTCAAATTTAAGAAATCATAATAATCTTTAGGTCATAGTCTGGCTTCCCAAGGATATAAACAGCACCTCATATTTGAGTGCTATTAGTTTTTGTCTAAAGTAGGCATAGTATCCCTTCAGAGGGTTCTTTTGATAGAATCAAAAAATTTTAATAGTACTTTTCCATCTCTGTAACTGGATTCTTTACTTTTTGGTAGTTCTTATTCTCTTGGACACCATTTCTATAATACTGCTTCTTTCCAAATGTTGTTGCCATCTTGTTTCATCAAAACCTGGCAGGAGAGATGGTATTATACCTCTAAAGTTGAAAATAAGATTCTGAGTTGTCAAAGAATAGTGATCATTGGATGATAAAAATATGAATAACCCATGAACTAGAAATTCCACTTCTACATTAAAAACAAATTCTTGCACATGAGCACATGAAGACACATCCATAGTTTTTCATCAATATTTGCCATAATAGCACAAAACAGAAAAAGCCTGAAGTGTCATTCTTGACAAAAGAAATAAATACTTGCCTATTCTTATTGATAGTTACAATCCTGAAATCATACTGTTGAATAAATGCTAATATAACATGCTTGATAATCTTACTTATAGAATTAAATCATTTATGGAACTTAAAATGTCAAATATACTATTTCTATATGACATTAGTTAGTATTAAGGTATAAGGCCAAGGACACCAAATTCATGAGAGCAGTTGCCTTAGTGGAGAAAGAGAGGAAGAAGACAATGAGGACTTCAATTTTCATCTGTCTTTATGTCTTGAATAAAAAATAAAAAAGAACTGTAATAACGACAATTATGTTTTTCAATTTGGGTGCTTGATACATGAGCATTTATTTTGTTCAATCATTATACTTTTCTTAAACAGTATATTTAGATCACCTCTTCATGAAATTTTCTTTTTACTTTCTTCCTACTCATCCATTATAATAAGAATTTCCTCTATTTTTTTGATGCAGGAATTTGGGGTTTTTTTGAAAAAATTATTTGTAAAATGAATGTAATTTTTTTCTTGTAAGCTTCTAAATCACTGTGATCTTTATAAAAATCATGTTCCTTACTGTTATCTTATTTAATCATGCAGCAGCTTGGCACTTTTAGATAATTGTAGGATTTCACAGGTAATGTTGTAGAGAATTAAGCTCATTGCAAGATGTCTATTACTTTAATGATGCATAAGAAATCAATCCTTCTTATTGGTGAGTGTATTGGTTAAGGTTTTTGGATTAAATCTGCTTTACATAAATCTTATTGATATAAACAACTAGAATTACCATTCAAATTACTTTGTGAAGGATTTTTAAAATATAGAAGTTTGAAAATACATTCAAATATTTCTAGGTACAAATATAATTTTCCTATAAAATAATAAAACCAAGTGAACTTGTAAACAGTCATAATATATTATACTATTTGCCATGCCTAAGCTATTAATTAGTTGACTTGTCAAACAACTTGTTTTTTAAAAAATGACTTTTAGTATTAAAGAATTAAATGTGACAGAATAAATTGTTCAAGTATCTGGTAATATAATGATGGCATTTACCATATCCTATGTGTGTAAAGGCTGCATGAATCAAGTAAGCATTGTGAGTTGTGTCAAGCCAGTGGTGAACTATGGGGCTTGATGTGGCAGGGACATAACCAAGAAAGGAATTTGATCTGTGAGATCACAGAGACACTTTTGAGACTAAGCAAAGAGCACAAAAGAAATGGGAATTCCTTTTAAGGAAGAAGAAATTGTCCTTGTTGGTGATTCAGCACAGAGAAAGAGTGGGTGGTGCTAAGTAAGCTGCAGAGGTCAAGGTGGGGCAGTAACTGCTCTTATAGCTTATCAGGTACAAGTTGAGGCAACACAAAAAACATCGGTTCCTCAATAATGGGATCACATGAACTAAAGGAAAAAGATGTTCTCCCTGGTCTTTGGGATTTATATTGTTTGAAATAATATAGCGATAGGATGTTTCAAGTTTTATATCAAAATATGACCATCGTAAACATATACCAAATTTTAATAATCCACTTATGAATTGACGGGCACTTGAATTGACACATCCTTGTGATAGTGAATTTTGCTGCCATAAACATTCGGGTGCAGATGCCTTTATAAT
>VBSM01002608.1:28647653-28735363 GCA_008086735.1 Cheirogaleus medius
CCTCACTTTGGATAACAGGCTTAAGTTTAATCCAGGATAGCATAAATGGTGCTATTTCACTGTTGTTTCCTAGAATTGAGTAATATTCCATTGCGAGCATATACCACATTTTAATTATCCATTTCTGAATTGATGGGTACTTTGGTTGTTTCCAAGACCTTGCAATAGTGAATTGTGCTGTGATAAACATTTGGGTGCAGATGTCTTTATAATAGAATGACTTATGCTCTTTTGGGTAGATGCCCAACAATGCTATTGCAGGGCCGAATGGTATTTCTATTTATAAAAAAATCTTTTAGAGTTCTTGGTTACAAGCAACAGACTCCAACTCTGGCTAATACATAACTGTCTCCCCACTCAAAATATTATGAATATATAAGGTAGCTCATTGGCTCATAGGCATGGGAAAGAAGAAAAAACAAAAAACATAAAAAGGAGCTCCAATATATTTGGCAGAGGATTTCTCCGTAGAAACCTTATAGGCAAGGAGAGAGTGGCATGAAGTATTCAAAGTGCTGAAGTAAAAAGATCTTAACCCTAGAATACTATATCTTGCAAAAATATACTTCAAATATGAGGGAGAAATAAAGCCTTTCCAAGACAAACAAAAGCTGAGGGATTTCATCAACACCAGACTTGTCCTACAAGAAATGCTAAAAGGAGTTCTCAAATCTGAAATAAACTGTTGTTAGTAACAAAATACTCTATTCCTGCAATTGTGGTGTACAAACCACCCATGTTGAGTAGGATGATATTGAAAAAGACCTAAGAAAAATAACCACTGCAACTCTTTGGGAGATAGGTAGTATAAAAAAATGGATGAAAATAATATAAAGTAATGAGACAGGGATGAAATTATAGGGCAAAATTTCTGTTGGATTTCTCTTTGCTTGTTTATAAGCAGGGTTATCATATGTTTAAAATATCCTAGAACAACAGATGGTAGCGTGGATGTAGAGAGAAAGGAATGCTTAAACAGTGTTGGAGGGACTGCAAACTAGTACACCCTCTATGGAAAGCAGTATGGCTATACTTAAAGAAGTAAAAGTCAACCTACCATGGCATCTAACAACCCCACCACTGGGTATTTACCCAAAGGAAAAAAAAAAGACATTTTATAAAAAGGACACCTGCACTCGAATGTATATAGCAACACAATTCACAATGGCAAAGATGTGGAAAGAGCTGAATTGTCCATTAATACATGAATGGATTAAGAAAATGTGATATAGGTATAACATGGAGTAGTACTCAGCTATAAAAGAAAAAATGGTGAACTAATTCCTTTTGTAACTACTGGGATGGAATTGGAGACAATCCTTCTAAGTGAAGTATCACAAGAATGGAAAAATAAACACCACATGTAATCACTATTAAATTGGAACTAATTGATCAACACTCATGTGCACATATGGTAGTAAAATTCAATGGAATTCAAGCAGGTGGGAGGGGTGAGGAGGGGATGGGTAAATTCACTCCTAACAGGTACAATCCCACTATCTGAGTGATGGACACACTTAAAATTTTGACTCAAACAGTATAAAAGCAATTCATATAACCAAACCATTTGTACTCCCATAATATTCTGAAATTTAAAAAAAGCAAGAAATTAAAATACTACCAAAGAAAATCACTTTTAGCAATGGAAGACAAGTAGGAAGGAAGAAAGAAAGAAAAAGAGAACCACAAAACAACCAGAAATCAAATAATAACATGGCAGAAATAAGTCCTTACCTATCAATACTAATTTTGAATGCAAATGGAGGAAAATCTCCAATCAAAAACCATAGAGTGGTTGAATGAATAAAAGAACAAGAGATAACTATATGTTATCTGCAAGAAACCAACTTTACCTGTAAAGATACACATAGACTGAAAATAAAGAGATGGAAAAAGATATTCCATGTAAGGGGAAACCTAAAGAAAAAAAAAAGAAGAAAAGAAAAATAAAACATGAGTAGCTATACTTCTATCAGATAAAAAAGATTCTAAGATAAAAAATATAAAATGAAACAAAAAAGGTCATTATATAATGATATAAGGGTCAATTCAGCAAAAGGATATAACATTTCTGAATAAGTATGAACCATATGAACTTAATAGATATTTACAGGATGTTTCATCCAGTGGCTACAGAATACACATTCTTTTCCCCAGCTCATGGATCATTCTCAAAATGACCATTTTTCAGGCCAAAAAAATCCTAAAAAGTTAAAAAAGTTTCAAAGTATTTTTTCTAACCAAAATGGATGAAAACTAGATATCAATAACAAGAGGAACATTTGAAAATTATACAAACACATGGAAATTAAACAGTATGTTCCATAATGACCAGTGGGTCAATGAAGAGATTAAGAGAGAAATTAAAAAATTTTCCAAAACAATTGAAAATGAAAACACAGCATATTGAAACATATGGATTATAGCAAAAGCAGTAATAGGAGAAAAGTTTTAGCAACAAGTGCCTGCATCAAAACAGTAGAAAAACCTCAAAGAAATAACATAATGATGCATCTTGAAAAGCAAGAAAAAGAAGAACAAACTAAATCCAAAAGTATTAGAAGAAAATAAATAATAAAGCTCATAACAGAAATAAATTAAATGAAAAGCAAAAAATTTACCAAAGATCAATGAAATGAAAAGTTATTTTTTAAAAGGTAAACAAAATTTACACATATTTAGCCCAGATAAACTAATAACAAAGAGACAAGATTTAAATAAAGGAGATCACAGAATAATAGATTAACACTCATTAGCATATTTGTTTTTCTCTAAACTGTTACAAATTATGTGAAAATTTTTAAAGTCTTTGATACTTGCTGCCTTTTTACTATATCATGATATTTGACAGAAGTAGTAGAGAAATATAGTGATATTCTTCCAGTGGTTATATCAGGAAACATCCCCACCACTCATCAAAATGATGTTTTCTGGTTGTCAATAAATGAATTTTTCCAAAATGACTAGAATAGAAGCATAATTTAAATTACATCAAAAGAAAGCAAAAGAGAAAATATAGGGTCATGTACATCTTATGTTAAAATGAAAGGGACCTAAAAGAACAAAACAAAGTCAAAATAAGAAAAGAAGGGAAGAAAAATAAAAGGATAGAAAGATAAAAGAAAGAGAGAGAAAAGTCTCAATGTGGAAAACAGGACAGAGGCTGAGAAAAAAAAATGATCAAAGTATTATTACATAATAAGGAAACCCTAGAGCTGGCCAAGTTCTGATACTAACAGCTTGACACTGAGATATTAGCAAAGGAATCCATAATCCATAGTACAGCCTAAAATAACAAGATAAGAGAGCTACCAATTCAGCAGGAGAGATCAATGGTGATATACTGGGGCATATTCAAGAAAGACAACACAGAGAGTGAAAATGAGGCATGGCAAGTTTAGCTAACTCTGGTGACTGAACTGTTGCCAAAACCTGTGAGAGATGAAAATAACTATCTCAAAAAAAAAAAAAAAAAAAAAAAAAAAAAAAAAAAAAAAAAAGAAAGAAAGAAAGAAAGAAAAGAAAAGAAAAGAAAAAAAAAGAAAGAAAAGAAATCAGTTTTTATATAGCTGACTTAGAGACACCATGGTATAAATGTGTTTTTTAAAATTGCCCTTATTATGTCTAATTTAAATACACAGTCAAGTTCAATTATTCTCATTTTGAATGATTGCCCTAAAGATAAATATGACACCTAAGGAAAATACTATATAGAAATTAAAAGACTATGATGTTAAAGAATTTAAAAAAAGCATATCGATACAATGTTTGTAGGATCTAGAGCTAAACTTTAGAAAACCATTTAGCATCTTCAAATTATTGCAATCATCTTGTAATTTATGGAACAGGAAAAGAAAGTTATGTAGGGAAATTAGGCTGAGAAGAAAATAGAATACTCAGAGAAGAAAAGAATAATAGGTGAATTTGAAAATTTACAACAAATATGCAATGTAGACATAATACTAAACTAGAGATAATATAAATCAGGATCATACCAAGGAACAATAAATAAATATCAATAACATGCATAAAATAATGAGAAATTTTTCTATGTGAGAAACCTCTGATTTATATCACCTTAACACTGCATAATATATGTATTTAGAAATCTTGCCAACCTAAAACTTTTCTCTGTTGGAATAAAAGGATAGAATTTTTGTTTCTGATATCTTTTTGCAATTTGAAAGACAATGTTTCCAAAATCTATGATCAAAACTAAATGAGTGAGGAGGTAGAGCAAGATAGTTGAACAGAACCTTCTAGTGATCATCTCCCTGAAAGAATATCAAATTGAACAACTTTCCATCCCAGAAAGGACCTTCACCAGAACTGTAAAACCAGGCGAGAGATCACAGTACCTGGTTTTAGTATACTAACAAGAAAGACACACTGAAGAGGTTAGGAAGGACAGCCTTGCATTGCCTACACCTTTCCTCCTCAAGTCCATGCTGAGCAGTGAGGAGAGAGAATCTGTGTGCTCATTGGAAGGAGAGAGAAGTGAGAGTGGGACTTCATATTTGAACTCAGCGTGCCCCTGCCAAAATGGCACACGGCACTGGGCATAATTCTGTGGTCCTTGATTTTAGGGTGTTGCTCATGGAGGGAGCATTTAAATCTTCCCCAGGCCAGAGGAGAATCTGCTCCCCCATCTAGTGGGAAGATAATAAGTCTCAACCTGCTTCACCATCAGCTGAATAAAGTGGTCTCAGGTCCTGAATAAATTTCAGTGGCAGCCAGCCTGTTGTGACCATGGTCCTTGGGCAAGTTCTGGTGCTGCACTAGTCTGTGAAGCTATGAGACAAGGGTGCTACCCAGGACAACACCCACTGCAGTGTCCACAGCAGTGTCCACATCACCCCTTCTCCCACTCCAGGCAGTTCATCATCGAAAGACACTCTTTCTGCTTGGGGTAAGGTGAGGGAAGAATACAAAGTACTTTACCTTGGAACCTAGTACCTGCATTGCCAGAGTAAAAAATGCCCCAAGTGAAACCCAAACTCCCTAATTCTAGGCATTTGCTCCAGAAGAGTGTTTCTAGACCCACCCCAGGACAGAAGGGAATCTGTCACTCAGGCTGATTCACCACTGGCTCACTAAAGTGGTCTCAGGCATTGAATAAAAATCAGTGGCAGACAGATGGTGATCAAGGGCCTTGAGTGAGTCCTGGTACTGTGCTAATCTCGGAAGCTTTGGGCATTTAGTACAACCCACCATGGTGCTAGCTACAGTGGCTACAGTAGTGCCCACATCACCCCTCCCTCATCTTCAGGCAATTCAGCACAAAGTGAGACTCTTTTTCACTTAGAGGAAAAAGGTGGAAGTGAGTGAGGGATTTTGCCTGGGAATCTGGAAATTCTGCCTGATTTGCCCCAAGAACATCAGGGCTAAGTATCTAGGAGTCTGCAAGAGAATCATAGCATAAATGGGCTTAGTGTTCTCTCTAGTACTGAGGCAGCTACAGTGACCAGTCTATCTGCTTTGGCTCCTTGGAAGGCTGTGCTAAAAGGACAGGTACAAACAAGACCAGACTATGAAGACTAGAATAAATACCCAACTCTCCAATGCTCAGATGGCAACAAATATCCACAAGAATTAAGAGCATTCAGGGAAATATATCCTCACCAAAAGAACTAAATTAAGGCACCAGTGACTGATCCTAGATTGAGGAAGCTGTGTGATCTCTTACACAGGGAATTTAAAATGGTTATTTTGAGGAAACTCAATGAACTTCAAAGGATGACCAAAAAAAAAAAAATCGGAAATTCATCAGAGGAATTTAATAAAGAGATTGAAAAAATAATAAAAAGTCAAATAGAAATCTTGGAGCTGAAAAATACAATTGATGAATGAAAATTGCATTAGAGTGTCTCAACAGCAGAAGTGATAAAGCAGAAAAAAGAATTACTGAGTTCAAGTATAAGGTTGGAAGAGAAAAATAAAAAAGAATCAAACAGAATGAAGAACATTTATAAGATCTAGAAAGTAGCCTCAAAAAGTGAAAATATAAGAGTCATTGACCTTATAAATGAAGTAAAGAAAGATAAGGTTAAAAAGTTTATTCAAAGAAATACTAAAAGAGAACTTTCCAAATCTAGAGGAAAAATATGAATATCTGGGTACAAGAAAATCAAAGATCACCAAGCAGATTCAACGTAAATAAGACTACCTAAATGCATATAATAATTAAACTCTCGTAGAGCAAGAACAAAGAAAGGAGCCTGAAAGTAGCAAGAAAAAATAAAAGTAAATAACATATAAAGGAGCTCAGATACATCTAGCTACAGACTTCTCAGCAGAAACTTTACAGGCCAGGAGGGAGTATAATTACATATTCGAAGTGCTGAAGGAAAAAAGAAAAAAAAAACTTACAATGGAGAATACTAGCAAAACTATCCTTTAAACATGAAGGAGAAATTAAGACTTTTCCAGACAAAGAAAAGAGGAGGGTATTCATAAACACCAGGCCTGTCTTACAAAAACATGATAAACAGAGTTTTTCAATCTAAAAGAAAAGGACTCTAACATGCAACAAGAAATTAACTGAAGGTATAAAACTCATCCCTATAATACTTTGAAATAAAACAAATATATCTGTATACAATGTGAATTAATCAAATCAGGATAATTGTATACCTATATCAAAACATCATATGTACCCTATAAAGATGTACAACTATTATGTACCTATAATGATTCAAAGTAAAAACAAAACAAAACAAAACAAAACCCTTACTGGTAAATGATAGTACACAGACAAATACAGAATACTTTAACACAGCAATATGTCATTACAATTGTAATATGTAAACCATTCATATGTTTAGCAGGCAAATTAAAATACAAACCTCTAAAAATAGGAATAACTACAACAATTAATTAAGAGATGTACAATATAAAAAGATATAAAGCCCACAAAAAGTCAAATAGTGGGGTGGATATAGTTAAAGTGTAGAGATTTTCTGTTTTTTCTTTGCTCATTTTTTTAGCTTGGCAATCAAAGTTAAGTTGTCATTACTTGAAAATAATTTGTTATAACTATGAAATGATTTTTGTAAACATCATGGTAACCAAAAGGCAAAAATTTATAATAGATACACTAAAAATAAAAAGCAGGGAAATAAAGCATACTAACAGAAAATGTCATTTAACCACAAAAGAAGACAGTATGAAAGGAAGAATGGAAGAGAAAAGTTACAAAACAAGAAACAAAATGGCAGTAGTAAGTCCTTATCTATCAATAATAACATTGAGTGTAAGTGAAATAAGTTATTCAATTCTAAGGCAGAGTGGCTGAAAGGATAAAAAAAGAAGACTCAACTATACACTGCCTACAAGTGTTTTACTTCCCATATAAAAACACATATAGATTGAAAGTGAAGGGGCAGAAAAAGATATGTCATGCAAATGGAAACCAGAAAAGGCAAGAGCACCTATATTTATATTAGATAAAATAGACTGTAAGTAAAAACTGTAATAAGAGACAAAGAAAGACATAATATAATGATAAGGAGTCAATTTAGCAAAAGAATATACAAATTAAAAATATATGTGCACCTAATATTGGAGGTGCCTATATATACAAATTAAAAATTAATATATCTAAAGGATCTATTAATACAATAATAGTAGGGAAATTCAATACATTATTTTCAGCAATGGACAGATTGCCCAAATAGAAAAATCAACAAAAAAACATCAGAATCATATTTTAACATATGTTTCTTCTATGCATAGTTTGTTGAGGGTTTTGATGATGAAGGACTACTGGATTTTATTGAATGCTTTCTCTGTATTTACTGAAATCAAAAGCATATTTTTTGTTGTTATTGTTGTTTTTAATTGTGTTTATGCAGTGAGTCAGATTTATGACAAACCCACAGCCAATATCATATGAAATAATATTCTTTTTTATCATACTTGACCATAAATTTCATGAAGAGAAGAGCTACTACTATTTTGTTTACTGTTTGAACCTAGAACAGTATATCCAGCATAGACATTGACACACTATTAAGTATATAATTGGTTGTTAAATAAATAACTCTCCTTTTCTATCCTACACTGCATTCACAACCATTCAAACCTAAAAATATAAGGTCTATCATGCATAGTTTTGTAATATACAGTCTATGTCAGTGGTCATTGAAGGTTGTGTCTCATGAGCTAAGAAATTTTTCATTTTTAGTAAAAGGCGAAAGATTTATACGGTCTGAAGAGAAACTAGAGTATAGAAATTGTAATAAAAAAAGCAAAGAATATGTGATGGAGACAATATGAAGTCTGAAAAACCTAAAATATTTATAATCTGGTCCTTAACAGAAAACTTGCATTGACTTCAAGTCTATGTGCATGTTGCTCCCAGATGTTGTGCGGTACGCAATCTGCAGCTATACATGGCTATTTCGAGACAAACAATTCTTGTTGGGTTCCTAAAACTTCAAAACTATTTCATGAGTCATTCAGGACTGGCTACTAGGATGGTTCTTTACCTACATGATTTGGCCTTATCTCTAGATAAAACACATAAACAAATAAAAATCCCCCACAGAAATGAAAACAAAAACAATAGCTTTATTGGTGCCAACGTTCTCACTGCTTTATTTTGTTAGTCCGTGACAGTGGGTAAATCTAGTGTTCTACAAAACTAGATAAAAAATTCTTCTCTTGCCATTCAATGAAAGCACAGTATGATGTCGTTATCTTACTTTTGTTTGGCTACTGGCCATGATTCTTCCAGAGAAAACTAACCAAAAATAACATTACAAAAATGAGATCCATATTTTCTTGCAAAACTCTGCTCTTGTGTATGTGTAGTCTTTTTTGTAGGTCAGTGAAGGTTAGAAATAACAGGTTCGTAGAAGTCTTAAATGCAAATATCAACTTTTTAAAGCCCTATGGTGAACTGTTCCCATGATATATAAGCCAACTATAACCTGAATATATCAAAATCACATTCTGTTTCTACATAGAAAGACAATGCGAACTCCCTAGAAGCCACATAGCACAACTTTTATTTTTAAGAAGAAACTAGTATAATGAGAAAATCCCTGGGAAAGAAACAAAAGAGAAAAAAAATTCAGTCAATCTCCTATTCCATCAATATGAAAAGAAATATGCCAAAAGCTCTGTGCTTTCCCTTTTAAATAAGAATTCAGAAAGAGCAAAATGGAAAGAACAAAACAATGTCAATCTCAATTATTGTCATCTGTCTGGGTAGAAATAGAAGTTCTATGTGTGTGTTTTTTAGATTGCTCTGGTGAGGTTTTATCAAAATGATTCACAAGTAAGTTTGCTTACCTGATCAAACTTTTATTTATGCTGTTTAAATCAAATATAGAAATAGACCACAGCAAACAGTTATTATGCTTTTCCAGCAGTCTTAGCATATGTATAGTAGGATATATGTATGAATATTTAATCTCTAGAAGTAGACCACAGGAAAGAGTTATCATACTTTTCCATCAGTCTTAGAATAAGAATATGTGTGTAAACATTTAAGCTCTGAATTAGATATTATATAATCATGAAGCTTGGTCTTATTGCATATTGAAGATAAAAGGGTAAGATTCTACGATACTAAGTGTTTATAAGGAATATACAGTTACAAGACCTTTATAGCAAAATAAGAACAATAAAACAGGGATTTCAGTTATAATATCCACTATATATTTGTATAACTCAAATAAGTAAATAACAATTACTAGAATCTAGTAAACTATAGTAGTGTAATTTTTTCTGTAATAAAGTTTATTTTGAAAGACATA
Source organism: Cheirogaleus medius (assembly GCA_008086735.1). NCBI lineage: Eukaryota > Metazoa > Chordata > Mammalia > Primates > Cheirogaleidae > Cheirogaleus > Cheirogaleus medius. The sequence continues at coordinate 28,657,418 of VBSM01002608.1, forward strand.
AATGTGAAGAATGAGTTGTGATATAAATATTTACTTATTTTAAAAGTTGAACACATTAGATGCTTAAATCAAAGGAAACAATTACCAAACTGGACATTAAGAGACCCAATTTCTTTCTTTACTGACAACTAGCTATGTGACTTAAGAGAGTCACCTAAAGAAATCACCATTCATGGAGCATTTATGATGTGTAAGATACTTTATAACTGCTATGAATTTTTATAGTAGCTTTATGAAATAGAAATCATTCTAATGTTACAGATGAAAAACTGAGATCCGTTAACTATCCAAGGTCACACCATAAGGAAGTGGTATAAGCATTTGTTGAACTGGAATCTGTCGAACTCATAAATCTATATGCTCTTCATAGGACTTGCTGCCTAAATTTCTCCAAGTCTTATTTTCTAATAAATAAGAATGCTGAGCCACAGGATCTCTTTCATTCCTTCCAACTCTTTCAATCATTGTATCTTTTCCTTACTACTGTGTATATTTCTTTCTTAAATTTACTCACACCTCTCCAATCACTTCTTTTTTGTCTTCAAGCTTATTACTTTTCTGCCATTTATTCATGTGTATATGTGAATTGGCATTTCATTGCCATTTCTCAATGTTATTCTCTTGGCTTTTGAAAATTCTAATTCTACATATCCTATTTCTGGATTTCTTTTAGGAAATGATTTTTTTATTTTAAAAATAATCTGTGCAAATGAAAATAATCACATTATAGGAAATTAAAATGAGTACTATGTCATCCATGATATTGCCTAAAGGGAAGAAAAATTTAAAGTTACTATTACTGGAAAATATGTATTATTCTATAGATTTTTCAATGTTTTTAATATTTTAAACTCAGATATCATAATTTTTAAATAAACTTTTGTTGCCAAAGATCACAATGACCTGAAATTACATATATATATATATATACACACACACATATATATATATATATATATATATATATGTGCTTGTTCTTGAGAATAATATTTATTTTTTCTGGCTAGTACATTATTTTTAATCATGTCTAATTTTCATTAGAATTAATTTTATTCCTATAACAGTACATTTTTACTGTTATCTGGAGAGTTTTATTTATATTGACAAATTTCCTAAATAATGCCACTTTATCAGATTCTGTTTTGAATCATAAATACAAATGTTTCAAGAAGTTAAAATACTACATCAGTCTTTCAGCATGAAGTTTTAATGAAATTACCCATTTACAAATTATACAAGAAAACTAACACCAGACATGTTATTGTTGAAACTTCTATCTAGATTTAAGAATGCCTAAGTAGATCAAGTCTTACAAAAAGAACAATTCAGCAATCTAACATCTGCCAATATACCTTCTAGAATATATTACTCTGACAGGTAATGACAACATTTTAGCTTTCAATTTCTTGCACATGTCCTACTTTTTTAAACAATAGTCAAATCTAATACCAAATTGCTTGATTAATGGCATGTAGTGTAGTAGAAAAACAAACAAGCAAATAAACAATTAAGCTAGGAACCTCTTGACTATAGAAATAAATTGGCACGTTTTCACCATAAAAGTGAAGGTGTAGCTTACATTTCTTTAATAGAAATAGTCAATAGATTTAAAGAGCTACATAGCCTTGCAAAATGTTTTTCTGTTTTATTTTTAATGTTATTGAAATATATTTTACAAAGCAAATAATTTACTCATTTCAGATGTACAATTCAGTTATTTTTAGTGACTTTACTAATGGTGCAATCATCACCATCAATCCATTTTAGAACATTTTTATCCCACCAGTAAGATCTCTCCTAATCATTTTGAGCCAATCCCCATTCTTACTCCTAGCCCCAGGCAAATACCAACCTGTTTCTGGTCTCTATACATTTGTCTTTTCTGAACATTTCTTATAAGTGGAATAGTGTGGTCTCTTATGGCCTGGCTTCTCTTACTTAGCATGTTTTTGGTAGGCAAAATAATGGTTCCACAGATGTCCACAACTTCATTCCAGGAATCTGTCAATATCCTATCTTACACAGGAAAAGGAAATCTGCAGACTAGACTAAGGACCTTGAGATGAGGAGAATATCCTGGATTATCCAGGTGAACCCAATCTAAGCACCTGGACCTTTAAAAGAAACTTTCCATGAGGGGGAGATGTAATTACTTAAGAGTGGTCAGAGAGATACAGTGTGGCCAGCTTTGAAAATGGACAATGGGACCATAAGCCGAAGAACACAAGCTGACTTTAGAAGTTAGAAAAGTCAAAGAAATGGATTTTCCACTAGAGCCTTCAGAGGGACCAGCCGTACCTGTACCTTGATTTTAGCCCAGTGAGACATGAATCGAAGTTCTGTTTTAAGCCGCTAAATTTGTGGCAATTTGTTAATGCAGCAATAGAAAAGTAATATAATGCTTTGGATGAAATCTTTTGCTCATATTTTGATTGGGTTATTTGTTCCTTAATTTTGAGTTGCTGGAATTTTTTTATAAATTTTGGACATAAGTCTTTCGACAGGTGTTTTACAAATATTTTCTCTGTTGCTTTTTTGCTAGATTGTGCTTTCTGAAGTACAAAAATTTTAAATTTTTATGATGATCAATTTATCATTTTTCTTTTATGGACTATGCTTTTGATGTTCCATTGGAGAAGTCTTGCCTAAATCTTTCACGATTAAATATAACATTTGCTATAGGTTTTAATAGATGCCTTTCATCAGATTAAGGAAGTTCTATTTCAAGTTTCTTAAGAGATTTTATTATGAATGACTGTGGAATTTTTCAAATGCTTATTTTTTTAATGTTTAATTATGGATCATAATAGTTGTACATATTTATGGAGTACATATGATAATTTGATACAAGCATACAATGTGGAATAACCAAATCAAGGTAATTAGAATATCCATCACTTCAAGCATTTATCATTTATTTGTGTTAGGAAGATTCCAATTCCACTCTTTTAGTTATTCCGAAACATATAATAATTCATTGTTAACTATACTCCCTTTATTGTGCTACCAAAGACTAGAACTTATTGCTTCTATCTAACTGTATTTGTATGTCCTTAACCATCTTATATTTTATGTTTCTTAAAATGAATTTTTTCTCCTTTTATCTATTAATACATATATTACATGAATTGATTTTTAGATAATAAACTACTCTTACATTCAACAGGTCCATTCCACTTAGGCATGATGTTTAATCTTTTTTATGACATTACATTTCATTTGCTAATATTTTCCAGGATTTTTGCACTTATATTCATAGGTAATATTGTTCTGAAATTTTTCTTTCTCAGCATGCATTTCTCTGGCTTTGATATTAGGATGATATTGACCTTATAGAGTGAATTTAAAGTTGTTTCATGTTCCTCTGTTTTCTGGAAGTATTTGTGAAGACCTGGCATTATTTCTTCTTTAAAGTTTGATAAAATTCAATAATAAAGACATCTGGGTCTGTGGGGTTTCTTTTTTTATAATATTTGTAATTACTAATTCAATTTCTTTACTCTATAGATCTATTCAGATTTTTTACTTTTTCTTAAGTCTTTCAGTTTTCTTAGTTGGTGACATTCTAGGAACTTGTCCATTTTATGTAATTTGAATAATTTGTTAGCATAAATTTATTCACAGTATTCCTTTATAATATTTTAATTTCTAGAGGCCAGTGATAATATTCTCTCTTGTACACATATTTTCAGATAGTGTATTATCTATTTTTATTTGTAATCTAGCTAAGATTCTTTCACCTTTGTCACTCTTGTTAAACAACCAACTTTTCATTTCATTTCTCTGTAATTATTCTGTTTTCTATTTCACTAATTTCCATTCTAAACTTAATTTTTCCATTTCTTCTTTTGACTTCTGTTTGGTTTGCTCTTTGTTTGTGGTAGCTGAGCACACTCTATGGTTGTAGCCAGGTCAGTCTTGCAAATGGGAAACTCCTGTTGTTAAAACAGGATATAATTCCCATTCCTGTGACTGTGGCCACATTTCTCATAAATCCATTAGTGTAGCTGGATAAGGAAGATGAATTAGAAAAGAAGATGAATTATATCCCCAAAATAAGTAATTTTGCATACCTAATTATTAGCTTAGCCTATCAATAGAGAGTGACATTTGATGGACAATCACAAGGACAAATATATGCTATCGTTCTTGGACTAAACTTAACAAATTCATTCATGCATTCCTTTTCCAGGTGTGTTATTGGCTAGTGTGCAATTGTGATAATTGTGATAATATTAGCTGTTAAATGGCAAAATATGTTCATGAAAGTTTATTAAGAAAAATCTTTACATCTTGAATCTATGTTGTTTACTATTGTTACCTAGAAGTAGAGGCAGATTGAATGCAGGTGGCCTTTGGTAAATATTTAACAGATCAAGAAAATGTAGGGTATTTGAGAGGCAGAGAGGAGGTGATGGTTGTGCTGCTCTAGACTGGTCTAGGGTTGTCAAGGTCAAATATTGACTTGAAAGTCTACACTTTACATAAGGAAGTTGTGTTGAAAACAGTAACACCAGTCCAGACTTCTCTGTCACTTGGTCTGCTGCATTTATAAAATCTCTTTAATATTTTAACAACTAATATTGCCACAAGCTAAAGTAGGTATTCTTCCAGTTGATAAAAATAGTTTTTCCAATAATATACTTGGTATATAATCACAAAGTGGGCTCTGAGTATTACTGATTCTACTACAAAACAGACTCAAATCATTTATTACCTAATCTTTCCATTAACACCAAGGGATCACATTGGTATTTCGGGTCCTCAGAATTAATATTTGCAAATGGAACCTGTAATTTCTGATAAGTTCACCAATATTTTACTTTATTTTAAATGAAATTTAGTTAGTTTAAGATAATTTACTTGGAACACAGTGGGCTCTGATTTTAGGGGTCTGAAGACAATGTGATATGATGAAAATAAGGCAAGAAAATAACTTATTTCCTTTTTCGAGATAAAGCTCAGATGAAAGAATAATAGAGTCTTCATGCAAAGCAAGAAACCATTTCAACAATCAACTGAAGAGAGTATGCTCTTCTGGCAAAGAAAGGTTTTGAGAAGTATGGATTTGATGTGATCATATGTGACTGCCTTTTTATATACCCATTTAAATTCTTCAGTTGCTATTCATTCCAGAACAATGACCAAACTTTCACATAAAAAACTTCCTGATGAAGACCAGAAATTTAGCAAACTGCAGACTCTAACTATTTGAAATTTGGATTCAAGTGATCAGGCCATAAAGATAGAAAATATTTGTTCATATCCTAGAATGTTTCTATTCTAGTCCTCAAGTAAAAAAAAAATAGGCTTTTAATCTTTTCATTCTTTTTCTTTAATCTGTGATATTAGAAGAAATTTCTTCCCTCCTACAGTTTTGGAATTACACATGTCATGCATACTTATCTAGAATATAAACTTCTTGTCCCTTACGATATTAACATTTAGGGACTTTTCATTTCAGTAGTTCATAGATAGTAATTTAATTTATAATTTCTTTGAGGTATCTCCATATTACTTTCCACAGAAGTTGTACTAGTTTGTAGTCACACCAGCAGAAGTAAAACTACCATTTGATCCAGCAATCCCATTACTGGGCATCTACCCAAAGGAACAAAAGACATTCTATAAAAAGAACATCTGCCCTAGAATGTTTATAGCAGCATACTCCACAATTGCAAAGATGTGGAAACAACCCAAGTGCCCATCAATACCTGAGTGGATTAATAAAATGTGCTATATGTATACCATGGAGTTCTACTCAGCCACAAAGACAGTGGTGATCTAGCACCTCTTGTATTATCCTGGATAGAGCTGGAGCCCATTCTACTAAGTGAAGTATTGCAAGAATGGAAAAACAACCAGCACATGTAGTCACCATCAAATTGGTATTAACCCATCAATACTTAAGTGTACATACAGTAGTAACATTCATCGGGTGTTAGGCAGATGGGAGGGGGGAGAAGGGGATGGGTGTATACAAACCTAATGGGTGTGGTGTGCACCATCTGGGGGATGCACACTTGAAGTTCTGATTTGAGTGGGGCAAAGGCAATATATGTAACCTAAACATGTGTATCCCCATAATATGCTGAAATTTAAAAATACAAAAAAATAATAATTTATAATTTCTGATATCCATAGTTTGCTAGTTTTCCTTTCTTTATTGCAAGTTTAGTTTTTACCTCTTTCACTTCCACATAAACCACATAGCCAATTCTAGATTTCATCTATTTCTCTGAGATTCCATTGGCTTTAAACTCCTCTGGTTCAAAAATTTCTGCAGTTCTTTGTTGTGAAAAATGGATACTGTCAATTAAACTCAACAAGAGATTTACTTATTGAATGTAAAAGGAAGACAGGAGAAATTGTTTAGAGTAAGAGAGAATGATACAAGATTTGCTCAAATTCTCCCCATGAGAATGGCAAGCTTGAGGCACTGTTCCTGGTGCAATCAACAACAGATACTTATTGTGCCATGCATAGTGCAATCTCACACTGCTATAACCCTTTTAGATATTCTAGAACTTAGTTTTGCACCTTTTTTGATATTTCCTGCTGACTCGAATAGTTAAGTAGAATCATTTGAGTTTGAATTTCCCATTAAGTCACATGATCTTGGTAGAATATCTACTGCAGTTTAGCCACTATGGAATTTGGATCCTCCTTCCCACCTATCTTGGCATTCTAGACAGGGTGTTGAATTCTGTCCAGCCAAGAACATGATAAATGTATAATACATGGATATATACTTCAGCCTACATTTGTCAAATCATGTCATTTTCTGTATCAATGTGAGATCAAGGATGTCTTATGGTGTCCCAGACATCCTTGATCTTACAGGCACTGTGGGGAGTAAATAAGCTTGTGTGGAATTTATCTTCCTCATCCAACCAATGAGTGAGAACAAATACCAAAGTTGTTCTCCCTTCAGAAGTTAATAATAATGGTCTGTTACAATATCCTCATTTCAAGCACAGAGAGTAATCCAGGAATAGTACTTTATATATCCCAAAATAACCGCTCTACAGATTAGTTAATAATCTTGAAACTTTTCTTAGATAAGCTATATTCATCAAATATCTGTTCCTAAAGTCTGTACAATTAGGCTACTTAATGTTTTTCCCCAAACAACACATTCACATTGACCATGATCTGGTTGTTTCCAAATTCATTTTATTGCCCATTAGGAACAAAGAGAGGGAGAGAGTCGTGATTAGAGTTAGAAATGAATCATAACTGGAGGAGGAAGAGAAGCCTGTCACCAATCTTTCTTAACAGGGTAGTTTTCATGCTTTAGAATGAATAATTGGCTTATGTGTCATGAATGCTGTAAAAATGAGTGTTTCATAAAGACAAGTAATGCTCATTTTAAAGGTCTTTTAAAAATGTTTAATCTAACTGGATTGTTCTGAGTATCTCATTTTTAACACTAGCTAATAAGTGAGCCAAATCTTTTTTAAATGATCTGAACTTTCAATGGTATGATTATTAATCTACTATAATAATCAGACATCTTTAACATTCATTGTTTGTTATATGCTGCATCTGTTTAATCATCTCATTCATCTTAACTTTTGTAAGTATTGCTGTATACAAAAAGGTTAAATATTAAATGTGGTCTGAATTTCTATACTAACATGCCAGAATTTTCCTAATCTAGCCAGAATGTTTTCAATTTCTCTTTGACAGGTATTACTTATCATGGCAACCAAACACCCAAAAGAGGAGAATATCATCAGATGAGGTCACTGAAGGTAAATATCATAGGTTTTTCTCTTAATTCCTTTTTAGATATCATTCATTACTTTTGTGTAATGGGATGTGTGTTGGTATATCAATAATATTGAACATTAGCAAAACTGGAAGAGAATAGGGAATATTGTTGCTACATATAGTGAAAGTTGTAGGTAGTACAATTCATGGAAAATTAGTCTTCAGGAGTAGGTTTAAGGCACATTTTTTACTCCCATGAAATTGGTGTGTGTGCCCGAACCAATAAAGCCCACACTATTTTCTAAGTAAGAATGATCTCTCTTCAAAACTATATTACCCCGGTGACATTATGAATGTCACCATTACTGGTCAGGGCTCCTGTACTGGTAAGAATGAGTGGACAATACTTAATTATGTTCTTATTTCATGTGGTTAAATAGATATCTGCAATCTTACTAATTGTTTTTAGATAGCTTATAAAGTGCCTATCATACAGTTTTTCTTGTGGTTCCTTTGTTTTATTTTTTCTCTTTTCTCTGTTCTAGTTCATTTCTTATAACTTTAAAGAAGAGAGTAATTTTCTATTACAAATTAACATATAGTGCAACAAAATCTTTTAATATTGTTGAATATTAGAACATTAGTCCTGTTACCCTTTTATTGAAATTGGAATAAAATCTACACTGGCCAGTGAAAGTAAATGGACTATGAATGCTAAGGATCATTTGACTCAAATATATTTCCATAACATGCCCTGTGAAAGACTTGGGATGTGAGAAATGTAATATCTTGTTGTGAGTGTCCAGAGATGTAACTCAGACAGCCGTTATGTGGAATTATGCTTTAGGGTCCAATACAGGTATAGAGCAAAATAGACTCACATCTTCTACTTGTTGCTGTCTGCCTGTTTGATCTAGAAAAAGACCTTATGACTGTATGAAAGTATACATGTCCCAAAAGGGTGACTTTTACTAGCCATTTTTTTCAAGATATATATGTCAGACTAGCTTTTCCTTTTTTCTTCAGTTTCATAAAGTTTCCATGTGAAATAACTTGAGTTATATTATCTCACAAATATGCCCACTTATTGTAAGCCAAATATTATAATTAATCATAGGCTTTATATAAACACATCTTTGATACATCACCTCAAGATCTCATACAAGGCTTTTCTTTTTCTATACTTAACTTATGTGGCTACATCCTCGTAGACAATTCTCTAACTTTTGGAAACAGCAATAACAAAATCTTTGTGCTTTCCATAATACGAAGGGAAGAAAAATGCTATTTCATACTTCTTTGGGAATCTCCCTTTGAATTAAGCTTATATATCTAAGTAAACTTATCAACACTTATGTGCACATATAATAGTAACATTCATTGGGTGTGGGGGGAGGGGGAAGGAATAGATGGGTATATTCACACATAATTGGTGCGGTGCACACCATGTGGGGGATGGACAAGCTTGAAGTTCTGACTCAGGTGGGGCAAAGGCAATATATATATATATATATATATACATATATATATATACACATATAATCTAAACATTTGTACCCCCATAATATGCTGAAATAAAAAAAAAAGAAATCTCCAAGGTAACTCTGAAATAGGCTTTAACTGTTACTCAGTAAGGACAAAACAAGCCTGTAATGTGGCATCATATTTGTTAGATCTTTCCTGATGCTCTAGTTGATTTTCAGCTGCCAATACTGACATCTCTGTACGTGACAATTTTTTTTTCTCCATTACTAGGAAAAGCCATTCTTCCCTACTAAGTACACATGTGACAAGTCCAGCATGCCACAGGATGAACTTCACCCCAGGAACATTCTTGCTATGTTTGGAATGCATCCCTTTAAAGTTTATATGTTAAAGACTTAATCTCCATTTTAACAGTATCTTCAGAAGGAATATCTTCTAAAGATATTCCTTTAGATGCATGTTCCAGATCATCGCCCCTTTAACAACTTCATCAGTGAGGTTGGTTTCTAAATATATTACATTTATCTTCCATCCTCTGATAAGCATATATTGCTGTTCATCAAGTCTCATTAACTTGATGTCATCAATATAGTGGGCCAGTGTGATATTTTGGAGAATGTCATCATAGTTCACTTGCTGCATACTATATTATGATATACAGTAGTTATGGCAGTCAGACTTGTCCACATAATATTGAATAACAAAACTCAGTGACAGAAACTGATAACCATTTATTTTTCACTTATGCCTCTGTGAGTCACCTAATATTTGAAATATCTATGCTGTATGCAGTTTGGCTTGACTATCAAGTGTGTAATGAGTTCCAGACTGCTCCGTGTGTCTCTTTTCCTTTTGAAGCCAGTTGGGATGCTAGGATATGTTCCTTCATGGCAATGGCAGAAGTCCACAGAGCCAAATCCAACTGTTAAAACACATTTCAAGCCTCAATTCACACATCCTATGGCCAAAGAAAGTCACATGCCAAGCCTTATATCAAAACCAAAGAAAGATCTCCTTTCATAGATGTGAGATATAAAAAGAGAATAATTGCTAAATAATCATCCAATCTATCAGAGTCCATTATATTATACATTAATATCCATGTGCCTCATGCATAAAACATACTTTTAGTAACATAAAAAAGACTCCAAAATTTTTCATCCATTTATGGCCACAAATATTCAAGGTCCATTATGTTGAGACTGACATCAGGTCCAGATGTCCTTAAAGTAGTTCGAAGTAAAAGACAAGTTATCTTTCCTCCACATATCCAACATATGAGAATGAACAGACAACTATTAACCACAGTGTGCTCTTATTTGCAAAGGAGGGAAAGAGGATACAAGGAGCAGTTACTGATCTATAGCAGAGAGGATTTGTTCACAATAAAAAATAAAGTTCTCCTTTTCTCTCTCTTCCTTTCTCTCTCTCACTCCGTCTCTCCCCCGCCCCCACTCTGCTGGGAGGAGGGTCAGATGTACCAGTCACTATATATAAACTCTTAGTCTCAAAATTTTAGATTTCCTTTATTGTGATACAAATCCTGCTACACATGCAAGCATATTTGATCTTCACTGTGTCACCCCTTGGGGAATTCAGGTGTTGGGAACTTGTACTTCCAAGATGCTCTGTTAGTAAATAAAGGTGTATTCTGTGATCCAGAGATCTTATTTTTCCTGTCAGAAAATATATGTGTATATATATGTGTGTGTGTGTGTGTGTGTGTATGTATATATAACTATTTACATTATTAATTTGAAGTTTTCCATCTCCAAGGAATACCTTTATTTCTCTCCTCCTCAGTACAGTCATACATTAAAAGGTATTCTATAAATATTTTTCTAACATTTTTAAAAGGCCTGTGCTAAAGAAGTTTCTCTGCATATTTTGTATCCTATATTTTACCAGAAATTATAGCCTCACTTTCTAGGTAGATAGTAAGAGAAACTTTGACTCTGCTCTTCAGCTGAAGAAATTGTTTCCATTTCTATTATTTTCAACATTTTTCCCTCTCTGGATACATGATCTATATAACTAATTTTTTATGATTTTTCTGGTAAATAATTGCTCATGGGAAAATGTTTTCTGTTTTCATATTATGTTAGCCATATGAAATTCAGAATTCTTAAAGATTCTGACATCTAGATGGAAGCTTTATTTTCAGTTTGGCATGTATTCATGATTTTCTCCTTATTTACAAAATGCATTGTTCTATTGTTTTGACAAGAGGAGCTCAGTGCTCCAATTTTAACCATACACTGCCCAAATGCACCTTTTAATCTTCATTTTCTCATTCATAGTTACATTTAATACCTTTTAAATTTGATTAACAAGTTGGAGATATAGGTTATTAAGTATGAAATATATGCTTCCCTTAAGTACTAAGATTGACAGTTGATATCTGATATTTCACATTGACACTTCTTTTTAAATTTTTATTGTGAAGATACATCCTCAGTCTTTCAAAGAACATTTTGGCTTGTCATTATCTATCAAAATTTTTTAGAGCAATTTTGTGAAACTATGGATAAGTAAAAATTTCATGTTATTTTTGAGTATGCATTCTGTTGTGGAAACAATGCAACACACACAGCTCAAAATGTCAACAAAGTATTTGGGAAGGATGTGAATAATGAACACACAGTATGTTGATGGTTTAAGAAGTTCTGTTCTGATGATTTTAATATTAAAATGAGCCACGTGGGTGACCTGAGACCAAGGTGGATAATGATGAGCTGAAACCTGTAGTGGAAAAGAATATATCTCAACCTACATGTGAATTAGCAGCAAAGTTTGATATTACTATTCCAACAATATTGGACCATTTGAAACAAATAGGCAAGGTAAAGAAGCTGGACAGATGGGTTCCACATAAATTAAACAAGCGTCAGAAGAGAAATCATCTCGAAGTTTGCCTTTCTTTGCTGTCATGACATAAAGGTGAACCATTTCTACAACATATTGTTATGTGTGATGACAAATGTATATTTTTTTTGACAATTGTAAGCATTCAGCACAATGGTTGGATGAAGATGAAGTGCCAAAACACAGTCCAACACTGAATATTCACCAAAAAGAAAAGCTAATGGTATCTGCGTGGTGGTCCAGCGTTGGTATTATCCACTGCAGCTTCATGAAACCTGGTCAATCATGTCTACTGCAACCAAATGGACAAAATGATGAGGATGTTTGCACTTAAGCAGCCGAGATTGGTCAATAGAGACAACCCAATCCTCTTGCAAGACAACACTCGAATACATGTAGCACAAACAATGCTGCTCAAACTACAGAAGCTGGACTTGGAAACTCTCTGTTATCCACTGTATTCACCAAACCTTGCACCAATTGATTACCGTTTCTTCCAGGCTTTGGATCACCTCTTGCAAGGAAAAATATTCAATTCTCAACAAGCTGTGAAAAATGTCTTTGTCAATTTCATCAACACTTTCTCTCCAGCCTTCTTTGCTGCTGGCATGAACAAGCTACTGTTAACATGCCAAAACTTGTCGATACTTCAGGTGAATACTTTGATTAATTGTGCTGCTTCTTGTTAGGGATATAATAAACTATACTTTTGATTTAAAATCGAACATTTCATATTTAGTGACCTAATATTTAGTTCCTGCATAGAACACTAGCCTGATCCTATTAGTACAGAGAATAATCTCTAAATTTCCATGATTTTGAAGGTACAATAATTTGGTATTCATTTCATGGTCATACACTGTCTAGTAATCATTTTTGTAAAGATTTTATTGAATGTTGTACTATTATTAAGATTTCCTTTCCCCATAGGCTATTGCCTCCACTAAATGTTAAGTCTCCTCAGATAAAATCTAAATATTTCACAGAGAATTAAAGTAGGCATTCAAACACTTGTTAAATAATAATAAAAATAAAAATAACTAATAGAGAATGAATGCAGTGACTTTTCCCACTTCCTTATAGTTATAAAAAAATACAAATTATGTTAATCGCATGTCATCATGTCTAAATAGCATATTTAGTAAGTGAGGTATAATACAAATAAAATATAAAGTAGACATTATACTTAAACACTTTGGGTTTTATTTTCTAATATTATTTTTTACAACCATATTACATACTGATTTTTACCTATTTACTAAGTCACTTTGCAAACTGATGGGGAGAGTTTTGTTGCCTACTTCAATGAAAGTCACAATTAACCTGAGATAAATTTTTTCTCTTGCCAATTGATTATATATTGATCATTAAGCTTGTAAAAGCCACATATTTTTGAGAAGTGCAAGGGCACAGCTTGAGAAGAACCAGTACCTTCCATAACTCCACTAGTCCTTAGGTCAACTAAGTACATCATAACTACCTATTTAATATAGTGAGTTTTCAACTTCCATGTCATTAAAAATTACTTAGGAAGAGTACTTGAGGTAGAGGTGTATACATAGGGCAGCCATCTGCCCCTTTTTTGGGTTTGGAGATATGGCCAAGTTTAGCCTCTTGAAATCCCTATAAAAATGAAATAGATTTTCTTTAGAAGCCTTGTCTACACATGAACAAGTCAGGTTCCCAGATGAATCATACTTTGTGTCTTCCCATCCTTATTAATATCCATGAAGTAAGGTATATTTATACAAGTGAACATATTTTTCTTCAGGGCAAAGAATGTTTTGGTTTTTGCAAAGGCTTATTTTTATTTAGTGAGTTGTCTTTTACAGAGAAAGACTCCATTACAAATGCATCATTTTCTATACTCACTTGTATTAACCCAGTTAAATAAAACCACCAAATTTGAGTGTGTCAGATGTATACTCTGAGTTACCCTTATCATTACTTATGCAATATGTTCTGCCTGAGAACATAAGATAAAGTTCAGCTAATGCTGTATTTTTGTTATACAGAATCTGTGCACATTTCACTACTCATCCTTAAGTGGTCAAAAGTTAAACTTACGAAAGTTCTCTAATTTTAAACTATAATACATATGTACATCAAATCTGTGAAATGGACACTCCTAGCAGGTGTATTTTAATTATATTGCACATTTTTTTAAATGCTTGCCCTTTGGCTACCATTAACATTTATTCATCTCACATACTTTTTTTTTCTTTTCTTTTCTTTATTTATTTTTTTATTTCAGCATATTATGGGGGTACAAATATTATGGTTTCACATACTTTCTTTATAAGACCCTGAATTAAAATCACTTTATCTTAAGGGAAATAGTTTTGGAGTAAGACTATCTAGAATTAAACCCTATCTCTGCCCTTTATTAGCTGTCTGTCATGTCACTGCACTAAGACATAATTTTCCCATCTGTAAAATGAAGATAATAACAGAACTTGAATTATATGATTGTTTTAAAGATTAAATGGTATGATATATATAGCATATATATCATTTTGATAGGCATCCTGACAGCTTTCTAGTTTTTTATTCATTATACACATAATATACAAATTCTCATTCTCTTTATTTACATAAGTTATGAGTGATTTGGCTCCCAGTACTATTAGGGTTTGGTTTAGTAGTATATACCAAAGACACAAATTTCAGGCTCAATAAGACATAGAAGTATGTCTTTCCCATGTAAAGATAATCTGAGGACAAGGAGGTAAGCTGCATGCTAACCAGCTGCATGCTAACCCGTTATTTTGGAGCACAATCCTTAACTCTTTACTGCCATACTCAATCTTCTTCAGTGCCCAATAAGGCTACTGGTGCCAGCATGTCCACCTTCTAGGCAAGAAGGAGAGGAAAGATGGAAACAGAATAAGTGAGAAAATATTTTCTTCTCAATTGAGTCAGTCTTCTGTAGAAAGGCTAATCATGACATTGATACCTAAATTCAAGGTACTCTATTGTTGTCAAGAACTGTGTCAGTCAACTTCCTCTTTAAGACCTACAAGCATCTACTAATTTAGGGAGAATCAGGTAATTAGTTGGGGGACAACAAATTTTACCCCCCCAACATTTTGACTTATTGCACATTGACCAACTGTAACAGCTAAAGAAGCTGGAAAAAATTTTTAATATATTATTAGGGTACATTGCTACCATGAGTAAAATCAAAATTTTGTTATTAAGGATGAAGAGAATAATGAACATTGGCTATACAGCTAAAATATCTGCTATGAACTTAAATTATTTTATGTATACTTAAACCATTTTTTTTTCAGAGACAGAGTCTCAGTCCGTTGCCCTGAGTAGAGTGCCGTGGTGTCAGGCTAGCTCACAGCAACCTCAAACTCCAGGGCTTAAGCGATCTTCCTGCCTCAGCCTCCTGAGTAGCTGGTATTACAGGCATGTGCCACGACCCCTGACTAATTTTTCTATATTTAGTAGAAACGTGGTCTTGCTCTTGCTCAGGCTGGTCTCAAACTCCTGACCTCAAGCAATCCTCCTGCCTTGGGCTCCCAGAGTGCTAGGATTACAGGTGTGAGCCACCATGATCAGCCAAACATAAACTCATAAACTTTTAACATATTTGAAAATAGTTAATTTTTCTTTTGTAACCTAAGACTTATTTATTTATTTTTGTTCAAAACTACCTAGATTAATTCTATGCATAACTGAAGTTCACTTGATCTCATGATCTGAAACAACGGTCACCCAAGTTCCCTTTTTATGGTTGCTAGTGGAGTCTTGACAAAATGCTTCCATTGTGTGGTGGGAAGAGCCCTTGATTTGAATTCAGAAGAACATGTATTGTCTAGGTGTTTGATTTTGAACATTTATGACAATGTCGGTCAGCCACAGTGACTCTATAAAATGAGATAATGATGCTTTTTTTAGGATGATTTTTGAGGTAAATAAAAATCACATGAAGACTAAAAAGTTGATTCTTAACTGAGATATCATAATTGGTATGGTGTAATCATATTGGACATATTGTAATAGCTGGACAATCCCCAAGTAGGCTTTAGAATCCCAAACAAAATGCCACGTATAGCAAGATGTCTTTGAATAATCACCTGATTCTCCCTAAATTAGTTGATGTTTCTAGGCTTTAAATGGGAAGTTGAATGACAGAGTTCCACTGCAATACAGTAACTTGAATTTTGACGTTAATGTCATGATCAGAGTTTAAGAATGCCATTTGCTTTTAGCTCTATATTATGAAAGGATGATTTGGATGCCACTCTATTTCTGGAATTCCTTTATACTCTTCATGATGCCAAAGATGAGGATAATAGTGATGACGGTAGTAAAATAAGAAGCAATGGTGATATAGCACTTCTTGTATTTTTCTGGATACAGCTGTAACCCATTCTACTAAGTGAAGTATCTCAAGAATGGAAAAACAAGCACCACATGTACTCACCAGCAAATTAGTATTAACGGAGCAACACCTAAGTGGACATATAGGAATAATATTTATCAGGTGTCGGGTGGGTGGGAAGGGGGAGAAGGGGATGGGTATATACAAACATAATGAGTGCGATGTGCAACGTTTGGGGGATGGTCACACTGGAAGCTCTCCCTGGGGGGGCATGGGCAATATATGTAACTGTAATATTTGTACCCCCATAAGATGCTGAAATAAAAAAAAATAATAATAGGCAACTTCATTAAATGCTTACTATGTGAAAGGCAGTACTCTGTGCACTTTATATGTTTCAATACCTTCAACAAACACAGTTATTAGCATTAGTCAAAAATAAAATTTGTTCTATGTATTTTCTATCGATAACTGTAAGAAGATTGTCAAACAGGGAATTTATATTATCCTTGCCTTGGATTAGCTTAACAGTCATATAAACCAAAGATAATAGATTTACTTCTGCTCCATGACATGGCATATAGCAAGATAATGAAATAAACCAAGGCTGGAAATGAATGAAACAGTGCAGCAAATTGAAGAGGCATTCTAAATCCAGACAGTCCTCCAAGTTAGGGATCCATAGAGTATTAATTCAACGTCAGAGTGAACTAAAAGTCATACATCAAGATGAAGTAATAGGTTGAAGTCAGCCAAGACAACAGGGGTTTGAAAGAAATAGTATGCCTAGAGATGGCAAACCTCAAGTCAGAGAGGAGCCCTACCTCATAAATGCAGTTTTTTATAGCCAGACTCCGTGATTGGTGTCCAAGGGCAGACTACTGTATAGTATGATCCATTTAGTGGATGCTGAAAATTACCAGAAACAGTTGAAGAAAAGATGAAGAAATATTTGAATGTATATACTTAAAGACAAAAGAAGAAAATGATAGCCATATATCTCATAACTAAAGAAGATTAAAACAGAAATTTTATAGTACTCTTTAAAGATGCACAAATTGAGATACAGAGAAATTATATTAAATGACTATACACTTATAGCCACTAGAAAAAATATGATATAAATCCAATTGCTTGACTACTTCTGTTGTATTTTTTTCTATTCCTCATGGTTTGTTTTATCAATATAACATTTCTAATTTGGCACTGTTTAAGAAACATGGGTATTTACAGCATACTTTTAAAATGTGACCAGGTATATTCCTATGATTGTTGATAAGGCAATACATTTTGACAGTGACTAAAATGACAGCAAGATTAGTTTATACTACAACTTTTCAAAACCATACTTTTCCTCAACATCAGGTATTTTATTTGGTTTATTAGGGAAATTGCTCCAACTATGAATGTCACTTCCTTGGTGCATATAACTGTAATATTATTTGCACATTTATCTCTTTACCATCTCTCCAAGCATATTACAGGATAAAATGTTTCTTTTATACTTTCCCTGTTTTCATAAACCTTTCTAAATATTATATATATGTTATGTATAAATATATATAATTATATGTGAATATAATATATATTTACTGAAATATGGGCTATTCTTCCAAAAAGATACTTTTTTTGGAAGAAAACTATATACAGTGTTTTTTTCTGTCTCTCTAACTATCTCTAAGAATATAAAGAAGGAGCCCAATGTAAGTAAGTACATAACACATGGCAAATAAATGTACTTCTTATGCAAGAGATACCTCTAGGACAGTGGTTTCTCTGTATGTGAATGTCTTTCTCTTTTATTAATAACATTAATCACATAAATTTTATTAATCTTTTCTCTCTTGCTTAGACTTGCTAGTCAAGAAATCTCTAATATTTTTAATCTTTTTAATGAATACAATTGATTCAAATAGTTTAGTTTACCTTAAAGAGTCCCTATAGTCCTTTTCTTTGGAGTATTTTGTTGACAGAATACTATTTATGAGACATCACACCAGAAACTCTGTATTAGCTTCAATGAACTGGGTTTTCTATAGAAGCATAGGTTTTAAAATGACATATTTTTTGTCATAGAATAATGGTTTGGGGCCACCCAACACAGATATTCCCAAGACAGAAAAGGCTATCATTAACTCTCTGGCATTTAGGCAGCAAAAGTGAGTATCTGATATCAATTCTCTAAGGTAGGTTGTGGAAACCAGGAATTGGTGTGAATTAAATTAAAATTGAATTCATGGTTTGTCAAAGAGCATCAAAATATGAAAGAAGTCCATGCCCAAATCATGGAGTCAGTAAATCCCTTAGCAGTCAAGGGTATTAGCAGTCAAAACAAGCTTATGTTCAGGACTCTCATCAAGGCTTCTCTCCAAGTGTTAAAGTTTTTAACTGTTCATCCCCACCCTTTCCCAACATCCAGTTCTACCAGGGGGCCTTTAAAATGATTTACTCTTAAGCAGCCATACTGGGTTGTGATATAAGGGAACAATTCAAGAATTAGGATTTTTAGATTTTATCACCAGTTGATCAAGATTCTGTCATGAACAAATTCTGAGTCCTTTCCAGAAAAGTGGAAATGACAACACTAGAAGAATATAAAAAAATTTGACTACATATAAATATGTGGCACTAAAATGATTGGAGATAATTATGAGATTATCACCAAAATAAAAAAGAGTTGTTTATTATTAAATTATGCTCAATCCATTTTCAAATGTGGAAATGTTTACATATTTAAGTAATAAATGATCATGGCTCATAGTACAACTTTTATCAAGCTCTATTAATATAACTACAACATGACATTTTAAATTCAATTTCCAGAAGTTATTCACTTTTTAAATTTTGTAAATAAAGATGTTATTTTCCACCAGGATGTCTTCTTGCAATATTTTTATGTTACGACTTGGGCACACATAGAAAATTATTGGTTCTCCTTTCTCCTATCTCATAACTGAATACAGCAAAATATTATAATAATGAAATAAATACATAATTGAATTAAAGTAAAATACTCAACACTTACTTATATTGTTAACACTATTTTACTAAAAACAGTGAATTCACAAAATTAGCACTTTTCAAGTAGAGTATATAGCTTGATATGTCTATGCATATTCGGTGTCACAATTTTGTCTAAATTGCATAATCAGTTAAGAGAATTTGCTGTGTAATTAAATAAAATTTTTAAAAAGAAACTAAATCAGCAATAGTTTTTTAGTATTGAATTGATTGTTCTATTTCAATTTTCAACTTAGTTATTGTTACCAGCTAACAATATTATCAGTAATGGGCCTTTAAAACATCACTCATTGTGATGATTAATTTTATATGGCAACTGGACTAAGCTAAGGGATGTTGAAATAGCTGGTAAAACATGATTTCTGGGTGTGTTTGAGAGGGTGTTTCCTGAGAGATTAGCTATTCACCTTTGAATCTGTAGACTGAGCAAAGATTTGCTCTCACTGATATGGGCTGGCATCATCCAATCCATTGAGGGCCCAAATAGAATAGAAAGGCAGAAAAAGGATAAATTTTCTCTCTCTTTTCTTGAGCTAAGACATCCATATTCTCTCCTCAGACATTGGAGTTTCTGGTTCTCAGACCTTCTTACTCTAGAACTTATATCTGCAGCCCTCTCTGTTTTCTGACCTTTGTACAGAAACTGAATTACATCACTAGCTTTGAGGGACTTCTCAGCCTGCATAGTCATGTGGGCCAAATTCCATAATAAATATCTTTTTATATATCTATATATATATATATGTTATTGGTTCTGTTTCTCTAAAGAACCCTGAAAAATACACTCATTTCATGTTGTAATTACTCCAAATATTATTTCTTCCCAGGTGTACACTGTATTTCAATGCCTTATTAAGTAAAATACTCAACATCACCTGAGGGAATAACTAACATTGTTAAATATAACATAATAAAATCAATAACATTTCGATGTTTTAATTACAACACTTTTTAAGAATAATTGTCAATAGAGAAGTGTACCGATTTTGAAATTCGTTGCAAAGCTTCCTGATATAACAGCAAGACTTTCCCAAAAACTCCAATCTAAAAATCACTTCTGTAACATCCTATTTCATTGGTAGCACTTACACTATCTTATATTTCTCTTTTATTTACTATCTATTACTACTACAAAATAAACTACAGAAAGAAAAACCCTTATGTGTTTTGTTTAACACTGTTCTCTAAAACTAGAATAGTATTTGAAATGTAGCTCTCACTTAATTAAAATTTTCTGAATGAAGTAATGCAAGAATGGATGAGTGAATAAATAAATGAAAGATTCCTGGTTGCTACTCACCCTAGAGCATGTTCTGTAGAGTTTTGAATGTGAAATGTAGCTTGATCTTAAAATAAGCCTTGAAATTTAGAGGTTTTTTTTTTCCTTTCAATACACTAGTAGAGCTCCCTTCTATTTGGAAACAAAGGAATGGAGAAAATTCTGATTTTTTTTCTTTTGCTGTACCTCCTTGATACATGTAATTACTATTTTATTAAAGATGTCCAAATGCCAGATATTGATACATTGATAAAGATGTAAGTGGTTACAATTGGAATACTATATGTATTCTGGCTCACTTTTCCACAACAGGGTTCAGAAGTACAGATTCATTATATATTCAAACTAATAGCAAAATCCTTAGTATAGGCAATTTGGGATTGATATTTGAAATCTCTTTCCTCTCTCTTCTTTCCTCTATCCATCTCATCTTAGAAAGAGGATCCCTGACACTGCAATTTGCTCTGTAAGGCCAAAAATATGTGTCTTTGTTCCTCCCTGTGATCACTAGAACACTTTGTAGCTCTGGTGATGTGTGCCCACTCTCTAGATACAGTGAATTATTAGGTTTGCTTTTCAGGAGAGAGGACGTCTATCCTGTATGGCCAACATACATTCTGTGTTCTATTGTTAGTTTTATATGTTCTTGTCATTCCAAATTTATTTTCATATTGTCCTTTTAAGACTTTCTCAGCAATTTTATTGAATAATCAAACAAAAACACTCTCTAATTTGACATTTTTGATAATGATATTTTGTCCAGAATAAATTTTTCTGTATATATTTAAAGGATACATGTGATGTTGTGATACAGGCATACAATGTGAATTAATGAAATCAGGGTAATTGGGATATCTGGTTATGGATAACCTCAAGTATTTATCATTTCTTTGTGTTATGAACATTCCAATTCTACCCTTTTAGTTTTAAAATATATCCTAACTTAATGTTGACTATGGTCACTTTGTTATGCTATCAAATATTGTTCATTCTATCTAACTATATTTTTGCACCATTAACCATGACCCTTTCTCTGCTACCCTTCTCAGCCTCTGGTAATTATCTTTCTACTGTCTGTCTCCATGAGAGCAATTATTAAAAAAGTTACCTCAAACACATGAGTGAGAACAAATGAGATTTGTCTTTTTGTGCTTGGCTTATTTCACTTAACATAATATTCTCAAGTTCTATCCATGTTATTGCAAATGATAGAATTTTATTTGTTTTTATTGCTGAATAATATTTCATTGTGTATATGTACCACATTTTCTTTATCCATTCATCTGTTGATGGACACTTAGATTGATATCAAATCTTGGCTATTGCGAGTAGTGTTGCATTAATTGTGGGACTGTAGATATCTTTCTGATATACTGATTTCCTATCTTTTGGATATATACCTAGCAATAGGATTGGTGGGTCATATGGTAGTTCTATTTTTAGTTTTTTGAGGAACCTCTATACTGTTCCCCATAGTGGTTGCACTAATTTACATTCCCACTAACAGTCTACAAGGGTTCCCTGTGCTTCACATTCTCACTAGCATTTATTATTCTCTGTCTTTTTGATAAAAGCCATTTTAACTGGAGTGAGATGAATATCTCATTGTGGTTTTGATTTGCATTTCTCTAATGCCTTATGATGTTGAGCATTTTTTAAATATACCTGTTGCCCATTTGTTTGTCTTCTTTTGAGAAACATCTATTTAGATCTTTTCCCATTTTTTAATTAGTTTATTTGATTTTTCCTACTGAGTTGTTTGAGCTTATATATTCTAGTTATTAATCCTTTGTCAGATGGGTAGTTTGAAATTTTTTTCTCCCATTCTGTGGGTTGTCTCTTCACATTGTTGATTGTTTCCTGTGTTGTGCAGAAACATTTAAGCTTGCTGTGATCCCCTTTGTCCAATTTTGGTTTGATTGATTGTGCTATTGGAGTATTACTCAAGAAATCATTGCCATAACAATGTCCTGGAACATTTCCCCAATGTTTTCTTTTAGTAGTTTCATAGTTTCAGGTCTCAGTCTTAAGTTTTTAATGCATTTGGATTTAATTTTAGTATATGGCAAGAGAGAAGGGTCTAGTTTCATTTTTCTGCATATAGATATCCAGTTTTCCCAGAACAATTTATTGAAGAGTTTATCCTTTCTCCATCTATGTTCTTGGTAACTTTGTCTATCTTCTTTTGAGAAAAATCTGCTCACATTTGTTTCCCACTTTTTGATGGGGTTATTTGTTTTATTCTTGCTAATTTGTTTCAGTTCTATATAGATTCTTGATATTAGCTCTTTGCTGGATGTGTAGTTGTATGTGTAGTTGTGAATATTTTCTCCCAATTCTGTAGGTTATCTATTTACTATCTTGATTATTTCCTTTGCTATGCAGAAATTTTTAAGTTTAATTAAGTCCAATTTATTTATTTTATTGTCCCTGTATTTGTTTTGGGGGCCTTCCTCATAAATTCTTTATCTAGAACAATGTTGGGAAATTTTCCTATGTTTTTTCTAGAATTTTTATGGTTTCAGATCTTACCTTTAAGTGTTTAATCCATCTTGAGTTAATTTTTGTATATAGTGAGAAATAGGGATTAATTTTCATTCTTCTGCATGTGGCTATCCAATTTTCCTAGCAACATTTACTTAATAGGGCATCCTTTCTCTAGTGTATGTTTTTGTCTGCATTGTAGAAAAGCAGGTGATCATAGCTATATGGTTTTATTTTTGAGTTCTTTACTCTGTTCCATTGGTATATGTGTCTACCTTTATACTAATTCCATGCCGTTTTGGTTACTATAGCATTGTAGTGTAATTTGAAGTCAGGTAATGTAATGATTCCAGACTTGCTCTTTTTGCTATAATAGCTTTGGCTATTCAGGGTCTTTTGGGGTTTCGTATAAAGTTTTGGGTCTTTATAGATCTGTGAAAAATGATGTTGCAATTTTGATGAGAACAGCATTGAATTTGCAAATAACTGGTCAGTATGGACATTTTAACAATGTTGATCCTTCCAATCCATGGGCATGGGATGCTTTTCCAATTGTTTGTATCATCTGTGATTTCTTTAATCACAGTTTTGTAGTTCTCCTTGTGGAGATATTTCACTTTTTTGGTTAAGTATATTCCTAGATACTTAATTTTTTCTGTGGCTACTGTAAATTATATTGAGTCTTTGATTTAATTCTCAGTTTGACTGTTATCAGCATGTAGAAATGCTACTGATTTGTGTACATTAATTTTGTATCCTTAGATTTTACTGAATATCAATTCTAGGAGTTTTTTGGTGGAGTTTTGGGGTTTTCTAAGTATAAGATTATATATTTGGTAAAGAGGGTAGTTTTGATTCCTCTCTTGATTTGGATGTCTTTCATTTTTTTCCCTAGCCTGGTTGTTCTCTCTAGGGCATCCACAACTATATTGAAGAGAAGTGGTGAAAATAGGCATCCTTGTTTTATGCTAGTTCTTAGGGGAAAAGATTTCTCTTCTGTCTCAACTTGTTCACATTCAGTATGATGTTAGCTGTCAGTCTGTCATATATGGTTTTTCTTATTTTGAGGTGTGTTCATTCTATGCCTATGTTTTAGTGATTTTTTATTATGCAGGGTGCTGGGTCTTATTGAACGCTTTTTCTGATTCTGTAGAGATGATATTGTCTTAGTTTTTAATTATGTTTATGTGATGAATAACATTTATTATTTTGTGTATGTCGAAACATGGTTGCATCATTGGAATGAATCCCACTTTGTCATGATATTTAGGATTTTTTGCATCTCTGCTCATAAGGATATTGGTCTGTAATTTTCTTTTTTGGCTGCGCTTTTTCCTGGCTTTGGTACCAGGGTGATACTGGCATCATGGAATGGATTAAGGAGGATTCCTTCCTTCTCAATGTTACGGAACAATTTCAGTAGAATGGGTGCCAATTATTTTTTGTATGTCTAGTATAATTTGGTTGTGAATCTGTCTGGCTAGAGGATTATTTTTGTTGCAGGATTCTTTATTACTGTTTCTCTGAGCTTTTCTATTTCTTTCTTCTGCTATTTTTAGGTTTGGTTTGTTCTTTCTCTTGTTCCTTGAGGTGAAACATTAGGTTGTTAATTTGTGATCTTTTTGTTTTTTTGATGTAAGCATTTAAGGCTATGAATTTCCCCCATAACACTGCTTTTCCTGTATCCTATAGATTTTGTATGCATGTGTCATATTTGTGGATCAGTTCAAAAAATCTTTTTATTTGCATCTTAATATTGTCATTGGCCAAAAAATCATTCAGCAGCAGGTGGTTTAATTTCCATTATGTTGGTAAGATATGAGAGTTCCTCTTGGAATTGATTTCTAGTTTTATTCCACTGTGGTCTGAAAAGATACATGGAATGATTTTGATTTTTCTAAATTTTGCTGAGACTTCTTTTGTGGGCTAACATATTATCTATCTTGGAAAATGTCCCATGTGCTGATGATAAGAATGTATATTCTGCAGTTTGGGGGTAAAACATTCTGTAGATGTTTTTTAAATTCTTGTGTGCTAAAGTTCTGTTTAAGTCCAGTGTTTCTTTATTGATTATCTGCCTCAATGATTTGTCTAGTTCTATCAGTGGAGTGTTAATGTCCCTGGCAATTATGTTGCTGCCGTTTATTTCTTTGCTTGGTTCTAGTAGAATTTGTTTTATCAACTGGGGAGCTCTTGTGTTATGTGCATAAATATTAAGGATTGTTATATCTCTTTGCTGAAATGCTCCCTTTATCATTGTATAATGATCATCTTTGTCTTTTTTATCATTGTTTGTAAAAGTCTGTTTTATCTGATATGAGAATACTTATTCCTTTTTGCTTTTGGTTTCTATTCCTATGGCATATTTATTTTTCATTCCTTTACCTTGAGTCTATTAGAATCCTTGTGAGTTAGATGGGTTTCTTGGAGACAGTATATATTTGGGTTATGTTTTTCATGTATACAGCCAAATTATATCTTTTAAGTGAATAATTATGACCTTTTATTTTCAATAGTAGTATTGATATATAAGATAACATTCTGTTCATCATGTTGAATGATACCTTCTTGCTTTGTTTTCTCCTTTTTGTTATTATTTTATAAGAGTTGTGAGTTTTAACTTTTAAGTGTTTTGTCACTGGTGGATATCAATTGTTCTTTTCCATATACATAGCACTTTTAAACATTTCTTTTATATCTGGTCTAGTGGTGACAAATTTCCTTAGTGTTTCCTTGTCTGGGAAAGGCTGTTTCTACTACATTTACGAAACTTACTTGGCTGGCAATTTTGGCTGGCTGTGAAACTCTTCGCCAGCAGTTATTCTATTTAAGAAGACTTATAATGAGAACCTAATCCCTTCTGGCTTGAAAGGTTGCTGCTTGGAGGTCTGCTGTTATTTGGATAGGTTTTCATTTAGAAGTTATTTGTTGCTTTTTTTTTACACAGCTTATAGGATTTTCTCCTTCATTTTGACTTTGACCAGGCTGATGACCATATGTCTGATAATGTCCTATTTCCTATAGATCTTCCAGTTGTTCAATGATGATCTTGTATCTAGATTACATATCTCTAGTGATACCAGGGAAGTTTTCCTCTATTATTCTCTCAAATAAATTTTTCATAATTTCATAAATTTATGAAAAATTTCATAATTTTTACTTTTTATTCTTCTCCCTCATGGATACTTATCATTATTATATTAGCTTCTTTGCATAATCTCATATTTCTTGCAGTGATTGCTCATTCTTCTTTGTTCTTTTTTCTACATTTTTTTTACTGACTGTGTAATTTTGAAATCTTTTTCTTCAATGTAGTAAACTCGTTCTTCTGCTTGATCTAGTCTGTTGTTAAAGCTTTCTGTTGTATTTTGATATTCCCTAAAGGATGTTTTCATTTCTTTAAGATCTGTTATTATGTTATCTTTCTCTTTGGTAAATTTTTCATTAATGTCCTGAATTTTGTTTCTTTCTTTGTGATTGTTTTCTACCATCTCTTCAATCCCATTCATCTTGCTTGCCATTCATAATCTGAATTTTATATCTTTCATTTCAACAATGT
The DNA here is from genome assembly GCA_008086735.1 of Cheirogaleus medius. NCBI lineage: Eukaryota > Metazoa > Chordata > Mammalia > Primates > Cheirogaleidae > Cheirogaleus > Cheirogaleus medius. The sequence goes on from VBSM01002608.1 coordinate 28,684,163, forward strand.
CCTTTTGGTTGGCATTTATTATGAAGAGTTATTATGATACTTTGAGGGTGTTGAGACAGCCTGTTTGTTCTTGCTGCTAGAGTTTTTATGCTGGTTTCTTCTCAACTGGGTCCTTTTCTCTCAGTTCAAAACAAATATTAGATATGGTACACCTGTTCTCCTCTGCTGGGACCTCTGTTGTCCAGTGAGGATAAGGATGGGTCCCTGGATGGTGTGCTTAAGCCCTACTCTGGAAGCTTGAAAAGGCATGAGAGGGGTGGATGCTCTGTCAGCCTTCCCCCATTCCCCTGTGGTTGTCAGAGGGCTGCTGCATCAGGGTTGGCCCATGGTACAACATGCACACACAGGCAGAGCTAGCACACAGGACACACAGGATGAGGTACATGTGCAGAACAAAGCAGGTCTTCCAGGTGTGTGACACATGGATGCAGGCCTGGGCAGCCATGGTCCCAGGTGCACAGGTGAGTTGGGGTTGCATTTGGTGCATGGTGTAGCAGGGGCCCTCATAATGGAGTTGGCCCACAAGGTGGAGCGGGCCCACATGATGAAGCAGCCTGGTGCACAGAGCATTTGCACAGGATGGAGCAGGTCCATAGGGTGTAGCATACATGAACACATGCCAGGGTAGCTGAACTGCCAAGCATGCAGATGACATGGGGCATGGCTCATGAGGGACTTGCATGGGACATTGCAGGATGGGAGGTGTAGTCCCACCCTGGCCAAAGCAGTGGGTACCAGGTCCATGGTCTCCTGTTCTGCTCATATTCTCTGATGGTGGTGGTGGGGTTGCACTTCACTCACCCATGGGGCACACCTAAGTGCTGGGACTCCTTGCTCTCTCTCCACATGTCAGGGACGAGGGGGAGGCAGCAGTTACAGAGCAGGCCTCTGGGCAGAAGAAACACTCCAGGGAAGGGATGCCACAATGGCACCAGCTGCAGTATCTAGGGCTTCTAAATCAGCTGTGCCTTCTCTCTGGAACAATGCAGCTGTGCAGCCTCCAGTCAGGTCTCTGTATCAGTCTGAAGGGTTGCTGCCATGGAGGGGCTTCCCCCCCTGCTCCAATTGCAATATCCTTGGGGAAGCATAGAGCCCAGTTTTCTCCTCTGTCCCTTCCCTATGTGTGGGAAGTACCTTCCCCAAGTACCTCCAGTCCTGTTGAGTAGGTAGTCCCAATTCTGTCTTCTGCACTTTACTTCCACTTTCTCTCCATTGGTATTGAGTGCCTTCTCTCAGACAATTGAGCCAAAGGTGTATATCTTTTCACCACTTTTGATTCTCTCCACAAAAGTGGCATTGTGCAAGCTGTTTCTAGTCCACCATCTTGCCTCCCCCCTCAATGTTTCCTTTAAACTAGTATCTTAAGGTTAACAAATTTCACAAAGTCATGACTATCTGTTAGGCCATTGGTTAAAGTTCAACATTTTTCTTTTGAAATCTTGTTTTATAACAAGTTCCTACAGATTCTGGAAGTAGACTGGACACATTTCTCTCCAACAAGGTTTCTACAAAACTAATTCTATTGCTGTTTTCTCAGATTAGTGAATTATTACAATGTCAATAGACAAATGGGTTGGTCTGTTAGGGGTTCACTGAATCTGCTGATTAATGACTAATATTCTGTATTTCTTAAGGCATTGTAAATTTCTTTTTTTACCATATTTTCCTCAGGTATAGTTAATATAGGGATAGCTTTCAAATAAGAAAGATAAAGACAGGATGGAGCCTTGCCAGGAATTTTCTGCTTAGGTAAACTAAAGCAACAGAATTTTTATTAATTCTTTTAAGAGCTCTTTCTGTTCATGTGAAAATGTCTCATGGGGGCCTTTTTCAGGAGTTATACAGTCTTTGAAAATAGTTGAGTAATGAATGAGATTTCATGAAAGAAAATTTCTCTCTTTTGTTTTCCCCTCTGTACCCATATCTGAACTTAGAATATTCCTATGTTCTGTTCTTGTAACACTTTACCCCTAACAAATATGTATCAGTTGGGAAAACATATACACCCTCCCATGGGTTTAATGAAGCTTGGTTATAAAAAAATTCCTTAAACTCATGTTTCAAATGTCTTTGTGTGTGTGCGTGTGTGTGTGTGTGTGTGTGCACTGCAGGTGTTAATGTTGAGAGGAATATACCATAGCATGATTTGGAGTAGAGAAAGGGTATGTGTTTTCAGCAATGGACAACAGTTGTGGAAATGGGAAGTCTAACTCAACCCTTGAGAGTGTGTAATTCTTCAGCTTATTGCAAGAACAATTTGCCAGTAACTACCAAAATGTAAAAAGAAAAATATGCAGTAATCTAATTTACAGAAATATTCTTATTCTATAGCAAGATATTTGTACAGGGATTATTATAGTAGCAACTTTGGTAATTATAATGAAAGCATTATAAATAACCTGAATATTCACCAGAAGTGTAATGATTAAATAAATTGTGTGAAGTAAATGCTCTAGAATACTAAGGAGCTATTAAAAAATCAATTAGATCTCTCTGTACTGATAAGGATAAATTAATAACTTGATCACTGTTAATTAAATACAAATTGTGTTGTACTTATTTTATTTAATAAACATATATAGTGCATTCTAAGCACCAGATACTATTCTTTTATTTTATTTCCTTTTATTTCATCATATTATGGGGGTACAAATATTGTTAGGGTTACATACATTGCTCCTGCCACCCCTCCCAGCCATGTGCCGGAGCTTCAAGCATGTCCAATCCCCAGGTGGTGCGCACCACACCCATTATGTAAATATACACCCTTCTTCTCCTCCCCACTCCCGCCTACCCTGCAACTGACAAAAGATAATTTTTTTGACATTTTGGTTATATTGTATATCTCTGCCTCTCCCTAAGAAGGGTTAGAAGTATGCCCTTCCCCCTCACATTGCTTGCCACATCCCTATGATGTGGGTCTCGCCCCCCACAAATCCCTGGTGAACACTACCATCATTTGAGCACCATAGTTTTAATCAGTCAATACCAATTTGATGGCGAGTAGATGTGGAGCCCATTTTCCATATCTTGTGTACCCTCACTTTGGATAATGGGCTTAAGCTTAATCTAGGATAGCATAAACGGTGCTAGCTCACTGTCATTTCTTGGAATTGAATAATATTCCATTGTGAGCATACACCACATTTTAATTATTCACTCATGAATTGACGGGCACTTGGGTTGTTTCCATGACAGTGCAATAGTGAATTGTGCTGCCATAAACATACGGGAGCAGATGTCTTTATAATAGAATGACTTATGCTCTTTTGGGTAGATGCCCAACAATGCTATTGCTAGGTCAAATAGTATTTCTATTTCTAGCTATTTGAGATATCTCCAAATTCTTTTCCACAAAGGTTGCACTAATTTGCAGTCCCACCAGCAGTGTAAGAGAGTCCCTGTCTCTCCACATCCTCACCAGCATTTGTTGTTTTGGGATTTCTTGATATAGGCCATTCTTACTGGGGTTAGGTGGTATCTCATTGTAGTTTTGATTTGCATTTATCTGATGATTAGAGATGATGAGCATTTTTTTATATGTTTGCTTGCTGTTATTCTGTCTTCTTTGGAGAAGTTTCTGTTCATTTCGATTGCCCAATTCTTGATAGGATTGTTTGATTTTTTCTTGTTAATTCTTTTAATTTCTAGAAAGATTCTTGTTATTAGGCCTTTATGAGTGGTGTAGAGAGCAAATATTTTCTCCCACTCTGTGGGATGTCTATTTGCTCTAATGATACTTTCCTTGGCTGTGCAGAAACTTTTTAATTTGAACAGATGCCATTTGTTTATTTTTGATGCAGGAGTGATTGCCTTGGGGGTCTTCCTCAAAAATTCTTTGCCTAGACCAATGTCTGATAGGGTTTTTCCAACATCTTCTTCTAGGATTCTTAAGGTATCATGCCTTAGGTTTAAGTCTGTTATCCATCTTGAGTGAATTTTTGTGAGAGGTGAGAGGTAAGGATCCTGATTCATTATTCTGCATGTAGCTAGCCAGTTTTCCAAGCACCATTTATTGAAGAGAGTTTCTTTTCCCTATTGTATATTTTTGTATGGTTTATCAAAGATTAGGTTACTGTATACTGATGATTTCATCTCTGGTATCTCAGATCTATTCCAGATATCGATGCTTCTGTTCTTGTGCCAATAACAGGCTGATTTAATTATTATTGCTTTATAGTACAGCTTGATGTCCGGAAGACTGATGCCTCCCAGGTTGTTCTTTTTACTTAAAATTGCTTTGGCTATACTAGGTTTTTTCTGGTTCCATACAAAGTGAAGAATCATTTTTTCTATATCTGTAAATAATGCTGATGGTATTTTGATGGGGATTGCATTAATTCTCTAGATCACTTTAGATAATATTGACATTTTAACGATATTGATTTTACCAATCCATGAACAAGGTAGATTTTCCATCTGTTTACATCATTTGCAATTTCTTTTTTTAGTGTTTTGTAGTTCTCCTTGTATAAATCTTTTGTATCTTTGGTTAAGTATACTCCTAGATAGTTAATTTTATTTGGGGCTATAGTAAAGGGTATTGCATTTTTGATTTGGGTTTCTGCTTGATGGTTCTTGGCATATATGAATGCTTCTGATTTGTGTATATTCATTTTATAACTTGAAACTTTACCAAATTCATTTATCAAATCTAGGAGTCTCTTGGAAGAGTCCATGGGGTTTTCTAGGTATAATATCATATCATCGGCGAAGAGTGAGAGTTTTATTTCATCTCGCCCCACTTGAATGCCCTTAATACCCCTCGCTTGTCTGATTGCTATCGCTAGGACTTCAAGCACTATGTTGAATAGGAGAGGAGATAGTGGACATCCTCATCTAGTTCCAGTTCAAAGAGGGAAAGATTTCAATTTTTCCCTGTTTAGAATGATATTAGCAGTGGGTTTGTCATAGATGGATTTGATAAATTTAAGGTATGGACTTTCTATTCCTATTTTGTTAAGAGTTTTTATCATAAAGGTGTGTTGGACTTTGTCAAATGCTTTTTCTGCATCTATTGACAGAATCATATGGTTTTTGTTCTTGATTTTATTTATGAAGTGAATTACATTTATAGACTTTCATATGTTGAACCATCCTTGTATCCCTGGAATAAAGCCCACCTGGTCATGGTGAATTATTTTTTTGATATGTTGCTGAATTCTACTTACTAAAATTTTATTTAGAATTTTTGCATCTGTATTCATGAGGGATATCGGTCTGTAATTTTCTTTTTTTGTTGCGTCTTTTCCTGGCTTTGGTATCAAGGTGATATTGGCTTCATAGAATGAGTTCGTAAGAATACCATCCTTCTCGATGGTGTGGAATAATTTCTGTAGTATAGGTATGAGTTCATCTTTGTATCTTTGGTAGAACTCTGAAGTATAGCCATCTGGCCCAGGACTTTTCCGTTGGGGAGGTTTTTAATTACTGCTTCATTTTCTGAGCTTGAGATTGGTCTATTCACGAATTCTGTTACCTCCTGGGTGAACTTAGGGAGGTTGTATGAATCCAGGAATTTGTCCATTTCATCTTCATTCTGTAGTTTTTGGGCATGTAGATTTTTATACTAATCAAATATAATGTTTTGTATTTCTTTGGTGTCTGTTGTGAGCTCTCCTTTTTCATTTCTTATTGAGTTTATTAGAGTCTTTTCCCTTTGAGTCCTTGTCAATCTACCAAGAGGGCCATCAATTTTGTTTATCTTTTTGAAAAACCAGCTTCTGGTTTTGTTGATCTTTAGTATAGTTTTCTTGTTCTCTCTTTCATTAAGTTCTGCTTTGATCTTCTTTATTTCTTTTCTTTTACTGGGAGTGGAAATTGTTTGCTCTTTTTTTTCCAATTCTTTGAGCCTACTCATTAGGTTGTTAGTATCTAAGCTTTCTGATTTTTGGATGTGAGCTTTGATTGCTATTAGTTTTCCTCTCAGGTATGCTTTTGCTGTATCCCACAGGTTTTGGTAACAAGTATCACCGTTATCATTTCGTTCAAAGAAACTCTTGATTTCCCTCTGAATTTCTTCCTTGACCCAATAATTTTTTAATAATAGATTGTTTAGTTTCCATGATATTGTGAGGTATTGAGTGCTACTATAGGAATTGAACTGTAATTTTATGCCACTATGGTCAGAAAAGATACAAGGTATAATTTCTATTTTCTTGAATTTTTTGAGCTCTGATTTGTGGCCTAGTATGTGATCAATTTTGGAGAAGGATTCATGGGCTGCTGAAAAGAATGTAAATTCAACTTTATTTGGATGGAATGTTCTATAGAGATCTGTCAGACCTTTTTCATCAAAGGCTCTGTTCAGTTCCATTATATCTTTGCTTATTTTCTGTTTGTAGGATCTATCCAGATCATTCAGTGGAGTGTTGAAGTCTCTTACTACTATGGCAGTGTTGTGTAACATGGTGTTTAGATTAGATCATGTTTGCTTTATTTAATTGGGTACTTCTCTATTGGGTGCGTAGATATTAAGAATTGTTAAGTCTTCTTGTTGGAACTTCCCTTTCACCAATATAAAATTGCCCTCTTTATCCTTTTTTACTTTTGCTATTTTAAAGCCTATGTTATCTGCAAATAGAATAGCTACCCCAGCTTTCTTTTGACCTCCGTTTGCCTGGATGATAGTTTTCTATCTCTTGAACTTCAGCTGGAAGGCATCTTCGTGGGTTAGATGTGTTTCCTGTAGACAGCAGATACTAGGCTTGTAAATTTTTATCCACTCTGCCAGTCTATGTCTCTTCAGAGGACAGTTTAAGCCATTTACATTTATTGAAAAGATTGATATTGGAGGAAGATTACCATTCATATTGTTAGGTAGAGACTTGTTGCTGTGTTTTACTCTTTGAGCCATCATGTAGTTTGAGATCTAAACTTTAATCTTTGAGGATTTTACTTTGAGGAGTGTCTACTGCCCTGTTAGGTTAGAAATGTGGGTCCGAGAACTTCTCGTAGGGATGGTCTGGACTTTGCAAATTCCCTCAGTGATTGTTTGTCTGAGAAGGACTTTATTTCTCCCTCATAGATGAAACTTAATTTTACTGGATAAAGAATTCTAGGTTGGGCCTTGTTCTGTTTCAGAAGATTAAGGATAGGTACTCAGTCCCTCCTGGCTTGTAAAGTTTCAGATGAGAAGTCTGCTGTTAGTCTGATAGGCTTACCTTTGTAGGTCATTTGCTGTTTTCGTCTCACTGCACGGAGAATTGTTTCTTTCACATTTACTTTGGTCAGCCTAACAACCACGTGATGAGGTGATTGCCTTTTCACGTTGAGTCTCCCAGGAGTTCTATGTGCTTCTTGGATTTGGATATCAAGATTTCTAGCCAGGCCTGGCATATTTTCCTCCAGTATTCCATGAAATAAGTTTTCCAGCCCTTGTGAATGCTCCTCTTTCCCTTCTGGAATCCCTATTAAATCTGAGATTCGGCTTTTTAACATAATCCTACACTTCCTGTAAACTTTGGTCTTGTCTCTTGTTTCTGTGTTTCCTTTCTTCCTCTGATTTGTTTAGAGTGTAGGCATAATCTTCAAGTTCTGATATTCTTTCCTCTGCATAGTCCATCCTGTTCTTTAGGCTCTCCACTGTATTATGGAGATCCTTGATTGTTTCCTTCATTGCCAGAATTTCTGTTTTGTACTTTTGGATAATCTCAATTTCCTTGGAGCACCTTTCATTCATTTCCTGTATAGTTTTTGTGGTTTCTCAATGTTGTGATTTTATTTTCTCTTCAATTCCATTTAGTTTTGTAGCAATCCATATTAGGAAATCTTCCTCCATCAGTTACGCATATCATGTAAGTTGTTGTCAGACGATGGAGAATTAATATTTGCTTTGGAGGTGACTTTTCTCTCTACTCCTTCATGTTTCCTGTGAACTTTCGCTGGTTCTTTCTCATCTGGGTGCTTTATCAAGGATCGGAGGTGCCAGGGCTGGATTATGAGCTAAAACCTGGATTTCCAGAGGGACGATCCTTGGCAGATCTGGGGATTTGTGCTCTGGACCTGTAACGTCGGCAGAGTTTGAGTGGCCGGAGGCCACTGAGATGATCAGCTGAAAAGTGAAATCTTTCCCTTTTCTGTGTGACACCAGTGGAGCTTGGGCCGCTGCAGCCCCCTGGGGAGGATCCCCAGAGAATTGCGCTCGCTCCCTCTACCGCTCCCTCCCCAGCTGCGCTTAGGTCACCTGAGTCCACCAGACAACTCAGTCAAATGAGCGATCTGTCTCACTTTTCTGTCACTTCACAAGCGAGGCATAAGCCGCTGGTATGTACAGATCTCCTAGCCAAGGAGATCCTGCACCATGCCCTGAAGATTTCTAATTGCTCTCCACTCCTACCTCCTCTCCAAACTGCCTAATCGCCTGTGTTACCTCTTCACACTGACTTCAGGCACTTCCCTGCTTGCGTGGCTGTGGAGGTCTGCGAAGGAGAAGTCGTCCCGCTGTGGCATGGATCACACAGTCCCTTTGGGCTGGCCGCTGAGTGCAGCCAGCTTGCACTCCAATCCCCGCTGTACCACTCGAATTCTCAGGACTTCACAGCAAATCCACTGAGTCACTTTCCACCTTTTCCCAGCACTGCTGCCCCTCGAAGTGTCCCTGCAATTCCATGAAGCTGATCCTGTGGGAGAACTACCTCCCCGAGTGATTCAGGTTGCCTTCTTAACCTCCCAGTCTGAGAGCAGAGAGCCAGGAGGTCATCCCTAATCCACCATTTTTGACAATCCTCGCATCAGATACTATTCTAAGTGCTTTACAAATTTCAATATTTGATTTTTTCCATAACAGCTTTGTGAAGTGGTGCTGGTATTATTCCTCTATTTTTTAGAGGAAGAAACTGAGGTATAGAGGTTAAGTGAATTTCCTAATACTACATTTCTAACAAGCATAAAAACAGATTTTAACCTAAGCAATTCTGCTCCAGAATCTATTTTTTTTTAACCAATGTATGTGGTACATCTCAAAATAAAATATTTGATAATTGCATTTTCACAAAACTGTGACCTGTGTATATGTATTTATATGGATGCAATACAATTAAATATGTAGCTTAGAAACCAAAATATAAACAAATCTTTCTTATAAAAGATTGCTGGATTTAGGGATAAAAAATAAAAATAAAAAAATAAAAAATAAAAATAAAAAGACTTTTGTTTTTTAACTTCTGCATTATTTTACTTCTAAAAAAAACCTGCTCTTGACAACATGCAGTACTTTCTTAGGTTATTATTAAATCATTATTTTGCTACTGCAAACAATCCCTTCCAGGAAGACTATTAACATACATCAAGTCATTATTTTTACTCCTGTCATGTCTCCTTGGTTTGGAGATCAAAAGTAGGTCACTTAAATGCTGAATGGGACCACATTGTTGCCTTCTGGGTCATGAGGCGAAGAGATGGTATTATTTTCTTTTGTTATAAAGCTCCCTCAGAGAAAATTGTTGAAATAAGAATGACAAAACATTTTCTATCTACATTTTCCAATGTTAGGATATTTTGAAACACAATGCATAGATTTAAATTCCAAGTTTTATTTGTGATTAAAATATCACACCACTATCAAATGTGCCTATAATTAATAATTTTCTACTATTAATCTTATTTTTATTTTATTTTTTTTATTTTATTTTATTTATTTTATTTATTCTTATTTTATTTCTACAGGCAGATATGATGTATACTCTCAATTAATTATAAATATATTTCTCCAGAACTATATATGAAAGTGACCACTTGATAAAGGTTGCTAATCTTAATCAGATAGCCAGCTACATTGTCCTCATAGATAAAAGGCTGCTTAAAGCCTTTTCATGTACTAATTTAAATTCCACCTTAATTATTCCATTTATAAATTAAAAAGTAATTATGACTTTACCTCCTTAATTCCTGATTGATGATTTATAAATGAACATTAAAATAATGGTTATTTATAAGCTATTGGCTCACTTAAGCATATACATTGCTATTCTTGGCATGAGAGCTGCAAACTTAGTAAATAAAATGCCAATGTCTAGTTAGATTTGAAGTTAAGATAAACAGATATTTTTGTTAATATAATCATTTCCATGCAACATTTTGGACATACTTATAATAATTATTTTTTGTTTATCTGAACTTCATATTTAACTCAGTGTTCTATATTTGTGTAAGGTTTATGAAATATGTCTTTATATAAATATATAAATATTTTTTAAAATTTTTCTTCTATGCAGATTCAAATATAGATATATAGAGAGGTGTGTGTGTACATGCATTCTTTCTCTCACTTTCTGTCTGTGTATGTATGCAGACATATAGACATATGGAATTTGCCATATCATCTAGAAATTAGGGGAGAAGCAAGAGCACATTAAGACATACATTGGTGAGTTAGGTCATGGCATCCCCTCTTGCAGTTGACAACCAGATTTGACTTATTTTTACTTATCTTTATATGCAGACATCAATGTATCAAATGTCCCAGTCTTCTTTTACTCTGTACTCATATTTCAATTAATTAAAAAAGGTATGCTAAAATTTAATGGCTTGGCATGAGTTCCAGTCTAGAGAGATGTTCAAGGATACATTATTTTCATGCAAATATCTGAAATCTCATGAACTCTATAGGCATGGTTTTATCCAGTTGATCCCATTTGACATTCTATCCAAGATTTTAGAGTCTTCCAGATAATAAGCATTGTAGCTCATTTAAATAAATGTAAGCTATTTTTATCATTCACAAAAAATCTAAAGACTCAAATTCTCAAACCAAAATCCAAATGACATAGAAATAAAATTTACAATGTAGTCATTGATAATTGCATATACTCGGTAGTTTCAAGTGCACCACAGGCTTTTACAAAGCGTTACTGAGTTAATAATAAGGGAAATACAGAGTTGATCAATAAATTAGTGTTCTTCAATGATCTATATAGGAATTCATTCTTGGATCCCTACTTCCTCACTCACATTCCTTTAGATAAACAGCATGTTGCACCCCCTCCTATCAAGGCACAGAAAACACTAAAATGAATTTATTTACATGTATATTTTATTATGATTTCACTGTCAAAAGTAGCAGATAACTGGCTGCTCTATATGAGAGTATGATTTCAAATAGGCTCTTCCAAATCTTTCCTTACATTTTTTTGGTAGATAATTTTTCAACTTTGTGTTGATATATAGCTAACAAACTTACACATAAAATCAACTCAATGACTATGTTGAGTTTTATACATAAATACAGAAAATAATATAACTTGAAGTTAAACATTACACAAGTACTTTCCTGAGGCAATATAATGCATGAGATAAACCTTTGGTTACATACAATTAGAAACATAAAATCTTCATAAAAATTAATTCAATTTTTAATGGAACACCCTAAATTTTTGAAATTAAACAAAACTGTATCACAGACCTAAATGTAAATTGCAAAAGTATAAAACTCCTAAAATATAATAGGAGATAATCTAGATAACCTTGGTTTTGGTGATAACTTTTTAGATGTAACATCGAAGGCATAATCAATGAAATAATTGATAAGCCTAACTTTATTAAAGTTAAAAATTTCTGGTATACAAAATACACCTTCAAGAGAATGAAAAGATAAGCCACAGATAGGGGGAAATATTTAAAAAGACATATCTGATAAAGGTCAGTTATAAAAAGTATGCAAAGAACACTTAAAACTCGACAATAAGAAAATAAACCACTCTATTGAAATATGAGCTAAAAGCCTTAAAAGATACATCACCAAAGAAATTATACATATGATGAATAAGCATGTCAAAAGGTGATTGACATAATATGTCATCAGGAAAACACAAACTAAAACTGTAACAGAGAGAATGGTCTGAAACAAAATGGCTAAAAGGTTTTCTGTCTTTTTAAAACCTCACCTACTGTTTTGGGGAACTAAACCTGCATTCCTGTCTCAAGCTAGTGATCCTAGTGGTCAGGAGGGGTGGCAAAATGTCCTTTGTGCTACAGGAGATGGTTCAGTGAAACTGTCTCCTTGGAGGTCCTGGGAGGAAGTTACAGGATTGTCTTCAGGCAGAATTGGGACAATCAGAGTCATCAACTGTAGTTTAACAACAATAGCCTATGACTGCCACTTTCCTCATTTGCCAACAAATTAATAAACTCTTGCTTCCTTCTCCTCAAATCACTTGTCCTCCTTTTTCTGATGTGGCCTTGGGGACAAGTGCAGAGCTTTCATTAGCAAAACAACCATAGGATACCACTAAACATCTGTATGAATGGCCAGAATTCAGAACACCAACAATATCAAGTACGGCCAACAATGTGGAACAACAGGAACTCTCATTCATTGCTTGTGGGGATATAAATATAGTCACCTTGGAAGACAGTTTAGTGGTTTTATTACCAAACTAAACATCCTCTTACCATGGAATCCAGAAATGATATTTCTTAGCATTTACCCAAAGGAGTTGAAAACTAATGTCAACACAAAAACCTGCACACAGATGTTTATAACAGCTTTATTCATAATTGGCCAAAACTTGGCAGCATTTAAGATGTCCTTCAGTAGGTGAATGGGTAAATAAATGGTTGTACCTCTGAATGATAGGATATTCAGCACTAAAAAGAAATGAGCTATCAAGTCATGAAAATATATGGAGGGAAATAAAATTTATATTAGTAAGTAAAAGAGGTCAGTCTGAAATGGCTACATACTGTGTTATTATTACAAATATATGACATCTTGGAAAAGATAAAACTATGAAGACAATAAAAAATTAGTGTTTTCCAGAGACAATAGGAGAGAGAGAGATGAACAAACAGGAAGAGCACAGGAAATTTGAGGGGCAGTGAAACTACTGTTTTTGATACTATAATGGTAGATACACATCATTATAAATTTGTTCATACCAATATATGTACAACACCAAGAGTGAGCCCTAATGTAAACTATGAACTTTGAGTGTTAATCATATGTCAATGTAAGGTCATCAACTATAATACATGTACACTGTAGTGGTAGATGTTGAGAATGGGGGAGGTTAAACATGTGTGGGAGCAAGGAGGTATATGCAAAATCTCGGTACCTTCTGCTCAATATTGCTGTGAACCTAAACTACTCTTAAAAGTAAAGTCTATTAAAAACAAAAACAAAACAAAACAAAAATACATACAAGATCTTTCAGGCTAGAATTGATGTACCTATGTTCTAAAAAACAGAACTTAGAGAGTTCCAGTGACAGTCTCTAGAACTACCTTAATTTCCTTCCTTCCTTCCATCTTTCCTTTCTTCCTTCCTTCCTGCCTCCTTTTCATCATTGAGAAAAATGTTATATCTGATAATTTGTGCTGTCTCTCTGGCCACCTCAATTTGTAATTGGGTATAATATTCTATTCAAGCATTTTTTTCTATGGGCTATTTCATTACTATTTTAGGATGTCAATGACAATTGGATCAGACTTAAATGGCATCAGAGATTATCTGCATTCCAAATACTTGCCAGGAAATAAAACTTTGGATGCACTCTTCCTCTAGTCTTATCAGAAAGAGTGAAAACATTGATAATAACCCAGGAGATTATTTAAATATCATGTGACCCATTCATTCTTCTAGGTTCTCTGTAAGTCTCTAGATTAATCTAGATCATAATATGTACCTTTTCTCTTATATGTTATTTTGGGCCCTCTTGTTGAACCATCCTTTAGTATTTTGTCAGCACTCTATAATCAAGGATGCTTTTTTTTCAAGAAAATGAATTATAACTTTAAGATAATTATCAATTTATTACATTTTACAAACTTTTAGGTATTCCTGCTGGATAAAATTACATGACAAATATTCGCATGATGATAATAGGATTGTTTTCATATTAATGAAAAAGTAGAAAACCATAACATTGCTTTGGCTAGCCTCAAAATAAAATAAAGCTGCCTCCATGACATGTGTTTGCATTCTTCTTGAAAATCTCTTATAAACAACATGGTAATGTATTAAAATGAAGTGATATAATATGCCAAATGGTTATCACAGAAAAAATGAAGTCTGTTTCCAATTAAACATAAGTACCCCCAGAATCCTATTCAAAGATACTATGTTTGTCTTAATGATGAAATGCAGATGTTACTTTTCTGTAGAAGAAAAGATTGAAAATTAAATCACTATTTCTAATGCTGTTTTCTCCTTTCCTGATTATATTTTAAGATCTATATTGTCTCTAAAATTGTTTCTAAAACTGCCACAATTCAAATTGCCTTTAAAAAAAGAAAACCAAAAAGCGTCTACTTTGAATATCTAAGTGAATAGGGAGTCATGAGTAGGATGCATAGAGAACTATTACTTACAGAAAACAAAGCATAAAAACCGCAGAAAGCTACTGAGGAAATTAACAAAGACATAGATTAGAAATATCTTGTTGCTTAGTTTATAATGATAATTTTAGTGTATTTTATTTGATTAAATGAATGTTTTACCAAAAACATAATATCCCAGTAATTGTAAGAAACAATAGCTTATATTCCTAATTTTATATTTTAGTTCTTTAATTTATATATCAAGATAATTTAAAATTTCTGACATTGATATCAGTATCTGAATTAGAGATAGTAACAACTAGTCTTTATTTAAACAAATTTTACATCTCTACTTCTTTCATCTTTCTCTTCTCCTTGGCTTTGTCCTTCCTTTTTTATTTCTTTCTCCTTTACACACATTTAAAACTATTGTCTAAATCTCAATTTATAAACATCCTTGAATGTGTCTTAACAATAAAAAATGTTGAAATAACTTTTCTCTTAAATTTTAAAAAATTAAAATTATTTTTCAGAATTAACATGTTTATTCAAAACTACTTATAGATTTATATTACCTTTATAAATATTTTTCTTAATGTCTAATTTTAATAGTTTTTTATTCCACAAATATATTTCATTAAATAGAAAAGCTTTTTTATAACTATCTGAACTCAATTTCATAGTCATTGCGTATTTTGGTGTTGTTCTACCTGCCTGCTGAACACTTCAAAATAGATGTTATTCAGACAAGTACATTTCTATGTATTCACAAACAGATTTCTGTAGCAAACTTGCTTCTCTTTTGTAATTTTCTTGCTTTAATTTTCCTACCACTTTGTTAGGAAGAGACTTTTAATCTCAATATGAATAATAAAGAAATTCTAAAAAAAATTAGCATATCTGCAAACACACAAAAATCCAGACTTTGAAAAGTGGGCATATTGTTTTATTCATGTAATGTCCTAAGTGATTGATATTATTAAAAATATAAAAACATGAAATCTACTCCTTTAGGCAATTCTAGCTCTAATGGTTGGTTAACCCTCTTTCAAGAAGTCCAAACAAATTGATCAGAAGTTTAGATAAATCATAGGGAACATAGAGACTTTGTGTCCATTGTGCATTTGGACCACAGGGCTGGTACATGATATAACGGAGATTAGAGGTGCACAATCATCCACTTGATCTCTTAATAATCATTCATCAAATTTCCTTTTTAAAAAAGAAATAATCTCTGCAAATTTCAAGATAGCATAGCCTAACATGATCATATTTAGACTAGAAATGATACTCCATTAAAATATGCTTATTAAAGTACTTGTGCAAAATAAATAAATAAATACAAATAAAGTACTTGTGTGAAATTTACCTAATTTCTAATCACATTGGGTCACATACTTGGTTTTTAAAAAATCTAATAAACACAGAAGGAAATATAACCAAAAAGGAAGGAACCTGAAAAGCAAATAATACTTGTTCCTCCTTCTGGAGTCACATTCAGCACAAGACCCATTTAGGTTCACCTGTGAATATGGATCATCAAGGGTTATAATGGTTATTTAGGAAATAGCTTCTATATAGTAATCTGATGCTTTGGGGAATTTAAAGAACATCATTACTTTACTGAGGACCTATTCTAGAGACAGTCATTGTCATTTTATTACTTGCCATTCCACAGAATATTCATTAGGACTGAGAGTAATTCTTCCTGGACCATTCAGAAAACAGAAAACAGCTCTTGAAATCACTCCTATATGATGCTTTCATATCCTAATATCATAATTTTTTAATGTGTCCAGGCATGTACCAAGGACTAGAGATACCAAGGTAATTTTAATAGAAATTAAATCTGCAATTTGTTTGATAATCTAGTTTGCTTCCTAACACTGTGAAAGGGACAGTTACAGTTAGCATGTTAAAAAGACACTTGCATCTTACCAAGAAAGAACAAGACTTTCAGCTCTCATAATCTCATGTTGTCATGGGAAATTGCCATTGGAACTAGTGGTGGTCTGTAATTAGATAAAATGACTCCAGTTGTAAATGCAAATAAGCCAAAATAGACAAATGTATTATCCATAGCAGTAAAACAAAATTATAAAAAACAAGTGGCTTCATACATTTCGGAATTATAATTAAAATATAGTATTTCGGTAAAGAGAGAGAAAGCTATCCTTTATTGATCTTGGAAAGTTTGTTGTGTAGGGAAATTATGTAACATTATTACC
Organism: Cheirogaleus medius; assembly: GCA_008086735.1. NCBI lineage: Eukaryota > Metazoa > Chordata > Mammalia > Primates > Cheirogaleidae > Cheirogaleus > Cheirogaleus medius. Next base: position 28,700,647 of record VBSM01002608.1, read on the forward strand.
TTTCTTTATATGAATAAGAGTAATATTATAATTGTAATACATCCTTTCTTAATATTTGAGAAATAGCTTATGCTATTTAAGATGTGAACAATAATGCATGACATTTGTCTGTTTCTGTTTTAGTAAATGGCTATGGAAAGTAAATGGGAAACATAGACTAAGAATTTTTATCAATATATTTCAATATAATTTTCTCCTAAATATTAGGTGACCCACATTATTACGTACATGTTTTGAATTCTTTCACCTCTATGATATAGAAAATAAAAAGAAATAAAAAGTAAGAGAAGAAAATTGGGCAAATTAAAGATTTTCCTACATTTAGAAGATAAAGATAGACATCTGTCACATTTTATAATAATTTCTGGGGTAAAATTATTCTCAGCTTTAGACAAAAAGCTGATATGATACATTTCAATTAAAAGTATGACATGATACTCTCTTAAACTTTAAACTATATTATTAGTGGGAATAACTAAAGAGTTATTTTTGTAGATGAAGTAGAGAATTAATCATCCTTTTGCCTAGATGTTCAACCTCATACACACACACACACATAACAAACTATTAAACCTACCAAAAATAAAAATAAAAACAAAATCTGCTATTGAAAGAATATAAATCACATTGAAAGTAAATATATAGAAGTGCTGAAAGATTGAAATATCATAAATATAAAATTTTATCTCTGACAGAAAGCACTGAAGATTTGTATGAAGTCTTGTATGAAGTCAAACACAGCATTATTTATGACTTTTAAAATGGGATGCTACACTTTGTACAGAGAATGTTAGGATTACTGTCTTGATTGTGGTGATTAATTGATAGCTGTTTATATGTTGAAACTCATCACATTGTATATTTTAAATATGTGCAGCTTATATCATGTCATTTATAACTCAATAAAGTTGTACAATTTTTTAAAAAAATACTTGAATTTATAGTAATATATAGGTTAAAAAGAAAATGTGGGGGACGATGGTTCTTTCAGATGAGAGTCTGACATCTTTCTCATTTGCCAGCAAATTAATAAACTTTTCTTTTCCTCAAACCACTTGTCCCCATTCTTTATTTGGCTTTGAGGACAAGCACTGAACTCTTGGTAATAAATTTGGCATCCCCGGATGTGCTCATCAGCACCCCAGTGGAATGGCATCCCATGATTGCTGGAAGAGGTGGGGAACAGCCCTGGGTCAAGCCGTGGTTCTTCACCAGTAGGAACATTGATCCTTTCAAGATGAAAGAGAGAGGGACTGACCCAGCAGCTACCAGAGTCTATTTAGCTCCAGGGAACTCCCGTCTTTCCCTCCCTGAATTAGACACAACTCCTCACAACCCAAACCTCCTAGAGGAAAAGGAAACCAATTTGGGAAGAGTTGTGATGCCTTGGCTTTTTTAGTTTCTCAGTGTACACACCAAGACCCTTGATTCCACCCCTTTGGAGAATGTTGTGAAACTTCCAGCTCTGTATTAGGGCATTTGTAGGTGCCATGAGGGTGGAAGTCATAATAAGTGGAACTAGAGAACCTGTGGAATTCATTCCCTTTTGGGTTAGGAGAAGTCAGTTCATGTTATTAGGAAAATTTGGTTCTCATTTGTACAGTTCCCTTTTGTTTGGTAAGGCCTTGGCATTTGAGATTGTGTTGGGAATTCCCTGTATTGTCTACTGTCAACTTGTATTTGTTGTTTGTGAGTTTTGTTTCAATTGTCAACTTGTGTTTGTTGTTGCTGTTTGTGAGTTTTGTTTCAACATGGTAGACTCCATTTTTATATCATCTGAAAGCCCTTTGGTGAGAATCTTGGATGGTCAACTTATAGCTATAAATCTAAGTCTAAAAAGAGAATGGTGTTTTATTATAATACTGCTTGACCAATGTACGTGCTGGAGTGTGAGGAGAGGTGGCCATTGAAGGGAACCTTAAATTATTATATTATCTTACAACTGGAATTATTTTGTCAAAGGTCAGGTAAATGGGGTGAGATCCTATATGCACAACCTTTTGTGCAATTGTATAATTAAGGAGGCTGAAAGGCTTGGGACAAAGTTAATAGTAATGATAGTCAGACCTGGGTGATGAAATTGAGGAGGAATTAACCAGGTTGGCAATCCAAACCTCAGAAAACATGCTCTCCAGCCGCCAGTTCCCCATTCATGAGGGAAGGAGCCACAGGCCTGGCCACATTTGAGCTTGTGCTGCCTGGGCCCCACTGCCCCATCTGCTGCAGCCCCTGCTCCTGCCAGAGTCCCACAGCCAGCATGGGGAAGTGGCCCTGCATAGAGCCAGGCCCCGGGGCAACTTCCATCACCCATTGCAGCACTGTGAGGGAGGGGTCAAGGAGAGGATGCCTGGAACTAATTCTTTAGTCCCATACCCACTGGGTTATGATTTGGGAATGGGAATGGTCTTTCCTTTCAAAGTCCAACAGGGAACCCAATTTGGCCATACGGCACCAATAGCCAGGGCAGGGCAATTTCCATTATGGCAATACCAGACAGGGCCTTGAATGCACAAGGACAGCTGGCAGGGTATTACTGGATTTATACAAACTGAGATCCTAATGTGGATGCAGATGGTGTGAGAATAAAATCATTACCGAAAGTGTATTCTGGAAGGCCTCTGTAGGGGAGTGCCTAGCCAGAAGAGTTTAAACAAAGTCCAAGAATTACAACAAAAATCTAATGAAGATCCAACTAAATTTTTGGAATGCATCTATAAGGCATATGAGAAATATACAGATGTGGATCCAAAGGCCACTGAAAATATGTGCAGGGTTGATAATGACTTTTATAGGGCAGAGTGCTCCAGTCATATGGAGGAAACTACAGCGTGTGGAAAGGGCAATTGGCATAAATCCCTCACAGCTTGTTGATATCACCTTTAAAGTATTAATATATAACACTAGAGGAGAACAGAGAGTCCAGGACTCAGATCATGAAGGAGGAAGCTTGGGGCTCCATATCTTACTACTGGCTCTAATCGAAATATCCCCACAGGAGCCCCAGACATGACTGACAGTGGGGACTTCATCAGTGGACTTTTTAATTGACACAGGAGTGCTGCCACTGCAAAGCCATGTGGGCAGAAGTGGTGTGGAGCCCCTGTAGCTGCCTTCCTGATCCCCTGGCACCAGCCACTCATGGTACCCCTTGGGCTAGGCAAAGGGTGGGGGCCAGGCATCAGTGAGGCAGCCATCAGCAAAGCAGCGTCTGAGGAACTCATCACCATGGGCCTAGAAGGCAGGCCCCAGGGAGCTTCCACTGGAGCTGGTGCTTCCACCTCTGCCACTGACTCCAGCAACCCTAACATCTTTGGCAGCCATGCTGGATGGCATGACAGCAAGAGCACTGGGAGCTGTTCCAGAAGCAGCAGAAGCTCTCCACCAAGGGTGCAGCCAAGCTCCCGCTGGCTTTGAATACCACAGCCTGGTGAAGTTTACAGGACACTGCCACTGTGGAGCAGTTTATTTTGAAGTTTGGGCCTCAGCAGACTTGCACATCATTGACTGCAATATCATTTGTAAGAATAAGCAATTTTTATTCCTCCCAATGTCTACCAAAAAGTAAGTAAGGCCATATAGGCCAAAGGGCCCCCAGGATGTGCATAAAGAATTTACATTCCCCATACCAATAAGTATAGATTTGTGCAGGATCTATGTGCCATTAATGATATAGTCAGTCGTATTAGAATGGCAGGATCCTAAGATTAGAATTACCTCATAGTACTGCTGGACTGTGTTGCCTTAGGTGTTTAAAACCCCTCCTACCTTGTTTAGTGAGAGCTTAGAAAGGGAACCTGTGGACAACTCTGCAGGTTCTTAGGGTTAGAGATGCTGGAAGACATCCCATGGTCAGTGGCATACTTGCCAATGCAACTGAACAATAAATATTGTGAAAGGATGGCCTCCTTGCCTCCGGCAGCAGCAGCTACTTGTGACATGTTATAAGAGGCTGACAACTTCACCTTAACACAACCTGTTGTTGTATATACCCCCACCGAGTTCTGACTTTATTAGAACAAAAGGGGGAAGTTATTGGTGGCTACTGTCAATCCTGCCACCCTGTTACCAGCTAAAAAGAGAATGAGTCTTTTCAGTATGACTGTTTAGAGGTTCTGGAGCCTGTCTATTCTGGCAGGATGGATCTGTGAGATCGGCCAGTGCCAGAGTCAGATTGGGATCTTTTCACTGATAGGAGCAACTTTATGGACAATGGACAATGAAGGGCTGGATATGTGGTGGTCACAGAATGATGGGTACTGTAAGCAATGGCACTACCACCTGCAACTTCAGCCCACAAAACTGAGCTGATTGTTTTAATCAGAAATCTTCAGTTATCCAGAACATAGAAAAGAGGTAAACATTTATACAGACTCTAAATATGCTTTTATCGTTGTGCATGCTCATGGTGTCATTTGGAAGAAAAGGAGGCTCCTGATGGCAGGAAATGAGGATATTATGTACACGACTGAAATAATGGCTCTGACACAGGCCATGGCTGGGCCCAAGCAGGTAGCTATCATGCATTGTCCTGGTCACCAAAAAAGGAGGACACTGAAGGTGATCTGTTCTTTGGGGCTTTGATATCCTTGCTAGATTTAGATCAATATAAACACCACTACACTAATAAGGATGGAGGAAAGAGCTAAATACTGGGGCTTTGAAACTTCTGATGACACAACTAAGTGGAGACAGAATTCTCATGGACTCATTCTTCTACCCGAAGCCTTGGTCCAACCCCTTATGAGGCACCTACATGAATGCACATACTATAGGGGTGATGCCTTTACAGATTTGGTAAGACTTCATTTAAGAAGACCCTATGTGACAAGTAACTCAGAGCTGTCTTTTATGAGCTTGAAACAATCCAAAGAAAGAAAAAGGACCTACTGCACAGGGAACCCAACATGTGGGGACCCACCTTTTCGATGATAGGCAAATTGATTTCACTCAGATGCCTAAAATGACTAGAAACCTCAAATACTTGATTGTATTAGTAGATACCTTTTCAGGTTGTGTAGAGGCTTACTGTACCCAAAAGGAAAGAGCATCTGAAACTACCAGAATTCTTTTGAAAGAACTCATTCCAAGGTGTGGGCTCCCCTCCTCCATACAGAGTGATAATGGTCCCTCATTTATATTGGAGTTAACTCAGTAAGTAAGCAAAGCCCTATATCTAGAAGGGAAATTGCATGCATTCTGGAGACCTCATCTATGGGAAAAATGAAGAAAATGAATCATACTCTAAAGAAAACTTAGCAAAATTGATTCAGGAAACCCATCTAAAGTGGGATAGGGTGTTGCTACTTGCATTACTCCAGATAAGGGTAGTCCCTAGAAGCAGGCTGAAGGAAAGCCTTATGAAATAGTTTATAGGAGACCCTTCCTAGCACCCTGAGGTAAGTATGATAATATTAATATGACCATAAGTGAAAGAAATGGAGTAAAACAATATATCAAATACTAAACACTATGCATGAGTTTGCCTCTTTCACTTCTCTGACCCAGTTGGAAGCAGAGAAGTTGAAAGAACCCTATGAAGTTCTCTAACAACTCACATATCATTAAAATTGTCAGGTGTAAAACCTTGAGTCCATCATACCAAAGTAAAGAGGTGTCTCATGGAAGAAGAGGACTTAAGCTCCCAGTGGATAGGCCAGCCTTTAGGCAATCTAGAGTATCTGTTTAAGAAGAAAAAATGAAGATGTTGATATTTTTGCTAACCTTTATTTGGTTAATTTTTTCTGTCTGTAGAATGGAGAGACCACTCCTTAGTGAGGATTTCCCAAATTATTGCCTCTTCTACTGATCTGCAAACTGCTGGGTTTGCCATCCTAAACCTTGTTTGTTGCAAATATTCCTATATATAATTTAATTTGAAGAAGCCAGTCTCTCAGATCACCTAAAGGGAATGACAAATAGCTCCATACTCAGAGGTCCCATGTTTCTTTCTTGTCCAGCCCTGTACCAGACATTATGTACAAGGTGACAGTAAGGACCCACAGTCCTACTGATATCTTAGATACCAGGTGGGGTAAAATCTCTCTTATCAGGTATCCTCCATTTCTCCTTGTCAGTCCTCACAGTTGTAGTTGTTACTTATTCCCTTTTTCACCTGGTAATCTGCAGTATTCTTCACAAACCAAAAATAGCAATGGCATAAATAAGTACCAACCTTCCATCTAAAACATTGCCCCAATTTGGTGGGAAGTAGCTCAATGAGCTATGTCATCCTTCCTCCTATATATATGGAAGGGTAAAATTGACAATGAGGAATATGTAGCAGAGGTAAAGGCCTGAAAATGAACAAAATGTATTACAAGTTGTCTCTTTAATTCCCCTCCAGTCATTTTGGGAATTAAAACCTGCATTCCTGCCCAAGGCCAGTAATCAGAGGGGCAGAAGAGTATTCTTTGTTCTTTGTTTTCTATATTTTAAACCACAGGAAAAGGCTCAATGGAATTATCTGGACAAAGGTAATGAGAACATCTTCACTGGAGATAAGGCCAACCAGCACCATCAACCGTAGTTAACAGCAATAGCCCCAACCTGAAAATCCTCTTTAAAAGCTCTGTATTTCTGCTTATAGTGGGGACAGATGATGGTTCTTTAAAATGACAGTCTGCCATCCTCCTGGGCAAATTATTACACTTCTCTTTCCTTTTCCAAAAAAAAAAAAGGAAAAGGAAAAGAAAAGAAAAGAAAATGTGATGAAGGGATTCTAGCTAGGATACTATTGCAATTGTCCATGTAATTGATGAAGATCACTTACCCAAGGCGTTACCTTGAATACCAGAAGCAAATAATTTGATAATGTATTTTATTTGAGAGAATTAAAGAAAAAGAAAATGTCAAATATAACTTCTATGTTCCTTGAGTACAAATAAATGGTGGACGGCCATTCATTGCTGACTTAGCATAGATACGAGGAAAGGAGATTTGAAGTGATGAGGGGGAGATCAAGTCAAGAAATCAGTTCGGGCATTGTGTTTTTTTATTTTTTATTTTTATTTATTTATTTTTTTATTTCAGCATATTATGGGGGTACAAATATTATGGTTACATATATTGCCCATTCCCCCTCCCCCCTCGAGGCTGAGCTTCAAGCATGACCATCCCGCAAACGTTGCATATCTCACTCATTATGTTTGTATAGACCCATCCCCTCCTCCCCCCTCCCACCTGCCCAACACCTGATAAATGTTATTCCTATATGTCCACTTAGGTGTTGATCCTTTAATACCAATTTGCTGGTGAGTACATGTGGTGCTTGTTTTTCCATTCTTGAGATACTTCACTTAGTAGAATGGGATGTCTATTAGATATAAAAAAAAGGCAGCCAAATATGTGAGCTTGGAGTCCAGAAGACTCATCTTATGAGAAATTTGCACTTGGAAATTCTTGTCATAGTGATGAAATTGAAATATTTCATATTAGAAGAAAATATATACTAAAAAAAGTACACTAAAAGAAGAAGAAAAAGGAAGAGTATTCCCCCAAATAAATTAAAAGTGACTAGCAAATGATGTAGGTAATTAGAAAATTATGATAGTATATTATGACATTACAAAGTGAACAGTTTACAGAGAATTGCAATGTTAAATGTTCATGATGAATGAAAAGTGGCTAACATTGTGACATCTGGGTCAGAGATTAAGAATAAATCCCTGAATTATTTTTCTTTTTAATGTAAAATACTCAAGGAAAATAACTAATCAAATATAGCATTCTATAAACTAGCTGAAGTTATTTTTTATTTTTTCCTCTTTTATTTTGTATTCAAAATAATACCCTAATTCCAGGCACTGTTCTTCAAATGTTCTATCCTCAAGACATCCCTTGAGAGTGTCACTATAATAATAAAGTGGGATCTTATTCCTTTTTCATAATTGGTGGGTATAGATGAAGAGTCTTGATCCCTACTGAGCCAATAACAATTTTCCAGGATTTGGGAAACTGTAACTGTAAAAGTTAAATCAGCTTCTCTCAAGGAATCCGAAGTTGAGGACCAATTGATAGTAGTACTCTTGGCAGAAGAATTAGTTAACAGGATGAGAGATGATTGAAGTAAGCCCAGGAAAGCATTTAAAAAAACTACTTCTCATATATATTCATTATTCATTCATTTATGAATAAAATATTTAGTTAATGCTTGTTATTTAAAAGTCACTATAGGCTAGGCATAGTGGTTCATGCCTGTAATCCTAGCACTCTGGGAGGCCAAGGCAGGAGGATTGCTTGAGGCCAGGAGTTTGAGACCAGCTTGAGCAAGAGTGAGATTCAGTCTCTACTAAAAATAGAAAAATTAGCCAGGTGTGGTGTCATGCACCTGTAGTCCCAGCTACTTGGGAGGCTGAGGCAGAAGGATTGCTGGAGCCCAAGAGTTTGAGGTTATAGTGAGCTAATGATGCCATTGCACTCTACCCGGGGCAACAGAGCAAAAGTGTATCTCAACAAAAAAAAAAAAGTTACCATAATAATTAACTAGAATTTGGCAGTGAACAAAACCAACATATATGAAGATGTTAATTGCAATATTTCTTATAATAGCAAATAATTATAAACAAACATCAATCAACAATAGATAAATAATTTTAATATATGGAAATGAAATCTACCTAGAGGAAGTAAGATAACGGAATCAAATCTATGTATATTGATACGTATTGATTTTAACTATGTTGATAAAAACAGGAAATAGAAAAGGATATAATGCATAAATACATTTATGTAAGCTTATTGCATAACAGTTGATTAAGGAATATTAAGATGTCATTTTAGTGATTGAGGATAAAGGGGATGAAAAAGCCAAAGAACCATGTATGGATCAATGCAAATTTCTTCATTTGTGGCACAACAACCACCACAATTATCTAAGTTTTCCTTACTTTTGTATCAGGAACCACCCTTTGAGGCAAATTTTGGAAGTTCTTTTGAATTCTTGTTATCATGATTTTCTTTTCATATTCTGGATGATTCCTAATTCTGACATACATCTTATAAATTTGATTCATATTAGAAGGCAAATAACTCTGTGAGAAGTCACCACCTAAAATGTCAGGATAAATAAATATTAATTTCTTTTCATTTCTTTATGGAAATTTGATTTAAAAGCAGAATAAGGGAAGACACTAGGTACCCAAAAGACTGGGAAGAGGATATTACAAACACTAGATTGTGATCTTCTGGGTTGAGGCAAGCAAACTCATTGTCTTTTTTGGTGCCTCTTATATAGTACTTTGAACATAGGTGCTCATTTATTCTTTTCTGTAGTCTTAATAAATAAATAAAGTCCAGAATAAAAAAAGTGAAGATAAAATAACTGAACAAAATATATTTAATAGTGATTAAAGGTGACTATAAATGTTTTTATTACTTACTATGGATCAGCATTCAGCAAAACCTAAAAAATCAGCTGCCTAGATATGAATTACTAAAGACAAATTTCACATATCATTAGGTTGATTGATTTTGCATTAAACATAAACTGCTTGGTTATGATTTCATCATATATTACTTCAAATGTTCTTTGAAAAATGGTCTCACTAAAGAAATGCCGAGTAACAATAATGCTTAGTGTAGAGTCCTGGAAGCCAGATTACCTTGTTTTACAATCATAACCCCCTACTCAGTAATTGTGTGACTTTGAGCAGGGAATCTCATCTTTAAAATGGAAACAATAGTTTATATCTAATAGGATTATTTTTGAGGGGAGAAGTTTAAACAAGTTGATATTTATAAAAATCTTGGCAAAGTGTCAAGTATGTAATAAATATTATGTGAGTATTTGCATTTATGACTATTTTGCTTTTGCATAGAATATCTTTTGAAATGATTCACAATATATTAATCAGGCTAAACATAGCACACATTGACTCATGAAACCTGGAACTGTCTTTCTATAATTCTATCTCTATTTGTGCATATAACTCCATGCCATCCTCTTATTCTCGTTTACTTATTCTTTTTGACCTACTATCTATATTCTTAGCACACTATATTCAGTTACCAAATATTATAATCCCATTAAAAAGAATGTTCATATTCTCTACTTTTTGTGATTTCTTCACAGTTCCTTCATGGTGTTAATAGAGTAGATACATAATTAGACTGGTTGATTAATTATAGCTAAAGTGTTTCAGATGCTAGGGACGTTTCCGTTTTTGATCATTTGTTTTAATAGATTAACTGTGTGGAAAGTTTTATAATAGTATTGACACAATTATTTAATATCCAATAGTATTTTATGCAAAAATTTAATTTCTTTAAGCTAAGTTAGTACATAGCTAGTATTTATAAAATTGTATGAATTCATTAGATCTAGCACATACATATTCTTACATTAAGAGAATTCTTTGGAAATAGTGACAACTACTCCCAAGAAAGAAGAATGTTATTACATAATCCACAATCATGCAACATAAGATTGCACAGTGTTGTTGAAAAAGTAACATATTTCTTGGTGTATATGACACAAATGTTTCTATAAATCCATTTGCATCATTGACTGAAATAATCTAATGCTGAGTAATGCTTTGAATAACCATTAACATAATTCAAAGAACAATAGTATGCTTGGGATGTGTTGTAAGAACCATTATTACTTATGCTGGAAAAGCTCAGCATACCTTATGGAGATGTTTGAATATTTGCTTTAAAATATTACTCACAACAAAGGAATTTCGTAGTGACATTTCTTTGGCAGTGTCGACTGATAGCATCACATACTACATCTTATGAAGTGCTTAGTAATCAGATCTTCAAAGGCATTCAGCTCTAGTCAACAGAAGGAAGGGTGATTTCAATGACAGTATTTATAATAACCGTTCTCCTGGGGAACATTTACATAATCATGGGAAGGGGAATGATCATCACTTGTTGTTTATTATTTTACTATGTCCCCTTGAAAAATACTATAGATGAATCCATTCATCCATCCTCCTCTATAGATTACACTAATAGAGCTCATCTATACAAACCACTTTGTAATCTCCATAATGAAAACAGTTTAAACTCTGAAAGAAACCTTTCATTTATGTAATCATTAAGCACATTTTAATGATATCAATAAAAAAATGATTCAAGAAAAGTTTTTAACAAAGTATGTGTCCTTATGTGTATTCCCTTTCTTAAGGTTAAATGCTCTTAGGGAAGGTTCTACTTTGAATTGCAAAATGCCATGTGTCCTTGGTTTATGAATATCTTATGTTGCTAGTGAAATTCCTTGAAATGCTTTATTTGAAATACATATTTTTTAAATATATATTAAAATATATAATATAAATGTGTTCATGTGAAATATGTATGACTAAAGAATCAAAAGTTAAAAATTAACAGTATTTAGTCAATGCAGTGTTAACTATTTTAATGTAGTTGTAATATTCCCTAAATTACTTTTTGTTTAACTTCTTCTGGTTCTTTCTCTTGATGCTTTATTTGCTTCTATATAAACTTTTAAGGGAATAATGAACTTGAATCTTTATATATATATTAAAATATATATATTTTAGCATATATATTTTATATACATAAAAGATATATATAGATATATAGATATATAAGATAGTCTATATCAGCAGAGGCTTGTGAGAAAAGCCAAACAAAAAATAAAGGTGAGATAAAATAAAATATGGAATAGAGGCCTAAAATGAAGAAAACTATAAAACATATCCCCAAAGTACATAATATTAACTTCATTCATTTGCAAAAAATAAAGTAAAATATTATCTTAAAGGTTTTACTATTATGTCTAAAAGTGTTTCTAATAAATAGCTTAAATATGTAAAAGAAAATTGAAATTTTAAGGTAAAAGACCATACCTGATCTTACAGAGAAGAAAAACTCTTCATCTTTAAAAGGATAATAGTATGAACAAAGGTATGATTAACTCTACAATAAATTTATATAATCTATAATAAATAATATATTCAACTACTTCTTCCAACCATGTTGTTGAATGTATGCTGATAGCATTCCACTAAAATATACTTTATAGAGACATACCTAATTCTCTATATTTGGTCCTTTGATAATATGCTATAATCATGTCACAAATTTTTGCTTACCATTCATGTATGGCTTTTAACTACTGTTTCTTACAAACAAATTTGGTTTGTAATGAATTCAAGTTTATATTCTCTGATAAGAATCAGGAATGTGGTTAATGCTTACAATAGAAATCCAGTTTATTGGCAATTATCACTTCAGTCTTAAACCTATCTGGATTTTGATGAAAAATTACATCTTCCTCCTCCAGTCCACTTGGATATTTCATAGCAAACTATCAGAATACACACCTGGAAAACTAAAGGTCAAAAGATTTCAATCATATCAAGGCTTTAGGAAAAGTGTACAGTACAAATAAAAATAAGTAGAGTACTGAATTTTATTAAAATTCATATCCAAGTTAATGAAAATGTTTATGTGTCTTGTGGAATAGGTAATCATTTATGCCATGCATTTAACTAATGTTTTGTGTTGCCATTCTGTCTCTTGGGACAAGGAGAGAAGAGAGATAACCAATCTTTCTTTTCCTAGTTCAGAACTCATACCATTCACGCCTGTGTTTCTTTCATAAAACATACAAAAAAAAATGTATTGTGACTAGTCATAATTTCAACCACTCAGGTAAACAGGTTATTTGGCTTCATGATAAAAGTATCTACCATAGAATAGTGGATAAGAGCACAAGCTCTAGAAAGGTACAAACAATATTGACCTTATTCTCTACCACTTACTGCCTTTGACTTTAGGCAAGTGACTTGATCTAATTCTCAATTGCTTCAGTTATAAAATGGAAATAATTAGAAAACTTTACCCATGGAATTGTTGTGAGACCTAAATGAGACACTGATATAAGACATGACTAGGACAGGGAACCAAAATGTGTAGACAAAGGAGTAAATTGAAAGTTTTACCTGAGGCATCATGATAAAATAGACTAAAATTCCAAAGTGAAGAAAATGGAAATACATGAATAAGAAGTGGTTTTGTAACAGAGGGAATGGTGTGAAAAAAATGGCTCTTTAAAACTCCCCCCCCACCTCGCCCCTTTATGGGAACTGCAGCCTGGCCTGCATCTCTGAGGCAGGGAGAAGGGATTTTGTTCTTTGTGGTACAGGAGACATCTGAACCATCCCAGGCCTGCACCAGTCCCCTCCCCAGGTGGGCCTTTGTCTTTGGCAGAGATAGAACAATAGAATCATTAACTCAGTAGCTTAGAACTGAGGGCACTCCATTCAAAAGCTCTGTATTTCTGCTTATGTGGAGGAAATTTGGATTTTGAGATGAGAAGGTCTATCATTTTTCCTCCTTTGCTGGCAAAGTAATAAACTTTTCTTTTCTCCTTAAACCAGTTCTCATTCTTCCAATGTGGACTCAAGGATAAGTGCTGAGGTTTCAGTAACAGTTTCATAACTTCTCATTCTTTCATTCATATTCAGGATGGCAAAGAGTCATAAACTTGAAGGTAGACAGAAATTCTATTAATGTATGTCTTAGGACAACATTGTGGTATGAGTCCTACCTCCTCAATCTTGCAGGAAACAGATTTGCAAGTATATAACCCTCTTAAGCTTTGTTGGTACCACTGACACAACTTGATATAGGTTCCTAGCATCTGGTGAATATGACCTGGGTCTGACTTCCATTTCAGGGAATTTGAAGGGCTGAGAAATGGTCTGGCAAGCTGCCTGGAAGGCAAAGCTAAGATGAAGTGCTATAATATCCAGAAAGTAACTATACTCCCATCTGTAGAAAAGTAGGATAAGAGACTGGTAATTCCCAAGGACCAAATGTGGCCACACATGAGAGAAAGTTATCTTGGTGTTGTTTCAAGTCTTGCCTAAAAAACCTACTGTAAAGGATGAAGGAACTCTAAAGAGGAGTGTTTATGTGGAATGGAAGTGTCAGAACCTAGATCTGAGAGAGGAGTGGTACAACCAAGACCATTTGAGTTTCAATTGGAGAGTACTAATAGAAGACACCTACATGAGAAAGTTAGTGTGTCTACAAACCTCTATAGAAATACCTTCTGTGAGCAAGACTATGTGTTCTTCCTTTAATCATCACTTGCCTGGGGGCCATCTCAGGAAGCTTCAGCACTGCAAATTAACAACTAAGGAAAAAAGAAATGCTACATGGGGAACATAAGTATAAAAGATTATGTCACCTAATACATAGCAAGAAACAAGATTTTAGTATGCCCCAACTGGAGGTAAAGAGCTCTCACCAAGTGAAAAAAAAAAAAAAAATGCTGGGGCTTTTGTGTTTAAAGATTGTAATTTTGAAATTGAAGTTGCAATTCTGAAATTAAATTGCTTCATGGTTCTGCCAATATCTAACTGTGAACTAAGAAAGTTAGTTTCAAGTTTTTATCATGTTAGGGGACTACCATTACTGAACACATTTATAGCAACAGGAGGAAATACCAATAGAATTTTGTTTAAAACATCATTTTCTTTGCGCTTACTCAATGAACATACCAGTTATTTTGGTTCAAGGAGCTAATATCTTTATTTATGTATTTTCATTGAATGCAAATTTTATGTTTGAAAACTCAGAGCCTCAGGTTTATATCTATAACCTTTGTTGAGGGCCCTGAGAAATGCAAATTAATAAAATCATATATTCCTCGGCTCGAAAAATCATAAACTATTTCTATTACTTTACTGCAAATTTAGAAAAAGCTTTTATTATATACTATGACTCCACACACAGGAATGTAATATCATTTGTTTTTTTTAAAAATAAAGGTATAATATTTATCCTCCATTTGAATATGCACACCTACTGATCTTTGAATTTCCAACCACTAACAGCCTTGGAAAGTTTACTCTATACTGCTATACATTAGCTCAATAAAGGCAGTAAAAACATGTGAGTGTTTTATTGCCTTGAGGAATATCTAAGTCAAGCTCTCTGACTTCTAAGAAAGCCAAGCCATGAAAATCAGTATCCAATTTAACATAAATTCAGGATACTTGCAGGGGTCCTCAAACTTTTTAAACAGGGGGCCAGTTCACTGTCCCTCAGACAGTTGGAGGGCCATTGGAGAGTGCGGCGCACATTCCACACATGCACACTGTGGGCCCGGGATAAGTCGGCTGCTAAGCAGAACAGGCAACTGCGGCAAAAACACCCGGCGGGCCAGATAAATGTCCTCGGCGGGCCGCATGTGGCCTTCGGGCCGTAGTTTGAGGACCCCTGCTTTAGAGTTTGTGATATGCCTTTTAGGAAATCTAGCTCAGTACCTTATACTCTTGTTTTTCTGTTAAGGACAATTTTCCATAATGGAACAACATTTTAAAAAATAAGAGTTGTAGCATAATGATATTAATGACAGTAGCAAGATCCAAATTCATGTTAGAAATATATATAAGATCTAATACAAGTTCTTCATAGTTATCACATTCATACAATTATCTCATTGATATATTGAGCAATAATATATCATTGAAAATAAAATTAAAAATAGATACTTAGGAAGATCACTCTACAATTCAAAGTGAAAATGAAATTTTGTTCTTAATTTTAATACTTATTGTCAGAATAAATAAAACCAATTTTTATTTGATCTAAGAATATTCTCTCTGTGATCATTTTTTTTTAATCTTACTCTGAGGAGTTAGATCCTACACTTTCTTGTAAGAACTGGCTCACTATTTTAGCCATCTGAGATATTTACGTAAATGGCACATGCTTTCAAACATAAGCTATAGTTTTTGCATGTTCTTTACCTTGTTTGATATAGAAATTCTCCCTCCCTTTACTTTTTTTCTAAAAAAGAAATATACTTCATTTTTAGAATAGTTTAGGTTTTAGAATTGGGTGGAAAGAGCATAGTGTTTCCATATTCTGCCCCCCCAATTTCCCCTATCAATATCTTGCATTAATGTGATACATATTTTTTTTACAAATGATAAGCTTTTATGATACATTTTATTAACCAAAGTCCATAGTGTACATTAGAGATCATTCTTTGTGTTGTACATACTATGGATTTTGACAAATATATAACATATATCCATCATTACAGTATCATACAAAACACTTTCGTCGTCCTAAAAATACTTGGGTTCCACCTACTCCTTCCCCCTCACCCCCACTCAAAACCCTGGCAACTACTGCTTCTTTAGGTTTGACTTTTTCAGAATGTCCATACAACTGGAATTTTATGTTTTTAAGACTTTGTAAGATTGGTTTTACTTAGCAATATGCCTTTAAGGTTTTTCAACATCTTTTTATGGCTAAAGAGCTCATTTCTATTTATCACTGCATAATCTTCCATTGTATGGATGTACCATAGTTTGTGTATCTGTTATCCTAGCCTTAAATTGCTTTCCTTTCTCTAGATTCCTTTGGAATAAGCTTATATTATTGATACTTCATATTTCTTCTTTCCTAATGTATGCATTTGATTTTATAAATTTCATTACAAGCGTTGCTTTCCCTTCAACCCACAAATATTGCTAATTAAGTTGCAATATTCGTTTTTATTTCAAAATATATTTTTATTTTTTAATTTTTAATTATTTTGAGTACATAATAGCTTTATATATTTATAGGGTACATGCGATGTTTTCATACAATGTATAATAAACAAGTCAGGATAATTGGTTGAGGTATCTGTCACCTCAAGCATTTATCATTCCTTTGTGTCAGGGACATTCCAATTCTATGCTTTTAGGTATTTTAAACCATACTGTAATTGATTGTTAACTATAGTCACTTTGTTGTTCTATCCAATATTCATTCTATCTAATTTTATATATATATACATATATATATATATATATATATATATATATTTGAGACTGGATCTCTCTTGGTCACCCAGGCTGAAGTGGTGTGATCATTACTCACTACAGACTCAAACTCCTGGGCATAAGTGATTCTCCTGACTCAGACTCTGGAGTAGCTGGAACTACAGCTATATGCCACCATGCTCAGATAATTTTTAAATTTTTGTAGGAATGGGGTCTCAATGTGTTTGCTCCGGCTAGTCTGGATCTCCTGGCCTCATGAGACCCTCCCGACTCAGCCTTCCAAAGCACTAGGATTACAATCCTGAGCCACTGCACCGAGCTCTAACTATATTTTTGCACCCATTAACAATCCCCACTTATGCCCCCCAAACCTTCCCAGCCTCTGGTAACCATCATTCTATTCTTTGTCTCCATGAGATTAATAGTTTTAATATTTAGCTCCAAAATATGAGTGAGAACATTCAAGATTTTTCTTTCTGTGATAGGCTTATTGCACTTAACACAATGTTCTCCAGTTCTATCCATATTGTTGCTAATGACAGGATTTTGTTTGTTTTTATGGCTGAATATGTGTACATGTACAATGAATTATTTATCCATCCATCTGTTGAGGAGCACTTGGTTGGTTCCAAATCTTGACTACTGTGAATAGTGCTGCAATAAATTTGGGAGTGCAGATATCTTTTTGACATATTGATTTCCTTTCTTTTGGATATATACCTATCTGTGTGATTGCTGTGTCAAACAGTAGTTCTATTTTTAGTTTTTTGAGGAACCTCCATAATATTCTCCATAGAGGTTGCACTAAGTTACATTTCCACAAAAAGGGTATAAGGGTTTCTCTTTTTCCAAGTCCTTGCCAGCATTTGCTATTGCCTGTCTTTTGATAAAAGCCATTTTAACTGGGGTGAGATGATATCTCATTGTAGTTTTGATTTGCATTTCTCTAATGACTAATAATGTCAAACATTTTTTAATATACTTTTTGGACATTTGTACGTCTTCTTTTGGGAAATGTCTATTCAGATCTTTTGCCCATCTATTAATTGGATTATTTGATTTTTAACTATTGAGTTGTTGGAGCTTCTTATATATTCTGGTTATTAATCCCACATCACATGAGTAGTTTGCAAATATTTTCTCCCATTCTTTGGGTTGTCACTTCATTTGTTGATTGTTTGCCTTGCTGTACAGAAGCATTTTAGCTTGATGTGATCCTATTTGTCCAGTTTTGCTTTGGTTGCCTGTACTCTTGGAGTATTACTCAAGAAATTATTGTCCAGACCAACATCCTAGAACATTTCCCAAATGTTTTCTTTTAGTAGTTCATAGTTTCAGATCTTATATTTAAATCTTTAATCATTTTGATTTGATTTTTGTACATGGTGATAGATAGGGGTCTAGTTTTTATTATTCTGCATATTGATATCCAGTTGCCAGTGCCATTTTTTGAAGAGAATGTCCTTTTCCCAATGTATGTTCTTGACATCATTGTTGAAAATGAGTTCACTACAGATGTGTAGATCTATTTCTGGGTTCTCTATTCTGTTCCATTAGTCTATGTGTCTGTTTTTATGTCAATACCATGCTATTTAGGTTACTACAGTTCTGTAGTGTAATTTGAAGTCAGATAATGTGATTCTTTTTGTTCTTTTTGCTCATGATGGCTTTGGTTATTCTGGGTCTTTTGTGGTTCTATATTAATTTTAGAATTTTTTTTCTATTTCTATGAATAATGACATTGGTATTTTGATAGGGATTGCATTGAATATATATATTGCTTTGGGTAGTATGGACATTTTTAAAATATTGATTCTTCCAATCAATGTGTATGCAATATCTTTCCATTTGTTTGTGTCCTCTTCAATTTCTTCAATTTCTTTCATCAATATTTTATAATTTTCATTGTAGAAATCTTTTTTGCTTAAGTTTATTTCTAAGCATTTTATTTTATTTGTAGCTATTATTAGTGGAATTACATTCTTGGTTTCTTTTTCAGATTGTTCCCTGTTGGCATATAAAAATGCTACTAATTTTTTACGTTGATTTTGCATCCCACAACTTTACTGAATTTGTTTTTCAGTTCTAATTTTCTGTGAAGTTTTTAGGTTACTCTAAATATAAGATTATATCATGTGTAAACAAGGACAATTTTTCTTCTTCATTCTATAGGAATTCTTGAGGGTTTTTATTATGAAGGGATATTGAATTTTATCAAATGATTTTTCAGCATCAATTGAAATGATCATATGATTTTTGTCCTTTATTCTGTTGATATAATGTATCACATTGATTGACTTGTGTATGTTGAGCCTTCCTTGTATCTTTGAAGTGAATCTCACTTGATCATGATGAATAATCATTTTAACATTCATTGAATTTTTTTTATTTGTCATGACTTTTTTTATTTCAGCATATTATGGGGGTACGAATGTTTAGGTTACGTATATTGCCCTTGCCCCTCCCAGTCAGAGTTTCAAGCGTGTCCATCCCCCATATGGTGCGCATCACACTCATTATGTATGTATATACCCATCCCCTCCTCCCTCTCCCATCTACCTGACGCCTTGAATTTGATTTGCTATTTTCTTGAGGATTTCTGCATCTATGTTCATTAGAGATATTGTTCTATAGTTTTCTTTTTTTGTTGTGCCTATGGTTTTGGTATCAAGTGATACTGGCCTTTAGGATGAGTTTGAAAGTATTCCCTACTTCTCAGTTTCTTGGAATAGTTTGAGTAGGATTGGTTTTAGTTCTTCAATGAAAGGTTGGTAGAATTGAGCAGTGAAGCCAGCATGTCCTGAGGTTTTCTTTGATGGGAGGCTTTTTTAAAAAAATTTTTTACTGCTTCTATCTTGTTATTTATTAATGGTCTATTCAGGTTTGGGTTTCTTCTTTGTTATATCTTGGCAGGATGCATGTGCCTAGAAACTTATCCTTTTCTCCTGGGTTTTCCAACTTATTGGCATATAGTTGCTAATAGTAGTATTCTGTATTTGTGTACATATTATTACCAGTGAGTTTTATACCTCCAGATAATTTCTTATCATTTGTTATGTCATTTTGGTTCAGGTTAAAGAAATCCCTTTAGCATTTCTTATAAGATGGGGCTGGTGTTAACAAAATCTTTCAGCTTGTGTTTGGGAAAGTCTTTATTTCACTCTCATGTTTGAAGGATATTTTTGCAGAATAAAATTAATATTCTAGGATTAAGGTTTTTTTCTTTAGCAATATGGATATTTCATGCCAATCTCTCCTAGCCTGTAAGGTTTTCACTGTGAAGTCTTCTCCCAGATGTATTAGAGTATATATATATATATATATATATTTTCCCTTGGTTCCCTCAGGATCCAGTCTTTATCTATGACCTTAGGGAGCTTGATTATTAATTGTCTTAAAGTAGTCTTGTTTGGGTTATATCTGCTGCTTGGTGCTCTATGACCATCTTTTGTATGAATATTAATATATTTTTCTAGGTTTAAAAAAGTATATGTTATTATTTCTCTGAATGAGCTTGCTCCCCCAATCTCTCTCTCTACCTTCTCTTTAAGGCCAATAATTTTAAGATTTGCTCTTTTGAGGCTTTTTTCTAGATGTTGTAAGCATGCTTCATTCTTTTTTTTTCCTTTATTCCTTCTCACTGTTTATTCTCAAATAGCTTGTTTTCAAACTCATTAATTCTTTTATCTGCTTGATTGTGCTTTTCAGAGACTCTGATGCATCTTTCAATTCATCAACTGAATTTTTCACCACCAGAATTTGTGTTTGATTTTTTATTATTATTTCAATCTCTTTGTTATATTTCTCTGATAGACTTCTGAATTTCTTCTCTGTGTTGTCTTGAAGTTCACTGAGCTTCTTCAGAATAGCCCTTTTGAATTCTCTGCCTGAAAGGTCACATATCTTCACTACTCTGGCATTGGACATTGGTGCCTTATTTAGTTTTTCTTTTTTGTTGAGATCATATTTCTCTGAATATTCCTGATGCTTGTGGATGTTCATCAATGTGTTTGCATTGATGACTTTGATATTTATTATAATTCTCAGAGTTTGTTCTTGTTTGAATATTTCCTTCTTGAAAAAACTTTCCAGGTATTCAACGGGAATTCAGAGTTGTGAGCTAAGCCTTTAGTCACTGCAGCTGATTCAAAATTGGGCGTACCTCTAAGCCCAATCATGCTGTGACTTGTGCAGACTCCTGATCACAGTGCCTTGGTGGACTTGGGTAAGATTCCCTGTACTACCAGGCAAAGTCTCTTACTCTCTTCCCTCACTTCCCCCCAAACAAAATAAGTCTCACTCTTCATTCTGGGCTGCCTGGGGTTGGGGGAGGAGTCATGTGAGTACTTCCTCATGGCCACCTCACCTGGAACTGTTCTGGGTCACAGCAAAAGTTAGCCCAGTCTCACCCATGATACATGGTGACTGCTACCTGCCTATCTCTGATGTTTATTCAGGGATCAAGGGATTTTTATTCAGCAGGTGGTAAATTCTGTGAGAACTAGTTCTTTTCTTTGGGCATCAGGTTTCCTTGTAGCCCAGGGTGGGTCTAGAAATCTTATCCAGGATCTAAGGCCTGGATACAGGGACTTCAGTAATATGCTTGGTGTTTTATTTTACTGTGGCTTAGCTGGTATACATGTTGTAAGACAAAGTTTTCTGTGCTCTTCTCTTTCTTTTCATCATCAGAAGACGACTTTCCCTGAGCTTCACTGCTTGGATTTGGGGGAGAGGTGACACAGGTACGTGTTTGGCCATCTTTGCTAGTGTCTTACTATGTCACATACATCCCAAGCCTACTGCTCTGAGACCTGCATCTGCTGCAGGTATTGCCCAAGGACTGCAGTCTTTGTAACCTATCTTTCTTACAATTTTTTTTTCCAGATACTGAGTCACTTGCATCAGCCTTTGTGGTGGAGTTAGCCAGAACTCTACTGCTAGGGTGGAAGACTGCTCTCTGGCTGGGGCTAGTCTAAATTCTACCTCCATGGGTGCTTATAGAATTCTGCCCTGGGTTGTGTTCCCCTGTGACAGGGAAGCCCTGAATTCCAGTGCAAAATCCTACAATCACTTCACTCTTCTTGCCCCAAGCACACAGATTCTCTCTCCACCTGGCATTAGCACAGTGTCGATGGAGAACATGGGAGGAGTGGTGTAGGCAATACAAGATTCTCTTTCCTGCCCTCTTCAGTGCCTCTTTCCTTTATATATTCTTAAAACTAGATACTGTGATAAATTACCTGATTTTTGGTTCTTATGGAGGTGCTTCCTTGC
The DNA here is from genome assembly GCA_008086735.1 of Cheirogaleus medius. NCBI lineage: Eukaryota > Metazoa > Chordata > Mammalia > Primates > Cheirogaleidae > Cheirogaleus > Cheirogaleus medius. The sequence goes on from VBSM01002608.1 coordinate 28,722,684, forward strand.
ATTGATATTTGTGCAGTTTTGTGTTCCTGTGGGGCACAATTGCTGCAGGTTCTTATTTGACCATCTTGCTATGCCCCAAATCTCAAATATTTTTAAATATTTCTCTTGAGACTTTCTTTTCCACTTATGTATTATTTAGAAGTGTATTGTGTAATTTCCAAGTATTGGGGAATTTTCTATCTATCTTTCTGTTACTGATTTCTAGTTTAATTCCATTCTGTGTAGTAATATATTTTGTATAAATTCTTTTGTAAATTTATTAGGGTGTGCTTTATAACCCAGAATTTGGTCTATTTCTGTGAATGTTCCATATGAGCTTGAATAAAATTTATATTATGCTGTTTTGATAAAATATTTCATAAAAGTTAATTAAATGATTTAGATGATGTACGCTGATATTTCTCTTCAGTCCAAATCTATCCCTATGGATTTTCTTCCTTAAACAATTACCAAAAGAGAGGTGTTGAAGTTTCTAATTATAATACTGGTTTCTCTATTTTTCCTTGCAGTTCTAGCCATTTTAAAATGCATTTTGATACTCTTTTCTTAAAATGTAACTATCTGAGTATTGACTTACTATAGTGTACTGGCCTCTATTCCTAATAATTTTCCTTGTTCAAAAGTGTGCTTTGTATGAGTTTAAAATAGCCACACCAGGTTTCTGATTAGGGTTATCATGATATATCTTCCTCTGTCACTTTACTGTTGTTATAAAATCTTTTCTCAGATAATGTCACTATGACTTTAGTCCTGAATCTTTATATTTAAAGTGGCTTTCTTCTAGACTCTCTAAAGTTGAGTCTTTTTTATAACTATGAAAATATCTGTCTTTTAGTTGGCTTATTTGACCATTCACATTTAAAGTGATTATTGATTTAGTTGAGTTAATATCTAATATGTTTATAATTGTTTTCTGTTTATTATACTTATTGTTTTTCCCTCTTTTTTGTGTTTTCTGATTTTAATTGAGCATTTTATAAATCCAAGTGGATTCACTCTCATCATATGAGTAAAACTCCAACTTTTAGTTGTTGTAATTGTTGTCCTACAGATTAAATATACATTTTTAACTAATCCACACATGCCTTCAAATAACACTATAATGCTTCATTTTTAATGTGGGTACCTTATAGCAGAGTGTTTCTAATTCCTCCCTCCTAACCTTGTTGGCATTGTTGTAATTAATGTCATTTATCCATATCTGTAATCACCTAGTAGATAAATGTTTAAACATTGAAAAAGTTAATAATATGCTTATCTTTTCCTAGTGTTAATTCATTAAATTAAAAACAACATTAAATCAACTTACACAACAACTCAGTGCAGATACACAAAAATCTTCTGGAAGTTAGGCAGCTTTACAGTATTTTATCTTTTTACCGTAAAAGGCTAAAGTAAACCTTCTTTAAAGCATTTAATTTATTTTTTGCTTTCCAGATGTAACTTCTTGGTATAGTTTTTTTCTTTGTCTTTTCCTTCTTTTGTATGCTGCTGCTGCTGCTGCTGCTGCTTCTTCTTCTTCTTCTTCTTCTTCTTCTTCTTCTTTACCTAATTGACTTTTCTCTTGACACTCTGATGGGAAAACCAAGAATTGCTCAAGCAATGTGTTCTTAGTGCAAAGTTTAAAAAAAAAAATCCAGTAGCTGCATTTTTTTCTCACTTTCAGTTCTCATAAAACTGCTGCAAAAAGGGTACCTATAAATCTGTCTAGGTTAAACATGTGATTTCAGTTTTTACAGCCATGTTAAATATGATAATTTTATGATTTCTCAGAGTCTATACACTTTCTCCTGTGGAAGTGTATTTGACATCTGTGATGGTATAATGGAATTCAGCATGGAAGTATATTAGATTTAGACAGTTATGAATTCTGCTTCTACACAAAGTGCAGTAAAATCTGCGTAAACTTAATGAATACTCTACACCACTGCCTTCATGATATTAATATTTGTCTGCCAGTATATTATCTCTTCTAAAGTATATTACAAAAAATGAAATGAATCCAGGCAAGCATGTGTGTACTGTCCAAATTGTCCAAATTTGCTGTGATTTTATTCATTTTTAAATCTAACTATTTAAGTTTATCTGGCTGTTTCATTCATATATAATTTATGTATAATTTTGTATTCATACATAATACCATATAAAAGCACTCTGGGTTTTAAAAAAACTATACTGAAAAGAGTTACGATAATAACGAAAGCTAAGATTTACTAAGTGCTAGCAGTGTTCTTAGAACTATCTTTTGTGCTTAACAAGTATTCTTTTAATCCTTTTAACAAATCTATATTGTGAATTTTATTATAATTTTCATTTACAATTTTGGAAAATAAGATTTAGAAAATTTAGGTCAGGTGTGGGAACCTGCAGCCTTATGGCCACATGTGGCCTTCTAGGTCTTTAAGTGTGACCTTTTGCCTCAATCAAAATTTTACAGAACAAATCCTTTTATTTTTATTACTACCTTTTTGTTCACCTTTTATATTTTTTATTTTTTAAATGAGTGTATTTAAAATGCCAAAGAATAAAATAAGTTTCAATGAAATAATCTTCCCATACTGATCGGCACAATTAGAACCTTAGTAAGCCATATGGGCTAAATTGATGGCTGTGGTGCTCATGATTTAGTTCTACCTTTCCCTACCTGACTGGTGCCATGCCTGCCGCTACTGCATGAGGCTGATTGGTGAGAGTTTATGGAGGTCAAGTATGTCAGTCTGTCATCAGCTTTTGACAATGGAGTGCTGTGTTTTTCTTTCAAGTGAAATTTGTGACCAGTTGCACAACTCGACAGTATTTTTTAATTCTGTCTGCTTAACGGCCCATCATGTCAAAGAAGACCAAGAAAATGCTGAAGGAAAGAAACAGATTTTTTAATGAGGATTGGGGATTGCAATGTTATTTTGTTTCTGCTAAAGATAAGATGATTTGCTTGCTTTGTGATACTGCACTATCAACATTAACAACATTCAATGCTCATCAGCATTATAACACACATAAGGACCACAAATATTTTAAATTAGAGGCAGAAGTATTACAGAAGTTAAAAAATGAAAAGCAAAAGCAAAGACAATTCTTTCAAGTGCAATAATACCTGGAAATAATGCCACTGAAGCAACTTATAAGGTATAAGTATATACTTGGGACAAAAGGAAGCCATTCAGTGAGGTAGAAATTGTGAAAGACTCCATTGTCAAAGTTGTAGGATGCTTAGACCCCAATAACGTTTTAAAGTACAAACAACTGCCCCTTTCTAGCAGAACCATAACTGACTGGCAGCTTGAATTCAATGCTTCTAAAGGAAAATATATCAATCAGTTTGGATGAATCAACTGATACTACTCAGTACACTCAGTACAGATTTTATACTTCATTTGGGTAATAACAGAAGATTTTCTTTGCTATGAAGAGTTATTTGCTTTAGGCACTCTTGCAAACAGAACATGAAGAATAGATATCTTTAACAACTTTTAAGTTAAATGTCATGAAGTTGGACTGAATTGGGGTAAATTTAGCGAGTGTATGTACAGTGTAACTTCCATAACAGGAAACATAAAGGGTTTATTGAACAGATTAAAAAAAAAGTATTGACAAATCCAGGTGCTCTCATTTCTGTTGATTTTATTTTACATCAGCAAAATCTCTGTGCTAAAGCTACTATTTTAAGTGACATTTTGCAACAAGTTATAAGTACTGTTAACTATATTCATGCAAATGCAACACAGCATCATCAGTTTTGTAACATGCTCAAGTTGAACAATGAGGTATTCAGTGTGGATTTGCTGTATCATTCTAAAGTGCATTGGCTATGGCAGGAACAGGTGTTAGTCAAAATTTTATCTCTTCAAGAACAGATACTTAAATTTTATGAAGAACAGAGTCAGCAATGTGAATTATTGAAAAAAGATTTCTATAGGAATGTCACATTTCTGTATGCTATCATGCCAAATCAAAATGACTTGAATATTTCTTTGCAAGGTAAAACTAAATCTATATATGATATGTGAGAAAAAATCCAAGCATTTAAAAAAAATAAAAGCTATTTTTTTACAAAACACTTCTTTTTCAAAAGGAAATTCTGGATGAACATTTTTCCCAGTCAGCAAAGGTCACTGGTGAGCAGGATGATATATGAGAATCATTTGAAGAATACACAGCTGTTATAGACATAATAATTGGAGAAAACAATGAAAGGTTCACTGACTGAAAATCATGACATCACACTCAAATTAGCATTTCAGCCTCACCTAGTTGATATCACCAAGAAAGGCACCTAAAGAACTACAGATGGAATTGATTGAGCTCTTAGTAGATGACATTTTAAAGCCATTTTTTGATGCTAAGAAAGATCCAACTGAAATATGGAAAAACGCCATGCCTAAAAAGTACTCTCTTGCTTTTTAACCACATATTGCCAGGAATCTGCATTCTTATACCTAACCCAAATCAAGATGCCCTTCAGGTCACAAATGACTGATATCCATCTAAAGGATCAACTGAAACTGCTGCCAACCTCCATGCTGCAAACAAATAGTCAAATGTTTTCCAACAAAAAGCAGAGACAACAACGTCATTAAAAGGTTAGTTAATTTTAAAATTAACAAATGATTTTCATTTTTTTTAAATTATTAAGTACATAGTAGTTAGATTTTTACAAAATAATATACATTTTTAAGTATGTCTATTTTAAGTTTCTTAAATGCAGCCATATTTGATCACAGCAAAATTAATGTGGCCTTCCAACATGAAAAGCTTCCCCACCCCTGGCTTGGATAAACTTCCAAAGAGTTCCCAGAGTTCACATGAAGGGGATAATCTTTAACCCAGGCAGAAGTTTAAATCCAGAGCTGAGTTTATTAACAAAAAATAATTTTTTATTTTATCATAAGAAGAAAGTAGGCATTTTCCTTCATAAAATGAAATAAATATATGGGTGTGTATATATATGGAGGAGGGTTTGTTTTCAAGTCATGTATAAAATATGAAATATTTTTTAATCAGAATAGTAAATCCTACTCATTTATCTTCCTATTTTCTGTCAGTATCCATTTATAAATGCTCCAGCACATACAGATGTAGTGTTTTAAAACAGAAATAGTAATGAAACAATTCAATTTAAAAATATGATATTTTAAATTATTTTTGACTCTGTGAAAAATGTGTACTCTAATTATTGTTAATTTTATAATAGGAATACACAGATATTTCAGATGAAATGCTTGAAAAAATATGTCTAGACTAAAAATATAAATGTATACTTGGAATAAAATTATAAACAGTGTTTAATAATGGTAGTTTTTCTTTTTCTTGTTAGACATCTGTTTCAATTTCTGCAGAATATTTGATTGAATATGTGTCAATAAATTTGAACATTATTTTTAAAATGCTGTCAATTAACATTTAACTTTCTGTGCTAATCATGAGTCTGAAAAAGAAAAAAAATTAACATTTAATTGAATGACAAAATTATCTTCTGAAATTATCTTTTAGTCACAAAGTATTTTTCTAAAGTGTTTGCATAATAGCTGAACCATTAATTGGAGAAGATATTTGGTAATATAACTTTCAATAAGTCCAAAATTTGTATTCATAAAAACTCAGAGAACAAAGCTTTCACATAGTTTCCCAATTCTTCTTTCATATAGGTTAAAAAATATCTGTGTCTACATTTTCTAGGGAATTTAGTGACAAAGCGGACAAAGTAAAGAGAATGGACAGAGAACAAACAAACAAATATAGTTCTACCTCATCTGTGACATCTCATTTCTTCATGCTAATTTAAACTTTCCAGCAAAACAAATCCTGGCCATGTACCCAGAGTTCCTAGTCATCTTTTCCATTCAAGTTAGCATTTCATTGTATCAATATTTCAAGACAGCATAGGAAAGCCAGTCTGGTTACTAGGTGAATGAAAACTCTCCTTCAGTTAAAATGGAAATGGGCCATTGTGGTAACTCTGAGAATGTACTTCTCAGATCTGCAATATTAGGGAGCATAGTTGGCTGAGGATCCCGACTACTGTACTCTAAATCCATTGTTACATTTCACTTTCCACAGGCTGCTGCCTTTCAGTGATTGCATGTGGGAGGATACTAAGGCTTGCCTCTTTCTGAGAGATGAGAGATTCTTCTGTTAGAAGACATGTTCTTCTCTGTTTTGAGAACTACATGATGAACTTACTGAACTTTCCTTAGAAATGTACCGCAGCATAAAATGCTTACACCTAACTTTCCTTCTTCCTGTCTTCCTTTGTGTCTTCTCCCTTTCCTTCACTTAGGATCAGAATATTATCCTAGTTTTGATGGCTCTCCCAGCCCTTCTGTTCCTTCCTCATTTCTCCCAGGGATGTTCCTCAGGGGACCCAGACCAACAAAACCAAAAAGCAGGTATAGTATATATACATATATATATATATATATATATGCTCTTTTAATAAAATAAATTAAAAATGAATTCTGTAATATATTGTTACAAAATAAATTTAAAAATTATTTTAGATATATATGTATAACATAATTTATTTTTTAGCACGTGAAACTATAAAAATATTTGAGTTTCTTATTTTTATTAGTTATTCTTGTACATTTTCTCTCTGGTATTTAGTTGCATTTTTTAAAAAACAGTTGATCGAGGTAAATTTTCATCCTATAAGATATACCCTTGTAAAAGTATATAATTAAATAATTTTTAGTAAATTTATAGACTTGTAAGCCATCACATAATTCTGTTATAAAACCTTTCCATCACTACAAAAGTTCTTTTGTGTATGTTTCCAGTCAATGCTTACTCCAATTTCCTAGTCCCTGGCAAAAACCGGTTCATTTGTGTTCTTATCATCCTGTCTACTAATTTGGTTGGTGAGGGAGGTATGCCACACTCTAAATAGTATGAGTTTGTTAGGTCTGCCTCCATGTTCCCTGGTCCTCAATTCCCAGCATCAGGAATGAGTACTGGTACCCAGTCGAGCCGGTGATGGAGTGATCACAAATACAAGCAATCCCACACAAGCAGCATTTACTGCAAAGCCAAAGTACGTCTCAGAGGGAGAGACCGGTCATTCTCCACGAATAGAGAAGACCCTGAAGTCTTCGCACACTCTCTCTTTCATACGCTCTGTAGTTTGGTGGGATTTGCTGCTGTTTCCCACCTTTGGGTGATTGACAGGTTGGGGTTACATAACAGGTTACATAATAGGATGGGGTTATATAACAGTTTCCTTTCTATGTATGCATCTTCCCAGAATCTTTCACAAAAAGCCTACAGGGAGAGTCAAACCCATAATGCCAATTAGATAGTAATGAGGCCCAGGTCGGTTAAGGTCACTAGGAGCTCCTCATTGTGCATGCTCTGCCCCAGAAAAAGTCTCTGGTCACAAATATCTGACATTGCAGTTTCTTTTTTGTATTCCGATTGGTTCCTGCTCTCCACCTTAAGCCGCTTCCTCTACTTGCCTTGCCACCTGTTTGCCTTCCACCCAGACCTAACAAGATAGCTGAACATACAACACCTGACACTAGGGAGAGACGACTGGCAGTTTATTAGTTATATATACTCACAGTGCAGGGAAGAGTGACACTGGGGCCACATGGAGATGCACTCTCTGGAGCAGAGTGAACCAGCAGGGGCTCTGGGAGGCAGGTTTATAGTAACAGGAGGGCAAGATGTCCCCTGATTCCCAAGGGAGGATGTGGCTGATTGTTTTGAATAATTTTTCTGGCTGGTAGGGAAGTGCAACCAGTTAAGTTGAGGACCAGGTGCAGTTCAATTGTTCTGGCTGATAGGGAACTAGCTGGGTCTGAATACTTCAGGGCAGGAGACTTACAGTTAAGCCTTCAAGGCCTTCTGAGGCTCAAAGATGTCAAGGCAGCACTTGAAATTTTAGACCTTTGTATCTGGCTTCTTTCCCTTAGCCTGATGGTTTTGAGGTTTACTTGTGCTATAATATATGCACCGTGTAGCACATATAGCACATATTGTTGAATAGTATTACATCTTATATATTTAGCATATTTTGTTACCCTGTTTACCAGTGGACGAATCTTTTGATTGTTTCCAGCTTTGGCTGATAAAGAACAAAGCTACTAAACCATTTCTAAGAAGGTGTTTTTTTGTGAGAGTATGTCTGGGTACATAGTTTTCAATTCTCTTGAAAATATCCAGGAGTGAAATTGCTGGGTCATTTGTCAAGTTTATGTTTGACTTTTTAAGAAACTACCAAACTGTATTCCAAAGTGGCTATATGATTTTACATTCCCACCAGCAATGTTTGAGCATTTCAATTTCTCTACTTCCTCACCAAAAAGTTGGTACCATCAATTTATTTTTTTTTTTCATTATAGACATTGAATGGGTGTGTAGCTATATAACATTGTGGTTTTAATTTGCATTTTCCTAATGCAATAAAAGTAATAAAAATAGAATAAGTAAATAAGTTAAACAAAAACGGGGCTCTAATGAAGGGTATATGAGTCTTCTTAAAACAAGAAAAAAAAGTAAAGATTTTCAAGCCCTGGGCAGATACAAGAGCAAAAAGTTCTATTGAGAACTTTTGTTTCACTTGTGAATCAAGCTTTTATGGCACAAATTGACCAATTGAGGAAATTTTAGAGAATAGTGGCTTCAAGGTAGTAGAGTCCTTGTATCTGAAAAGAAGAAATTCCTTGACAGATTGCTTTGCTCTATTGTGAAAATTGTTTGCATACTCATACTTGTTAATTTGTTTTTAGCTTTAGAATCATCCTTATTACAAAACATTTAGGACTTAATTATGGTTATAAAACCAAATGTAAATGCTATCATCATTGGCAATGGATGAATTGAAGCACTGTTCCTTTTTTCCATAAACCATTTGAAATTATTTGATTTAGTCCTTGCTAAAAATTAAGCAAAATCAAATAAAAATTAAAGGGAGATGAATATATAATGAGGATATAGGTATACTTACCTTCTGCAAAGATTTAATACTAAAATTTTCATTTGCTATAATAATAAAAAGTTATATTTCACACTACTGCTTGTTCCTTGGCAGGAAACAACTTGTCCTTGTTCTCTGGTCTGTAAGCCATTTCTCCCTGATGAGAGGGGGAAGGAGGAAGAGAACTAAAATATCCTGAGGGATTGTCAACTATAGACAGACATTGCATTAGAGTTTCTACATATCTTATCTCATTAATCCTCACAATAAACCTGCTAGGAAGAGATTTATCTCTTTATAGTAGACCAGAATAGTTTTTAGTTTACCAGTTATGAGACTAAGCTAGGCTCTACCTAAGGAAATAGGCTTATAAGAGAGTCATATTTTTCATTTAAGCATTAGAAACAAAAAAGATTTAATCTAACTTTAATACAAGATATTTTTACACAGATGACAAAACTTACTTTTTTTTAGTTACCTTGTTAATTCAAAGAAATAATTTATCATCTTTAAGGGATTGTATTGATTCAGTTGAATTGCTATGAAGAAAATACCTGAGGTTGGATAATTTATAAAGAAAAGAAGTTAATTTGACTCACAATTCTGCAGACTGTACACGAAACATGGCACCAGCATCCGCTTCTGGTGAGGGTGTCAGGGAGCTTCCAATCAAAGTGGAAGGCAATGGGGGGGGGCGGGCGTGTCACACTGTCACAGCAGGAGCAAGAAAGTAAGGAGGTGGTGCTGGGCTCTTTTAAATAACCAGCTCTCATGTGAACTAATAAAATGAAACCCCACTCAGTATCAAGGGTAGGGCACTAAGCCCTTCTTGAGGGATCTGCCCCCATGACAAAAATACTTTCCACCAGGCCCCACATTAAACACTGGGAATAAAATTTCAATGTGTGATTTAGAGAGGCCAAATATCCAAACCATATCATTTCACCCCTGGCCCCCAAAATCTCACGGCCTTCTTACATTGCAAAATACAATCACCCCTTTCCAATAATTCCCCAAAGTCTTAACTTTTTCCGGCATCAATTCAAAAGTCAATGAAGCCCATGATAGGAAACAAACAAACAAAAAACAAAAGAACAATCACTACCTATTTATCTTTATAGGAATGAGCATTCACCAAGGAAGTATGCCCCTACAGAATGACATCTCTCTGGTTCAAATGATTTAGCATACTTCTCTGTCATAAATGTACCTCTGTATCTGTTTACTTTAACTTCAGCTGAAATGTAAGGATATATTTAGATGTGAAATATGTATTGAAGAAACAAGGGTAGTAGTTTTTCATAAACAATTGCAACTCTACCATACTCTAACCATATGATAAAACCCAGTGCAAGTTTAAAAACAAAACGGAAAAATACTGAGGGAAATTAAGAAGTAATCAGTAACTTATATATATAGCCTGCATATTGAAAAATGTGTAATCACATATGTGTAATCATCTCTACTAATATATACTTGGCTTACTATATATTCATTTAAATATATTTTAATATATATTGAATCAGAATAAATTTAATGGCCCAAGAACAAGTCTACTCAAGTTACTACTTAATATGTAACTAACCCTTGGCATTTAATTAAGTGTATTTCTTTCTTAAATTATATATCTCAAAAGTTATTTGCAAATAATACTCATGAAGTATGATTAGATTTATTAATAGGGTTAAGAATGAATATTTTGAGAAATATCTCTTCTGTATAGATATCCAATGCATTGTTTCAAAAATATGAAAATGACTTTTAAATGCATTATTTATGTAGGACTCATAAAAAAATAAAAAAGGAGAAAAAACTATAAGATAGCATCCTTCTATCCAAACATTACCATTTTAGTTTATTAATAATAATTATTTATTAAACAATATCATACATATTACTTGTTAAATGTAAATAATATTAGTATTTGAATATAATCAAAGACTAAATATAAACACTGCTTTTTTCATTCTTGGTTCAGAAAAATTCTTATCTTAATAATTACATTTAGTTGGCAGAAAAGTACATGTTAGATCCCAATATTTCAGATAATTAAAACACATTTATATGTGTTTATTTCTCTAGTTATCCAATTGATTGTATATGATTGCTGTTACTTAGCATCCTTGAGCCTGTCCCATTTTTCTGAATGGTTTTACTTTGCCACATAGTTTGAGTAGGGTATATATTTGATAATACTTTTATACTTTATTTCTACTCATCTCTTATAGAAGTAATGGATTCCAAAAATCAATTTCACTTTAACATTATTTCTAATCATTTTTTAATCAGGCATAGCTCTTTATGTATTAAGCGCTTGTATTAATTGTTTTAACATTCATATTTTCAAATTGTCTCTCTCTTTTCCTTTCACTAAGATTAAAATTCAAGGATTTAGTTTTGGTCAAGATAAAAGTCATATGATCACCTTGTATTATGCCATGGGGAGGATAAGTGAAAGACATTTCATGCCAAAGCCAAATAATGACTCTTCCATTGTGTATTATGTATTGTGCATACATGGTATCTTCAAAAGATAAACATATACAATAGTTCATCTAATTTAACTTTGTTAGAAGGTTTTTCATCTCTTGGTTTTTCTACTTATCCTCTGTGACATTCACTGCCATCAAAAATGTTAAAAATTAAAAACTAAAGCTATGTATGTCTCAAAAATCTGGAACATGAACTGTTGGTGTTCTAGCATTAAACATTTCATTGACATGACAGTTGATATTAAGGAAAATACATATTTGATATTTAAGAAGAATCACATTCACCCACACTTAGTATTTATGAATTCTTTCTAGTATTGTTCAAAAACCGATTTTAGTAACTAAACAATTGAAAATTAAAGCAAGGTCAAGTAACTATTATTTTGATAGATAGTTTAATATAAGTTAACTAGGTATAAATTTGTTAACTAGGTATCTGAAAGGAAGAGAGAAAAATAGAGAGTGAGAGAGAGAAAGAGAGAAAGTATATGGGAGAGAGCCTTTTAAAGTATCTCCTATGTTGCAACTGCAAAAGGTAATTTCCACCCCACAAAGAGAGGAAGTTAGAATTATTAAAACTTAAACAATGGGATGAGTGTCCCTGCAGAGATCAAGCTGAGACATCTGAGGGTGAGTGGTTCAGCTACAAATAGTAGAATGTGCTCTTGCCAAGGTAAAGAGGTGGTGTTCAGTAACTCTTAGAGGAACTGCAAACACAAAGGATACAGACAGGAAAGACAGGAAGACCACAGGAAATGACATATGAAAAAGTAGTTTCTTATTCTTGCTCCAACCTTGCAAGCTTCTGGTAGTGCCCCTTCTTGGTAGAGCCTAACCAGGAGCCAACTGACAAAGCAGAAATATAGCTTACAAAATCATTTTCTGTGAATTACCAAGGAGAATATGGGAAGATACATTTAAAGCTGAAAGGGAATAGATTAGTAAGTAGCCAGTCCACCTCTTCAGCTCATCAGCATCTGCTTGCACATTTCAACACATATTTGTTTTGAAATAATCTGAAACTTGGATCAAATTTACTAATAAAGTATAAGTTTTCCCCTTGAAAAGGGCTGATAACTAGAATTTATTTAGAACTCAGGGAAATCAGCTAGGAAGAATCAAACAACCCTATCAAAAAGTGGGCAAAGGACATGAACAGAAATTTTTCAAAAGAAGACAGAATAATTGCCAACAAACATATGAAAAAATGCCCAACATCCCTAATCATCAGGGAAATGCAAATAAAAACTGCAATGAGATATCACTTATCTCCA
>VBSM01002608.1:28736892-28764836 GCA_008086735.1 Cheirogaleus medius
AAAAAAAAAAACAAAACAGTGAAACCTTTCAGCAAACACATGCAAAAAAATCTTGAACACTATAGAAAATTGAAAAGATGGGCAGGTATAGATACAGATATCACTGAATACCTATCTATAAAGATATAAAGACATTGTATCATGACTTATAAGGATTTATCCAGAAATTCGAAACTGATTTAACTCTAAAAAATTAATCAATATAATTTCCCATATTAATAGACTAAAAGGGAGCAATTATATGAAGATATTGATTATATTTATAGGAAAAGCACTTGATAATGATTACTGCCTATTCTAGATGAAATCTTGTAGCCAAAAAATTATCTGGCTAATGTTACCTACAATTAAAAATTACATAAAACATTATATGTAAAAGTGAAACCTAGGCTGATTTTTTAAAATAAGGAAATATATATAAAAAAAGATCATGATCCCCACTTATATGCAACCTTGTAATGAATTGCTAGACAGCGTAGTAAAAGGAAAATGAGGTAAAACCTATAAGGTTTGAAAAGGAAGGAAAACTTAGTCATTATATTGTTTTGAAAAAGAAAAGGAAAAAAAAACCCATTATTTTCAGGCAATAGCTGTGAGTCTAGAAAATCCAAAAGAACTTAGAGAGATAAATTTAGAGAATTACCAAGGCTAGATATAAAAATCAATGTAAAAAAATCATTTGTATTTCACCTAGAAACAACAATCAAGAAAGAACTTCTTTTAAAAATGCTAAGTAGTATTAAAATATTCAGTACTGAAAAATAAATAGAAGGCAATAAAACTTTATTGAGAAGTATAAGGAAAAGCTAAATAAATGAGGAGACATACAAGGCATACATTTTCATGAATTGTTAGACTCAATGTTGTCCGGTTGTCGATCTTCTTCAAGTCGTGCTAAATATTAAATGTATTCCAATTAACACTTTGTATGTGTGAAAATTAATGGGGTTATCGGTCCTACGTACTAACAATACTTCATAAAACCTTAATAATTAAGATAATGTATTCTTGGTGCACATTTAGACAAATACGCAAATGTTCAGATTAAAGAGCCCAGAAACAAACTTATGCTTACATGGAAACTTGATTCATAACAAAGTTGGCATAGTTAAAAAGAAGGGAGAGGAAAATCTTTTCAACTCTACTAGGAAATTGTTATATATATGGAATAAAAATATTTTAATTGAACCCCTTTCTCTGATGTAAACCTCATTTCCAATTGTATTATAAGTGATAGGCAAAACAATAGAAAATATAAGATAATATCTTTGTGGACTCAGAGGAGAGATATATTTTTTAAACAAGAAATTAACCATCAAGGGGAAAAAGAACATATTTGACCTTCTTAACATAAAAATATTTCTTCATGAAAGGTCCCTATTAGGAAAATATATTTTTACCAGAAAATAAATAAGAAAGTGATATTTGCAGCATATATTCTCAAAAATTGATTCATTCCAAATACTCATGAAAACTGCAAGTAATTAAGTGTCAGATAACAAAATGTAAAAAATTGGCAGCATCCTAAAAGAAATGTTTCACAAATGCACATATTTCTTCTCACAAGGCAAACAGCTAAGATGAAAATATTTGATAATATAAAGTTTATCAAGGATGTAGAGTAACTGGATCTCTCAAACAATGCAGAAAGCCAGTAGGGATAAATAACTACGTTGTAAAATAGTTTGGGATTGCCTAGCAAAGTTGATGATATGCACTTTATATGACCCAGGAATCCCATTTCTAGGTTCACACTCTAGAGAAAAGTGATTTTTTTTCCTACCAAGAGACATATTTAATAATGTTCATGGTTGCATTCTTCCTAAATGCAAATATAACAAACAACCCAAATATTCAATAATCATAGGACTTAGTATTACGGAATATTAATAAAATTTACTAATCTGTCACAACAAAAAAATTCAAAATGCAGCCTCATAGAAAAATTTGATTGATACTCATAAAATAAAATTGTGTAATAGAATTAGAATATATAATGAATATCTGATTCTATGTATTCATAAGTAGGCAACACAAAAATATAATGTTTATGAGTTACGTATTTAAATGACAAAATTTTAAACCAAGACAAATGATTGATGTAAAATTCAGGACATTCTTACTTCTGGCAGAGGTAAGGGGTTTGTGACCAGGAAGGGGCAATGGTGTGTGCGAGTATTGAAAATTTTCTACTTTTTGATCTGTATGTTTGCTTATAATTACTTAGGCAGTATATAAATATTCTTGCTGTTTTGTGAATGTGTTATATTTCATAATAAAAGGTGAAATATACAGATTTTAATTTATAGTCGTTAATTTCCTTTTCAGTCCATAAGGATTTTAAGAAACTTGGCTTTGATTACTATTAATATTTCTTTAACAAATTGAAGAGGTTTTTTAGTTTTATTTTCTTATGATATACTCAATTTGCTTGATTTTTAGAGCAGAATATCTACTTAAGAGACATGAAGAAGGGGGTGGTGTGTCATTAAAAACTGACTTGTTAAATTTGAGCTCCTGAAATGGAAAATAGAATAGTGGGTATTAGAAGCTGTAAAGAATGGGGGGGGGGAGGAGAATTGAAGAAAGGCTGATTAATGGATTCAAAATTACACCTAGATTGGAGGAATGAGTTCTTCTGTTCTGTAGAGTAAATGTGGTTAACTTTAATGTATTGTATATTCTCAAAAACTAGAAGAGAGAATTTTGAATATTCACAACACAAATAAATGATTAATGTTTGAGGTGATAGGTACACTAATTATCCTGACTTGATCATTGCACATTGTAAACAGGTATTAAAATATCACTCTGTAGTCCACAAATACATATAATTATTCCATGTCAATTAAAACATTTTAAAAAGATTTAAATTGACTTGGTGTCATACACAATACACTATTTTTGAATGAGTGTTCTCTGACTTCCTTGTATTTAATTGGAGGGAAATGTTTAAAAAGCTGTTTTAACAATATAGGCAAGCCGCTTCTGTAGTCATATATTTTGTGTATAATTATGTTTTTTCATATTTGTTGGAGAAGCTTCACATCGATTAAAATTTCTACATACAAAAAATACTGTCAATGTAGCAATACAATTTATATCTTCAAAATAAACTACTGGTTCCTTAATTTTATGAATTGCCTGCTAAATATTTTATTTATATTATAAAGCATTGTCAAAAAAGTTATAATGAAAAATACATGCATAACTTCCAAATGTGTTTAGAATTTAGATTACTGAATTGGAAAGTATGAATTTATTAAAGTAGTAAGTGGTACTTTCAAACACAAAACTAATGAAAGTTTTAAGTAGAAATGATTGACTCAGCTGCCTGAAAAGACAAGAAGTTACAGTTAATATCAAAGTAATGTCAAAAGCCAATTCACTGTAGATAAGTCTTTGAAATCATTTTTGAGATTATTTAACAAAAAAATCCAGTCAACACTATATTATATATTAATGGATTGTTAATGAAACTCAAGAAAGTCGAGAAGAGGTTTATTAATGTCTTTATTATTATTTTATATGTCTACATTTTCTTTCAGCTTTGTCAAAAGTCAAAAGGCAACATGTTGGAAGATAGTCAAGATGTATATAAGCACTTATGTTTATAGCCAATATATATGAAAAATTGATTTAAAAATATATACCTAGTAACTTCATATTATTAACTATGTATAAGACTGCATATTAGTGGAAACAAAGACTGTACAGCAAAATTTCACAGTACTCATCACTAATTGGAAGGAATCTAAAAGATTTTTCTTTTCTTCTATGGTTTTTCCACATTACTTAATTTTTCTAAATAATTATTTATTTATTTTTATAGAAATAAATATTTATTTATTAATAAATAAATATTATTTTTATAGAAATAAATGATAAAATTGATAAAAGATTGTTATTCATCTGAAAATATGATGAATCTATGTTTCCTTCTTATTTATAAAATTTCTTCAGTTGTATGCAATACATGGCTATCACTTCTGAACATAGAGACACTAAGAAAAAATGACTTTGTTTTGCTTTGTTTAGACTCTCAATTCTATTCCCTTTATTTTATTGATTTATTTTTATTTCAATAGATTTAGGAGTACAAGTGGTTTTTGGTTACATGGATGAATTGTGTATTGATAATATCTTTTGGGGCCAGAAATAGATATTTTAAAAGACTTTGTAACTGATCTCTTTACACACTGTTTCCTAAGAATGGAAATAATATTATCAATAGCATTTATTCCCATATAGACGGGACAGATAATCTCGTGATAATTCAGCATAGATTTTAGGATTATCTAGTGCTGCTGATAATCAATTGTCATTTCAGTACTAGAACCACTGATTTTTTTTTCAAAAAAATAGAGTTTATGATACCAAAATGTGGATAAGAATAGTGAACTACTGACAAAATTCAAATTTCTATATTTTATTATCCAAATTGCTATAAATAAGTATAGTATAATTTTTGGGTAAATGAAAATATATCTGTGAGTAAAATTAAGAAAAGGATGAAATGTAAGCTTTGTATGACATTTTAAATTTTAAAAGAATAGCTTGCACACATACAACTTTTAGAGGAAACAATTGAAACAATGTTTTAATTGATCGCATAATTTGATAAAAGATGCCTCTATTTTTAAGCCATTACATCTCTTTGCACTCTGATCTCCTAAAGCTTAAAATCAGACCATGATTGTTCCAGGGGTATCTAAAATTTGCATCAGTTTTTATTATCAATGATTTTATGATTGAATCAACACTTAACTTTTGCTCTTCCCTCTTTAAGACTTCCCATAAATTTCCAAAAATTTCCATGCTTTGTGTAGCTAGCTTATTAGCCTTTCATATTGAGAACTACAGTTATGTCTGGTATCACTAACATTTCTCTTCTCTTCGAGATGTTCATAGCAATTCTTGCTGGAAATGTTCAATGATTTTGACCCTTTTGATGAATGCAAATCATTTAAATGTCTACATTTTTATTACATTTATGATAATACAAATGAAAATATGTCAACTTTTAGGTACAGTAAATATACAAATTTAAGCCAGGTAGTTAATCTCAAATAGTTAGTCACCGAGTCTTCACATTAGAGTGTCTAATGTGTCTCTATAGCCTGTCTTAGGGCATTCGGTTTCTGAAAGAATGTTTTTTGCAACTGAAGAGACTTAGGCTTAAAGATTTCTTTTTAAATAGATTTATTTTTTAAAACATTATGTTTTTATGTTCAAGGATAACCTCATCTTCTTTCAGAGGCCCAATAAGTAGTTTCAGCATTTTGTTGAAGGCATCTTTCAAAATTGTTACACAGGTAGAATCTCCACTCACAAGAACGGGCATTTATCAAAGCAAGCATCAAAAGGCATGCCCCACAGAGAAAGCCAAGGAGTTTGACAAACCCAAAGAAGGTTTGGGGAAGAAAATAAACACTAACAATCAGTCCGACTGGATGTAGCTGTAATGTTTGTTCTTTCTAAAAGTAAGTGTTTTTGTTAAAGGATTTATTCTACCTGCATTTAAACATTGTTCATTTTTTTCACAACACATTTTTACAGAAAGCCTTGTTTTTCCCATAACAGTGAAATGTAATGCCACATTTTATAAATGATCTATAAGCCCTGGTAATATTATACAGTAATTTTAAAAGCTAGTCCTGTGTATTAGTTGTCATTTTGAAAAGAGCATTGTAAAAATCTGATTTATAATGCTGTGTGAAATTTAATCTGATGTGTGAAATTATAGAAACCACATAAAATCTAAACATAAATAGATTTTGAATGTTTCTTTTCCCAAGTAACCTTCTTATAAGGCTATCAGCCTCTGCAATCATCATGAAAGCTGTTTTAAAATTTTATTTATGTATGCTACCTAACATGCAAACGTATATATGATATGTTATCAGTTTTATTAAAATAGATAATATTGTTTATCAATGTGTAGCTTACAGTCCTTTTAGACAGAGTAATTGGGAATTCCATTTTACAGGAAGTGAGTTTGAGTTGTACTGGTACGTTGCCTTCTTGACTTTTTATACGGAAACATACTACCTGAGATGATGCATACCAGTGTGATTTTCCAGGTAACTCTACAGTACAGTAATTGGGCATTATGAATTGATAACCCCTGTCTTTTCAGTTTTCTTGACTAATGTGAAGCATCTTCTCTCTGAGTCATGTATTGTAGTCTTTCTAGAGTCTTGGGCATTTAGTTGTCTACCTCTACCTCTGTCTGTTGAGGTCACTTCCATGAGTGGCCCTCTTAGATGGGATCCAAGATGATCCCACATCTGTGCTCTCTCATACATGTCCCAAAGTGGCTCTAAAGGAAAGATGGTCTTATCTCTACAAATTCTGAGATTGAAATTAAGTGGGAAAATCCCTACTTTAGCCTTCTTAGGCCTTCTTAGTGTCAGGCACCACCTTCCAAAATACAGGAAAACACTTCTAAAATCTTCCCAGTGGTTCTTTCTTAAGTGACCTTCAAAAGGCTTGTGGCGAGTGTGGCTAAAAGGTAGAATCATTTGCCTTGAATACATTTGTTTTTAGACCAGCTATAAACAAGTGGAAATGTTGGGTTCTTCAGTGTGTATATTTTAAATTTTAATATAATTCAGTAAAATTTTCCCTGCTTGGTTTTATTAATTTATACTGGACATATTCGAGAGTATTGATTTCCTCATATTTTTCATTTATTTATATATTTATTTTACTTTACATTTTCCATTTTTATTGGTACAGCAATTCCTACATCCTGCTTTACACTTAAAAAGAAGCAAGAAGGCCCTCACTAGATTTGGGCCCCTCGACCTTGGACTTCTCAGCCTCGATAACTGTGAGAAGTAAATTTCTTTTCTTTAAAAAAAAAAAAGAAAAGAACCTGGTCCCATTAATAGTTCCTCAGTATTTTCCTATTAAATGATAATTTTCTCTATACATTTTGCATGATACATTATTCACTCTAAAATGCTTTCTATCAGTTTTACAGCCATTTAAAAATAACTTTTAGATTATTGAAGCAATTGGACACTATGACCACTCTATGATTTTTTTTACCTTTCTTCCTTTCTTTCTTCCATTCCCTCTCCACCCCCTCCCCCGCTTGGCCACAATAGTAAAGGAAAATAAAATTTAGGAAAATAACTTAATATTTACTTCCCTGATTTATCAATGAATTAGAAATTCTTAAGTTCTAATGTGCATGTGTGAGCAAGACTGAGAATGAGAGAGCTTGTACATGGGAGAGAGAAAAAGGGACACAGAGATTAAAAAAGTGAAAGGAAAAGGAAAGGTATTAGAAAGATGATTTCTTAATGTCACATATAAAATGTTTGTTTTGCTATAGGAAAATATAACTGAGTTTTTTTAGAGAAATTCTATAATAGTGGATAATTCATTTTTATTAGAATATATTCATTTTTGTATGACTTAGTTCTATTCGAGGCATACATATTCTAAACCAGATCACTTCTTTATTGCTTTATCCTCCAGCTTGCATTAATGCCGTTAGAAATTTTTCTTAAAAACGTCTATGAACATGCTATGAGAGGACATCAACTAGAGTCTTGAATCGTGCACCTTTAAATTGAACAAAACATAATGTACAATGTATGAAAGGGATAATATATAGTTACTTAATGCATCACAAATCCAATTTCTTGCTTTTTTCCTCCTTTTTTTTCTGACAAGCTTCAAGAGCATTCTTTTCTATTGGTACATGATTTGTGCCTTGGTAGCTTCCAAATTACATTCTCTTCCTTTTATTTTTATTTTTTGCCTCTTATCATATCATTTTTTCACTATTCAAAATATATTTTATAATATTTAAACAAAAAAACATTACCATACATGATGCTCCCTGTTCTACATTACCCTTTCTTCTTTCTTTGACAATTTGTTCCTTTCAAGTGCTGTGGTTTTTAAAAGGGAAGGCTGCACTAAAGTGTAGCCTGGTCAGTGTGAATGTAGGAGAGCACTAGAGAAGTGTCAGAAATGTAGAAAAAGGAAGCAAGGCAATAGAGTGCACACTGCAAATATGCAGAATGGTAAGACGCAAGATTATCATTTCTTTAAGTGGAAAATCATTTATGGCAAGCCATATTTTATACAGCGATCAGGTTCAATTGAGAAAATAGTTTCTGACTATGCTAAACTGTGATTTTTCTGTATTTCTTTTCCATATGTGGATAGGAATTGCTCATAGAAAATATGTAGTTAACAGGAATAAATTTCTCATTCAGTTAATATTTTAAAAAAATCTTTTCTCTAATTTGCATTTTGACTTATTGACAATAGGAAAACAAAACATGTATTCTTCCTTTGTATCAGATCAGAATAAAAACAATAAGAAACATTTTTATAATTACAATACAAGCAAAGAGAATTGTAGGTGTAATATTTCTGTTTTCCCTTAAAATATAGTCTATATGCAAGAATGACATATTTCTCATTCCTTTCCTAAAATATATTTCAGTTACCAATTGGTACTGAATACCCTTCCTTTGTATATATGTTTTTGTATGTGTACAAACACATATATGTGTTACAGGCATATGGGTGGATACAATAAATAAATAAAAGAAATTCTCAAATCTAGCCTCAGAATATAATAGTTTTGATATCATGAAAGGCTTCCAAAGGCTATATAATTTTATATATATATATATATATAATACTTTCACCGAATTCCGTACTACCTAAGTATATTGAGCTGTATGTAATGGATTGAAAATAAGAATATCATTCATTAAAACTTTACTCCCTAGAATGATTTATATTCATTTTGCATCACAAGGTTATAAGCCATATATAGAAGAAATGCTATTTTATTTTCTTTAGACAATACTTGAGATCTGTTTTATCAGTGGAAAAAATTCATTTGGTTATCCTTCATAGTAAATTTTGTTAGGGGAACAATTACGTTAAGCTTTTAAAAGTTGCCTAGGTATTTATGTGCTTGGATAACCACAAAAGTACTTTTGTTTAAGATCTCCTACATGACATGCAAATGGTCTTCATAAAGCAATGCTTGATTTACCCTATTTTAAATTAAATTCCTATGACTTTTTGTCAGTCCACTGGATAGGAACATGGAAACTGACATATTGAATCAGTCCATTGTTCCATCAAGCAGACTATTTTGCTTCCAATAATAGTCTATAAAATGGGACTTTGCAGAAAAATAAAATATACTGCACACTGTGAATTATGAAAGATCTTACCTAATGTTCCTGATTTAGTGCCATGTAGGCATTTCATTGTGAACTCTAAGGTCAGAACATTGCAAACATTTTCTTTACCATGGAAGTACTGCAAGTGCATTTCTTGTTTTCAACTAACAGTAGTTTATGTGATAGTTTAAGGTTTTTCACTGTTATTAGATTTTATATTTATTATAAGTTATAAAAGTACAATATTTCCATATCAAATTTAATTTTATATATTCTGTAAGAGTCTGCTTTCATTGTTTTTAATTGTGACTATTTCTTGGAAATGTTTATATGGCTCTGAATAGTTTCGACTACTCTGAATTGAGCAGTATCCATTTCAGTTAATCTTTTCTATGACTAAAAGGTTGGCTGCTACTTCAATCAACATAATCAAAGAACATCTGCCTATGTTAGTTATAAGAGAGCCTTAAAATATAGGTGGAAAGTTGAGGAATATATGTCTTGGGCAATCTCAATATATTTGCCTTCGAGATTTTGTCAATACATGTTTATTTTAATAGCAAGAAATGATATCAAGCAAAAGTTGAAAGTTTTCATCACTTACACTAACATTGACCTAGGTTGCGCTTCACCAATTACACACCATTCACCTCAAGCAGCACTCAATTTTAGATCCTGGAAGCAGAAGCAAATGACTTCACTTCTCATATTCCAGTAAAAAAACCAACAAAAACAAACAAACAAAAAAAAACTGGTTTTCCACAGTCTTATATTGAGAGCTACTTGAAAGAATAATGGATACTTACATGAGATACTTATATGAAAAAAGTAGATGAAATGCATTTTATTTCTGCTCCTTAATTTGGGTGCAGAAAATAACTCTTATGAATACAGAGTTAACTTTTCTCACAGAATTACTGGAATAAAAATATCCAGATATTTTTCCTAGAAATTATATCATACTGTCATGCTCTGTTAATACCATACTTAAGGTCAAGGAATCTGAAAATATATGATTATTTTAATCTTACTAACTTTGGGTGATGTCTGGTAAGACTAGATACAATTCAAGAGAGAGACCTAGAAAGTTTAAAAGTTTTATTTTACTCACAGCTCCCTGGGGAGAACCCAGTACACCAGGCAAGGACACTCAAGAGACAAAAGGCAGAGAGAAATAGGGAACTGTCAGTGCACCTTTTAAAGTGTATAATTTAAAACTATATAAGGACTCCAGATGTCTATAGGTAAATCACAATTTGCTTAGGTGTGGTTAATAGGCTACGTGTATGTTAAGCATCAATTTACAGAAAATACAAGTATGGTTGATACAATTATATACCTATCCTTAAACATCATTATTGTTTTAATGATGAACATGAATATAATATATATAAATTAGAACTGGAATTTATTATGCATTTTTAAATTAGCTTTTATTTGCTTCATGCATTGTTGTAAATAAAAGTTCCTTTCTATTTTTACCATGCACCTTCTCAATTTGCCTCAGAAAAATGTACATATAATTAATGCCTACCATTAAGGAAATATAGAGACTACATTAGTTAATTGGTGAAAAGGTCCCAGTATTTTCTGGAATTCTCCTATCTCAATTATAAGATTTATTAGCAGATTCTTCCTGGGTCCTGAGTGCACCATGACAACTTTTTCAACTTATAAATATATGGTATCTTAACTTATTCTTCAGAGACTTAGTTTGTCTAATTCTTAACATATGATTTATCTTTAAAAAGTCACAAATAAGTGATACAATTGCATTAATATAGTGAATACTGTATGATAATCTCAGATTAAATTTAAAAAGAATTAATGTGCATTTAACCTTTCTAAAATAGAAAACCAAAGTTAAGTAGTGACCGACAGGGAACCCAGAACTTTTGTTTTCTTTTCCTTTCTTGTATCTTATTTAATTATTCTTAAAAAATATTATTTAAAAAAAATTCATATACATGGATTTAAAAAAATTGTCCCATATGGTGTGCATCACACTCATTAGGTGTATATACCCATTATACCCATCTCCCCCCTCCCATCTGTCCAATACCCGATGAATGTTACTACTATATGTGCTCTTAAGTGTTGATCAGTTAATACCAATCTGATGGTGAGTACGTATGGTGCTTGTTTTTTTTTTTATTTCAAGAAAATATGAGAGTACAAACATTTTGGTTACATTTTATATCTTTGCCTCTCCCTAGCAAGGGTTAGAGGTATGCCCTTCCCCTCCACAATGCTCACCACATCCCTCAGATGTAGGTCTACCCCCCCAACCCCTGAATCCCTGGTGAACACTACCACCATTTGAGCACCATAGTGTTAATCAGTCAGTACCTCATGGTAGGGGAAAATACTCTTTTGGTAAAACTAAAAACTAAAGCATATTTCTTTGATTTGACAAGAATTATATACCTCAAGCCAACATCAGACATTATTCTTTAAGATTCACTTTCAAAGCATTTCCATTAAACTCAGGAGCCAAAAATGTGTGCCTGCCAGGACTGCCATTATTTTGCCACTGTTTGGGAATTTCATGTGTGTGTATGTGTGTGAGGGGGTGTATTTTTTAATTGACATATCATAGTTGTACATATTTGGGGGGTACATGTGATATTTTGATACAAGCATAAGCTATGTAATGATCAAATCTGGGTAATTGGAATATCCATCACCTCAAACATTTATCTTTTCTTTGTGTTGGAAATGTTAGAATTATTTTCTTCTAAATATTTTGAAGTGTGCAATAAATTATTGTTAATTATAAAAAAAGGTTATTTGGAAATTGATTTAAATTGAGATTTTCAGCATAGGAAGGAAATAAAAATGCAGTACTTTAAGTACCTAAGAAGGCAATTCATTCCAACTTTATTCATTTATTTTATTTATGCTCTACAGTGACTAAAGATTGAGTTCACTATAGAGTTCCATACTATACTATATGGAGTAGTTACCATAATACTGAATCAAAGACTGTCTTCATAGCATTTAAATTTTAGCAGTCCATGTGCTCTGTGCCCTTATGCAACTTTTAAGCAAGTTGAGTCTGATAAATTTGTAAGACTTGTTATGATAGTCCCTATGCCTGCTTCTCCACCCTCATCTTTTGCCTCTTTCCTTTTTGATTATCAAATTCAAGCTGTGCCCTCTTCTTTGCCTTCATAGGCACTGTCTCTGCCCTCAGACTCTATCCTACTTCCCACCCCCCACTCTTTTTTCCTACTCTGGCTGGTTGATGTTCATCCTTCAGGTCTACCTAAAATGTCCATTCTTCAGAATTGCCCTCCCAAACTATCTTTTCTGTAGAAGATTCTTTCTCTTTTCTACCATGGTACTCTATTAGAATTTTTGGAGACATCAGAATTTTAAATATTGTTTATACATTATTTTTTACTTGATGTTGCCTTCCTTACAACATCATAAATTCCAGCATGGCAAGGAGTGTTTACAACACTGTAAATTTGGGGCTTAGCAAAGTGCTTGGCAAACAGTACAATTATTGTGAATCAATGAATGAAAGTTACTAAAAGAGAAGGTGTGGGAAAAAAATTAAAGAAGTAACTGATTCTTTGAGAGATACAGCTATTAGTCTGTTTATTGAATGGGTGGAACAAATCTATTAAAATATTCTATTAAAAGGGATTTCTTCCTTGCCTCACACATAGGGCAGGGCAGCAATTTTAGGTGAGTGAGTGTCCTCCACTGATCTAGGCTTTCCCTTGAGTTGGCTTCCCAAAGTCCAGACTAGCATGCTGATGGTGACAGTGCAGAGTGAACAGAGCCAGAACATCAGTAAATCTATTTGGTCTCATTTGCAATTATGTTCTCCAATTTCTTTCATACATAGGCATTATTTTTTGACCTCCATTTTTCTGATTCCTCTATTCAACTATTAACTCATTCTGTACAATTAGCAGTATTAAAAGAAAACTATATGCATAATATAGTGTTACTATACACAAAAAGAAGACAATTACAGTAAATGGTATTGACCCATGGTCTTATGATGCATGAGTAAGTGAAATACTTAGATTTGATAAGATTCAGAAGATTCAAAAAGCTCCCCAAAAGCTGGTTTAAATTTGTCTTAAATTAAATGCTCTGTGCATATCTAACTGTGAAGTTCTTTCTGTGATTAGTATAATTTTTTTTAAAAACTTTCAAAAATTTTATGATTCCCTTTTACTCAATGATTACAAGATCCTGTATGCTGCATAGCAGCTCCTGGACTAGCCATACCTTGTATAATTAATTCCAAGATAATAACAGATAAAGCCTTTCTAACAGACTGCCAGTGTAGAAAAACATAAAAATGTCTTCTAAGAATGTTCCAAACATAAAAATGTGTGCCTTTCTAACTATAAATTGAAATAGAAATAAATCTAGACAAAAAACAATACATGAACTTCCTTATATCCTTAGAGCAGTTCAGGAAAGTATAACTGCAAGTGCCTTCTTTAATGACCAATTACTAATGGGGATATAGTTTTGTACATAGTCTCAGGACAATCTTCGGATGTTGGAATTGTTTATCACAAAGATAAGAGCCTAAGAAAAATTCCAACAAAACATCATGAAACAAAGATAATGTTAAAAGAGTACTAAAAAAATTTAAAATTTAAAAATATCTAGAGAAACATGACATTGGAAGACTCAATATTGTTAAAATTTCTATTCTTCCCAATGAGCTATATAAACAACACAATTCCAATGAAAATTCCAGCAGTTTTTTATGAAACTGATGAGATCGTTTTGTAATTTTTATGTCAATGCAAAGAGGCAGAATTGTAAAAAACATTCTTTAACAAGAACAAATATGTAGAAAACAAACTACCTCACTAAAGACTTAGTATAACATTACAATAATCTTTAGCGGTGTTAGCATAAGAATATGCAAATGTAACAATGGAGTGGAAGAGTCTAGATAGACTGATGCATACACAGGAAATTGAATTAAAACAAAGGTGCTACATCAACTTAATGTAGAAAGGACACTCATTAAAACAAATAATGATAAATACAGTTGATATCTGTATAGAAAAAAGGGCCTCAAACCTACCTTATACTATACAAATAGTAATTCATTATGAATCATAAACCTAAACATACAAAGAAAAACCATAATGATTCTAGAAGAAAATACAAAACAATATATTTATAATCTTTGGATAGTCAAAGATTTTATTGATCAGACAGAATCACTCACTAGTGGATAGGATAAGAACATATATGAAAGTAATTAACAAAATTAATATCAGTTTATCAAATAAATTAATAGGCAATGGTAGACTAGCAAATATTGCTTTAGTTATATCTGTCAATGTATTCATATTGACAATATAAAAAAAAAACAATTATAAGTTATCCGTAAAAAGACAACTGAATAAAAGGGACCAAATAGTGAAGGGACACTTCATAGAGGAAAATATACACACAGTCAATAAACACATGAAATGATACTGCACATAATGTCACCTGAAAATGTAAATTAAAAACACAATGAGATATGAAACCCACTAGTGTTACGAGAACCAAAAAGACTGAAAAAACCAGCTGATGATGAGGATATAAAATTACTGGAATTCCGATAAATTACAACAGCATAAAATGATAAAATTATTTTGGGAAAACTATTTGACAATGCCTTGTAAAGTTAAACGTTTACATATTCTATGACCAAACTTTTTCATAACTAGGTTTTTTTACCTAAGATAAATAAAAATATACGTCTTCAAAAGAGTTTTGTTAAATGTTCATAGCACCTTTGAAA
Organism: Cheirogaleus medius; assembly: GCA_008086735.1. Taxonomy (NCBI): domain Eukaryota; kingdom Metazoa; phylum Chordata; class Mammalia; order Primates; family Cheirogaleidae; genus Cheirogaleus; species Cheirogaleus medius. The sequence goes on from VBSM01002608.1 coordinate 28,751,845, forward strand.
GTCAAAACTGGAAACAACATAAATGTCCAACAATGGAAAAAGGATAAGTAAATTGTGGTTTGTCTATAAAATAGATTACTACTCAACTTACCAAAGAAAAATCACTACTTATACAAAACAATATGCATCATGGTTGCACTGTGTTTATTAAAAGAAACCAGACCCAGAAGACTATACAAGAAATATGATTCTATATAATAGGAAAAACTTGTATGTTGTCATAAAAATTAGAAAGTAGTTATTCAGGTAAGGAGGGAATCAAATGTTTTATATATTCTTTTGTGTGATGTTATATGACAGTTTAAAATAATCAAAACTCATCAAATTTAACATTTAATATATGTGAATTTTATTGTAGGTAAGTTATACCTCAAAAATATAAAACATAATTAAGAACCTTTTCCATATATTAATATGGAAATATTTTTAAATATACAATGTGCAAGCAAAGGGATAGAAAATGGTACTTTATACCCACTGTTTTGTATAATGAAATGGAAAAATAGAACATATATTCATATTTGCTTAATTTGCTTGCTTATTTAATAAAGAAAATCTCTGGAAGGTTATAAAGAAGCCAATTAGAAGTGGTTACCTCTGAAGGGATAGGTAATGAAGTATGTAATAAAGTGGATGGGGCAAAAGGATTAACAATGTACTTATTTTAAGACTTTTATTGTATACACTTCTGTTATTATTTTTGGAATCATGTGAATGAATCAATCAATTAGAAAAATAAAAGGAGGGAATACATGGTAAACAGCATTTTATGAGACATTCCTTAACATTTTAACAGTTTTTAAAAAATGATTTTATAGTTAGATTGGTCCATTAGTTTGATGTTATTCAAGGAAATATCTTTGATAAAAGAAGATAAGATCAGAAATATCATATTGCTCCCTGAAGAAATTATAGACCCCTTTATATATCATAAGTAAGATATATGATCGAAAGGCTGAGATTTAGTTAGCTATAATGATTACAAAGTATGGATAAATATTAATAAAACATGATCATTTTCAGTCTTTGTTTTCTTGATGTTTATTTTAATCAATAGCATATGAACTGCAATTATAATATTTATGTTTAAGCATTCTAATTAAAATTTTGCTGAATGTTGTAGGAAAAATACAAAATGCTAATACTGTAAGAACTAATTTGCACTGATTATAGCTGCATGAAGAAATCATAAAAGAAAAAGAATTTTTAGAAAGCATTTGAAATTATCCCTACTGTTCCCCTTTAACCATCAGTGAACAATAAAGTGTACACAATGGGAAAATTAACAAGACTACTTTGGTAGCAGCAATTCAATTTAATCATGACTATTTGTCACTCAAATGTAACAAGATATTTATTTTTCATCACTATATGTATCTCTATGCTGATGCTTTAATTTTTACATTAAATATGCTTAATAATCAGTATTATATGTTTGGGAAATCTATGAACAGGATAAAATTTAATATATTTCATTATATAATTAAAATATATAATAAATCATATGATTTCAATATACAGTAACAAAAGAACATTAGCATACATTGTTTAATATCCCATATTTAATAGTCTGACTATACCTGAGCTACTCACATTGGCAAAATATGTTATTCAATATTTCATTAAAACAAATTTCTCTCTCTCTCTTTTTTTGAAAGTGTACTACTCTTGATGTAGGGAAACCAATGAATGAAGATGAAGAGGGAGTTATTTTCTCTTCTTGGTCAGTAATTCTTTACATAATATATATAATATCATTCTCTAGTCCAGGTATATCAAGTATTATTTTGATAGGAGTTATGTTTTTGCTTATTTCATATTTTCCACATAGCTAATAGTAATATTCAGTCACCCAAAAGTTTATAACTCTCTAAATACTTGCTGGATTTATCAATGTTTTTAAGCCATTCAATTTTAGTATATTTTCCATTTTAAGTTATTCACTTTCAGTCCTCTGCTTTCTTTCATCTTTTAGCCTTTTTGCATCATGCAATTTTTTTAGCCCATGAAATTTCATGAACAGCATTGAGTGAAATTTTTCAAGACCCAAGTTTAGAGAGGTCTAATATAAATAGTGAGCAATAATTTTTATATCTCTCTTTTTACACGTTCTTTACTAGTGCTGGTTTAGTGTCTTTAAGACAAAATAGCAATGCATAACTCTGTTAAGTTTCTCTCTTCCCTTCATTATTCACCATGATCTTGATTTTTCTTTAGATAAGCATGCTTTTCTTATTTTCAATCGAATTTTTGTCAGGGTGTCTTCACCTGCTTGTCTTCCTTACCTTCTCCATAGCAAGAAACTACAGCAAACCTGGACAGAGAGTACAACCCTGAGATTTCCTTGAAACCACTGAGAGAAATTTAATCCTTCCAATGAGGTTTTTACACTGGTCAGATAAGCCCAAAGTTGCCAGAGTTCCTGGCAGAGACAATGCTTGCCTGCCTGAGAACAAAACTCAGTTCATCCCCACACATATAAAAATATCCACAGGATTTTTTAAATTCAAGATTTAGTGAAGGATAAAGTTTAACACAGAATAACCTACCCCACACTATGTAAACATAACTAACAGTTTAATAATCAAAAGCTCTAAAGGATGTACATCGAGTGGGTCCTGATATCATTCTCTAGTTTGTCTTTGCAAAAGAACTAGGGAATATCTTAACTGGTGTGGTGAAGAGGTAATTTTTGTATTGATCTGAGCTTATCTCTTTTTAATGAATTATTGTTCTAATTTTACCTGATCTTGTGAGAATTAGAAATTCTGGGATGTTCATCCAATTATTCTTTCAGTGTTATGACGACAGAGATTTAACTTCTGCTTATGAACTTGCTGAAATGACTTGCTTGAGCATTGATTCTTGTTAACCTCAGTAATGGTTAGGTAAAGATGTAACATTGTTTTTCTAAACTAAGCTTATTTAGATAAGTTCTCACATTTGGAGTTCAAATTTTTCTGCTTTGATACCTGAATTATTTATAACTTTCTTTGTTTTCTTCATTCCAGAGAGTTGAGGGAGAAATACAAGCCCGTTTGGCATAGAAGTCTCTTCCTTGGAATAATACCTGCGTACCTCCCCCTTCCCATTAGAGCAGTACTGAAACTTTCTGCACAATATAATCAAAAACCCTCTTGTACATTTTAGCCTGGATTTGCTTTGGGTCAAACACCAAATGTATCATATGTTATCATTATATAGAATATGGAATGATCTAATTTAGCTGAATTACTCTTCCCTTGGATCCTTCAATCCACTAGCAAGGGACAGAGTCTCATTTAATGTACAAAGATTTGCCCAATATGAGAATCTAATTAACTATCTAAGAAGGAATAAGTCTCTACTAAATATTGACTAAGTATAATATTGATGAAAATGGTAGGTTCCTTTTTATTTTTACTTAGGCTTGTCCTTTTAAGGAGGCAGCAAATTTGTGGGGCAGGAAAAGTTGTTAAAATTATATAGAATCATCAAGGAGTTGAAGTAGTTCTAAGGCATTCGCTTCTTCATCTGAAGTCAATAAGATGTATTAATAGTTGAAACAATATTTGGGATGAATGGGAGTTTATTTTGTAATGCTCAAAATAGATATAAAATAAAGTCTATTTCCAAACATCGAGTCATGATGGTACATAGAGTAGATAGGGATGTGGCTGAGAGGAGGGGAGATCGTGGGTTATGTTCAGAAAAGTTGGGTAGACCAAACTATATCATACCATGTAAGCTCTATCCTTAGTGAGCTCAAACTTCTGATGTAGGTAATTCCTCCTGTCACATGGAGTATCAATGCAGAATGAGTCTCACTCTCCTATATACCTGAGCTGACTGATTTGCATATATTGATTACTTGCTTTTCCTCTCCATTAATTAATATTAATTTTTAAAAAATCCTTGCATTATGTCTTTACTTCAATCTTTTTTAAAGTATCTCCTAGTATTAGAGATGTTTCATTAATATACTATTCTAGGATTTGTATATTTCATCACATCACAAAAGTAAAATTTTAGAAACTGGAAAAGACTTTAAGGATATGATATTTTTTTCACTTTTGCATTGAGATACAATCACATATCATAAAATCTACCTCTTTAAAGTGTACGATTCTGTATTTCTTAGTATATTTACATAGGTGTGTAACAATCACCATGATCTAAGAACATTTTTCTCATCAAAAAAATAAACCCCATAGCTATTAGCACAAACTTCCCATACTATTACACCATGCTAGTAAATTTAAATCGACATCTCATTGTGGTTTTGATTTGAATTTTTCTAATACCTAGTGATGTTGAGCATATTTCTGTGTGCATATTGGAAAGATGTCTATATTCTTTGGGGAAATGTAATTTAAATAATTTTCCCATATTTTAAATTCAGTCATTTTTCTTTTTCATTTGAATTGTAAGAGGTCTTCATATATTCTGGATATTAGACCCTTACTATGATGGGTCTATGACCCTTACTATGATATATGATTTGCAAATATTTTCTCCTATTTTGTGGGTTGTCTTTTTATTTTCTTTTTTATACTTTTGAGAAAAATTAGTTATTATGGATACATAATATTTAGTATTAGCTATTGTCACCCTAGTGTTCTACCAAACACTATGTTGTCTTATTCTAACTGTATTTTTGTGCACATTAAGCATTTTCTTTGCCCCTCTTTATCCCTCCCTCCCTTCCTGCTACCCTTCCCAACCTCTAGTAACCATCATTCTTCTATCCCCATTAATTCAAATATTTTAGATCTCATGGGTGAAAAAATGTGATATTTGTCTTTTTTGCCTGGCTTATTTCAATTAACATAATGTCCTCTAGCTCCACCCATGTTGTTTAAAATGGCAGGATTTCATTTTTATGGCCGTATAATATTCTATTGTACATTATGTACCACATTTTATTTATCCATTCATCCATTGATGGACATGTGGATTGATTCCATATCCTGGCTATTGTGAATAGTGCTTCAATAAACACAGGATTGTATATATTTCTTTGCTATATACTGATTCCTTTCTTTTGGATATATACCCAGCAGTGGGATTGCTGGATCGTATGGTAGTTCTATCATTTCCTTGATAGTATCTTTTGAAGCACACAAGTTTACAATCTTGATGCAATTTATTAAAATTAGATAAAATCTATCTAATTTTCTTTGGGTGGGGCTGGCTTGGGTGAGCATGGCCTCAGGCTCCACAAAAGCTGGTAAGGTAGCTGTTTTGGCAGGAGTCAAAGGTCCACTCCCAAGCTTCTGTATAAAGGCATCATGGAGGGGATGGAGGGGCTGAAAGGGCCCGACCTAGCCAGGAAGTCTGCTTGTGCAGGAGGGTCATCTGAGATTCACAATCCGGCTGTCAGGAGTAGGTTTTGCTCTTCTCTACCTCCCCTGCTCTGCAGTCTCCATTCGGTATCTGCCAGCAGGCAGAAGCTCAAACTATACGAGCTCCCCCATAATGGAACTGTTGGCTAGGAGCTTCCCTGTCCAGGATCCTGCCCTGGGTTAAAGCATGGCCTTCTTGTAGGGGGAGGGGTACTCCATGAGTGAGCTATGACTGGGATCCACACTGCATCTTTTCAGTTCTTCCTATGTGGGCTTCCTCAGCTTCTGAGATTGGTTCACAAATCTCCTCTCTGTGCCCCTGAGCAACATCATTGAGTCCTGGGGATACAGGATCTGGCCTGAAGGCCTGTTCAAGGTCCCTGAAGATCAGTCCCTGACTGTGCCAGGGAGATGTGTGCTGGTCCTCAGTTGCCTATGGGGTGCTCGATCAGGTTTGATGTCCCTCTGCTTTGGCTTGTGCCCTGCTCTGATGCAGCAGCCAAGAAAACACCACTGGGGAGGGCCACTGAGCGGGGAGCTCACAGTTTGAGCACTCTTTCATCTGCTTAAGGTCTTTAAGAGGAAAAGTTTGAGCCATACTCTCTGTGAAAGCCTCAGTGTGGTGGATGCACCAACAGAGGGGAAGCAGCCATTCCTGAGAGCCCCAGCTCAGTCATCGCTCTAAGCAGCCATGGGAGGGGAAGAGAAAGATGAGAAAAAGAGTCTGGATGGAGGAAAGCTCCACTCTGGTCATCTCTGTCCCTCTCTCTGGAAGGCAACCCACCTGGAACGTTCAGGCTCTGTTGTCATGCAGATGCTCTGGGACCCACTAGCCCCTGTGGCTCCTGCAGTCTGGGCCCGAAGTGGGATATGTTTCTGTGGGAACAAGTGAGATGAAAACTGAGGGGCTGAAGTCCCCTGGGGAGGACAAAGGCATGAGGTGGGTACAGAAACAATATGGTGCCCACCATCTTGACTTGGGTCCGTGGTGCACAGGAAGTGATCCTAAGGGGCCTGGCAGCCTGGTGTTTTGTCCTCAAGAAGCTCCCAGTTCACTGGTGGCAGCAGCTTTTGGGCCCGTGAGGGTAGAAAGGCTCTCCAGCAACTCGGGAGCTTTCCGACTGCCAGAGATGTGAGGGAGGGAGAAAGAAACCACCCCACCTACCCTTTTTGCTAGACTACAAGCCTCTCAGGGGTTGATCTCTGATGATGTCTTGCTCCTTCTTGTTCTGCTCCACAACTTCTTCCTGTGTAATCTCTGGTGGCACTTTTCCCTCAGAATTACACCTGATCTATGTTTGTTTTTATTTCATTTTCATCTAAAACTTTTGGTTCTTTCTGAGATGAACTGGCAGCTGATGTCAACCATCTTATCTCTGCTTCCCTCAGTTTCTCTATTATTTTATTGATTGGTGGATGGATGGATTAACTGAGACATGGTGTCACTTTGTTGCCCAGGCTAAAGTGCAGTGATCATAGCTCACTGGATCGAACTCCTGGGCTGAAACCCAGACTTATCTTTTTTTCCTAAATGTTCACTGCCTGCTGTAAGCCTTTGATTAATTTTCAGAGTTGGAAAAAATAATCTGATTTAACCATTTTTGCCCCTTTTATGTGGATCAAATTTTCAGATGTCCTCTTTCTGGCATTTTCACTGATGTTACCAAATTACCTTCATTTTTTAATTGAAATATCATTAGCCATAGGCTTACATAAGTTGTCCAAAACAGATATGTAATGTCATCTAATCAAATCCCATCCACAAAACTGTGTGACACACAAAATTCTAAAGTTGTGTACTACTATTGGCCTTCTGGAGGAAACTGCCCATGATTATAAAGAACCATTCTCCACATATTGTGTCAATTCAAATTCTATACCTTTGACATACTTTGGCGGGGGGGGGGACGACTCGCACATTTAAACAATATCAACTTGATTACAGTTTTCCAGAAAGTCAGTAAGTATGATGAATTGTGCTATATGTACTTTAATAGTATATGTCCATTCTTTATTTCTTTGAGAATAATGTTATAGAATAAAAGGTAAAATCTTTCTTTTAGTTTTCTTACTTTCCTCAAGTAATATATAGACTCTTTTCTGAATTGCTTGGCCTTTCCATTAAGTGTGATAGATAACAAAGGTGTGTGGTTTCCATTTTTTGAAAGAGGGACTTGGAGTATGAATAGATGCTGGTCTAATTCCATCCCTCTTTGATTGCATTGGAGTAGCAGGCATTCTTTATTTCACAATGTGGAAAGCATGTGTGATGATTGAGATTGGACTGACAAGAAGGAAAAATTCAAGTTATGATTTATCTATTAAGCAAATAGAGATTCTGTTATCTTTTCAGAAAACAGAAGAGATTAATAGATCATAACATTAATACTCTATTTTCTAAAGCTTTAGACCATTTCTAGATATTCTGGTTCAAAAATGCAAACTCTTTTCTATCATTTCATAATATCAACAAAAGGCCATAAAATTTGTCTATCATTGCTGGTTAATCTATCTATAGAGACAATGGTTGCCTAATGAATATATTTAAAAATTGGAATAATTAAAAAGATACATTTTTATAGTCATATAATTTTTCTGAGTATAAAATATCCTTCTCACATTAACTTTATTGAAAACATTGATTAGAATTTGCATATTTAAGGATGTATCTCTAACATTATGCTAGTACTATCAAGTCACACAATCTCTCTTGTCCTCTCTTCTTAATTTTCCATACATGTTTTGAACTTTTTCCTTGCTTCAAGTACTGTTGATAAAAGATGAATAAACTATGTACTTTGGATTCAAGGAATTTACCTTCTAGCATAGGAGATATGGAAAATAACGTTATTAACTTTAAATCCTCCCTGTATCTCTCTGGTTTCCCTTTTTCAAATCCATATGGATATTTATTTCACATTCATTAAATACCAAACATACATAAAAGCATTCATTAAGTACTCTTCCCTCTTCAGAGTCCATTTTTTAAAATTAGCTAGTTTACTTGTTTTAAATAATATTAAGATTATATGATGTGCCACACACTGAACTAAGTGGACTAATTGTTATAAGTGTACCTTTATATAAGTGCACCTATATAAAGGTGCACTTTTAACAATTTTATTGATGAACAACTGAATTTTAAAGAATTTAAGTAATGCATATGATAGAAATACTTTTAGCTTTAACCAACAGAAAACTCAAGTAGTAAAGATATATTTTTTCTTAATAAAGAATGTCTGCAAATAAATAGTGGCTGGAATTATTTTAGCAATTCAATCATGTTAGTGTTAGAATCTATGCAATTATACTGGCCCTTTCCTCTGTTTCAATATAGCTGTCCAAGCTCAATTTATCAATTCTCATTCAGGCTCAAGGGCAAAAGAGGTCAAAGTAGCAATGCCTATCCCGTTCATTAAGAAAATAAAACTTTCTTACAAAAACCTCAATAGAGTTCTACTTACTACTCTTTACCAGAATGGTGTCACAGTGCTACCCTTTGTTGCTCTTAATTCCACTAGAGTTTAGGAAAATAAGTATCAGTTTGATCCATACAAAGTTTCTTTATTCACAGGCCAAAAAACATTGTATATCATCAATTTTAAATCACTTAATCTGATAATTATCCATTCTCCTTTTGACAGGCATTTAGTTTGCATCCAAACAGGTTACCTATAAATATTTTCATGCAAGTTTTCTTATAAAAAATGTAAGATTTACTTTATGCAGTGCTTTCAAATGTATTTCTTATCATTGTGCACATAGAATATAATATTATTTAAACATTACATCTGGAAAAACTGAGAACCTGCTCACAGGTGTTGGTGACTGGCCCTGAAGTGCTGGCTACCACAGGCACAACATCTGGCCCCTTTTCTGACTTATCAGTATAGAATTTGCAGCACACCTGTTTGAAGTTTTGCCCCAGAGAAATATTCTGCACTCCTATTATAGTATTATTTTATTGCTAACTATTGGTTTACTATTATATAAAAACTAAATTGTATCTTCTTTTTGATTTTACTTTGTTTCTGTTCTTATGATAATAGAAAGCATTCACATATTGCTGATTCTGACCTAGGCACTTAATAAGTGTTTTCCATGTATTTATTCATATAATCATCACAACTCTACCATGACTTTATTCCTATTGATATAAGAGGTAAACAAACTATATTGAAGTAAAGAAATGTATCCAATGTTTCTCAACTAGTAGAGCATGGATCCTGAATTTAAACTAAGGAAGTCTGGCTTCCAACTCTCAGTTCTTAACCATCATGCACTATAGCTCTTTATAATTTTCTCCTGTCTACTCTGCTTGAATTGAATGGTGTTTGTTATGTCACATCTCCATTGTATACCCCAGAGGGATTTATAGCTTCCATTTTTCTAATTTCATAAGATGACTATTTTGCTCACTGATTTCAACTTTTCTTCCTTCCTGCATAAGGTTTTGAGAAAGACAGAAATAGCCTCTCACCTCAAGAAGCTGGCTTGGTAGTCACAGCTTGACTGTGCTATTCTCCTGTTAAACAACAATTTCATAAAACACTAACATTAGAAAAGGTCACACCACCAATTTGATGCAACCAGACCACAGACCACTTCTGCAACCAGACCACAGACCACTTCTGTGTTCATGTCTGAACACAGATGAAATATCATTGTCCAAGAACTCATGTGTGAAAACACACACACACACACACACACACACACACACACACACACGATAGGCATCCCCCTATCCAGGCTAATTTGAGTGACAATTACTTATTTACTAGGCACAGATTTAGCCTCTCTTCACTCTTCTTGCCTTCTAGATAAAACTATTAACATAATCAGTCATAGAATTTTCCTCACTCCCTTAGAACATCCAATCTATAACAAAAGCCTGCTTTCTTGAACTCTCTTCAAAAGTATTTAGCATAAATCCAAATTCTACAATAAGCCCACTTTCATATTCTATTATTGAGACTTCCCAGGATTCTCCACTGCATGAGGTTTCCCTCACTGCAAACAGTCAATAAGGCCTGTAGGTGAATTCCTCCTGATCTTTGGCAAGAGAGCATTGACAACATGAAGCCATAAATCAGATTTTAAATATTGCTTTGCTTATCCAATTACTCTTAAGTTCAGAATATTTTCATTGTGGTTTTAATCTCATTTTTAAAATTTTTAATAGAATTTTTTTTCATTGAATCTTTTAGACATATGTTTTTAATCTGTTTTTTATAAAGAACAAATAATCTGACAATCTGTCTTTTAACTTGTGAATTTAGTCTGGTCATATTGAGTTTGACTGACATTTTAGAACTTTTTTTATTTATCACTATTTGTGATTTATACAATATTTACTGATTATTTTATTCTTCTTGATTTCTTTTTCCTTTCCTTTTATGGGAGGATAATTTTTTATTCTAATTTTTCTTCTTCTCACTTGAAATGCAGATTTTTTTTATTTCTTTTATGTTGTACTCATCATTTTCTTTTTAAAATTAACAATAATTTTATAGTGCACTGTATAATACAGTGGCCTTAGCATCCTTTACCATATTTTTCTTTAGTTAGGTGTCATATTATTCATAATTGCAGTTTTATTTCAAGTAATTAGAACTGTAGAATTCCAATTACCTCTCTCCTATCTTATCTATATTTTTCATGTATTTCAATCATGTCTCATTTCTTATCTCCAAGTAAGACTTTATATAACATTTTGTACTATCATTATTATATTTGATTTATCCATTGAATACCACTTTGTTTTATCACTACTCTTTTTTTGTGGTTTAGAAGACTTTGAGGGGATGACTTTCTGTCTACTTTCTATATAACCTTTGACAGTCTTTTTTGTAAATGTCTCTTAGTGTCAAACTCACTCAATGCTATCTTTATGCAGTGCAGTGATGGGCTTAAGAGAATAGCCTCTGGGCCAGAATGCATCCCCATGAGCCATAGCTCAGCCACGTGTATAAGCTGGGTGAGCTTGGTCAAGTTATTTAACATCTCTTTCCTTAACTTTTCCTATTTGTAACATTGGCTGTATCATCCTGATAATGATGATGATGATAATATCCACTCCATGAAACTGTAGGGAGGGGATTAAACATACATGTAAACTACATATATATGCTGATAATATTTAAAACAAAGTCTTCTCTTGGCCTTCATGCTCAAATGATGGTTTATCAAGCTATGTAATTAAAGAGTGTTTTCTTCACAGTTTTAAAGATACTCCCACATTATCCAGCCTTCTCTGTTGTAGTGAAGCTTGCTATCAACCTAACATCATTCTTCTGAAGGCAATCTCTCTTTTCCCTCTGGATTTCTTTTAAGATTATGTTTTATTCATGACATTTGGTAGTTTTACTAAATTCTTTCTAGTTATGGCTTTCTTTTTATTAATGCACTTGAAAATTTGCTTTGAATACTTTATCTTTTCCAGTTCCATTATGTTAGTCAGGAATTATAATTATTAGTATGTCATTTTTCTTATTCTACCCATTCTATCAATCATCCTTTCATAAAAATTGCAAGGCAGAATTTAGGTCATTTAGCTTCATTTTAGGATAAAATGAGGTGATTTGTGAACTTTATAAAGCTGAATATTACATTTCATAATTACAATATAATAATTAATGATAGTATGACCACAAATGCATCAAGTAAAGTGCCAGAAACTTTCAAAAAGCAGAACTTCCAAAGAGAAAATAGAAACACAATAATTATATGACACTTAAATCTCAATACATTTTAATTAAGGGGGCAAAAACAGAAATTATATTGAAAAGCCATTAATTAGGCAGATTTAAGGGACATCTAACAAACTACACCATAAAAAATGAGTAAAAGATTTACTCTTCAGTGAAAAATAACCATGTATTAGGACACAGAAAAATCTTGATAAATTCAAAGGAAATAATAGTAATAATGATTCTTTGATCACAGTGATACAGAATTTTTTAAAAAATTAAAAAAAGACTACCATGTAGATACCAATAAATTAATAAGAATTAATATAAAATAATAAATAGCATAATTTCAGAAATAATTGAGGGCTATAGGAGAAATATATACTTTTTTAAAATGATGTTAATTTAAAATTTTATATCAAAACTTATGTCTATACTACCCAAAGTGACCTACAGAGTCAATGCAATCCCTATTAAAATACCATCATCATTTTTCACAGACATAGAAAAAATTATTTTACACTTCGTATGGAACCAGAGAAGACCCCGTATAGCAAAATCAATACTAGGCAATAAAAACAAAATAGAAGGCATCAATTTACTAAACTTCAAACTATACTAAAAGGCTATAGTAATTAAAACAGCTTGATATTGGCACAAGAACAGGGACATTGACCAGTGGAACAGAACTGAGAACCCTGATATAAAACCATCCTCATGTAGCCAACTAATCTTTGACAAAGCAGACAAAAATATACACTGGGGAAAAGAATCCTTATTCAATAAATGGTGCTGGGAAAACTGGATAGCCACATGTAGAAGACTGAAACAGGACCCACACCTTTCACCTCTCACAAAAATCAACTCACGCTGGGTAACACACTTGAACCTTAGGTGTGAAACTATTAGAACTCTAGAGAAAAAAGTTGGAAATACCCTTCTAGACATTGGCCTAGGCGAAGAATTTATGAAGAAGACC